>JBBGZY010000597.1:1800000-2397500 GCA_037952925.1 Lithobates clamitans
CAAATTTTTTCCGAGCATGCGTAGGAATTTTGTGCGTCGGAATTGCTACAGACGAACGCATTTTAGAATAGGAACTTTTTCCGACCGAAAAATTGAGAACATGCTCTCAATCTTTTGCTGGCTGGAATTTGGCCAGCAAAAGTCCGATGGAGCATACACACGGCTGCATTTTCCGACCAAAAGCTCTCATTGGTCTTTGCCAGAAGTTTTTTTCACCTCAATGCATAGGATGTATTAAGGTGAAAAGTATATCCAAACTAAAAAATTTTTTGAGCAAGGGTGGAAATTTTATTTCAATTTTTTACTGCTGTCTGTGCACCAGTTAAGTAAGACTCTTCCTCTCTATTTTTTCTAGGTGATTCAGTGTTTTGGGTTGTCACTATAAAGCCCCGTACACACGGTCAGACATTGATCGGACATTCCGACAACAAAATCCCAGGATTTTTTCCAACGGATATTGGCTCAAACTTGTCTTGCATACACACGGTCACACAAAGTTGTCGGAAAATCCAATCATTCTGAACGCGGTGACGTAAAACACGTACGTGGGGACTATAAACGGGGCAGTGGCCAATAGCTTTCCTCTCTTTATTTATTCTGAGCATGCGTGGCACTTTGTCCGTCGGATTTGTGTACACACGATCGGATTTTGTTGTCGGAAAATTTTATATCCTGCTCTCAAACTTTGTGTGTTGGAAAATCCGATGGAAAATGTGTGATGGAGCCCACACACGGTCGGAATTTCCGACAACAAGGTCCTATCACACATTTTCCGTTGGAAAATCCGACCGTGTGTACGGGGCATAACAGTGATAAAGGGAAAATATTCCAATAGGAACACCTATTCTAGTGACAACTCAACTGTTTAAGAGGAAATTTTCCCTCACTATAGAGATATTTCTTCCCACTTCCTGTTGTGTCGCCTGGACAGGAAGTGAAGGGAAACCACCCTATAGGGGTCAGAGACAGCCAAAAAAAAAATCCCTGACATGGGGTTTTAACCCTTTCCCACTCTATCCAAAACAAATAAAGTTTTGGCTTTAGATATACTGTAATTATTATTATTATTTTTTTTTTTTTATTTGACCAAAATCTTAGACCAGAAACTTCATCTCAGCTTTACGGAGGTTAGAGATAAGAGGAAGTGACGCTTTGTAGAGTGCAGGTAGATTGGCGCTAACATGCAACCTTAGTAAGTGAAGAGGCTCCAAACTTTTAAGAGGTCTCCTATTGTAGGTAAACACAGAAGGGATAGCCTCTGCTCATTAGTGACTATTATCCTCCACACCGGGGGGTGTCAGAGCCCACCCTGCCTGTCAGTGTGCACCGTGCACTGCTTCACAGAGTGCAGCACACGCTCTCTAATTCATTCCCCGATCTGCTCTGAAAAGGCGCCATTCA
The DNA here is from genome assembly GCA_037952925.1 of Lithobates clamitans. NCBI lineage: Eukaryota > Metazoa > Chordata > Amphibia > Anura > Ranidae > Lithobates > Lithobates clamitans. The sequence continues at coordinate 1,801,402 of JBBGZY010000597.1, forward strand.
GGATGCATTAATCTGAAGACAAGTCACTTTTGTGTGCCCCAGTATCACTTTCATCACTGGCAATTTACTGCAGATAGTCTGTGACTCACTGTCCCCTATCAGGTTGCTGGGACTGACTGGGATGCCTTGGAGCTGCAGCGCAGCTAATCTCAGGCTCCCCTATCTGCCACAGACACCCTGATTTCCACTTCCCAGACTTGTAATCCTTGGCAGAGTGATTAACTCATTGTGTACCAGGAACAAGGGAGATGGGGGAAGGGTAATTGGTGTGTAAACCTTGACAATGAACTCTTATTTGCTCCCCTTTGGTCTATTAAATGTTATAAATGAAAGTGTTTTGTTATACAGTATTTGTTCAATAAATGCAAGATAATACCTGTTGATCCTGCTAGAAATTCAGTGAGCTGATAACGTCCTGTGCTCTCTACATGTGCTACACTCATAGCTAATATCGTTGCCAGCTACACTATATTGTCAAAAGTATTGGGACACCTGCTTTTACACCCAAATTAGTTCCAGTGAAGTTCCAGGGAACTCTTAAGGCCTCAGCATACCAAGACAATTTCATGCTCCCAACCTTGTGGGAACAGTTTGGCGATGGCCCCTTCCTGTTCCAACATGACTGTGCACCAGTACACAAAGCAAGGTCCATAAAGACATGGATGAGCGAGTTTGGGGTGGAGGAACTTGACTGGCCTGCACCTGAACCCGATAGAACATCTTTGGGATGAATTAGAGCAGAGACTACGAGCCAGGCCTTCTCGTCCAACATCAGTCCCTGATCTCACAAATGCACTTCTGGAAGAATGGTCAAACATCCCCATAGACACACTCCTAAACCTTGTGGACAGCCTTCCCAGAAGTTGAAGCTGTTATAGCTGCAAAGAGAGGGCAAACTCAATATTGAACCCTACGGACTAAGACTGGGATGTCATTAAAGTTCATGTGCGTGTAAAGGCAGGCGTCCCAATACTTTGGACAATATACGTAGTGTATATCTGAAAAGTGTTCTGTAGTCCTGTCCAGCTAGTTGTACACTAGTAGAATTTCATTCAAAGTGTTTCATTTTAATGTATAAGTTCACCTTTTGTAACCCGTATTTAGGGTGTAACATGTTACTTTGGAGCAGATGACCTCCCCCCCCCCCCCCGAACCCCACCTGTGACAGTGGCGGGGAGATCCTCTTCCCACACCCACTGTTACATTTTCCATGAATAAATGAACTACAAGTCCTGCCTGCCACCCCAGCAGTCGGCTAGTATTTCTCAATGAACCGCAAGGGTGCTAGTGAGCATCTTCACCGTTCATTGATTCTTACTGCACTTCAAGTGTTACTAAACCCCCAACAGTAAAATCAGTCTGTACATGCAGTAAGGCATGCTTGTTATACTCACGGTGGAACCTAAGGGGTTCTAATCTAATCCTCTACATTGTGTAAAAAGGCTGTTTGATCCCGTTATCTCTGATCCTCCCCTTCTTCCCTAGTCACCAATCCATCTCCTGATATTACAGAGCCTTGGGGGCACTCTGCACATGCCCAGTTTGATGTGTATTGCTAGAGAGTTTTTTTGGGGGGTGCATGTGAACGGCAAAGGGCCAATCAGCACTGTCCAGACAGAGGGTCAGGAGTCATGCAGCCTCATAGGACAGTCAGAGGAGAATGAAAACTCCTCCCTCAAGCTTTAACCAGTGCTCAGCTGGACACTGATAGAAGTCACAAGACTGCATACTGCATACATACTGCTGATGAGAAAAGCTATTTAGCAGTTCATATTCTGTGTACTGTGGGATACCAGATATAGTGAATGCAGGGTCCTGGGTTTAGTAACACTTTTAGTAACTGTCTGTCCATATGGACAGACAACTGTACTGAGTGTCTGCAGGAGCCTGACGCTGTGCCAGTGATCTGCTTATTGCCGCTGCAATGCTTTACAGGTTGCAGTGTAAAAAAATTAACACAGTGGCTAAGGCCCCTTTCACACTTGTGCGACTTGTCCTGCGACTTGGGACTGCAAGTCGTACCCCATGATTTCCATTGAGTATCATTCATATCAGTCACACCGACTTCAAAGTAGTCCCTGTACTACTTTGGTCCGACTTTGATGCGGGTTGAGGTCCATAGACCTCAAATTTACACAGGCATTCCCCGAAATCGCGTCAAAATCTCGGCTGCAAAATCGTGGTAAAATCACGCGACTTTTAAGTCGCGGCAGTGTGAAAGGGGCCTAAGTGGTTGGCACTTACAGCTAGCAGCATTAGGGTAGTTGGTTCAAATCCCAACCATGGCACTATCTGTCTGGAGTTTGCATCAACATTTGTTAAGTGTTTGAATGTTTATTTAAAGTGGTTGTAAAGTTTTGGTTTAAAAAAATAACAAACATGTCATACTTAGTGCCGGTTCACACTAGACGCGGCACGACTTGCAGGTCGCCTCACCGAGGCGACCTGCACACGACTGCCGGGGCGACTTGCAAGACGACTTCTGTAAAGAAGTCTATGCAAGTCGCCCCCAAAGTAGTACAGGAAACTTTCTTCTTGCGTCGCTCCGATTAGAACGGTTCCATTGTACAGAACGGGAGGCGACTTGTCAGGCGGCTAGATCGCCACCATTGGATTTGATTGACAGCAGTGGGAGCCAATGGCTGCACTGCTATCAATCTATCCAATCAGGACACAAGACACCGCCAGGAGCTGGTGTGCTCGTTCCCGTCGTGTAAATTTTGGGGCTCAGGTAAGTATAAGGGGGGCTCGGGGGCACTGCTGCAGCACAAGAGGTTTTTCACCTTAATGCACTCTATGGCGAGGGTTTACAACCCCTTTAAAGTCCACTAGTGTTTGGCCAGCTTTAGGGACACAGTGCTGCTCTTCTATAAATACAGTTCAGTGATGGAGTGTTGTCACCCTAGGACAGGAAGTGTGTTACCAGCAAAATCACTGGTTGAAAATAAACGAAAGAAGAAAAATATCATCTAAGGACTAGTGAGCTGCAATATGTTACACTTTTGGTCTTTGGATTTAGATACACTTTACTTGGCCAAAGTTCCTAAAGTCTTCTCCAGGGGAAGTGCAGCTGTCAATCACCAACTGTTGTAAGGCCAGAGCGGAGAACTCACCCGCCTGGCCCAGTAATCTCCGGAACATTTCCCGACACAACCTGACAAATGTATTAGCGTGTTCGGCTTGTTGGAAGCTCTTCCACTGACCACTGGCCTTGTTAAATCGCTTCCACAGCAACCAATGAATTAACCTTTAATTAAAGAGCTGGACGTGTTGACGCCTCCATCAGGAGCTGTCCACAAAGGTGCTGAAAAGAGATCAAAGCAATTTACAGACTAACCTGACCCCATCCGACAGAGGATTGCTTTATTAACCCTTCAGTGCGTGGAGAGGAACCGATCAGTGGCCGGCAGGGGTGATGATTGGCGGGTGAAGGTCTCTCTCGTGCTCCAGGCTTGGGAGGTCCATGAGTGATGAGGTCTGCAGTCATCAGTGATACGAATCCAAAGGCTTCAAAAGATGTATTTAGAGGGATAGAGCCACCAGGGAAATACGTACAGGAGATTTGTTATGAGATGAATGTCGAAGTAAAAGAGACTCTGAATAAAGACAAGCCTTTAATGTGTCATAGACAAGGCCTATCCCATGAAAGAAGAAGGTCTACAGGAGGCAAGGGCCGAATACTAGGAGACACAGAAGCATGGCATATACCGTATGATGGTACAAATATATGTCTAGGGTCCATCACAACACAACCCAAGAGGATGAAGAATAATAACAGCACAAATCGCACTACACTTTTATAAGGACCTGCTAAGAAGATTCTTACAATTTTGGGTTTTCAATTTACACACACGGTCTCGAATTCATCAGATTCCAATATCATTTAATGTATAAGTAAACCCTCACCTTGTAAAACAACCCATTCCTTTAAAATACAAATGAAAGGCAAAACATTTGTGTATAGATAGAAAAATATATACATAAAGACCTCTTTTATTCTCCTTTTTTTAAGTGATCACATATACTCTGGGGGTTATTTACGAAAGGCAAATCCTATTTGCACTACAAGTGCACTGCTAGTGCACTTGGAAGTGCAGTCGCTGTAAATCTAAGGGGCAGATCTGAAATGAGGGGAAGCTCTGCTGATTTTATCATCCAATCATATGCAAGCTAAAATGCTGTTTTTTATTTTCCTTGCATGTGCCCTTTCAGATCTACATTTGCCTTTAGTAAATAACCCCCTTTGTTCTCAGCTGCATAAGGAGAGCTGGGGGAGAAGAAACAGCAGTTCCCAGCACAGCCAGAAAATGGACCACGCTGGGAAGGATGTGCTCTCATGCTTAGTTGGTGAGTTTTTAATAGGAAAGCAGAGAAACTGACAGGAACACCAGGGATTTCACACAAAGGAAGCAATTCAAAGAGAACAGGAGAATTTTTCCTACAAGTACATGGCACAGCAGCCACATATCAGGAATATCAAATGTTAGGTTTACACATTCTTTAACGCCAGCCATACACAATTCGATTTTCAAACAAACACTTGTATGAAAGTGGTCAGTACATTTTGATCACTTGATTAATGCCCTTCCTAACACCTATGCTTACTAACCTGTGTAAGAAACATGTATATGATTACCTATTCTCAGCCTGCTCTGGTCTAGTCAAGTGATCCCCTGTGTCAGCCAGCAGCGGCTGCAGGGGAGAGGAGAAAGCAATCGACAACGGCTGGGAATGCCTGACAGCGGTGACATTACCCGTAGGGTCCCATGGACAATGTGTTGTCAGCACACCCTTCTGCCCCCTGCAGCTGCCGTTATCTGACAGAGGGGAATTACATGACTGGACTGGAGTGGCTGAAAATAGGTAAGTATATACATCTTTCTTACACAAGTTAATCAGCATAGGTGTTGGGGGGAGGGAGGGAGCATTTTGAAGACTAGTTAGAGTTAGCCTGGAATTCTACTTTAACCTCTTACCGACCTCGCTTTAGCCGAATGACAGCTACAGTGCAGTTACACATTTTCGGGAGGACATACATTGACGTCCACCAAGAACCCTGCCAACCCACGCGCCCACGTGGGGAATCACAGTAAAAACAGCGTTTGCCAGTTATCAGCAGTCCTCTCCTCACGCGCTGTCACACAGGGGACATCTACACTGATAATTAGGGCACTAATCATCGGTGTCCTGACTATCAGTGCAGCCCCAACACCGCCCATCAGTGCTACCTGTCAGTGCTCATCCATGATATCTGTGAGTGTCCATCAGTACTGCCTATGAGTGCCCATCAGTGCCACCTATCAGTTGCGCCCATCATTGCCGCCTATCAGTACCCATCATTGCTGCCTATCAATGCCCATCTGTGCAGCCTATCAGTGTCCATCAGTGCAGCCTCAACAGCGCACATCAGTGAAGGAGAAAAAATGACTTATATTTTTATATTTTTTTTAATATATATTTTATTTTATATTTATATATTATTTTTATATATTTTATTATAAAAATTACTTATTTTTTTTTATAACAGAAACTAAGAAAAACAATTTCTTTTCAAAATTTCAGTCTTTTTTCGTTTGTTTAGCAAAAAATAAAAAATAAAACAGTGGTGATTAAATACCACCAAAAAAATTATTATTTTTTTAAATTTAATTTGGGTATAGTGTTAAATGACCGCACAATTGTCATTCAAAGTGTGACAGCACTGAAAGCTGAAAATTAGCCTGGAAAGGGGGTGAAAGTGCCCAGTAAGCAAGTGGTTAACATTCAATTTTTGAGTGATTGTAATTTCCCCAAACAAAAACCTCATACACTGTTAGATATGTGTTTGTTTGCTTCAAATTTCAGTTTAAAAATGAATGACGAATTGACCTCTCTACTGATTAAAAAATCAAAACAAATGTTCTTAAAATACATTTCTGATGAAATTCTACTGGTGTATGGTCAGCTTAAAGGGTTTGTTAACCCACATTTGAAAATCACTGCCAGCCCCTCTATTAGAGCCTGGCATAGCACACTCTATAAGTCTTTTATAAAATGAGCATTGTAAATACCTATTTAGGACGATCACATGGCCGCTCAGCCCCTCCTGCAGTAGCACTGGAAACCAGCCCGAGAGTCACGTGACCGGCCTGAAGTTTGCGCTAAAACTGTATTTACAACGCTCTATAAAATACTTATACAGTGTGCTATGCCTAACTATATTAGAGGGGCTCACAGTGACATTTTATAAACTTTGTACTAATAGTGGCGGGGATGGGGGGGGGGGGGGTGGAGACAGAGACACGGAGTTGACAGGCAGGAAAGAGGGGGTGAGGGGGGAGAGAAGAGAGCAGAGCAAGGCCGGGGATGGCAGAGGGACGCAAACTGACCACGGTGGTCCGCCCTGGTTATTGTGGTCAGTACAGAGAGGGAGATACAGGAAGTGACAGGTTCAGGCAGGTTTTTTTACAGTTTAGAGAGGGGCAGATCACACAGCACAAGCACTGTACTGTTTAATCTGCTTTAAGGGACCAGGATCTGTAATTTTTTTTTTTTTTGGGGGGGGGGTTAACAAACACTTTAAGACACCATTAAGTGTGCCTAAGACATGCTAAAATGGTTTCTCAACCAGTATTATCATATGCAACTATAGCATGCAGCTGCAGACATCATCTCAGTGTGAACATTTTCAGCCTGCGATGGGCTTTACTGTAGAAGTGATCAGAGCTGCAATGCAGCTGCCCGATGATTTCTACAGGGTGGGCACAGAAGGGGGACCCCCTTCCACCACCTTTACCTTGCTCTCAGTTCAGCCGGGGAGCCCGGTACCACTGCTGCTTGCTGCACTTGCGGTCTGAGAGCGGAAGAAGGTACATCTGTACCCACATCTCCTCTGTGAAATTAGAAACCGAAAGTGACGACAATTTCGTCACTTCCAGTTTTGGTTTGTTGTTTATGCTTACAGGGCAGAGTAGAGATCTGGGGTCTAAGAGACCCCAGATCTCTCCATAGGGAGGACCTGTCGTGCTTATTGCTATCACAAGGGATGATATCAATAAAGTTGATTAAAAAATAAATAAAGGTACAGTGTTAAACAAATCCATTTAAATAAAATAAATAATACAATTTTTAAAATGTAACGCGCCCCCACCTTTGCTCATGCTCAAATGCAAACGCAGACGTAGATCCCACATGCATATGCAAATGGTGATCACACCACAGATCAACCAGTCTGCCCATACATAGTTTGAAATGCGTAATATACTAAATTTTCTGCATATAAAAAATAATTTATACTGCAGGTACTGAACTTAATCTACTTGTGCCCCAAAGTAGGTTTTAAATCTGTAGAGGACCACAGTAAGGCCCTTTTCGGCTTTGGTGCTTAACGGGCATTATGTTGCATGTTAATGTATGCTATGTTAAAGCAGCTCATATTTTTCTAATAAGGTGGCATGTGCTGCTGTCATTTGATCCAAAAATCGCCTAGGAACTTGCTTCCAATAATGAAGCCAATAATCACTAAAGATTTAAAGTGGACTTACCCCGTGTATAAACTCTGGTCTAGTCAAGTGATCCCTGTGTAAGACAGTGGAAGCTACAGGGAAGAGGAGAGAGTGCTCATCAATGATTGGGAATTCTGGAAGCCATGACATTACACAGAGGCTGCTATGCCCTCAGTTGCTGTTGGTGCTCCCTCCTCTCCCCTGCACCAGCTGCTGATTGAAACAGGGGAGCCAGAGCTTCGGGATCACGTGACCAGATCAGAGCAGGCTTAAAATAGGTATGCACATTTTTTACATAGGTTAGGCTGCATAGGTAGCAGGAGGGGGGAGGGGGCATTTTTAAACATATTTAGTGTTAGCCAGAAATTCTACTTTAAGTTGTAAAATTAAAAGTTGCCTATGTGCACCCATCCTTTAAGGGCAATTGCCACTGTACCTCAAGGAGCAAACCTATGCACTTTTTGTAAAGTGCAAAGTAAAAAGTAAATCACAAGAGCCGTAGATCAGGGAAAATGCGCACCCCACGCAGTCACTGCAGAGGCGGAAAATTTCCCAGGAATCACACTGAGCTATTCTCTGTAAATCTCCCCAACTGATAGGATGGTTCAGTGCACAGTGTTAAATCATGCGTAATATCTCATTGACGGCGCTATATAAATAGGTTAATAAATAAATACATAGGGTTCACCCTGACCGCTTCTTTGTTATAATTTTGTTGCAGCTATTTTCCTAAAACTTAAATTACAAGTGCACAGAGCAAATTAAATGTCATACAGTTGTAGGGTATACATCTATGAGTATGAGTGTCGCCAGAAGGTTTTCATGTTAATGATTAAAGTTCTATTGCAGAGGTTGTCCTCGGTGGAATCATACAATACTGAAGTATCTCATGCAGTGGCAGTGGCCCCAGAGACAAGCAGGAGAGGATCTGACAGCTGAACCTCTCAGTGGATCCACCCAAACAGGTAGTGGAGAAGCTAATCGCACACGCACCCAGCGATATCAGCCAGCACAAAGGCTCCATTGAGAGTTTGCATTAAAAGCCGGAGGAGGCTCTGATTTCCTCACAGCGTCTTGCCCCAGAATTGCTGTGTTTAAGATAAGGAGCCAGGGGCCCGCGAGCCGCCTCATATCTGCCTTTTCTTCCAATTAAATGTAAGAGCAGCCAAAATCTAGGTGGAAATAGACTATTAAGATCCACATTACACAATGGGCGTGTAATGGGATATTTCAGCAATGAGAATGGACTGGGGGGGGGGGGGGGGGCGCTGATGTTATTTACCAGAAAATCGACAAAAAGGGTCACGGCACCGAGGGCCCCAACACAACAGAACTGTCTGTGGTAGCCAGGAATCAGCAAACATTGCACATGTGGTTGGGAAAACACAACCATGGATTTACCCGCAGGAGACAGTGAGCCGTCACTTTGTTTTTATGAAGAGACTGATGGGCAGCAGTGCGCCAATCTTGACCAATTTTACTGTGTATGGAATGACTGATTGGTAGCAGTGAGCCAGTCTAGGTCAATCCCAAAGTGTATGGAGTGAGTGATAGACAGCCGTGAGCCCTGGACTAGGAATAGCATTCTCCTCCCCTCAATCCTGGCCTGGAAACACTGTCCTCCTACCTTTAACCCTGGTTTGGGACCAGTGTCCTCCATCCCTCACCCCTGGCCTAGAACCAGTGACTTCCTCCATTCACCCCTGCTCTGGGGCCGGTATCCTCCTACCCTCACCCCCGGCCTAGGACCCCGTATCCTCCTCCCATCTCCCTTAGTTTAGTAGTCTAGGACCAGTGTCCCCCTCCCCTCACCCCGGCCTGGGACCAGCATCCTCCTCCTCACACCCCCATTCTACTTGCTGTTGACTCAGGTTCAGTCACTGAACTGTTTACATTCTCCAATTCATTATGCTGAGAAAAATGAGGGATTATCTCCTGACCGGCGGGCGGCAAAGTAATGGGGTCATATATTCATTCAATCAGCTTCTTACTTAGCCTGCATTAAGCGCTGTATTGTGTATTCATCATCTGTATTAATGCGCTCTCTGCTTTATCTGACGTAACACAGAAGCTGTGACTCCACGGCCTGCCTGAATTCCTTTTGCAGATTTTCACACAAGGCTGGGAGCTGTGACTGTCCCATTCATTCTATTCGAAGGGATGAAACTGTTTGTGCTGACCAAGCAAAGACCAATCACATTCTAGCTGCCATTTTTCTCACACAAAGTGAATGCAGATATTTCCTGCTGATACCCTATTTCGCTTTCTTTCAGAAATAATAAGTGGTCCCTATTTTTTCTTTTCTTTTTTTTTTTTTTTGGGGAATTTCACCAACAAAGACGCTGCATTCCTGCTTTACACATATGGCTGTTGAGGTGTGTTCTGCCTGCTGAACCCACCATGAACAGAAATTGAAACTTCCCAGGTAAGTCAGCATAACATCCATGAGCACTGACTCACTACTATCGTAAAAAACATCCTCTCTGCAGTGTCCAGATGCTACAAAACCCAAGACCTCTGTATGGAACAATCAGTGTGGGTGAGCAGTGCAATTAGTTTTTGCTATATAACTGTTTTCTGGTGCAACTCCCAATGCAGGAAATGCAAAGTAGCGCAGGAGTAAAGGGATCACTTTACTGGAAGGGATTAGTTTAAGGTTCAGTTAGTATCACGGGGTGGAAGAGGGTTGATTTAACTGTTGGGGTTGAGTTTAGGTGGTTCCAGTAAGTTTAATCTCATATCTTAGCTCCAGGGATGATATATTTTGCATACTCACATTGGGCTAGCTTGGCACAACCTATGCTTTATGATACCCGATCAGCCTTGGTGAAGGCTGTAAATGACTGTAGTAGTCTGAACTGCTACAGTGATGGGCACAATCTTCCTGTATCTGTGCCGAGCAGCTTCCATGCTGCACACTGACCACGGGGGGGGGCTCACTTGTTTGATACAGCCTTGCATTTTCCTCAACAAATGCAAAGCGATCTCTGATTGGAGGGGGTGAAGAGGAAAGGTGGTGATGTCACAATCTTCACCTCGTCCATACAGAAAACGCTTTGCATTCATTAACCACTTAAGGACCGGCCTCGTTTTGGATTTTAGGTGTTTACATGTTTAAAACAGGTTTTTTTTGCTAGAAAATTACTTAGAACCCCCAAACATTATATGTTTTTTTTTCTAACACCCTAGAGAATAAAATGGCGGTCGTTGCAATACTTTTTTTTGCACCGTATTTGCGCAGCAGTCTTATAAGCATACTTTTTTTGGAAAAAAATCACTTTTTTGAATAAAAAAATAAGACAACAGTAAAGTTAGCCCAATTTTTTTTTATATTGTGAAATATAATGTTACGCCAAGTAAATTTTTACCCATCATGTCACGCTTCAAAATTGCGCCCGCTTGTAGAATGGCGTCAAACTTTTACCCTCAAAAATCTCCATAGGCGACGTTTAAAAAATTCTACAGGTTGCATGTTTTGCGTTACAGAGGAGGTCTAGGGCTAGAATTATTGCTCTCGATCTACCGGTCGCGGCGATACCTCACATGTGTGGTTTGACCACCATTTTCATATGCGGGTGCTACTCGCGTATGCGTTCGCTTCTGCGCGCGAGCTCGTCGGGACGGGGGGGGTTTAATTTTTTTTTTTTCATTTTTATTATTTATTTTACATTATTTTATTTATTTTTACACTGTTTAAAAAAAAATTGTGTCACTTTTATTCCTATTACAAGGAATGTAAACATCCCTTGTAATAGAAAAAAGCATGACAGGACCTCTTAAATATGAGATCTGGGGTCAAAAAGATCTCAGATCTCATATTTACACTAAAATGCAAAAAAAAAAAAAAAGTCATTTAAAAAAATGACATTGAAAAAACTATGCCTTTAAGAGGCGTGGGTGGAAGTGACCTTTTGACGTCGCTTCCGCCCATCAGTGTCATGGAGACGAGTAGGCGCCATCTTAGCCTCACTCGTCTCCAGGCACAGAAGGGAGATGGACGCAATCGCCTCCGCTGCTAACGACGGCTCTGGTAAGCGGCGGAGGGCACCGGATCGCGGGGGGCCCCTCTCCCGCCACCGATAAAAGTGACCTTGCGGCGAATCCGCCGCAGGGACCACTTTTATCAGAAAGCCGGCCGCCACACGAAAACGGGGATACCGGGGTTATGGCAGCTAGCTACTGCCAAAACAACGATATCCCCCTTCAAAGTTTGGGCGTACATCGGCGTGCGGCGGTCCGGAAGTGGTTAAGGAGAATGCAAAACATTCTCTGAATGGCAGCCGACCCGAGCAAGTGACCCTCCAAGGAAGTGTGCTGTAAGGAAGCTGCTTGGCACAATAACCAGAATGTTTCGCCCATCATTGTGCTTATCGGGCTACTGTAGTGATTTGCAGCTTCCACAAAGGCCAATCAGGTATTACATATGCATATTTACATTATGGTAAGCTGGCACAATGTAAGTACACAAAATATATCATACCTGGAATTCAGCTTTAAAGTGTTACTAAACCCACAACAGTAAAATCAGTCTGTATATGCAGTAAAGGATGCTTGTTATACTCACTGTGGAACCTAAGGGGTTAATCCTGCGCATTGTGTAAAAAGGCTGTTTGATCCTGTCTTCTCTGATCCTCCCCTTCTTCTACAGTTTCCAATCCATCTCCTGATAGAACAGAGGCGAGGGAACAAGCTCCACATGCTCAGTTTGGTATGTATTGCATGTGACCAGCACAGCGCCAATCAGCACTGTCCAGACAGAGCGTCAAGGGTCCTGTAGCCTGATAGAACAGCCAGAGCAGAATGAAAACTCCTCCTACAAGCTTTAACCAGACACTGATAGACGTCACAAGACTGCTATATACTGCTGATGAGAAAAGGTATTTAGCAGTTTGTATTTACTAGAATAATTGCATTTTCATGTTCTGTGTACTGTGGCAGACCAGATATAGTGAATGCAGGGTCCTGGGTTTAGTAACACTTTAAGTGGTGTGTGGGTTGTGGGTTTTTGGGGTATAGCGTATATACTGTATGATTTTTTAGTTTATACCGATAAGTAAGTCTTTGTATTTTTTTTTTTTTTTCATTTTTTGTATTTATTCTTTGTCTACTATCCATTTACATTCTTCATTTATTTTTTAGCTATCTGCTTCTTTTTTGTGTGAAAAAATGAAATAATAAGGCAAGGGATGTCCAAAATAGATAGTTCAAAGCCCTTCAAAGTTATTTAAAGCTCATTGCCTTCCTCAGTGATTCCAATGCATTTCACAGAAATTGTGAAATTTTGATGAAATCGCCTGAATGTGTGCAAATATTTTGGACAAATGAACACTCTAAACCTCGCCACTAGTGAGGGAGCAACCACAGTATGACACCTGACCAGGACAGACATTGAGGGGGTACCATTGTTGGACCAGATGAGTTTTCTCTCAAATCTCTTAAAAGATCCAGGGTCCAAGAATGTGAGAGAGACCCATCTGGCCCAGCTCCATCCCTTGACTGGTTGTGATATAGTCAGGGTACCATCATGCTAGAGCAGGTGAAGAGGGAATCGAACTGTGAGGCTGGCACAGTACAGACAGGCTTGGAGGGTCTCTCTGGATCCAAACAGGTCAACCACGCGGAGTCTGTAAAGGTAACACAGAACAATGAGAAGAATCTTACATGAATATATAGGTGACCAATGTCACATAATAAGGAACATATAATGTCAATTGTTTAGGGTAAAAACCATCTAACACACTGACCACCTGTCCCAATATGTCATCGACCTTGTCCATCATAACCCATCATAAAGTATATCCAGCTGTTGGCATAAAACAACACTGATGAGGAGCTCAATACAATGGAAACACGAAATATTTCAGGATGTAATGCTATAATAGAAGTTTTAGGCATTGGGGCATATGATTTACACTAATTCATGCAGGGATGGAAATGACAGAATCTGGACATCAGCCCCTAATGTTCTCCATCAACTCTAGACTTGTATATGACCAGTAGGGATGAGCCCGATGTTCGAGTCGAACGTAAGTTTGACTCGAACATCAGGGGTTCGCCGAATAGCGAACAATTTGGGGTGTTCGTGGCAAATTCGAAAGACGCGGAAAAACCCTTTAAAAGTCTATGGAACAAATCAAAAGTGCTAATTTTAAAGGCTTTCCTCAGGAAGGATGTACTGGAAATGGAGCGAGTACAAAGAAGGGCAACAAAGCTAATAAAGGGTCTGGAGGATCTTAGTTATGAGGAAAGGTTGCGAGCGCTGAACTTATTTTCTCTGGAGAAGAGACGCTTGAGAGGGGATATGATTTCAATTTACAAATACTGTACTGGTGACCCCACAATAGGGATAAAACTTTTTCGCAGAAGAGAGTTTAATAAGACTCGTGGCCACTCATTACAATTAGAGGAAAAGAGGTTTAACCTTAAACTACGTAGAGGGTTCTTTACTGTAAGAGCGGCAAGGATGTGGAATTCCCTTCCACAGGCGGTGGTCTCAGCGGGGAGCATTGATAGCTTCAAGAAACTTTTAGATAATCACCTGAATGACCGCAACATACAGGGATATGTAATGTAATACTGACACATAATCACACACATAGGTTGGACTTGATGGACGTGTGTCTTTTTTCAACCTCACCTACTATGTAACTATGTAACTATATATGCATGGTATTGTCATAAAAAGCATTTGGGAACCAGAGTCCTGCTCCAGGGGACATGTATCAATGCAAAAAAAAGTTTTAAAAACGGCCGTCCTTTAAATTTCTTACCTGGGGGGTGTCTATAGTATGCCTGTAAAGTGGCGCATGCTTCCCGTGTTTAGAACAGTCCGAGAGCAAAATTACATTTCTAAAGGAAAAAAAAGTAATTTAAAAGTACTCGTGGCTATAATAAATTGACAGTCCCGGCAATACACATAAAAGTGAATGAAAAAAACGGCATGGGATTCCCCCACAGTCCATTACCAGGCCCTTTGGGTCTGGTATAAATATTAAGGGAAACCCCGAACCAAAATTTTTTTTAAAAAATTGCGTGGGCTCCCCCCAAATTCCATACCAAGCCCTTCAGATCTGGTATGGATTTTAAGGGTAACCCCACGCCAAAATTTTTTTTAAAAATGGTGTGGGGGTCCCCCTAAAAATCCATACCAGACCCTTATCCGAGCACGCAACCTGGCAGGCCACAGGAAAAGAGGGGGGGCGAGAGAGCGCCCCCCTCCTGAACTTTACCAGGCCACATGCCCTCAACATGGGGAGGGTGCTGTGTGGTAGCGGCCCCCCAAAGCACCTTGTCCCCATGTTGATGGGGACAAGGGCCTCATTCCCACAACCCTTGCCCGGTGGTTGTGGGGGTCTGCGGGCAGGGGGCTTATTGGAATCTGGAAGCCCCCTTTAACAAGGGGACCCCCAGACCCCAGCCTGTGTGAAATGGTAACGGGGTACAAATGTACCCCTACCATTTCACAAAAAAAGTGTGACAATGGTAAAAACGACAATACATGCCTTGGGACAAGTCCTTTATTAAAAATAAAATAATAGAAGTGTCCCACAAAGTCCATTCATCATCTTCTTCTCTCGCTCCGACGGACTGAAAAAGAAAAAGAAAAAAAAAAAGCCGCATGCTGCCACCGATCTGCCTCCATGGGAGGCACCTGCCGTAATGACCGGCCTCTCAGGTTTTTTTTTAATAAAGGACTTGTCCCAAGGCGTGTATTATCATTTTTACCACTTGTCACACTTTTTTTGTGAAATGGTAGGGGTACATTTGTATCCCATTACCACTTCACAAGGGGGGAGGCCGGGATCTGGGGGTCCCCTTGTTAAAGGGGGCTTTCAGATTCCGATAAGCCCCGCGCCCGCAGACCCCCACAACCACCGGGCAAGGGTTGTGGGGATGAGGCCCTTGTCCCCATCAACATGGGGACAAGGTGATTTGGGGGGGCCGCTACCCCAAAGCATCTTCCCCATGTTGAGGGCATGTGGCCTGGTACGGTTCAGGAGGAGGGGGCTCTCTCTCGTCCCCCCCTCTTTTCCTGCGGCCTGCCAGGTTGCATGCTCGGATAAGAGTCTGGTATGGATTTTTGGGAGGACCCCCACGCCATGTTTTTTTTACGTTCCCCTTAAAATCCATACCAGACCTGGAGGGTCTGGTATGATATTTTGAGGAGGACCCCCATGCCATTTTTTCTCAATTTTGGCACGGGGTTCCCCTTAATACCCATACCACACCTGAAGGGCCTGGTTTGGAAATTTGGGGGGACCCCCACGCAATTTTTTTTTTAAATTTTGGTTTGGGGTTCCCCTTAATATTCATACCAGACCCAAAGGGCCTGGTAATGGACTGTCAGGGAATCCCATGCCGTTTTTTACAATGACTTTTATGTGTATTGCCGGGACCGACAATTCATTATAGCAGCGAGTACTTTTAAATTACTTTTTTTCCTTTAGAAATGTAATTTTGTTCTCGGACTGTTCTTAACATGGGAAGCATGCGCCACTTTACAGGCATACTATAGACACCCCCCAGGTACGAAATTTAAAGGAATATTTAACTTTTATTGTTTTACTTTAAGCATTATTAAAATCACTTCTCCCAAAAAAACGGCCGTTTTTAAAACTTTTTTTTGCATTGATACATGTCCCCTGGGGCAGGACCCAGGTCCCCAAACACTTTTTATGACAATACCATGCATATAAGCCTTTAAAATTAGCACTTTTGATTATACATGTTCGTTTCCCATAGACTTTAACGGTGTTCGCGTATTCAAACAAATTTTTTGCTTGTTCGCATGTTCTGCTGCAAACTGAACCGGCAGGTGTTCGGCTCATCCCCAATCATCAGCAAAGATGGACCAGGCTGAACCCTCCATGAAAAAGGCTTCCAGTGTCTCAATATCAGAAGGAACTGGCGTCATTAGTATTCTTCAAACAGGACAGTAATTTCATAATAGAAGAGCTGAGGACTCAATACGGCAAGTGTGTTGTGAATTCTGATTTCCTGCACTGTTCATCTTCACCAACTGGAAAAATTCTCTGCACATCCACCGACAGATTAATTGAGACCGCTCCGTGTACACCCCTCTCTCCTAGCCATAGACTGCATGTGGCCCTCGGGGGCCAAACATGTGGGCCTTCATCTATCCTCAGAAAACTGTCAGGAACTTATATAAACAGTCATGCTCCCTCATCTAGGCCATCAATAAATCAGAACTGTTTTGGTGGTAAGCAAAGGTTTGTATGAAAGAGAAGATTTAACAGGAAGGAAAGGCTTGGTGGGAAGTGTGTGCAGCTGCCCCACAGCACAATCATAAATCCATTATTAGTGCAAGTCTACACTGACACCTAGGGCGGTATGAAAAGATGTATGCGACACCCTGTATGTCTGTTTTGTACTACTCTGGTCTGTTTACAGCTATTTCTGGGCAAATATTAAAGCGGAGTTCCACACTAATTTCTAACTTTTAATTAAAATCATTCTTGCAGCATAATCATTGTGGAATGGAAAAATATTTTTTTTGGTTCTGAATGGTTACCTGGATATTCCAGTTTTAGATCGGGCTTCCTGTCTCTGCCACCCGTGGATATGTCTGTCATATCCGGCAGCGCACTGTCTCCTGGGAGCTATGTGTCATAATTCCCAGGAGTCAGTGTGAATGGCCGCCGCTCGTTACCGCCGTACATACTGCACATGCGCGAGAACAGAACGGTGCATGCTGGTCACTCAGCTGCACTGTAACCAGGAAGATAGTGCTTGTGGGCTTCACAAGCCCACAAGCAATATGGAACATGCCAGGGATAGAAAAATATAAGAAATCGTATGATGTAAATCAGAAATTGAGCGACAATCGATCCCTAAACCGTGAGTCATATAAATAATAGTATTTAAGAAATTACATTCGTCCAAAAAAAAAAAAAATTATATAGTTGGAACTCCGCTTTAACCCCTCTCTGAACCCCCGTAACTTATCCTGCACATTTTTTTTCTTATCTTGTGAAGCAATTTATTTAATGCTGTCCTTACACCTGTAGAATTTCATTCAAACGTTCAAGTGAGAAAGTATAAAAATGGCTTGTCCTATCATTCAATGGTGCCTTCATGTACTCAACTAATTTTGAACAAATTTTCATTCCAGTACATGTTAAAGTCTTAATTTTCATAGAACGAAAATTCTACTTCTTGTTCGCCTTTGGCAAGTGCATATGCATAGGACTAGTTACAGTTTATCTCTGACAATTCAAGAGCAAATTCAATGATTAGAAATTCCTTCAACGAGAATTTTCTGTCCTTGTTTTTTCATTTTTTTTGCTCACTTTGGTAGAAACAATTGTTGAATCATCCCCTTCAACACAATTCTCTATCAAAATTCTACAGTTGTAATCCCATTTTAACCGCTCCCTTTCCAATCTATAGTAATATTTATATAGATATAGACAGCGATATAGACAGCCAAGCAGGAGCCATCCTAGGTGTCATGTGACAGGCCGCGCTCCAGCAGGATCTGTGACCCACTGTGTCCACCAGGCAAATCAGTATCCCAGGCTGCTGCTGGTACCATGTGATTGCTGTGGCCAATCACTGCAGATCACAATAGTACTCGAAGAATGCCTGTGAATTAATGGATGCCATCGCAAAAAAGGATTGCTTATAAAAGTTATTATCACTGTTATAAGCAATCACCTCCCTAGATCAGCACAGTGTTATTCTGGTGACACTGTACTTCTGTGGTACCAGTATGTTAAAAAAAAATTGGTACAAAAAAAAAATATATATATTTCTTAATTTTCTAAAAAATTATAACTTCAAAAAACTCGCTGTGCCTCTTTCAAAATACCTTGGACTGTCTACTTTCCAAAAAGGGGTCATTTGTATTTGTACTGTCCTCGAATTTTAGGGTTTGAAGAAATGAGATAGGCAATAGTAATTTGTAGACCCCATAACTTTCCTACAGACTAAACAGTATCCACTGATTTGGGTTATTTTTTATCAAAGAAATGTAGCAGTATAAACTTTGGCCTAAATTTATGAAGAAAGATTATTTATTAGCAAAATGTTATAAAAGAAATTAAGAAAAGCGTGTTTTTTCTTTTTTTTTAAACATTTGTCTTTTTTTCATTTATTTAAGACAAAATAAAAAACCCAGTGGTGAATAAATATTGCCAAAAGAGATGATAAATGTTTAATTTGGGTACAGTGTTGAATTACTGAGTAATTGTCATTGAAACTGTGAGAGTGCTGAAAGATGAAAATTGGCCTGGGCAGGTAGGGGGTCAAAGTGTCCGGTATAGCAGTGGTCAAGTTTGCCACCCAAGTCTCTCACCCGTGCCCCTCCCGGGGGGCAAGGGACTGCTAGTACAGAGCTGCAGAAGTGCCAGCGCTGGTTAGCCAAAAAGAACTGTGCATATTACACAGACAGACAGACCCTACCTCCTGTAAACAAAAAAGAGAAGACTCGGACTCCAGAATCACATGGCCATGCTAGTAGGTGAGTAAAAAGGGCATTTACATTTTTTGGCAATACCAGTATTCAGAGGGTGGAGGGTCGGATCCCAGAGTTCTGCTTTGATTCAGTTAT
Organism: Lithobates clamitans; assembly: GCA_037952925.1. Taxonomy (NCBI): domain Eukaryota; kingdom Metazoa; phylum Chordata; class Amphibia; order Anura; family Ranidae; genus Lithobates; species Lithobates clamitans. The sequence goes on from JBBGZY010000597.1 coordinate 1,820,458, forward strand.
GCTAAGCGCAGGTTTCCTTCATCTGTCTTACAAGATTATCTTCAGTGTCAGAGAATAACATAATAGGACAGACATACAAGACAAGCCATGTCCAGTGTATAGTGGGCTTGTCCTCCTGAAAAAGAACACAATGTTGCCTCAATAAAAATACGCGTAAGTTTATGGTAGGCCTGAGAGCCCCCAAACTCTTATCAGTGCAATTCTTCATCTTTACTGTCAGAGTGCTGTATAGACTGGTCAGACAAACCTGCCAGATATCAGTCATCTTCCTATTTATTGCAAGATTTCAGCCTGGTATTTTCTAGGTTACATAAAGCCATCTCTCTCCTCTTATATAGCCCTTTCATTTAAAGCGGATCGTCGGTCCTTTTTTCATCTTTCTATTAAATCTTCTGCCCTTGTTGTTTTAACTTTCGATAGTAAAACATTTTTTTTCTGCCAGTAAATACCTTATACAAAATTAAATTCAAAGAAAGGGAAATGTCGCTGTTCTATGAAGCCAAACTATCATGAATGTAAAATTCTCATGAGTAATGAAATGGGGGTGATAAAGATTAAAATGTGATACAGGAAAATAGCTTCCCAAACACAGGTGAGAAGCTGTGTAGACTGTATGAGAAAAGCCGTGTGGAGGCTAATATAGTGTGTCCAGCAAAAAACTGTAAAAAAATATATGTATTAAAAAATATATATGGTAATAAAAAAGGACATATATAAGTGCATAACCCAATTAATGTGCAAAGAACGTATTAAAACGCAAAAGACATATTAATATAAATCAAGAAGTCCAATAAATGTGCAATAATCATAAATTAATGTCCATGTATCAAAAATTAAAAATATAAAAATAGAGAATAGATTCCCAAAGTGACTGGTGCAAACTCAAAAAGTGTATTTAAAAAATATTGGTGACAGTCTGTTTTAGATTCCAGTGCCAGAAATATATAGGTGACGATTCTGTGCTCCAATCTCGTATTTGCACTCACCAGAGCGCCTTACCCCTGCAGGGGTGAAAGGCGCATGTTTGGGATATACTCCTATTGCTGGTGGCCCAATCCCGGGGTGTATCCTCCTCCACTGCCTGATGCAAACAATCGGATCTCCACCTGGAATCTTGGTCCCTCCTGGGGTAAGTGATGTAACGTGGGGTATGGACAGACTATTAGTAATCCACTAATAATGTCCTCCTCTCTCCACTGCAAGCTGAGGGTGTTCGGGCATCCACATGTAATTTAGCAGAAAGAACGGACCCTCATAGCGTACCACCATAAAAAATGAGTATTTTATTATATAAATACAAAGGCAATATAGCCTAGTTAAAAAAGGTGGGGAGCTCCAAATGCCATACAAGGGATAAGCAAGACACTCTCGGGGTCTGAACGGCGTGCGTTCCACAGACCGCACAGAGAGAAACCGGAAGTGCCGGAAATGACGTAGTGCGTACCAAGTCCCGCCTAAATACCTTATACAGCCCACTTCCTGTTTCTTGTCTGGTACAAAGCCTAGGCTTATGACATCATGCTCAGCTCTCTCTCTCACTCCTGTGATAGTTTGCCAGGAAGGGTGAGGGGATGAGTCATAAGAGGGCCAATGAGAGCTGCAGGGCTGCAGAGCTGGAGGTGTGCCTCTGTGTAAATCCAGGAAGTGAACAGGCAGCAGCTTCAGCTGCCCAGTTAAAATGGATGCAGCCAGATTCAGTGGAGGGCGATTTCTGCAGCATATTTGGCAAGCACAGAATCACAGTATATATAAAATAATATGCAAAGTGGTTGGAGGGAAGCTTCAGAATGGCAAAGAAATTCTATTACAAATTATGTGAGCAGACTGCAGTTCCCCTTTACTCTGTGCAGGCCTGTAACTTTACCTACATGGTCCTTTTATTCTCGCTATTCATCTCTGTCTCTCTCTAAGGCTACATGACCCTCTTGCTCCTTCTGTTTGGCCCTCAAACTCTTACTATGATTCATTCATTCTATGTGGCCCCTCCTCTTCTCCTATGCAACTATTGGCCAGTGTAGGTATTTCGTTAATGGAGACTGGACAAATAAATCCTGCACTTCCTCCAATAATTTTACAGTGAAATTTACAAAATGTTTTCTGCCACCTTTATCATGGGTTAAATAGTTTTCAGTTGCAAATATTTTTGTATTATAATCATTAATAATATTATCTGAATCAGCAAAATGGCTCTGGGAAGGAGGTAGGTTCAGAAGGTTGGCTGTGGCTCTTCAATATTTTATTCTACTCATTTTCTCTCTTTGTTTCATCTGTATTTGACATCCCAGCGTTAAAGCTTCAGATCTAAGTGTCTGAAAGGCAAACTGTTTGTGTTGCCCATAGAGACTTTTATTTATTTATTTAAGAGAAAAACGAGCTAGATCTGATTGGTTGCCAGGGATTTAATCTCTCTGAGCCGTGTCTAGCGTATAGCATAGAGGGATGAAGTGTCTGTGCAGCCACAAAACACTGCAGATAGCAGTAAATAGGGTTTAATCTCCGCTTCTTATTCATTAAATGAAGCCCTCACAATGCCCTGATCCAGGTGCTGAGCTCGTTGCTGGAGGCCCCAATTAAGTGTCATTTGCATGGCGTTAAGAACTCAGCTGAAGGTCACATCACTCCTATCAGGCCGAGCCCCCTTTCCCCGCAGGTAATTAGCACTGAAAGAAGGAGTTAATGAAGATCCTTCGATATATTTTTTCAGATGACTTGGATGTGGCCGTGAACGCCCCTCACACTCAATCAAAAGGAAGAGAAGGACAGGGAAGCGCTTTAAAAAGGGGGTCCCTTGGGGCCTTGTGCGTGGTGGCTAAAGATTAGAGGGATTTAATTGCTTCAAGATTGCCAGCAGATTAAGTTACAGGGCTTGTGCTATCCGTTCAGATGAATGTCACTTCACAGAAGTGGGGGTGCAGTTCGGGCTGGGGAAATCCTCCAATAATCAGCCATTCAAATATCCTAAACTTGTAAGTCATTAGTCCTGGGAGACCATTGCTAATGAGCCCCCTGAACTTTCTAATTGGCTGTGTGCCTTCTCCGTCTAGAGTGAATGTTGGACAGCCGACTCTTAGCATCGTACGCCATTCCTGCGCATATCATGTTCGTCTAGAATAATACAAAAAGCCGAACCTCCCACCTTGTAATGTATGTGTTGTTAGGCAAATGAAGCTACAAGGAGATGAATTAGACACAGGGGACCCGTCTGTGACCATTTTTAAGCCATTCACTCCATCCATCACTGACTCTGTATAACTCAGTTACTGAAGCAGCTGTACCGATTTACTGCTTCTGAGTGAGAGATAACATTGTGACCAGCAAGGTGATTTTGTATAAACACTATAAAAGACACTGCTTTGCTTGGGCTGTCGGCCCATCCACATGCATGAAAAGTTGAAACATTAGAACAAGGCTTACTATTATGAGAATGTAGCATGAAAAGATGCACTCTGACAAACGTGGAAGTTTTATCTGATCAACAATTTCAACAAATGAAACAGTAAATTTGCAGATCGAAAAGAAAGTCCCTAAATAAAGACCGGTTTGGCTACAGGATGATGGCTGGTAACCTGTGTTCCTCCGGTGAGCTAATCAAATCTGTCTGGGGGTCAGAAGTCCACCAGTAACAAGGTCTGGTTTGAGTGGTGCTGGAACTGAACGTAGTGTGGATCTTTTGGTGGTGTGAAATACAACTATTTGTCCCCAAACAAAGGGGCAAAAGGTCCCTAAATTACAGTTATCCTCTACCCTTTAAGGGACCTTGAGTGAGTGAGGTTTTAGATGTAGATAGAAGGGAAGTGCCAAAAAAGATGAATTGGCGAGTCAGTTCAAGCACTGGCCTACGTACTGAACACTGGACTTATGTATCTCTAATTTTCTTTATAGAGACCATTTACTGAAAAACTCGCATACATACTTGGAGAATTTCAGATGCTCTGTAATATTTTAAGGCCTGAAGAAATGGATTCTATAGATCCTGAAATGTGTTATCTACCAACGTCTTATTAAATACGGTTTCTTGAACTCTACTGATTTACCAGTTTATCTCTTTGGTGTTCCACCTCTTTCGACAAAGATCCACCTTTGAATGCAACCGGTCCATCTTCAAAGTGTAACAGCTGTCTGAACGTCAAGGCTGCAGAGATCAGTGTAACTGAATTCATTCAAGGTGGAGGTCTTCTTCACTAGCAAACCTTTAGTAATCGTCTGTCATGGTGATGACACATGCTTGGCTCATATAGTGATCGTCATGGCCAGAGTCCTTTAGGTTACTTTTTGCCTTATCATGGTCAGGGACCACAGTAGTGGAGGATTCCAGAATTGTGCGAGTTGTGAAAACGTCATTGTTCTTTCAAACCCAGAGAGACATATTTATGTGTTATCCACAGAAGGCTACAATCCTACATGACCACACAACACACACAACATGCATAAAGGACCACAACCCATATCCTGTGACGGATGCCGCACCTGTACAATGAAAACGCTTTATACTGTTCTGTCATAATAAGGACAGGCCACCAATAAGAGGAAAAACAGAGTGTGTGCGCTGGAGTACCTGGCATCAGAAGAAGTCATTTATTCGGGATCTTGGAGAGGATAATGGGCAAGTATTTGTTTATAACACTGGTTAAATTTTCATTAGGCAGATTAATGGGATATCAGGTTCTGTCAACATGAAGCTCAGTTATGTCCTTGTAAGAGATAAACGGGCAAACAGAGGCAGCATCGTGCTTGCTAAATGAGATTCCTGCCATATTCCCCTCATATATAAACATATAGATTTCCGCCTTCAGTTCTTCAAATGAGAATGAAAAAGCTGTTTCTTAAAATACCCAATGTGTTCCTGGCTTGGTAATAAATTTGTCAGGATAAGCTCGAATCAAGCTGTCTTCTTCATGGAACTTGAAAAGCACAGATAATGGAGGAGCTCGGCCTGTGTTATGCGTCACCCTGAGCTTAGCCGCATCTTGCTGTGAGCTGAAAATGTGTTATTGTACAAATATATTTTTATTGCCTGATTTGACTGTGAAATCCGCACGGCCTGAAAGCTGGTAAATAATACATTTCTTCAATCTCCTTCTAAGCCCTGATGGGGCCGCCAAGAGCCTGGCATCTCACAGAAAAACACTCAAGTGCTCCGAATAACCACATTCACCCCAATATTTACATCTCAATGGGAGGGAGAAATTGTAGTCATGTCCAGGCTGTAAGGTCCCCGATAGATCTGCCTGTTGTCAGAGATGAAAGTTCTAGCCCTCCATAACAGCACTGCAAAATTAGATTAGTTAATTTATCAATAATTTATCTTTCAATGATCGCTCCATATATCTGATGGCATTATATGCTATAAGACCAAAAGAATGTGGACACCTGACCATTACAACTACCTATATGACCAAAGCTATATGGAGACCCCTCCGAATGGTTGAGTTCAGGTGTTTCCAGAATATACATAATACAGAACATAAAGACATTTTAGACAAGAATGTACCCAGCTAACCATGTGGTAAAAGTTTGGAGAAGGCTATGTTCTTTTTTCAGCATGACATTGTTCCTGTGCACAATGCCAACTCCATAAAGACATGGTTTGACAAGCTTGGTGTGGAGGAACTTGAGTGGCCTGCAATGAGCCCTAACTTCAACCCTACTGAACACTTTCCGGGAATGAAGTGAAACACCAACTGTGAGCCAGATCCTCTCATCCAACATAAATGTCTTACGTCACAGATTCCCACAGACACTCTCCAAAATTTTGCAGAAAGCCTTCCTAGAAGAGTGAAGGTTGTTATAACCACAAAAGGGAAACGGGTGCAACTATATTAATGGCCATGGTTTTGTAATGTGATGTCCTATAAGCTCATGTGGGCGTGATGGCCAAGCATCCAAAAACCTTTGGCCATATAGTGTATTAGGAACACTGCAGTGTCAGTGAAGAACATCTGTATGGAAAGAATAAAATAGTCTCTTTTATCTACTGGACCCAAGGCTTAATAGCAATTATATTCTACTGATGATATACCCGATATGCCTGTCATCTGACCATTTAAAGAGAGTGATACACAAACATCCAGTCCTGGATACTTTGTTGATAATTTTTCAATTGGGCTTCCACAAGGACTTTTTCAGATTTTAGCTTCTGCCCTGCTGTCAAACCGATATGACTTGCCTAAATGGATTTACACAAAAACTATGAACAGTCTAACACACCAAGACCTGTCTGCGGGCTCTGCTGGTATTCTTTGCTCAGAAGCGGTAACTCCTAATACTTCAAAAGAAAGTCTTAGAGGCTTTGTACAGAGGGGAGAAGGCTAGAACCTTACTTTCACCCACTCCACTGAAAATGAAAAAAACATCCGGAGTCGGGCAATCTGTAGAAAACTGTCTTCTCAAAGCCTTTGTAAGGTCATCCACCAACCCTATACTTCAGTTTATAAAATGTTAGAGCAATATGGGTCTGTGTGTTCTCAAAAGATTAAGTGATTTGGACAATTGTTTTAGAAAATGCACTATATTATTTGTATTAAAGTAAAATTAAACTTTCCAACTAAAATTAATATATTTGCAGTACATACTCATAGTAGTTAGATAGCTGGTCTATTTTTTTAAAAGCAATCCTTCCATAAATATAAGATTTTACTAATTGAAAATTGATCACGTTCCAACTAAAGTATTGCTCTGTTGGTACATGGTGCCTATTAGACTTGCACACATGAACTTTCATTTTGTTTTCATGGCTGTTTGGACATGGGTTTGCTCCTCTACATCTGGTGGACCTGCCCTGTGGCCATAGATTGCGGTGGCAAGCATACAGAATCTTGAATACTTTCTTGCAGAAGCCTCATGAGACTCTGCTCAATGAGAAACCTTAAGGGATATCCATACAGCAATTCACTTTCATGGCCCATGTGCTGACTGCCTGAAAACAGATAATAGTGTATCACTTCCCCTGTGGGGGTTGCTAAGTATAGTCTTCCCTGGGCATCCCTCTGATTATCCTGCAGCCAGACACTTGGGTATTTTTACACAACCACCTGCACGCTCTTCTGCTCGTTATCCAATGACCAGTCTAGGGTATTTGTTTTTTTTTTATTTATTGGAAGAACTTGGATAGGAGAGGGGATTAGTGGGATACTCCAACCTGAACCATGCAGAGATGAAGACAACTCTCACTTGGCCTCATTAAAGCAGTTGTAAAGACAGAAGGTTTTTTTATCGTAATGCATTCTCTGCATTAAGATAAAAATCCTTTTGTGTGTAGGAGCCTCCCCAGCGCCCCCCCTAATTACTTACCTAAGCCCCATCTCTCTTCAGCGATGTCCACAAATGTCTCTGGCGTCCAGGACACTCCTTATTGGCTGAGACACAGCAGCAATACCATTGGCTTCTGCAGCTGTCAATCAAAGTCAGCCAATCAGGGGAGAGAGGGGGCGGGGCTGGGTTGGGGCTCTGTGTCTGAATAGACACACGGAGCTGTGACTTGGCTCCAGTGCCCCTATAGGAAGCTGCTGACTGTGGGGGCACTTCACAGGAGGGAGGGGCCAGGAGCAGCAAGAGTGACCCGAGAAGAGGAGAATCTGGGCTGCTCTGTGCAAAACCAACTGCACAGAGGAGGTAAGTATAACATGTTTGTTATTTAAAAAAAAAAGACTTTACAGTCACTTCAAATTTTATTGAATAGCAGAATCCCTGCTGAACAACACTACAATTGTATAGAAGAATAAGTCCTTTGTTTGCTCTGGCCGCAGACTCAATGAACTATAGTTCTTTGGGACACTCACCAGTATCCCCTTTAGCTGACACCCGTCCACTGACTCTACGAGCTTTACAAGCCCCCTCCTATTGGACCAGTGTGAAACAGGCAGACAACATGAGCAGCATCTGAGAACACTGAGCAGACCCTATCAATGGATCACAGCTCCCTGGTAGGCAGAGAGCACCTAAATTTACCTAACAGCCCCCTGTTAAGCAGGGAAACCCAAAAAGTATACTCTCTCTAGCACCTACCTAAGAGGGAGCTACATCCACCCCCCCCCCCCCCACCCCACCAAAAATAGGCCATGTCCTCAGTGGCTTTGAGCAGCTGCCGTACAAAAATAACTACAGTTTACAAAATTTACAAGTAGTATCCCACAAACTTGGAAAAGGGGAGAAGGGAATTGACAATGAACAAGGCCATGGGGCATACCCCATATGTGGCCAGTATGTACAATAAATTTGCGTAAAAAAATATAACACATCTGCTGTACAATAGATATATACATTTTTAAAGAAGAACATCTACCAAGTGCACTGTATTAGTGCACCCCCCACCAAACATAAACTGACTGGTAGGGTAAAATGACTAAACACCCGAACTAACTATACTACATATGCACAACAAATTTCCATGGACTACCTCAGCCGAAGCATAAGGACTTCTTGCAAGCATGCAAAGAAAATAGATAAATATATTGCAATTGTATGACCTAACATACTTACAGTGAGACTGTTCTCAGGCAACTTCCTCACGTCAACTGGCACCTATCACTAACTTTCACGAAGAAATATTTTGTGCATCCAACCCCCTAACCCTTGACAAGTTGTCCCGTTGTGTTCCTGTAAAAGACAAACAGAACAACCTACAATTCTACCTGGCTAAACACATTCTGCGGTGTTCCAAGTGGGGAACCATAATTCTAGTAATAGGTAAAGTCCCTCTCAAATACCAGGGTACTGACTCTTTTCATATAAGCCAAACCCACAAGTTAGGATGAAGAAGTGTGGAGTCCATCTGACTGATGCTTGCAGCGACCCTTTCTTGCAGCACTGAGGCAACACATCTTCCCCTGACGACCAGCCATCCATAGCGGAGCGTATAGCAATGGCTTGCCTACTTGTGGACAATTAGAAACTCTTCAAGTAAGTCCTTTTCTCTGGCACCTCCTTCGTAAAGAGACACTGAGCAATTGCCTTCTGATATGGCAGCAACTCATACAAGCTTAACTTGGTGACTGTGGTGGCCCAGTGGCCAAATGATCTATGCAAAATGTCCTGAACCAAGTATCTTCACAAAGTGTCCTTAACAAAGTATCTTAGCAAAGTGTCCTTAGCAACTAGGGATTTAGCACCTCCAGGTAGCAGCCCCTGGATCAGATAGGAGAAGTCCTCTGCAGCAGAAGATTCTTTCTCCCAGATGATGAAGCAAGCTTCAGTTGTCCCCTCCTCTATTTGCAAGGATAGGAGAGAAGGGGAATGGGCCTCTAGCCCCAACAGCAACACAAGCAACTGTAACAAATGGTTCTTCAGGCTTAACAGCCTCTTTCAAAATGATACGTTCAGTTCAAACAGACAATGAACTTGACACAGCTTAGTAGTAGTGATCAGGATATGGTATCCGGATTATCCTTCCATCAGGACCCTGAATACTGCTAGCCCACGCTTGACTCTTCCTGTCTGGGTGATTGACCACCACACGATCAATGTGTATTGGCCTCTGCAGACTCCAATTATCCTAATGGCCAGAAATGTTTCCCACAGCTGTGGCTTGGATGGGTTTCGGTGTGGCTTGGGAACATATAAAAAGCCTCAGACAGCTTCTTCACACCAAGCCTCTCTCTTACTCTCTATTTCTTCCAATGTTTCTCTAGGAGCATAGGGGTAATTGCACCCATATTCCATGGCTACCTTCCGTTGGACATATCTCTGAAAGCGAGAGAACCTGGGAAGCTTTTGCCTGTCACCTCTCCCAGGCGGGGCATATGGGGTCTCCACTTTGTAGATCAGACTGGAATCAGCTTCATTTTGAGCTCGGCCCGAGCATAAGTACGAGGCGTGCACAAATCTGGGACCCTAGTTGCATAGGCCTCACAGAACCCAAGGTTTCCTGCACAACTCATGCGAATGACTGCTGCCTCTGTTCCTTCGCAGTGCAAGCTTGAACATGGGGCACTTTCCCTTTCCTCAGTTCCCCAGCTCCACTCCGTTTCCCCTTCTGATCCCCACTGGCCGTTTCCCTCTTCCAGGGATCCAAAACGGCATTCAAACTTAGGCGACCCCACATCGATGATTCCTGGTTCCTCCTCACCCAAAGAGCTTGAAAATGGATCTGGATCCATCGAGCCCCTTCTGGCCTTTTTAGAGCCAGACTTTCAGCTGCTGCGCCTGCAAATGGTGCACCCTGTGGCCGATGCCCGGCCTCAACTATCTGGGTGCACTGTACCTCAGAAATGCAAGTTTCCCTGGTTTGGCAAACTGTTGTACAAGTGTGTACCACCGGTCCCGTCCCCAGCGGTGCCCTCGGTACTCCCCTGCCTCTTCCACAAGGGGTAGCAACAAATGGAACTTGGAAATATACTGTACTTGCACTGTTAACTGTAAAGCAGACATTTTCCTCCATAGTACAACGCAGCCTTTCTTCAACCACACTCCCAAAATCTGCACAGTAAGACATGGCGTTTCTTGAATGTTTTTTTTTCGGCCATTGCTGGTGGCAACCACTGCGATAAATCAGGGTAAAATCCCGGACTGACGCCCCCAAATGTAGCACTGTCCCGTGGCAGTTGCTGAGTATAGTCTTCCCTGGGCCTCCCTCTGATTATCCTGCAGCCAGACTCTTGGGTATTTTCACACGACCACCCGCACACTCTTCCGCTCATTATCCAATGACCAGTCTAGGGTATTTGTTTTTTTTTGTATTTATTGGTAGAACTTGGATAGGAGAAGGGATTAGTGGGATACTCCAACTTGAACTATGCACAGATGAGGACAACTCTCACTTGGCCTCATTAAATTGAATTGAATAGCAGATTCCCTGCTGAACCACAACACAGTTGTATGGAAGAATAAGTCCTTTGCTTACTCTTTGCCGCAGACTCAATGAACTCTAATTCTTCAGGACACTCACCAGTATTCCCTTTAGCTGACACCCATTCACTGACCTTACTAACTTGAAGGGATGGTCCTCACAGAACAAACCCGTAGACGCAGATCTGTACTCACGGTAGCCAGGAACAGATCCTCCTAGTCTCCCTCCTAGTTAGCTCTGCAGGACGTCTGGGTTGCAGCTTCTGCTGCTCCAGCCCTCAAGTCAGCCACCTGAGGCCGCATGGCAGTCTATACAGAGGAGAGGCAGCAGCCCCCTCCCTCCGGGACCCCGCCCTCCAGCCAAAGACCCTGAGCTCATGTGCTGCAGGCATATATACAGTCACTCAGCATGCCTTGAGGCACCTTCCTCTGCCAATGGCCAGGGCTGTAACTACTCCTATCATTCTATTTGTCAGGTTTTCTTCCACCATCCAATTTGCCCCTATTGGACCAGTGTGAAACAGGCAGACAACATGAGCAGCACCTAAGAATGTATCACTGCTCCCTGGTAGGCAGAGAGCACCTAAATTTACCTAACAGCCCCCCCTGTTAAGCAGGGAAACCCAAAAACGATACTCTCTCTAGCACCTACCTAAGAGGGTGCTACAATAGCAAAACCCTTGTTGTCAGATAACCTATCTGTGTCTGAGGTTGAATCTCAAATGCAGTGGACATTGCTTAGCAAGAAACTAATAGCTAAACTTCAGGGTTATGTCTTATGCCGTGTACACATGAGCGGAATTTCCGTCGGAAAAATCTTAGATGGTTTTTCCGACAGAATTCCGCTCAAGCTTGTCTTGCATACACACGGTCGCACAAAAGTTTGCTGAACTTTCGACCGTCAAGAATGTGGTGACGTACAACACTACGACGAGCTGAGAAAATGAAGTTCAATGCTTCCGAGCATGCGTCGAATTGTTTCCGAGCATGCGTAGGAATTTTGCGCATCGGAATTGGTACAGACGATCGTAATTTCAGATTGGAACTTTTTCCGACCGAAAAATTGAGAACATGCTCTCAATCTATTGCTGGCTGGAATTCCGCCAGCAAAAGTCCAATGGAGCATACACACGGTCGCATTTTCGGACCAAAAGCTCTCATCAGACTTTTGCTGGCGGAATTTCTGCTCGTGTGTACGGGGCATAAGTTCCATCAGGTCTGGGAAACATGGGTTACTCACTTTGTGGCATGGGACTTTTATTGCCGACTTCTGAAACTGTGAATCAATCTCAAACCATATGGTAAATGTGGAATGTGAATACTCTCTGGCCACCTTTCCTTCCTTCCCTCCCCGTCCTGTCACTCTTCTTTTCTTCCTCAATCTCTCTTATGCCCCGTATACACGGTCCGACATTGATCGGACATTCCGACAACAAAATCCTAGGATTTTTTCCAACGGATGTTGGCTCAAACTTGTCTTGCATACACACAGTCACACAAAGTTGTCGGAAAATCCGATCATTCTGAACGCGGTGACGTAAAACACGTACGTCGGGACTATAAACGGGGCAGTAGCCAATAGCTTTTATCTCTTTATTTATTCTGAGCATGCGTGGCACTTTGTGCGTCGGATTTGTGTACACACGATCGGAAATTCCGACAACGGATTTTGTTGTCGGAAAATTTTATAGCAAGCTCTCAAACTTTGTGTGTCGGAAAATCCGATGGAAAATGTGTGATGGAGCCTACACACGGTCGGAATTTCCAACAACAAGGTCCTATCACACATTTTCCGTCGGAAAATCCGACCGTGTGTACAGGGCATTACTCTTCTCCTCAACATGTGTACTTTAACAACTTCCACTTCTATTATTTCCTTGCCATCACACCTATAATAGTTGTTTCTACTGACTAGAAAACCATCATGTTGACTGTATTGAGTTAATTTGCAAACGCTGGCTACATCCATATTGCGTTTAAAAAATGTAATAAAGTTTGAACAGGAAAACTGACCTCAGTGCATGCTGCTACTGAAACGTCCATTTTTGTGCACCTGCACTCCAGACACAGGTGCACAATTCGTTTTTGTTATGTGACAGTCACAATATAACGATAATCCCTTGCATGCATAGCTTTATAAATCCTTGCTTGACTTTTGCTTTTTTCATGAAACCGCGATACAGATCGGAGGCGCTGTCAATCAAGCTCTTCAGTAGGTGGCCATGAGTGATAGGAGACAGTGTTTTACCTTGTCCCGCTATGCATATCAAGGCAGTACATGTCAGCTAGGTGTGCATCGACATGCAGGATTGTGGTACGCTACAAGAATGAGTTTCCCCCCCCGGGTGATACTGCTTGTTCTGCTAATAGACTGTCGTCACCCAGAGACAGGAAGAGGGGATAGGCCTTCTGAAAACAGTAAGTAGAGGTGGAATTGCAGAACACCACTGACAGTTTGCAACTTTGAAGAGGACATCATGGTCAGCAACAGTTCTACTGAATAAAGATGTAGTTACACTTTAACAGGTGCAAATGGTATTTTTACATTAGAGTGTAAGTTCTCAGGAGCAGGTCCTTCCAAACCATCTTGTATTGAATTGTATTGTAAATGTACTGTCTCCCTTTATAATGTAAAGCGCTGCGCAAACTGTTGGCATTATGAATCCTGTATAATAATAATTAAAGAGCGATACATAAAATCAAAACCTTGAACTTCTCACATTGTACACTACCTGATATGTGGAGCTCTTATACCAAACACATCCAGGATCTGCCCTCACACTCAGAAATAATCGCAATATTGGCAAACAAGGGTAAGATGAAAAGACATCTACCCAACACAAGCACAAGCGGCCTGATTGTTAAACGGCAGATCAAAATGTACTATTAAGAAATGTCTGGAGAGTGTACTTTGTGTCAATCAGTAATGGAGAATATAAATCAGCCTCTCCAGACGACGGAGCCTGTAATCAGTCACGACAAAGGTGGATTCTGTCTCTGCAATGTGAAATAACAGGTTGGATAGAGGGAGGTAATTACACACACATTCTATAGAGAGCTTTGACTTCCTGTGAAAGTGAATTATATTACTACGGTGCTCACATGAAAAAATGTAATTCAAGTCAAATTCTTTTTTGGGTAGCAGATCAGACGTAACTTGTAGAATTTCACAGCTTCGTCTGACTCATCAGCAAATACGAACCATCTGACAGACAACCAGATCAAAAGAGACAGTAAAAACCAACAGCCAATAGGAACCCTGGAAATCGTACCATAGTTTCCATATATTCTTACCTTCCAGTAAGAATAGGGGAGACTTAAAGTGGTTCCCCCCCCCCCACAGCACCCCCTAAGGCCTCTTGCACACGTTACTGATGTTTGAGCATCAGCATTTTTGGACTAAAAGTCAGACGATTGTTTTTGTGCATATTCGCATGTATTTATGCTCGTATTTGCACGTACAATACATTTCTAGGCAAAATCCATGAACATTTATGCTCGTATGCACGTATTTGCACATATTTGTGTGCATTTGTGCGGCCTGGCACAAAATACTGAACAGGAACGCAAATCTTTCTATTTTTCTGTTTTATTTACCCATCGCTTGTTTACGTGCCTGTGTGTACAGGCACATTGTAAACAATGGGCTGCGTTTTAGATCAGTAAAAAACAAAACAAAACAAAAAACAATGTACTGAGCTTTTTCAATCCGCAGTGTGCAAAAGGCCTAATACTTACCCGAGACCGATCCAGCGCTGTGCACATGAGCCTCGGCTAGGGTTGCCAACCGCCAGTAAATTTACTGACAGTTTGTAAAAATCAGTGATTTTTTTTTTACAACTGTCAGTAGATATCAGGGGCTAATAATTCCATGCTCTGTTGACTTTTTAAGTGTAAATCAAGCAAATTACTTTGTTATAGGTATTGCCAGTGTTTTCATATAATGTTTATACTATTTAAATATTCACTGTGTTAGTTTTCAATAGGAGGTTCTGTAATATCTCAGGTTGTCAGTAAAAAAAAGAGTGCTTTGCCAGTAAATTTTCCATGTTTCGTCAGTAAAAATGTTGCAGGAGGTTGGTAACCCTGGCCTCGGCTCTCCCGGGTCTCCCTCTCCTTATTGGCTGAGACAGAGCAGTGAATAGCTTCCGCTGCTGTCAGTTACAGACAGTTAGGAGCAAGCGAGGCCAAGATGTGCTCTGTGTGTCTTATAGACACAAAGAGGCAGCTCGGGAGCGAGCATGCACTAGTGCCCCTAGAGCAAGCAGCTTGCTCTGGGGGCACTCAGAAGGGGGGAGGAGCCAGGAGCACCAGCGGGGGGAACCAAAAAGAGGAGGATCAGGGCTGCTCTGTGCAAAACCATTGCACAGAGCAGGTAAGCATAACATGTTTGCTTCTTTAAAAACAAAAAATCCAAAGCTTTACTGTCACTTTAATGCTGAAATCCAGGCAGATATAAAATACAAATTATTGCAGCTCTGTATTTACTAATATATAATTTAATTATTGCCTCTTTTATTGCAATTAGTGTAAGTATCTGACATTGATTTGGAATCAGCCTCTTGCAGATTCCAAATCTTTTTACAACAGATCTCAAAAAGGAGGAAAGAAAACCAGAACAAGGGGCCAATCATGCGTGTTTTAGTAGGAAGTTAGTAGGAGAGAGCAGAGAGATTAGCTCGTCAGTTTGCTTCTTCTCCTTTTAATGTTCAATTACAGATTGGGGAAGAGACAGATAAAACCCAAATGCTAGGTCAGGCGTTGGCACCCATATTGCGTGAAATAAGTATTCGTTTTGGAGCCTGCATTTACCCCCAGCTGTAAAGTGAAGTGAAAGCAGACAAAGCGGTTGCACAGACCCAGCTGCTTGTCAATATCTGACAGACATGCAGGAGTGGGTGCGAGGCCCTGAACGCACACTGTCTGGACAGGAGGCTGGGTTCGTGCAGCCGCTGTGTCAGCATTCACTTTCATAGAGGTGCCAGTGCAACTAAGGCCCCTTTCACACGAGGCGGACTCCGCTTGAACGGAGTCCGCCTCTGCCCGCCGGCTCAGCGGGAGATCAGTCCGTTGATCTCCGCTGAGCCGGCGGATGACAGGTCCCTCTCTGCTCACTGAGCGGGGAGGGGCTTGTCAGGCGCCGCTGCCGCCTATGGAGGGATCGGATGAAAACGGACAGCATGTCCGTTTTCATTAGATCTCACCCGATCAGATCCGCCAGTGACGGACCTGGACGTAGGGCCACCCGTCTGCTTTTAGCGGATCGGACCGGGTCGGATGTCAGCGGACATGTCTCCGCTGACATCCGTCGCTCCATAGGCTAACATAGAGCGCCCGTTCAGGTCCGCCGTCAAAACTGACAGGCGGACCTGAACGGTCCGATCGTGTGAAAGGGGCCTAAGGCCTTACATAACTGTAACGGAGAAAAGTCGGATCTTCTTTGCTTCTAGGCAGGGCTGTGGAGCAGAGCTGTATACATCTCAGGACCGGATGGACAGAAGTACAAATCTTTTGGCAGGTAAAAGAAAGATATGGACCAGAAAGACAGCAACAAATTGGTCAGGATTTTCTGGACTTCTACCCATGGAGATATATATATATATATATGTGTGCATTGTAATATGTGAAAAAGGTAATACATAGATATGATTAGCGTCACAATATATGGCATATTGGTGACACCAGGAATTCCAACAGCCTCTGCTCTAATGCTTGGTTCTTTACAAGCACTTACCTCATTAAAGACCCGATTGTCTCAAGATCTGCTTCAATTTAACAACGACTGAGAAATGAAAGCAGATGAGTAGAAAGAGTTAATTACAGGAAACGGGATTATTAGTTAATTGTATAATGAGCATCCTTGGCTCAGCTGCTTTCTCCTTGACCAGCGCTCGTCGCGGTGCCGAATATGCAGAGCCTCTCGAGGATGGCACTCCACAATAATAGCAGCTACAACATCTGTTCCATTGGCACAGGCTGCCGCCACTTGATGGTAAACAATGGTGATAAGTAGTTGTAGTCGGTGGAAGAGCCAGCAGAAATATCTGTCTTGTGGTCAGCAGAGGCATACAATTCACATGAAGCCGACACAAGGCTCTCACTGTACCTGGCATACACCAAAAGTACAGCACTGAAAGCTGCACCGAAACCCTACAAAGGAACCATAGGGATGAAAAGTGAAAGGAAAGTGGAGCTCTTAGTCACAGCAGTGAGGTTCTTCATTTCACCTGAAAGCTTAGACATGACTGGAGTGACAGGTCCACTTTTCAGGGAATCACTAAATGGAGACTTTAGTTCTTAATATGGTTGCAGTCAACCTGCAACACTTCTGACTCTGGATGGCACAAAAAAGACGGCACACCACCTACACTCATAGGACAATCTCCAAATACCATCTCCAAATACGGAAAGGTTTCTTCACAGTAAGATCTGTGATAATGTGGAACAGACCCCCTCCAGAGGTGGCTCTGGCCAGCTCAGTAGATTGCTTTAAAAAAGGCCTGGGTTATTTCCTAAATGTACATAATATAACTGGGTACTAATATTTATAGGTAAGTTGACCCAGGGATTATCTGATTGTCTCTCAGGGGATCAGGAAGGAATTTTTCCCCCTACTGTGGCAAATTGGATCATGCTTTGCTGGGGGTTTTTTTGCCCGCTGACCCACTGGAGGTCTTCTTTTCTCCTTCTGGCTGATGTCTGCGGCCCCTCCCTCTTTACTGTACGGAGCGGGCTGACGTCAGCGAGGATCTCAGAGTGGAGAAGAAGAGCAGATCAATTGAGCGCCCAGAGGAGATGTAAAAAGGTATTCTCTATGAGACATTTACAATGGGAGACACACTGCACCTTATACCAGTGTGATCTTTTTATAAAATGGATTACATAATTTTTAAATGGACTTTAACCACAATGATTTTAAAATGATGTAAAAATACTGACTCCTGACCTGGCAGGGGAAGGGAGAGAAGATAGGGGACATGGGAAAAAAATATTTTATTGTTTTATTCCAGGATTTTTTTAATGGAACAGAATATTTAAAAAAAAAATTTTTTAGGGTTACAACCACTTTAAGATCGTCATTGTACATACTGTAAATAAATTAGACATCCCCTGAAAATAAGACCCAGTGTGTTTTTTTGTAGGCAAAATCAATATAAGACCCGGTCTTATTTTCGCGGAATCATGGTATGTAACTATGACAAGGAATATTTTCTTATGGTTATAGAACGTAAAAATGATAGTTCAATTAAATATTTTGGAGATTAATAAATTAAAGACTAAGTTCACCTTTTTTTTTAAATTACAGCTTCGCTATGTACCAATATACCATTAATGTTGCAGAAAAGAAAAAAAATTCCTCTATATTTTAGAGCAGAAATTACCTCAGCCTCCAGTTTCTTCTATAGAAATTTCCTTCATGACTCCCTGATTTGCATCTAAAAAGGATGGGAAAGCTATTAGTAGGATGAGGAAGTACAGCAGGTGACCTCATTTAAACACACCCTGCACCTGCCCTCCCCCTCTAGGAGATTGCTCCTGACCACCTCTGTACTGATTGTGAATTAATTGTTAATGGCACCCAAAACACAGAAGCAAACACACATTTTGCTGTGAGAAAAAACACGCGACAAATGAAGCAAAATGTGCAGAAAAAACGGGCAACCGCAACATGCGAAAATACCCCATGAGAATTTGTCATATGTGGGGTAGCCCATTGAAATTAAGGGACTGCCCTATGCATGTTGTGGGAAAAATGGTCAAAAAAAGGTGCGCTCCAGCTATCCGGTCTGAAAATGAAATTGGGGTGTTAGCACACGAACAAAGACAGCTGTCTCCATCCACTCCCTCCTATGTATTTGTTTAAAGATGGCAATATGCTATGCAATCCGATTGTACAATCTCACTAAAATGTCCTCTAGATTTACTAGAACTATGGAACAGGATGACCCTTCTGAACAATCTATTCAATTTGCATCAAATCAGACGGGCCCTTGCACTATATACTTGATGGTAGATCTAAAGATTGTATGAACAGACTGACAGACAAAAGAGGTGGTATAGTAATGAGGGAGGTGTGATCCAGAGGGGTAAAACACGTCCTATTCTTGCAGTAAGGAAGTGCATGATGGGATATGAAGTTCCCTGGATGATCACATGATATTACAGGAAGTCAGAGCTCAGAATACATTTTTGAAATTTTCAACAGAGAGGGTGCAGATTGAAGGCTGCTATGGACTAGGTAGTAGAGAGATAAGCACATTGGAATGGCTGGGGCTGAAAAGAAAAGGCTTCTATTTAAGTGAAGTTCTGTCTAAAAAGGTGAACTTAGCCTTTAAAATGTCAGGGAACAGTTATCACTTGCTGACCACGCTATAGCAAAATGACGGTTATAGCACGGATGGCCAGTTCTGGGAGGGCGTCATATGATGTCCTCCTGTGATTGCGCCACACACCCAACGCGCTCTGTGATTGTTGTGTCCTGTGGACACAGCTAATCACAGATTGGGGTAAAGAGCCAATCACAGCGGCTCTTTACCATGTGATCACCGGTGTCCAATCATAGCTGATCATGATGTAAACACACTTGCTGGTTATCGGCATTTGCTGTCACAGTGTGAGGAGAGGAAAGAGCCAGTAACCGGCTAGTATGAAAGGGGACATCTGCACTGATAATTAGGGCACTGATCATCAGTTTCCTGATGATCAGTACAGCCTCAAAGGTGCCCATCAGTGTTGCCTATCAGTGCCCATCAGTAATGCCAATCAGTGCTCATCAGTGCTGCAAATCAGTGCCCATCAAAACTGTCAATCAGTGCCCATCAGTGCTGCCAAACAATGCCTCCTCATCAGTGCCCATCAGTGTCGCCTATCAGTGCCCTTCAGTGCTGCCTATTTGTGCCCATCAGTGCCGCCTATCAGTGCAGCCTCATCAGTGCCACCTCATCAGTGACCATCAGTGCCCATAAGTGCAGCCTATCAGTGTCCATTGGTGCTGCCTATTAGTGCCCATCAGTGCAGCCTCATCAGCGCACATCAATGAAGGAGAAAAATTATCTGTTCGCAAAATTTTATAACCAAAACTAAGAAAATGTTTTTTTTAATCTTTGGTCTTATTTTTTCATTTGTTTAGCAAAAAAAATAAAAAAAACAAAAACCCAGTGGTGAATAAATGCCACCGAAATAAAGCTCTATTTGTGGGGGGAAAAAAAATTATAAAAATTTCATATCGGTACAGTGCTGCAATTGTTATTCAAAGTGTGACAGCGCTGAAAGCTGAAAGTTAGCCTGGGCAGGAAGGGGGTAAAAGTGCCCAGTAGGCAAGTGGTTAAGGCTCTCATCCCCATGATGGTTATTACACACTGAGGACACTCCAGAAAAGCAAAACAAGGAAGGCAACTGAGAGCAGAACTGTGATTTAAACATAATTTAAAGTGGATGTAAACCCCATTTTTTTTTGTTGATGTCATAATGAAGAGTATAAGATTTCCTATCATTTGAGCACAGTCTTGCCACAAAGAGTTAATCCAGCTCTGAGCAATCCTCTTTTATTGTTCAGTGAGATAAAACTTGACAAACGGAGAAAAACTTTGACAAATCTTCCCCCTTGCTGTGAGTGACAGGTGATTTACATATCTCGTGCACTAGTCCAAGACATGCATTATTTTTTAATTCCCACCCCCACTCCTTTCTTCAGCAGCTCTGCAAGGATTGACTGTTCCACACCTCAGCATGATTTGGCATGCTGAAGTCATGTGGTTACTTTCTTGTCTTTTCACTGGATGTTAGAGATCATAGCAGAAGTTCAGTGTAAGAAATACACAGGAGAAAATGCATATTGACAAGGGGAGTGTAGAGGTGGGCGGGGAGTCTACTGACATCACGACTCCACCCACCGAGCTCCAGACAACAGACCCACCCACAGAATCTGCAGTTTTTCGGGTCTCATAACAGACAGAGGGGAGACATTTGACAGGTAAAGATACATGCAGGAGGCATGTATATCCTTAAAGCCCTTTCACACTGGGGCGGTTTGCAGGCGCTATTGCGCTAATAATAGCGCCTGCAAACCGACCCGAAAGTGCCGCTGCTTGCATTCCAGTGTGAAAGCCCCGAGGGCTTTCACACTGGAGCGATGCACTGGCAGGACGGTAAAAAAAGTCCTGCCAGCAGTATCTTCGGAGCGGTGTGTATACCGCTCCTTTACCGCTCCTGCCCATTGAAATCAATGGGACGGCGCGGCTATACCGCCGGCAAAGCGCCTTTGCAGAGGCGCTTTGCGGTGGTATTTAACCCTTTCTCGGCTGCTAGCGGGGGGTAAAACCGCCCCGCTAGCGGCCGCATACCGACGGTAAAACGCCGCTAATAATAGCGGCGTTTTACCGGCGACGCCACCCCCCACCCCAGTGTGAAAGGGCTCTTATAGATAACCCCTATGGCAGTAGTTTAGAAAGGATGACATTGAGTTTACATTCACTTTAAGTCAATTTTTCTTAATTTAAAAACAATTATCAAATGTAATTTCATATCCTGCAATCATTTCTAAATGCAAAGTGGGATTTCTTTCTTCATCTCTAACTATCAGAGTGGGATATTTACAGCTTTGCACACATCTCACAGACTGTCCACCTTATACTACCTCTAGTAGGTGTAACATTTCATAACACCCCCTTCTGTCTCTTCCTTAACTTCTCCATTACAATAACTCCGTCTTTTCAAGCTAAGGTGCTAGGTGTAATCCTGCACTCTGACCTCTCCTTTTGGCCCCAAATCCATTCATTGTCCAAGTCTTGCTGACTTAACCTGTGCAACATTTCCAAAATTAGCTCCTTATTAACAAATTATACCACACAACCGCCAATTCACTCCCATGTTCTCTTTCCCTTTGACTATTGCAGATCTTTCCTTGTTGGTCTACCTTTACACAGTCTCCCCTTTAGTCTATCATAAATGCTGCTGCCAGAATTCTTTACCTCACCAACCAATTGGTGCTGCCAGTTGACCCCTCTCTGTTAAAATCATATAAAGCTATCCACATCTCTGCTCCAAGCTACATCACCAACCTTATCTCAAAATATTACCCAAACCATACTCTCTGCTCCTCCAAAAAACTCATACTCCGTAGCCCCATAGTCAACTCCTCTGGTGCTTGCCTGCAGGACTTCTCCAGAGCCTCTCTCTTCCTCTGAGAACCCCCTACCCAAATCGGTTCCCATAGCTCCCACTCTGTCTGCCTTTAGCAATTGTTGAAAACTCATCTCTTCAGTTAATGCCTTTAGTTTCTCTTGCTCCTCTCTTTGGAATGTAAGGGTTCAAGAGCAGTGCCCTCCTAACTCTCCTGTACTGAATTGTATTGTAACTGTACTGTCTCCCTTTATTTTGTAAAGTACTTTGCTAACTGATGATACTAAAAAAATTCTGAATAATCCTAATATCCTGTCTAACACATCCCTGGACTGTCCAACTTCTGCTATATCCCTGAACCATCCGCCTTCACCAAATCTCTGCACTGACCACCTTCTACCAACATACCTAGACCCTGCCATCTTTCACCTCTTCCCCTAGACCTTTCCACATCCCACCACATCCCCAGACCATTCACCTTACACCACATCCCAGGACCGCTCACCTTCTGCCACATCCCCAAACTTTCACCGCATCCCAAGATTGTTCACCTTTGACCACATTCCCACATCATCCACCTTCCATCACCAGCACCTCTCTACTTCAATCCCAGGCAGTCCACCTTCCACCACATCCCAAGATTGTTCACATCCCCAGACCATCCACCTTATCCCTGAACCATACCAACACCTCAATGAACTGTCTACCTTCTATTACATCCCTGGATCATCCTCCTTCCTTTATGTCCTTGGATCTGGTGATAATTCACTGCTTGCAGTCAGTACAAACCTAAAGCTAAATTAAAGGAAACCCATACAGAAGGAAGCTTAGAAGCTGAAACTACCAAGCTGCTTCAGAAAATGCTAGCTGCCTTGCTGTCCCTGGCTCCAATATCTTCTGTCACTAACCCAGAACAAGCTAGTAGCCAGGATAGTCAGAACTCCTGGTCTGAATATATGTTCCAGGTCACCGATTCAGTACTGAAGCCACTGGATGGGCATGACAACCTAGAATATTTCCCTAGTGCAGCAGTGAGCGCTCCAAGCATGTGTTGTTCACATTTCGTCACCTGTAATAAAGAGGAGGTCAGTGTAACTACAAGAGGGAGTGAAGTGCCTCTAATCTTCTGTCCGGGTAAGAAAACAGCCCCCAGCCATCACCTGTCTAATAGGTGTGCGATGGGTTGGTGTAAGGCTAATTGCAGGATTGTATTTCAGCTCTATATTATAGTGTGCTCTGTCTAATCCCTCAGGAAGTGCGTGTTCACACAGCCAGGATGAAGGAAAGTGAGATCAATTAGCCTCTGAACTAGAGCAATTCAATAGTTAAATGCTGTAAATTAGGAGGAATTGTGGAGGGTGGCGGAGCTGAGCCAGTGGCCTTCTCAGAATAATCTGTGAGAAGGAAGGAGATCAATGTGTGCAGAAAACACACCTGATACTGACTCCATCACTAATAGAACACTTTAATGAGTCTTTAAAAACCTCAGCTCTCTGGTCCAATGTACATACAAATGAGAGTGTTCGTGTCTGGCCACTCCACCAGCTGATGATGAGACCTTAGATTGGTCCAAGCACCAAGCAACCTTCTCTACATCAGAAACATGTACAGGGGATAGTATTGAGGTCTGTATTGTGCATAGTGAAATAAAAAAAAAAAAATCTGTAGGCCCTGCACGCTCCACAACATGACCCACAATTTTTTTTTTAATGGGTCGTTAAAAGATATCTGCTTTCCATTATAGGCCAGGCACGCTGGGTATTTTCCCAGCTTTTCTAAATGCCTTTCTCCGGTCAGGAGAAAAGCAGCATCAAAAACATGCCTAAAGCCGCATTTTTGCAAATGCGTTTAGATGTGTCATGTGCTTGGGCATTCTTTCAATTCCTTGGCCAGAATATTAATTTATTCTCACCATTGAAAATGAATGAAGTGTTTGACATGACTTGAGTTAACACGTATTTAAACACATTTACATGCGTTGGAGCTTTTTTTATCGGCAAAACGCTCTTCTCCTGAACGCACTGGCTCATGTTTTTTTTTTTACTGTCTCTGAACACCTGTAAAAGCCTATATGTGCATGGACACATAGGGGTTGATTTACTAAAGGCAAAAAGACCGTGCACCATGAAAAGTGCAGTTGCACACGGCAAGAGCAGTTGCTCCAGAATTTAGTAAATGAGCAGAAGCTCTGCTGACTTTCATCAACCAATCATGTGCAAGCAAAAATGCTGTTTTTTCTATTCTCCTTGCATGTGATTGGGTATTCTTTGCAAAGTAAAACTTTACCTCATTTACTAAGCTCTGGAGCGACTGCACTTGCAGAGTGCAATTGCACTTTTCAAGGTGCACAGTCTGTTGGCCTTTAGTAAATCAACCCCATAGACTAACATGGAGGGACATTTAGTGGCAAAAAATAAAAATAATGCGCCCTTAAAAGTGGAGTTTTTGATACCCAGTGTGCATGAGGCTATACTGTAGATCAGCCTTTTTTCAACCAGGGTGCCTTCAGGTGTCTTTAGCAAAATACCTAGAAATTGCCCAAAAATTGTATACAAGACAGTAGGTGGATCAATCCTGCCTGTTAGTTACACAAAGCCCCAGGTTTTCATTGTGTACCATTACAACCTTCTAGCCGCCAGTGCCCTAAAAACCAATAATGTCATTGGTTGATAAGGAGGATGTTGGGCACCTGCACAGAATCCTTGTTTGCCCCTCCCCTACCCCCCTCCATCAGCACTGGAGTCACATTAGCTGAGTGATGAAGAGAAACTGAGGTAGAAGAGACACATTGGAATCAGGGCACGGGCGCCGCCCCCCTCCCCTTTCCAAGCTTCGGGCCCCTTGCAAGATGTCGGATGCATGGATTCCAATGGGGGGGCTTGAAGCACCTGATTAGAGCCAGAGGCTCTAATAGGCTTCAAAATAGGGTGGGCTTGGGGCGCAGAGAATGCGAACCAAGCCCACCCAGGTGTGTTACAATGAATTTTCGCTGTTGTAACACTGATCCTCCTCCCACCCTTGGCTGAAAGGACAGGCGATCCTATTAGATGCCTAGGAGGAGGCCGCACGACGGAAGCCGCCCTGACAGAGGAGAGGACACAGGAGCTGCTGCCCGCCACCCAGATGGGGTAAGTGCCGAACTGACCGGAAGACAGTGAGAGGGGGTGGGGCATAGGTGCCTCCACCGGTGTGTGGTTGTTTGCCCCCCCCCCCAAAAAAAAAACTCCAGCCGCCACTGATTGGAATACTAATCAGTACCAGTGTGCAAAGGTGTATTTGCTTTGGAAAGATAAATGTATGCTACTGTTGGGTGTCCTATGCATGTGGATGTCTTATGCAAAACTATTAGTTTAGATTTTTACATTGTAGAATGGGGTGCCTTGAGATTGTGGCGAATTGTAAAGGTTCCTCGACTGGAAAAAGGTTGAGAAACCCTGTTGTAGATTACCACCTTAACTTGCTCTGTGCACTCTGTATAATAAACAATTGTCATCTTTTCATTAAAATCCTGTTTTCCTATTTCTATCCTTTGTTTCATCTCAGTGCAGCCTCTTAGCAGTCACTTCCTGTCTACATGCGCTCTAGCAATGGCTGCATGGCATTGCTCAGGGAGGGTTTCCTGATGATGAAAACAGTGGACCATGCTAGCCTAATATGTGGTGAAAGAAACACGGGGGTTGATTTATTAAAGACAAATTGACTGTGCACTTTGCATAGTGTAGTTGCACTCTGCAAGAGCAGTTGCTCCAGAGCTTAGTAAATGAGGTAAACCTTAACTTTGCAAAGAATACCCAATTACGTGCAAGGAAAATGAAAAAACAGCATTTTTGCTTGCACATGATTGGATGATGGCAGTCAGCAGAGCTTCTGCTCATTTACTGAGCTCTGGAGCAACTGCTCTTGCAGAGTGAAACTGCACTTTGCAAAGTGCACAGTCGATTTGTTTTTGGTAAATCAACCCCACAGTGTTGTCATCCTATAACAGGAGGCATCTGAACAAGGACCTTCATGGCAGGATTATGAGGCATTATTTTAATGAAAGCTGTAGAAACAGATTTGAAAATACTTTTGCAACTACTTAACACGGTAAAGCAGATGGGAAATGTATGAGATTCAGTCAAGATCTACTTTAATTTACTGGAAACCACCGTCTTAAACACAGAAATCAGCTTTGAGCATAGTTCGTATAAACCAGGCATTACTAAAAGGCGGACTGCAGTCCCGATTCGTACCGAATCACCGTCTCATCTGAACCCCTGCAGTTGCACCATTTAGGAGCCAGTTCTTTCCCCCAGCCTCCGCCGCTGTCATTCTCACAGCAGGGTGGAGAGCGGGAGGAAGAACAGTTCTAGACAGAGAGCGGGAGGAACAGCAGCACTAGATGGCTGGCAGGAGTGAGAGATGCCCGAGTTAACCAGCAGGTGATTGGTTTCTAGGACGCAGGATTGTCCTAGCAACTAACCACTGGCTTGGTAATACGACAGCTCTCACTCTTATGATGTGAAGGGGGGTTGAGGACACTACTGTTAAGTAAGTCTGAGAACACTACTGTGAAAGGGGCTGAGTACACTGATGTGAAGGGGAAACTGTGATGTGAAGTGGGGGAATTGTGATGTGAAGTGGGGTAACTGTGATGTAAAGGGGGGGGATTGTGATATGCAGGGGGGGCTGAGGACACTGATGTAAGAACAGGATTGTGATATAAGAGGGGGGCATGAAATGAACGATCTGACTCATCGCACAAATATGCGATTTGGACTTCTGCTGGAATAAAACTGATCAGATAGGGATTCTATAACCCTGGTATAAACATAGCCACATATAACATGGTTATCTAACAGCTAACAGGTGACAGAGCCAGACTTCTGAACCCTAACAAGTGCCAAATGAATGGTCTCTTTTTACACATAATTTGAGTCTTACAACCTCCCTTTTCAGAGATTTAAATCTGAACATAGAATAAATGTGAATAAATGTAATAAAAGCAAAGAACCATCAGAATGGAGCAGAAGAGGAGCATGAAAAGACCACACTTCATAGGATGAATCTGTGCTAAGAGAAGACATTCAGTTTGTTGTATCTTCGGAGCTGTGGAGGTTAAGCTCTCGGTCAGGTGCGTTGGCTCCACCTGACTAGAATGTATTTTTATCAGTGGATGAGCGGATTTCACACTCTCCACACGGCTCCAGAACATCGCAGTACAATGTCAGTGACTCTGTAAATGGGATAAAAAGCTGAAGAGAGCAAAGCGATAAAGAGAGCAGGAGGTGGGTGATATTATGACCGATGACAACGCAAAGTCTAAACCGTGGAGTCAGAAGCCGGTCCTGTGTTTAATATAATTATTTTCTCTTACAAATGTTCTTCTCTGTCGTATGTTATACACACTTCAGTGAGATTACAGGAAAGGCATATGACAGGGGACATATATGACAAGGAAATATGACCCAGGTATCCTCTTCCACCAACTGCTGGAGTCATTTATTCTGTCCACAGAAACATCTGAGGGTTTGTGGTGCCTCCACTTTGGTGTCTCTGATATACAGACTCACACCAGCCTCTATATGGGTTACAGTTGTTCTATTATATCGCAGCTCTAATTGGCTCTCTTATTTTGACATATGAAACTTTATCATATTTTCTCACAGGTCTTCTATCCTATTGACTTATAGGAGCTCCATTACATTGCCTGGCAGAAGGTCTGGTACATCCAGTCATTGGCCATCTATCATACTGGCTCACAGGAGCTCTGTTATAAAGGCTTGCTATTGGTTTAGTACAGGGGGTCACAGGCCCACTAATATAGTGGCACAAAGGAGCTCCGTTGCAGAAGGTGCATTACAATGGGTCGTAGACCCTTTATCACAGTGGCTCATTGGAGCTCCATTACATTGCTTTGTGAAAGATCTAGTACAGAAGGTCACAGGTCATTCATTATATTGGCTCATAAGAGCTTCATTATGTTGGCTAGTATACTGGGTCATAGGCCATCTATAACATTGGCTCACAGGAGCTCTATTTCATTGATCTACTGATGTTCTTCCATATTATTGCATAATAGCTCATGGGCGTTCTAAGTATGAAAATGTATCAATACACTAAGCTATTTTTTTTCAAGTTTTGGGAATAGTAGAGAAGGGTTAGAACCCCTGTTGAGTTTTACTGCTGTGCAAGGCTCCGGGAGATCTACCCTCTTTAATGTGACTAATTATATTATCTCCCAGAAGATAATAGCGTTGGCCCTATAAGCTCTATTTGGTTGGCTTAAGGCTAGTTCACAACAATCTTCTTGTAAAAATTGATTTGGTGTACCCCAGGGATCTCAAAAACTAAAGCTATCCAGCTGTTGTGGAACTACACGTCCCATGAGGCATTCTAAAAGTCTGACATTCACAGACATGACTAGGCATGATGGGAATCGCAGTTCCTGAACAACTGGAGGGCCATAGTTTGGAGACCCCTGGTGTACTCCAACCCCAGGAAAACCAGCAATCTACTAGCATGAGTTCCTAATATGCAGCCTAGCATAATAAGTTCTTCACCCACTCCCCTTGTTCTGCACTGTCCATATTATCAGCCTTGTGGAACCCGAGCCCTACACCAGCCTCACATACTACCAAGTTCATTCCCTGTGCTCTACATATTGTCAGCCTTATGGAACTTACTTCTCTCACACACACGCTGTACAAGAGCCTCACTTGCCACCGAGTCCATGCTCATTCCAATCCATCCATCGTGCCCATACCATAAAGGCACCATACAAGAGCCCCATGCCAGCCTCACATGCCACCGAGTCCATTCTCATTCCTATCAATCCATCGCACCTATACCATAAAGACTCCATACAAGATCCTCACATGCCACCGAGCCCATTCTCATTCCTATCAATCCATCGCACCCATACCATAAAGACACCATACAAGATCTTCACATGCCACCGAGTCCATTCTCATTCCTATCAATCCATCGCACCCATACCATAAAGACACCATACAAGATCTTCACATGCCACCGAGTCCATTCTCATTCCTATCAATCCATCGCACCCATACCATAAAGACACCATACAAGAGCCTCACATGCCACCAAGTTCACTCCCATTCCTATCCATCCATGGCACCCATTCCATAAAGGCACCATACAAAAGCGCCATGCCAGCCTCACATACCAGCGAACCTGTTCCTCCTATTCCGATCCATCCATTGCACCACACCATACAAGAGCCCCATTCCAGCCAGTAATACTGAGCCCCTCCCCATACACCTTGTGCTGTGATGTTGTCACCCTATAACGGGAAGCACCTGAACAAGGATCTTCATGGCACAATCAGAGATTATTTCAAAAAGCAGATTTAAAAAGAAAATGTCATTTGAATTGACATTAAAATGTTAAAGCTTATATGACATTTTAGCAATCAGTTTTACAATATGTAGAAGACACAATTGCAATGCTGTTCTGAATAGTTTTGTAGTGACTAACAATGTA
The DNA here is from genome assembly GCA_037952925.1 of Lithobates clamitans. Taxonomy (NCBI): domain Eukaryota; kingdom Metazoa; phylum Chordata; class Amphibia; order Anura; family Ranidae; genus Lithobates; species Lithobates clamitans. The sequence goes on from JBBGZY010000597.1 coordinate 1,849,846, forward strand.
ATTTAGCTAACTTTGTTCCATGTCCAGTAATAAGATGAGCCGTAAGTACAATCCAGCAGCGGGCCGAAATGACACGCAAGTGTTAATAGTTGGTGTGATGATGTCATGCATTGTACAGGACGATGCTCGGGGTACGCCTCTCCCATAGGGAACAACCGTATTGGGGCCACAGGCAGCACACAGCTCCGAGAAAAGTTCATGCAAGGGATGGAGGGAGGCAGAAGGGAGCACATAACCACCAGGTTATCATTCATTACCTATCTATCATTTTTTTTTTCACCACTGGGCTCTACGAGAAGAAGCCCATTTAATTAGGCCCAGCACCACTCTCTGGTGTGAAAAGGCTCTCGAAAGCTTTGATTCCCCACCGCCTCACAGTAGGAAGTTGTTGGTGATAATTGACACAGGATTTCCTTGTTAACCAGCTCCAGACATGCAGGATTAAAGCAAGCAAGATCTACAGAAGAAAGTGGCAAGAGATAAGGAGCCGGCAAAGGCCTTTCTGCTTATTTTGCACTTGAGAATGATGAGCAAACAGCTATAACAAACTGGAGAGCTGCTTGTGAGATGCGAAGGCCGCACTTATCAAACTCATTTCAGCCTGGCTGATCAAAGATTGACTTCCCTTAAAATAACATCAGCTTGGGGCTGGCGAGTTTATTAAGCTGCCGGTTTTAAGAGTTATCGCAGCTCTAAAAGGGTATGTGGAGGAGGGAAGGATTATCAGGTTTTCATCGAAACAATTATAAAATATCACAGGTGAAGCTGGCTTGCAAATGACATCATTTTCTGGTGCACACTGAACGGGGCGCCATGGCTTCCCGGGCGTCTCTCCAGATGTGGCGGCAGGAAATGTGCGACAGATAACGGAACACAATATTACAGAGCCTAGTACTTTGCATTCTGTGACTACTGAGAACACAAATTTCATCTACACATTAGTAGAATCTTACTAAAAAAAGCACAAAGGAGGGCCCAAATGCCTAGTGCATTACCAAAAGTTGAATATATTAAAAGACAAAACAGTCAAATGCAAACTTACAAACGTAAAGAATATGCATGCGTATATTAGCTCTGAAGAAGGGGGTGTTTCCCCCGAAACGTGTCAGCTTGTCAATGCTCTGGTACATCAGGTCAGGCCGCCACCTGTCTCTCTCACTGGATCGTGATTTGGTGTATTACAAGGCATGTATATTCTTTAATTTTGCGAGTATGCATTTGGCTGTTTTGTCTTTCAATAAATTCAACTTTTTGTAATGTGTGCTTTTTTACAATTATCTATCAGATTTCTCCATCTGAGGAGGGCTGTACCAGTGAAGCATTCCAAAAGGAGTTCTACGTATCATTGCTGATGGTCCACATAATATTGGGACTCAATGGCAGTACTCTGAACGCTGGTAGTGTTCTGTATGTCATTGTATTAGTAGAATCTCTACTTCCATTAAAGAGGAAATAAACACTACCTCTTTTTTTTTTTTTTCTTTATGCTGACCTGCAAAGTTAAGGCATAATGTGCTAGTATGCATCGCATACTAGCACATTATGCAAAACTTACCTGCAAACAAAGCCCTCATTGTCACCAATGGAGGCAGCATCCATCTTCTCCTGTCGTCTTTCCGGGTCTGCGGACTCCAGCTGTGTGACTGGCCAGAGCCTTGTGGCGTCACTCCCGTGCATGCGCGCGGGAGCTGCCGGTCACGGCACAGGTCTCGGAAGAAACGGCACGGGTGGCCGTTCCTTCAGAGCACATGCATTGATGACGTCATCGGGGACGTACACAGTAAATTTCTCCTTAAACGGTGCGAGTTGAGGACACATTTACAGTACCTATAGGTAAGCCTTATTATAGGCTTACCTATAGGTACAGACAATCCAGGGAAGTTTACTTTCTCTTTAAAGTGGTTTTAAAGGTTCCAGTTTTATTTTTAAATAACAAACATTTTATACTTACATGCTCTGTGTAATGATTTTGCACAGAGCAGCCCCAATCCTCTTCTTTTTGGGTCCCTCGCCGGCTAGGGGCACTCGAGCAAGCTCACTTCCAAGCCTGCTCCTGTGAATGGACGTTGTCCATTCACACACGGGGTTCAGCTTGGCCCCACCCCCTGCTCTCTGCTCATTGGCTGTAATTGACAGCAGCAGGAGAAAAACGGCTCCTGCTGCTGTGTGAGCCAATGAGGAGACAGAGACCCAGGAGAACCGCTGCTCTCATACACATCACTGGATCGAGATGGGACCTGGGTAAGTATAAGGGGGGGGCTGCACCCAGAAGGTTTTTACTTTAATGCATAGAATGCATTAAGGTGAAAAACCTTCTGCTTTTAGAACCACTTTAATTATTTCTCCGTTATGCAAATATCATTTATCATTGTTAAACAGGCCAAGAAATCTCAGGTTATAGATCTGGAGTTCCCTCTCCCTTTCTGTATTTATAATTTGTATATTTTCTATGTTCTATTATCTTCCATTGTTTATTATGGTTTAGAGTGACTGCGGAGGAGATAGTGTAATGGTAGATTTGTCTGCCCTGTCCTACGTATTTTATCTCCAACAAGATGGTGGACAGTGTCCACAACTGTTGACGTCAATCCCGTGCGACAGCCGGCGTGCGGGAAGTGACGTCCGGACCATACTTCCGCCCTGTGGACAGCAAAAGGAAGTAAACAACACAGCGTGCGTTCCACCCGCCGTTATAGGGTATCGCGGTTTACTCAGAGGTAAGGCAGTAGTTTGAGGAAAACGATCACACTACTATATGATTGTATGATCATACGACTACATGTATAATTTTTAAGATGTGGACAAGAATGTACAAAGGAGAGGATATTTTTATCCCTGAGATACGGCCTCTGTTAGTATGGCATATAGACTAATGTGGGTGATATTGTTACCACTGCTTTCTAGAATGTATTGTGACGTTTCACATCTGTAGCCTATTGTGCATGGTCCCTGCACACATACCGTATATACACATGGCACATAAGTGCGGGGACTCGATACTTGCACACATTTAGCCATCCGTGATCCTTAGCGTGTGTATGTGAATATGGTCGAGTTGGGTATATAAGCTAGTTTGGAGACAAGCGTACTTTTGGATACATGCGCTTGCACTCACATGCGGATTTTTTATACGTGTATATATATATATATGGGTGTCTTTAAAGTACATAGACCGCCCAGAAAAGGGGGAGGGGCATCGGAGCCAATGTGGGATGTGCTTCCTAGATGAACACATGTATAAGTAGCTGCAAGAGACAAACATCGTTAGGCTCTGAGGAAGAAGGTAAACCTTCGAAACGCGTCAGCCAGCAGCGGTTGGCACCTCCTCTCTTCAGGACCTGGAGACTGCGATCGGTGGACGGATTGTCACAATTCAAAGATTGTTACAAGCGTGATTTTCTTTCTACCTTTGTGAGTAGTTTTTAATAATGTTTTTTTTCTTAATAAATGTACCAAAGGATAATGCACAAGGCTGGTGCGCCCTCTCTTTTCTGTTTTCCCGCATGAAATCTCAGGTTTCTGAAGAGATTTTGAGAATCAGGTAATATATGAAGTATAAGTTGTAGTGCTCAAACATTATAGTTAAAAGAAAAGATTTCCCTGCAGTTCTTGTTCGCAAAAGTCTGACGCAGCTCAGCCACTGCTGGAGCCTCTAACTTTGTGGTTTGCAACAAATTTACAATGTTGCACTCTGCTCACTGAGGGAGAGGAGACTCAGGAAATGCTTCTTCTTACTCGCAGCAGACTGATGGCATCTTCTCAACCTAGACAAAGTCACAGACTGAAACTCAAGTATGCCTTTTTGATACAAGGTGGAGCTTTTCTGAAAAAATGATGCTGTTACTGTAAATTGTGACTTTTCTGGAATGTACCAATGCAGACTTGTAAAGTTACAAACAGGCCCATTTTTAGTTTGTCTTGACACAATGTCAGTTATAAAAACATGGCAGTGTGGGGGTGATATAAGGCAAGTATTTAAAATGCCTCATCATCCTTGAATTTTTTTAGTCACCTGTCTTAATTAGTAATGTTGCTGACCCACTAACATTCTGTCACTGAATGTTTCAGACCTGACATCCAAACTACCTGATGTAATCTTTACAGCAAGTCTTCCTATTGGCTAATCCAGCAGGCAATTCAGTTCTCCTAATCTGGCATAATACAGAACACGATCACATAAACACTAGAGATGTCGTCAACCTCTAAGATGACCTGTTATATTGCACATAGTATTAAAATATAGCACTAAATAGTATAATATAGAACATAGTAGTACAATATATCACATAGTAGTACAATATAGAACATAGTACGGTAAAACCTTGGTTTGCCAGCATAATTCGTTCCAGAAACATGCTTGTAATCCAAAGCACTTGTATATAAAAGCATTTTTTTTACAGGGTATAAAAGAGAAGAGAGGCACCTCTAAGTGTAGCAATAAGTTGCTAAATGTTGTACCTCCATTAAATGTAACCATATTGCTACACTTAGAGGCTCCTCTCTTCTTTTTTTTACTCAGTTGTGACTTGATGCTACTCTTATATCAAGACATCGCTTGTATATCAAGGCAAAATGTATTAAAACATTTTGCTTGTCTTGCAAAACGCTCTCAAACCAAGTTACTCTCAAACCAAGGTTTTGCTGTAATATAAAATAGCACAGTATAATATAGAACACACTAAATATTATAATATATAACATAAAAGTATAATATATTACATAGTATTACAATATAGAACATAGTAATATTATATAACACAGTATAATATAGAACACACTAAATATTATAATATATAACATAAAAGTATAATATATTACATAGTATTACAATATAGAACATAGTAATATAATATAACACAGTATAATATAGAACACACTAAATATTATAATATATAACATAAAAGTATAATATATCACATAGTAGTACAATATAGAACATAGTAATATAATATAGCACAGTATAATATAGAATAAAACACAGTATTATATAATATGGCACAAAGCAGTATAATATAGACGGTAGTAAATAACACAGTACATAGTGATTTAAAGCAGTATTAAACCCAAAACCAAACATGTAATCTATTGCAGTTTACCAATCATTGGATGTGGTGGCTGCATTTGTTTTCTTTGTTTAGGCTTTTTTCCTTCTGTTTTCACCTGGTGATCTGGCCAGTAACACACCTCCTATATTGGGGTGCCTCCACTCTGGATGAAGGAGCACAGGGGCATCTCTCAACAGAAGCATTATCAGTCTGAGGTGAGGGGAGTGTTCACGGACTTAGATACACTAAAGTCTAGTACAGACGTGCTGAATGTCGGGCGACATCTATTGAAACCGGCCGACATTCAGCCCATGTGTACTGGAATCGGTCCGACAGAAGCTGCCCGTTCGACCGGCTTCTGCCTAAGGGGCATGACCAAAAAGGGCTGCCGATTGGGTCGTCCCCCTGTCAGAACACAATAGAACAGCGGGGGAGATCGCTGTACTAATGTCCGATTGTTAGCACAGCGGCTCCTCCTGAGCTGTCTTTTTTTTTTTTTTTGTTCAGCCCTGCTTATATAGTAATATAAAATAGAACATACTATATAGACACTGTAGCTATACAAAGCTCAAAATGATCCAGTCGCTTGTATGAGGCATGTGGAACACAGGACCACTATATGGGAATGCTCTGTAGAAGCTGACTTTACAAATTATAGATGATTAGTTTACACCCACCGCAGAAAAGACATTTGGAAAACATATAACCACCCAAAAATGTTGCCTTTTGGCTGGAAGGTGGATAAGATAAGACATATGAGCAGCACCTCTTATCTACATGCACTGGAATTACACAGTACAAAAGCATGCAAGCGCCTAACCAACTTCTCCCATCGGTCTTCTGAGGAACATCAGATCACTTGTGGAAATCAGTCATCTTTAGTAGGTGTTGAAGAAATTCCACTTCTCTTCTAAATACCCAGAAATACCTCTGACATCTGGAACCGACCAATGACTGAATAAAGCGCATTGTGCCCAGGCCAGCGAAAGGAAGGGGTTAAGTATCCAACATATGACATTGTTCTACTCTTGCCAAACGTTCTGCTCTGTCCTCTATGAATGATCTATCTCCGATTAGGAAGAGGAATTTCATTGCATAAATTTGGATCCGTCAGTGCAGAATTTCCGACTCTCCAGATGGATGTTTTTGTGTAGAAATCTGGATGTTTCCATTGTTAGGAATGTCTAAGGCCAATTTGTGTGCTCTTTGAGTACACTGACATATTACACTCTGACTAAGCACTGTAAAATATTGAACATGGTATGCACAAGCTGACCCCTCCCCCCCTCCTATTGGCGCAATGATGGACCCAGTGAAAGTAAAGGAACAGGTGAAGTACTTGAAGGGTTAAACTGATCTGTAGGAAGTCAGGATTGCTCAGATACAGGTTGGACCTAATGGCCAGAAGTCGTTTACTAGAGGACAAACATTCTCCCAACGCATTGCAAAGCTTAAGACATCAGGACTGAGCTTTTAAATCCAAATGAAAGATTTATAGGCCAGCATCATGCGAGTCCTCTGACAAGCAATAAATGTACAATATTGATGAAGTGAACAAACTCTTATCTGGTCATTTTCAACTTAAAACTAATAACCGACATCATGGTATCAAGCATGCAATAAGAGAGGTTACAACTAGGTCTTGGAAATAAATCACTGCTGAATTTTCCTCTCGGTTTTCGCTGTCTCGAAGACGCTCTGCACATCTGTTCCACAAAGGGAGGAGAGAAGGCACGTTCCTTTGATCAGGATTTTCTTTTAATATCCTTGTATCTCGCGCTTGCAGAATTTGGTTCAGATATGGAGCTTCTCTCCAGAATGAATCTGTGAAATGCTGTTTTTAGGCCCAAAGCAGGGAAAACATCAGTATAAATGTTTCTACGAGAGAACAGAAAGCTTTATTCAAGAGAAAGTGAACTGACAAGAAGGTTAAATCTGAACAGGGAGGAAGATGTTTACAAGGTGTGACTAAAAAAGTGAGAGCTGTACACAACCGGCCACTCATACACCAACACATATTCTACAACACAATCCCATTAGATGCGGATTGTGCACACTTAGGTGGAACCATTTCCATGACTGCTTACTGTGAGCATCAATATAATAGGACGGAAGTAACCTAAAGTATTAACAACTATTTAACTAGAGCTATAGGCAAAACTTTTTTTTTCATTTTGGATAGAGTAGGGATTGTCCTTCACTTCCTGTCGTGTAGCTAAAACAAGAAGTGTGAGAGGAAATAACTGCAAATTGAGGGAATCCTTTGCGGTTCCCCAGGTCACCAGAACTAGTGTCCCCAGAAGAAAATTTAGCCTCTATGAATTTTCTGGGGACAATTTGGGATTTTATTTTACTTTCACTTTAATTAATAAGGGTAAACAGGACAAATGGAGAGGGTGAATTTCCAAAAAGGGGACACAGACAGCAATAAAAACCTAAAATGTGTTCCAATCCATCTCCACTTTGTTCAAAACTAAAACAAATAGTTATGCCTTGAGTTACTCTTTAAAATAGTTATTTTTGTTACTTTGGATGTATAACAATATTCTTCTTGCGTAACAATTTTTATCTTCATTAAACTAAGGAGTTCACCATCAATGATTTTTTTTTCTAATGTGAATCTGACCTAGGTGGGCCCCCTCCTAGTACTGTACAGTGGTATGGTCTCCTCTCAGCACAGTGGAGTAGTTTCCTTTTGGCACAGTGGTGTGGTCTCTCAACACAGTAGTGTGGTTCCTCTAAGGATAGTGGCATGGTCTCCTTTCAGGACAGCGGTGAGGTTTCCTCTTAGCACAGTTGTGTGGTCACCTCTTAGCATTGAGGTGGGGCCTCCTCTCAGTACAGCAGTGAGGTCTCAGGACAATGGTATGGTCTCCTCTTAGGACTGTGGTGGGGTCTCCTCTCAGTACAATGGTGTGGTCTCATCTCAGAATAGTTGTCTGGCCACCTCTTAGCATAGTGTTGGGATCATCTCTCAAAACAGTGGTGTTCTCTCCTCTTAAGTCAACAGTGTAGTTTCTGCTCAGAACAGTGATGTGGTCTTCTCTCTTAGTACAGCGGTGTGGTCTGTTCTCAGGACAGTAGCAGGCTCTCCTCTTAGGACAGTGGAGGTAAATTGGATATCTGGTGCTCCAGGAGGCAGTGCCCTTAGTTTGTAATAATGTACATTTGATTAGTAAGTCTTTAAGGTAAAAACAAAGTTGAACCACGATAAGGGGGTGATTTAAAAAGAGGCAGCCATCCTCAGAGTGTGTCCAGCAACTCTGCAAAACATATAAAAGAAACGGGGGCGGGGAACACCGCTAAGTGTAGTATTAAAACAGTATCATTTATTGCACAAGATTAAAAACACTTACAAGATATAAGTGGGAGTAATGCTTGTCATAAGTATGTAGCCCTGGCAGTTCTACTGCGTCCCACGGGCTCCTCGCACATTCTGGGTAGCTTGGAAGGGTTCTGGTGTGATGTTGTGCTGAATAGCTGTACATTCAGGAAATACAAGGAAGCAGTCCTCTTAGGACAGTGGCAGGCCTCCCCTTAGGACAGTGGTGGTGTCTTCTCTCAGTACACTGGTGTGGCCAGCTCTCAAAAGAGTGGTAGGGTCACCTCTCAGGAAAGTAGCAGGTTCTCCTCTTGGGACAGTGTATCCTCTTAGTGGTGGGGTCTTCTCCCAGTGCAGTGGTGTAGCCATCTCACAGCATAGTGTTGGGGTCTCCTCTCAGTAGAGTGATGTAGACTCTTCTCAAGACAGTAGTGTTGTCTCCTCTCAGGACAGTGGTGTGGTCTTTTCTCTCAGCGCCGTGGTGTGGTCTTCTCCCAGGACAGTGGCGTGTTGTCCTTTTAGTACAGTGGTAGGTCTCCTCTCAGGACAGTATCGGGGTCATCTCTCAGGGCAGTGGGGGTAGCATCCCCTCTGGATAGCAGTGAGGTATCTCTTCTGGACAACAGTGGGGTCTTCTTGAAAGAGGCATGTTCAGTATGAATGGGATGATCTTAATGAAGAATGACTGTGTGTTGATGCTATGTGCACCACCATAAATGTCACCCAATGGTGGTGGAAAACTGACTCTTCGCCTTTAACCAGCACCCAAAATGACACCACTGTGCTCACAAACTTATGACCCCACAAACAGATGGAATTCCTACATCACGTTTTAATAAAGCAAAAATATTTCCTAATGTGTTTAATGCAAAAGTCATAATACAGTATCACAGCCACACTGATTTTCTACAGGCCACAACTGCTGTGGCGGCTGGTGCTCCATTTTTTGGGTGGAGCAGGCTGCCACTGCACTGTTGAGCTCATTCTTACCTTAATACCTCCTCATAGACTAACCCAGTTTATAGAATACATTTTTATGACTGTTCTTTATTCTCTATCTCTCTATTTTCCCCATCCTTTTTGGGACATTCTGCTCGACACAACCCCAATGGAGGTGTTTACAACAGCGGAGACTACAGTACAGTAATGGTCTAATACACTAACCTACAAAGTACACAAGTGTTAAATTTGCTTGACTGCATACCGATTTGATTGAAAATGTTTTTGTGAACACCAATATGATGCAGAGTTTACACATTTATGTGCCATACAGTTTGCAAGTGAGCATTTTCGTATACAGACTGGGCTGTGTGAATATGCTAAAATGGCATTCAAGAGCACAGTCATTCGTTGGCAAATAGAAAATCATTCATGGAGGAGGCTGTCTGGGTTTTTTGATGCAGCCAGACAACGTGTCAGGTGCCATGGTAAGCACAGAGTATCCACAGCAGTACCTATTCAACACAAAGTAAAACATTTTGGAGAGTTGCTAATGAAAAAAGAATAATTTAAAAAAACTATTTAAAAGAAAAAAAAATTAAATTTTGCACAGCAGAAACACTAATATTCCATTCTATACAAACCATAAAATATAAAACCCCCAATGAGAAGTTTTAGGCTTCATGCACACTGGAGCTAAAAATAGCTTTTTCTGGATGCCAGATTGCTGGCAGCAAACGCTGGTTAAAAAAACGCGCTTCTACAGCGTTTTGTACTAGCGATTATGAGCTTTTTTTAGCATTAGCGTATATGGGCATTTTTAATAAAAATACACAGAGGACACTCCAAAAATCCCACAATGCATTCCCAAACTCCCACAATGCATTGAAAAAATAAAACACCAAACGCTAATTAATGCGCGTTTATGAGCTTTTATTCGTGTTTAGCGTTTTTTAGCTTTTTTGTGGTCAGAAAAACAGCACTTTGAACGAGATTTTATGACATTCACAGAACAACCCATAAACTCCACTGCTGATAAAAGCTAAAAAACGTCCATGTGTGCATGGACACATAGGATAACATAGAGTGGAGTTTATGGGCTGTTAAAAAAAACGCCCAAACCCAAAAAAAACGGCCGTTTATGAGCTCGAGTGTGCATGGAGCCTTAGGCAGCTCAAAGATTATTCTTTTTTTTGCTCTACCAGCGGGTTGAATGAAACAAATTATTTGATTCCCACCTGCACACATTTGAGCATTTGTATTTTGACTATAGTCAGCTGTTGTTTTCCCGATCAAGGGGACATTTTCCAACAGGGTGGTTTTACACTCAGTAGATCAACTTTAGTATAACTACCCTGCCCATACATGGATCGAAATTCACTCTGTCTCTGCCCCTGGGCTTTAGACACATCTTAATGTGGTAGTGAAGTATCTGGCTTAAATTCTTCCTGAACACCCATAAAGGCTCCGTCTCTTTTATCAGCAGCTAAACTGGCTTTCAGTAGCAAGAGCCAAGCTGTCTCAGTTTCTCACTTCAAAACCCACTTGACCACCTGAAAAAGGAAAGTGATGCATCCGCCCAAGATGCACATGACTCATGAATCAGCACAGGCTATTTCATAAGCTTATATTTTTCTGAACCATATTGCTTACACAAAAAATGATCTTATGATAGAGTGGTTTTAGTGAACCAGGCTTAATAGAATATTTAGAGAAATATTTAGTGGAATTGGTAGCAAGACATGATGATGGTGGTATTATCCAGACAAGGAAGCCTTATGCCATGAACATTTCCTATGAGCTATAGCACACTTAGCTATTGCAGTTATTACCTTCCTCTTGTTTTCCTTTTGTGACAAAAATTACAAGGAATTAACACATGATCAGCTCCCCTGAAAGCCATAATTGACCCTAAAGTAGCAGACAGTGCATGGCCGCAGTCTTTACAAACTGCACAATGTGGGGCAGAAAGACCCATGATGCCAGCATCCACTCTGTCAACTTGAATATTTTTTGCTTGCAGGTCAGGTAAAAGCAAGGTATCCCTGGCTTACGCGTTTCAGCCAATCCTGGCTTTAGTTGTTGTCTAGGGTTTTTCAGCTCTTTAGCACCACCTTTTGGGCTCCTTCTGCTAATTTCGTGTTAGTAGAAGTTTGGCGAGTGTTGATTCGCGCTTTCATTTCGTATTTTTCAGCTTGTTTCTGAATGGCTGTTCATCAACTAGACATCGGAATCGGAGGAGATAACGGGTTATTTATTATTGGCCTGGGAGCTATTGCTTTGACCCAAGTCCAGTCCAGGAACAGGATGATGGACCTCTGCTTTCACCAACTATTGGCATTGCTGACCCCCTATATTAAGAAGCAGGACACATACATGAGGCTTTTATTTTATTTTTTGGTTGAACAATAATGATTTGATTTGTTATATTTTCTATATTTTTGGATGCATAGAATGCACTTTTTGGTTGAGTTCTATTGGCAGGTAGCATGTCTAATTTTATTTGTTTTCTTTTTTAATGCACAATAATAAAATTGTGTAGAATAATACTTGGCTATGTGATTTACTTCAAATGACAGTTTGGGAGTAGGCAGTTACATTTAAAAAATACAATGTAAAATTAACAATGGACACCAACATACCGGTAGCTGTATCTTTGTAACTTGCCCCCCCCCAAAAAAAAAGCATAATAATATTATTCTTGATATCACTAGAAAAAAAAGCCTTTGAAAATTCAGTATCACCAGCAAAGCAGCTTCATTATTATCCTATTAAAGAAGAAGAGAATTGTGCACTGCATTTGGTGATTTCATAATTTGCCGCGTCACGAATGTTAATTCTCCATTACGAACGCTAGTTTACAAGATCGACCGCTTCTGGCTCATCCTTGCTTCCGAGCATGCGTGTTTGTATTTTGGACTTTTGTCTGACGGACTTGTGTACATACGCTCGGAAAATCCGACAACAGACATAAATTTTAAAACCTGCCATCCAACATTTGTCTGTGAAAAATCCGAAAACAATTGTCCGATGGAGCGTACAAAGGGTCGGATTTTCCACCAACAGCCTGTCATCACACATTTCCCGTCGGAAAATCCGATCGTGTGTCCGCGCCTTAACTCATTATACCTTTACCTAGAACTGTCAATAAACTCATAACATTAAAGCCTGATAACACAAAACCGTACCCCCTTAAACCTTTACCCTAATGCCGCGTACACACGGTCGGACTTTTCGGCTACAAAAGTCCGACAACCCGTCCGACAGACTTTCGACGGACTTTTGGCGGACTTGCGGCGGACTTTCTAACGAACGGACTTGCCTACATACGATCACACAAAAGTCCGACGGATTCGTACGTGATGACGTACACCAGACTAAAATAAGGAAGTTGATAGCCAGTAGCCAATAGCTGCCCTAGCGTGGGTTTTTGTCCGTCAGACTAGCATACAGACAAGCTGATTTCTGGGTCCAGCAGAGTTACGACGTAAAGATTTGAAGCATGTTTCAAATCTAAAGTCCGTCAGATTTGCGGCTGGAAAAGTCCGCTGAAAGTCCGGGGAAGCCCACACATGATCGGATTGTCCGCCGGATTTGGTCCGCCGGCGTCCGTCGGACTTTTGTAGACGAAAAGTCCGACCGTGTGTACGCGGCATTACACTAAAGCAGCCCATACAATCGTTTTTTTTTTTAATTCAAAGAACGTTGAAGCAAAAAAAAAACTGACCCGATTCCTCCATCCATACATTTGAGGTTAAGCGTGCATTTGGTTTGGTGTTTTACTATCATTGGTGATGGAAGATTTTTTACTCTGAACCCAGCTAATGACATATTGTTTGGACTTTTATGCAACCTTTTTTCCTTTTGTTATATCTTAATTTTTGTGCACGTATTATTACCATCATCATTATCAATGTGACAATTACACTTTAGAGCATTTTTTAGCGCAGCTATTATTTACCTATCCCCAAAAAATATATAAAAACATTTTTTTTTTTCCCCAGTTTAGGCCGATACGTATTCTTCTACATATTTTTGGTAAAAAAAATCGCAATAAGCGTTTATTGGTTTGCGCAAAAGTTATAGCGTCTACAAAAATTTTTTTTGCTAGTAATGGCGGCAATCAGCGATTTTTATCGTGACTGCGGTATTATGGCGGACACATCGGACACTTTTGGTACGATTTTGGAACAATTCACCATTTATACTGCGATCAGTACAATTAAAAATGCATTGATTACTGTGTAAATGTGACTGTCAGTGAAGGGGTTAACCACTAGGGGGCAGTGAAGGGGTTAAGTGTGTCCTAGGGAGTGATTCTAACTGGGGGGGCGTGGCTAAGTGTGACATGACACTGATCACCGCTCCCGATTACGTGGGGGCTGTGATCAGTGTCTTGTCACTAGGCAGAACGGGGAAATGCTTGTTTACACCTGCAATCACGCTCACAGAGGTCGCGGTGGGCACGCGCGCGCCCGCAAACCGCTTCTTAAAGGGCAACGCACACTTACGTTAATCTGCCTGTACGTGCCCTTCTGCCGACGTATATCGGCGTGAGCCGGTCAGCAAGTGGTTAAAGGAGGATTACTTCTTTCTCTCTCTCTCTCTCTATATATATATATATATATAGTTGTGCTAAAAAGTTTACATACCCTGGCAGAGTTTATGATTTCTTGGCCATTTTCCAGAGAATATGATTGATAACACAAAAACTTTTCTTTCACTCATGGTAAGTGTTTAGCTGAAGCCATTTATTATCAATCAAGTGTGTTTACACTTTTTAAATTATGACAACAGAAACTACCCAAATGACCCTGATAAAAAGTTTAGATACCCCAGTTCTTAATACCGTGTATTGCCCCCTTTAACATCAATGACAGCTTGAAGTCTTTTGTGGTATTTGTGGATGAGGCTCTTTATCTTCTCAGATGGTAAAGCTGCCCATTCCTCTTGGCAAAAAGCCTCCAGATCCTGTGAATTCTTGGGCTGTCTTGCATGAACTGCACATTTGATATCACCCCAGAGTGGCTCAATGATATTGAGGCCAGGAGACTGAGATGGCCACTCCAGAACCTTCACTTTATTCTGCTGTAGCCAATGACAGGTCGACTTGGCCTTGTGTTTTGGATCATTGTCATGTTGGAATGTACAAGTACGTCCCGTGAGCAGCTTCCTGGCTGATGAATGCAAATGTTCCTCCAGTATTTTTTGGTAACATATTGCATTCATCTTGCCAACAATTTTGACCAGATTTTCTGTGCCTTGGTAACTCGCACATCCCCAAAACATCAGTGATCCACCTCTGTCTTTTACAGTAGGAATGGTGTACCTTTCATCATAGGCCTTGTTGACTCCTCTCCAAATGAAGCATTTACGGTTGTGGTCAAAAAGCTCAATTTTGGTCTCATCACTCCAAATGACTTTGTGCTCATTATGATTTAAAAAGAGTAAACACAGTTGCTTGATAATAAATGGCTGCAGCCAATCACTAACCATGAGTGAAAGAAATGTTTTTGCATGTTATCATTCATATTGTCTGAAAAATGGCCAAGAAATAATAAATTCTATCAGGGTATGTAAACTTATAAGCACAATAGTGTATATATATATATATATATATATATATATACAGTGCTGTGCATACACCCCAACAGATTTGTCAGAAAACCTTTACTTTCTTTTCAGAACCCACATTATACTATACTACAAAATACTCCCAAAAAAGAGGGCCATTTACTGCAACCAAGATTTATTCATTTGCACACAAAAAAATGAATACCCCAATGAAAGTCTTAGGAGCAAAGCTACATTTTAGACAACAAAATAATAATTAACAAGAATTAAACTACAGGTGAGTCTAATTACTCATTAAACAGTTGTCCAGCAGACAGTTGATTATAAAAGGGCATTACTTAAAGAAAACCCCTTCCCATTTCATGCTGTCAGCAATGGCACCACATGAAAGAGAAATGTCACAAGGCCTGAGAGAGAAAATCATTTTTAACACCTTGAGCATTTTCTGATGAGAAGGGTTGAAGAAAATCGCCATGCAAGTTTACTGCAGTTAGCTAAAGAAGTAGAAAGACAAACTGGGGTGATTGTTTCCCGTGACACAATACCGCGTACACTGCAGAGGAATGGCATACATGGGTGTTGTCCACGAAGGAGACCTCTCCTAAAGCCCATGCACAAAAAAGCCCGCCTAGAATTTGCCAGGGCCCATGCTGAAAAAGAAGAACACTATTCTGTATTCTTGAGTGATGAGACCAAGATAAATGTTTTTGGAACTGAAGGCTTCAAAACTGTATGGAGTCGCAAAGGTGAGGAGTACAAAGAAAAATGCATGGTGCCTACAGTGAAACATGGTGGTGACAGTGTCCTTCTGTGGGGCTGCATGAGTGCTGCTGGTGTCAGGGAGCTGCATTTAATTGATAGTATCATGAATTCACAGATGTGTGATGGAACCGCTTTGGTACCCCGCTTGGGTGCTTCCTTTCACCAAACAGTGCCTCCTGCCCTCCAAACTGTTCCGAGCAGACCAAGAGCTAATTCCAGCCCTTTTTACCCCAAGCATTGTACACAGACAAGATGTTGGGTAAAAAACCAAAGGACTGTCTGTTTTTTGAACAGAAATACAAGTTTTTATGCACTTCAAAATTAGGTCAGTCACCACATGAACAATGAAACCAAATATTTATCCAAAACATCACACAGTGGTTTAGATAACGAGGTAGAGCTCACACAAGGCTAATCCTATCATAGATACCTCCAGGAGTTAGCCAAGTTAGCCAACAGACAGAAACAATAGGTGACTCAATTAACAATGAGAATACACACAATGGTAGAGATACACAAAATAAACACATAACACCTAAATAAACAGACTATCGCAGAAGACCCCCAGCACCAGGTTGCTTAAACTGACTATACTAACATCTTCTCGGAGTCTCACAGTCTGAAGTAGTCATTGCTGGTTTGGGCATAGAGACCCCCAAATATGTACAGTATATGGAGCTCCAGTTCCCAGAGTCTGTGTACTATGGGGAAACATGGACTTGAATCTGAAGCAAGACCACTCCAAGAGTCCTCCATGCATACACCTCCCACAGAGTAGTGTTCCCTTAAAAGCAAGGGCCCATAGTCAGTAGGCAAGAGGCTAGTCTGCACTCACTTCAAAAAGCCCCTGTCCTGGTTGGGTCTGTCACATACTGCTCTATATTGAAAAAGAAGATGCTACCATCAATCCCTGCCCTTGGTTGTCATGCACCTTTCAAACATGACAATGATCCAAAACACACATCTAAAGCCCCTGTTGCATTTCTGAAGAACAGGGTGAAAGTAATTCAGTGGCCAAGTATGTCTTCTGATCTGAAACCCAATCGACCACCTATGGGGACTTCTGAAGAGAGAAGTTGAGCATCACTCTCCATCCAGCACCCAGGCTCTAAAAGAGGTTGTTCTTGAAGAATGGAAAAAAATAGATGTTCCAATATGTCGCCAACTTGTTCATTCCATACCTAGAAGACTTGGGGCTGTCCTTACAAATCATGGATGTCATACAAAATACTAGAAGTAGTCATTTTGTTGTGGGGTGGATTCATTTTTGCAACAACTAATTTGAATAAAACTGAAGATTTTGTAATCTAGGTTAAATTATTAACCTTACTTTTATGTAATGAACTAAACCAATTTTGGAAACTAGTCTTGTTGTCAATGAGATATTGATTAAAATCTTA
This sequence comes from Lithobates clamitans, assembly GCA_037952925.1. Taxonomy (NCBI): domain Eukaryota; kingdom Metazoa; phylum Chordata; class Amphibia; order Anura; family Ranidae; genus Lithobates; species Lithobates clamitans. Next base: position 1,866,888 of record JBBGZY010000597.1, read on the forward strand.
CTGTTCAAAAGGGGTGTACTCATTGATGCTGAGCACTGTATATGTATAAATATATGTGTGTATTATTTACATTAATCTTGACGCTGTTTAGTTTGCTCTGTGTGCTGTGTATCCTAAAAATAAGTTTGATTGTAGGTGATTTTGAGAAAGTCTTGTGGGCGTGAAGAAACTTGTCAGAGTGGGGCCTTTGATGTCATTGCGTCTACCATGAAGTACAGCCTTATTGCTGGAGCTGATAGATGCTGGTGTCTAGATTTAAGGGGATACTGTGCCTATATACGTTGGCAAGCTTTTAAAGTGGATCACTGCTGTTCTAGTGCACTGTCTTTGCAACTGTATATTTTTATACTTTTAATAAAAGGAATAGTGTGATTATGGTAAAACACTGTCAGTTCTTCTCTTTTGAGTGGAGGAGCCAGGGGAAGAGGTGCTTGGTGGTGATTTGCACAGGATCCAGAAGAGAGTCATCCAGGAAGGCAGATTAAAGATCCTGGGGATTAGACCCCTGTAATGTGAAGGAGCATTTGACCTATTGTTGTTAATAATAGGACCACACTTCAAGCTGAGAGCATATTATGAATAGTGGTGGGACCCACTTTTAATTTGGATGCATGCAAAAGGTTAAAGAAGATGCCAAATTCATGTGTTTGGATGAAACACAAGTGAAGGGGTTCATTTGGTGGCAATTTTTCTGCGTTCATCACATTATTTATGTGGTTTTATTGACATTGGATTCTAATGATTTTGACATAAAAAAGCACCTACATGTTCAGCCCTGGCCAAAAGTTTTGAGAATGACACAAATATTAATTTTCACAAAGTCTGCTGCCTCAGTTTTTATGATGGCAATTTGCATATACTCCAGAATGTTATGAAGAGTAATCAGATGAAGTCCATCTTTGCCATGAAAATGAACTTAATCCCAATAAAAACATTTCCACTGCATTTGTGAAGATTGTTTCAACAATCTTTCCGATTGTCTGAAGAAAAGGTGAGTGCTACCATGACCTTTTTCATGCCAACAGTAAAGCATCCTAAGATCATTCATGTGTGGGGTTGCTTCTCAGCCAAGGGATTGGGCTCACTCACAATTTTGCCAAAAAACACAGCCATGAATAAAGAATGGTACAAAAACATCCTCCAATAGCAACTTCTCCCAACCATCAAAGAACAGTTTGGTGAGGGATGATGCCTTTTCCACCATCATGGAGCACATTGCCATAAGGCAAAATTGATAACTAAGTGGCTTGGGGAACGAAACATCAAAATTCTGGGTCCATGGCCAGGAAACTCCCCAGACCTTAATCCCATTGAGAACTTGTGGTCAATCCTCAAGAGACGTGGGAACAAAAAATAACCCCACACATTTTGACAAGCTTCAAGTATTGATTATGCAAGAATGGGCAGCCATCAGTCAGGATGTGGTCCAGAAGATGATTGACAGCATGCCAAGGGCGAGCTGCAGATGACTTGAAGAAAAAGGGTCAACACTGCAAATATTGACTCTTTGCATAAACTTAATGTAATGGCCAATAAAAGCCTTTGACACGTATGAAATGCTTGTAATTATGCTTCAGTATACCATAGTAACATCTGACAAAAAGGTCTAAAACACTGAGGCAGCAGACTTTGTGAAAATTAATATTTGTGTCATTCTCAAAACTTTTAGCCACGGCTGTATATTGTACGTGTGTAAAGTTTTTTTATGTTCAGTTTATTTTTTTGATGCGAGTATTGAGACACCTAAATAAGGAATTCTATGTGTCCTTATAGTAAGGGATATCATGTATGAAAGAAGCACACATTTGACAAACTGGTGTTGCACAACAATTTTTATTTGTATTTTATAAAAAAAAGTTATTGTTTTTTTCTTATAAAATCACGTTTTTACCTTTTCACGTCCTTTTTTTCCAATCTCTTTGTGACCACTTGGTGTCTACATGCACTCCAGAATTGGCTGTGTACATCATTGCTCTAGAACATCTTCTTGAAATTTCTAACAATAGAACACGCTTGCAAAACGCAAAGCTATTTGCAGTGTCTAGCAGGAAACCATGTGATAGGGTGACAAAGTACAAGGACAATTGGGGGAGTTTTGCAACCGTATAATGGGAAGTAGCTAAACAAGGACCTCCATGGCAGGATCTCCAGGGATTATTTTAATGAAAGCAGCTGATTTAGAAAGATTGAAAATGATTTTTAAAATGATATTAACATGTTAAATATCATATAAGATTGTATTAATTGGGTGTACATCTGCTTTACCCTGCAAACTATTTTTTTCACTTGAATTATTGCCCTGATACTTTGTAATGTAAGTAGCCCCCGAAAATTAACAATGCAATTGTGGAAAGTGCACAGAAAACTGTCCAGTCTGTCCTGTCCCAGATAGCAAGCAATGGCGCTGCAAGTTTGAAAATGACTTACTAAGCTATTGCTAGACTTGCCAGGCTTCACATGTTTGTTGCACAATTGCAGCATTGCACGACTCCAGATCAACTTTCTTTGCAAACATTCTGCAATTCTGGTGCAATTTCCGGTTCAGTTATGTTGTGCAATAGTCATCCCACCACAGGGGTCACTGTGGCTGAATTTTCATGCTGTAGGCTTGCAGAGCTCTTGACTTACCACTGCAACTTTGCTCTTGCTAGAGACTTGCCATGCAAATTTGCTACAACTTGGAAAAGTGTGAACTAAAACTTGTGCTTCAAGTGCACCTTAAGTGTACAACTTGACAGTGAAAATGTGCAGCAAGTTAAAAGACTTATACAACACTGCCAAAAATGTGTGGTAAGTTATCCTTGCTGTCTGGGGTGGGAGTGCAGTTCAATGCAACTTTCTAAGACCAGGAGCCAAACAGGATGAAATATCTCTGTAAGTATCATTAATTAGAATAATATTTTATATAGATCATCGGTTCCAATCTCACTAACATATTTGTTTTCTGCAAGCTCCACCAGGCACCAAAGGGGTTAAAAATACACAGATCAGTTTGGCACTTGTTTTATTTGCTTCTAAACACAAATTGTAAATGCCACTGTGTCGTTTTCAATTAAATCTGCAGAACAATTACTTTTTGACAATTTAATTGCTTTTCCTCCATAACAACTGCAGATCGTAACAAGACATACTGCACAAATAAAAGGGGACGTTCAGGGCTGTTTTGTAATTAAGAAAACATCTTTAAAAGTGATAAAATAATTTGATTGAGCAAATCCCGGCTTCAGCTGGAAGTAATATGGAGACGTGGATGAGGCTTCCACCGCAATAATTAGATTGCAAATCGCAGCTCCCAGGTATCAGCATTGAGCCAGCAGTCGTACAATCCTGCTGTCTAATGGGATTCCCACCAGATAGGGACGACAGCGTCCCATCCTCCCACTGACCCCCACATCTGTCCACATCACTTCTCCATCCAAAATTACAGTCTAAAAACTGCCGGAAATATGTGAACCCTCAAAGCAATTATAAAGTATATACAATGGGTTTACATCTGTGTAGTATGGCTATATATACAGTCTCAGGAACCAAAAGAAGAGGGCTCCTTTGGGGTGGATGACAAACAAACCTGAATTCTGTCTATTTTGTTTTGTGGGAAAGAGCTTTATTTTTTGTTTGGGTCTGTGACACCATATATTTATTTGTTACAGGTATTTATATGTAGTGCTGGCAATTTACATAGTATACCTTCACACGAGCCCCTGCCCTCAAGTAGCTTGCAATCTAATGTCCCTGTTTAGGGCTAAATTAGACAGGAGCTAATTACTTTACATGTCTTTGGAGTGTGGGAGAAGACTGGAGTACCCGGAGGAAATCCAGACAAGAACAGGCAACTCCATGTAGATATTATCCTAACCAGGCTTCAAAACGGGAACCCCCGTGCTGCAAGGCAGAAATGCTAACTACTAAACCACTTTGTTGTCCCATTGCAGGGATTTCCCTTTACTTCCTGTCCCGGTGACACCTGTACAAGAACAGAGGGGAGAGGTTGCCACCTGGACAGGCAGGAATGAACAGCAATAAAAACATTATCAAAAGTCATAACTCTTCTCCAACAATGACACAGATGGAAATAAATCCTAAACAAGAAAAAATGAGGCACTGAATGTGAAATGGTTTTCTATGTCAGTCCATCTATTGTAATGCAGTGTTTCTTGTGGTCTGGAAATCTCTTTTGTATGAAAAAAAATTCAGGGTCAATCAGATTTATACCCTTTAGGCTGGGTTCACACTGCTGCGGTGCAGGAACGCAGCAAATTTACTGCGGGTTCCCGCATCGCACCAACTCGCACGGCAGTTCACACTGCCATATGCGAACTGCTGGGGAGTGTCATACAATGTTAATGACACCCCCAGTTCAGCCCGCATATCGCACTGCGACAATTCGGACATGTATCGGATCGCATATGTGTGAACACCCATGCGATCCGATTCTGGTCCGAACAAAAAAAAGGGTCCTGTGCGAGTTTGGACCGAATGCAGTGCGATATCAGCCATACTATCTGTATGGCTGATATCACACAGCACAGACATCGCATGTGATGTGAACAGCTGTGCGCTGCGAATCACATACGATGTCTGCCACCGCAGCAGTGTGAACCCAGCCTTAAAGAGTACCCTTTAAAAAGAGAAAATCAAGAGTTTATGATCCAAGTGTAAAATGTCTAATGGACCAATGGTCTGAGAGTCCCAAATTCTTTTCATATTGGTTTTATTTCATAACAAGAAAACATAAAACATCCAATGCATTTTAGGGACTTAAAGTGGTTCTAAAAGTAGAAGTTTTTTTTTTTATCTTAATGTATTCTTTGCATTTAGATAAAAAACCTTTTGTGTGCAGCAACCCCCCTAATACTTACCCGAGGCCCATCTCCTTCCAGCCATATCACACGAGAGCCTAGGCTGTCTGAGACTCTCCCTCCTGATTGGCTGAGACTAGAGCTGCCCGATTAATCATTAAAAGATCATGATCTCAATTCAACCCCCTGCACAAACCTAATTCAGCCTTTCCATGATTCATGTAAAAAGTGCAGAGCAGTTCCCCTGCTCACAGTTGTCAAAAAAGAAAAGCAGCCGGCGATGTTTTTCAACAACATCGCTCAGCTTTGAAAGAGACAGATAAAAATAAACATTGTATCTTCTTATCCATCCTTCTGTTTACTAATTTACAGATCAAAGGGATGAACTTTGCTTTGCAAATAAAGTCAGTTTAAGGCAACCTTATCAAATAAAATATATATAAAAATTAAAAAAAAAATAAAAATACATGTTTCTTTTTAAGTTTATTAAATTATTCCTCTGTTTAATCCCTTAATAACCCCTAATTTACTCTAATCAGTTGTATTAACTCTTTATTCTCATTCTCCATTTAATTATTATTTTCCTGCTGATTTTTTTTATTTACTTCTATTTTATAAACTATTAATACTTAAAACTTTTCTTTTGTTTGCTTTGTTCATTAATATTTTTACACCTTTAACATATATTGTTAAATGTTGTTGTTTAACATATATGGTAATTTTTATGTTTCTTTACACATTACATTATTATTCCTTACATTTCTTTAAATTTGATTGAAGCAAAGAGTATTATGTCTTATTTTATTGCCATCTTGTTTGATAACCTAATGTTCAGGGGTTAAAAATCTTTAAAATAAAAAGTCCTTCAGAATCGTGATCTTTATTCTAAGTAAAAAAAAAAATCGTGATTCTTATTTTATCCAGAATTGTGCAGCTCTAGCTGAGACACAGCAGCGGGCGCCTGGCTCGGGTGCCCCCATAGCAAGCTGCTCGCTGTGGGAGCACTTTGCAGGAGGGAGTGGCCAGGAGCTCCGGTGAGGGACCAGAGAAGAGGAGGATCTGGGCTACACTGTGCAAAACCACTGCACAGCGCAGGTAAGTATGACATGATTGTTATTTAAAAAAAAATACTTTAATATAATTTTAAAGATCTCCCCCTTGTCCAGGTTTTGAAGTGGAATTGAGAAAAAACAAAGAAAAAAAGCAGGTAGGATTTTCTATGACAGAAGAGACATTTCTCATAAATCCTTCTCCCTGCCTTTCAACCTTTATGTGCACTAAGCCACGCATCCACAGCTCTGCATAAATTTACGGCACCACTCTGTGCCTTGGAGAGGTGACTCCTGTGCACACGCAAAGGAGTAACGTCATTGCAGCTCGGCCAATCAAGTGACTAAAAAATTCCAAACTCAGAAGTAAGACCAGAAGAAGATGAAAGCGGCCATAGCAGCTGAGAGTACTCCCACCACAGCGCTGGAGGGGATCGTTTGGCAGGTAAGTCTGCCATAATGTGCTAATACGCTGTGCATACTAGAAGATTATGGCATAAAGCTCCTGGGTGGGCCATTTTTTTATGTGGAGTTTTATTCCTGCTTTAAAGGCTAAGTTCACCTTTGTGAAAAAAATGTACATATTTTTGCAGGAAAAAAATGTGCATTTATTCCTTTTTTCAGAGAAGCAGGTAGAACATTCCACTTGAGGTCAGTGGATCCCAAGTGCAATTCCAGGCTTCAGCACACAGACTGCCTGCAGCTGCACAGGCTTTCAGTTACAGAGATGTAGGCAGTGTGAATGGACTACGTGTGTGCTGATCAGATGCTCTCGGTCCATTGAAACCACAAGTCTGTCTGCCGCAGTGGGGACTTGTAGTTCATTCATTTACTGGCTGTGGCTGTGCAGATGAAGCCTGCTGCGCCGTTTTCAAAACAGCGGGTGCGGGGAGAGGAACCCTCATCCACTGTCACCAGAAGGGGGCTCTGGCTGCAGGAGGAAGGTGAATTGGAGCATGTAACATGTCACACCCTAAATATGGTTAACGGTGAACATATCCTTTAATTTATCATACAAAGTACTCTCCTCTATCCTGAAATCACCCCCTACACCAAAAGCACAATAAAGATCAGACATAAAAAGGTACCATTAGAATAAATTGAAGCAGAATTAGAAATAGGGACAGGTTGCTGATTCGTGGGACGCATGAATGATGTAGCAGCCAGAGAGTGAAGCCACAGTGCACAGTGGATGACAAAATGTTCATAGGAGCTCTGCAATGAAGGATAAGAGACACAAGAGTTGGGAGGTGTTATTACCACAACTTTGTAGACCGCCTAGTATTGTCTGCCGTGCCAGGTCAACTCCAGCGGGATTGGGCGATCCTTGTGCTCTGACATCTAAGAACATAAGCAAAAGTATCTCTTTATTCAATCCATTAAAAGCAAGGCACAATAACAAGTTCATAATGCATTTCACCCTGATCTGGGTCTTGGTTATGTGAAATGTACTGTGCACTTATCATTGCAGCTTGCTTTTAATGGATTATATAAGGATGGAAATGTTGTTTTGAACACCTTCTGACATGGACTGATCTACCTATCTGCTGAAGTGTTATTACTCTTTTTTTTTTTTAAATTCATGTTTGTAGTACTATATTTTAACATAGCCTTGTCATGCGGGCATTATAGAGGCTGCAATTGGTGACCACTGGAGAAAATGTATTTCCTGGCTGTCACGATGATGCTTTGGCTTCAATACTTTGTGCATATCTGACCGGAGACAAGTAAAGAGATCCGAAATTCTGAAACTTTTCTGACATTCATTTACACCCTGCTTATGCCCCGTACACACGATAGGACTTTGTTCGGACATTCGGACAACAAAATCCCAGGATTTTTTCCGACGGATGTTGGCTCAAACTTGTCTTGCATACACACGGTCACACAAAGTTGTCGGAAAATCCGATCGTTCTGAACGCGGTGACGTAAAACACGTACGTCGGGACTATAAACGGGGCAGTGGCCAATAGCTTTTATCTCTTTATTTATTCTGAGCATGCGTGGCAATTTGTCCGTCGGATTTGTGTACACACGTTCGGAATTTCCGACAACGGATTTTGTTGTCGGAAAATTTTATATCCTGCTCTCAAACTTTGTGTGTCGCAAAATCTGATGGAAAATGTGTGATGGAGCCCACACACAGTCGGAATTTCCGACAACAAGGTCCTATCACACATTTTCCGTCGGAAAATCCAACCGTGTGTACGGGGCATTAGAATGACATGCCATAAATACTAAGGCCAAAAACAGCCACGAAAAAGGTATTTTCAAGGGTCAGCACCTGTACTTCTCTCATAACAGGTGCACTTTAAAGTGACTCTAAGGGTAATTTTAAAAAAAATAACAAACATATCATACCTCCACTGTGCTCCACTTCTGGGGTCCCCTCGGCGGCTTTCTTGACTCCTCCCTGCATCAGATCACCCCCTGGGAGAAGCTCTCTCCCAGGGGGTTACCTTGCAGGCGCGCTCCATAGACGCCGAATGCAGGACTCAGCCCCGCCCCCGGCGGCCGCGTCATTGGATTTGATTGACAGCAGCCAATGGCTGTGCTGCTATCAATCTATCCAACTAACAGCCGAGCACCCCCTAGCAGAGAGACGGTGCGTCCCTGTGGGATAAGTTCGAGGGTTCAGGTAAGTAAAATGGGGGGGGGGGGGGGGCTGGGGGGCCGGTCACTGACAGGTGTTTTTTCACCTTAATGCGTAGGATGCGTTAAGGTGAAAAAACACGAACCTTTACAACCCCTTTATGTCTCTGCTTGACCCAGCAGACAAACGACCCTTACTGCTCCTATTACTAGGATGGAACTGTGAAAGTGAAGAAGAAATCACCCAGAATTCCCTGCTGTGGGTATTGACGTTGTCAGTGTTGGCCCTCCGTTAGTTCGATATCAGCAAACACCGAGTGTGATTAATCTTCTAGTATACAACACACAGCTGGGTAATAAGAAGTATATGAAGAGCGCATGTAATATCATACACATGTAATATCATGTAACATATCTGAGCGCTGCTATTGGAGTTTTATAGGCAGAAAAGGCCAACCTCTTAAATCTGTTTATAGGTGTGCTGAGGTGACCCCGTATGTATGTTTATAGATGGAGGTTACCAGATGGCTGCGAGCCATAGAGAACAGGTGGTCCTAATTACTTTCAATTCTGGGCCATGTATTTCCTAAAATAAGCTGTACGGGCCGTTGTGAGGCTGACAAGGATGGGAGCGCAGTGAGAGGCCGGCGCTGTGAATAGGATTAGTGCGGAGGTTAGAGGAGGTGCACTATTTGTACGTGACTAGCACTATTCACACAGCATGAGATCCTTAAACATACAAAGGCCATAAACGCGGGAAGAAAGCCCTCCGCTCGCAGAAACTTCATCCGCACAGCTCCACACAATGTTGTCTTTCTAAAGTCCTTGTTATCGCATTAACCATCTGATAAGACGAAGAGGGAGCAAATTTGGGTCATTGCAGAGCACAGCGACTTCACCGCCCCTCTGAGCCGGAACAGCATGAAATAATATGGGCACCCCGGAGGGGGAAAAAAAAACATCAAAAAGTCAGGCCCTCTGTTACCCCAAAGACGTTTAATTTATTAAAGAGGTGTGAAGAAGGTGTCAACTTTTTTAGGGGGTTTACAATTTGTGGAGAGCTTAAAGGGCAACTCCACTTTTATTGAGAAAAAAAAAATACTCCCCTCTGGGTGATCAATGTACAATACAAGGATTTTACTTTGTTGCAGATTCCTACCTTTTGTTATTCTGAAGAAATGTGTGTTTGTGTGTGTCCATGTGGTAAGTGAATCAAATGGGGAGCGGTTTCATAATTACCAGTCAGCTGCTGCATCTGCAGGGCTCTAATGAGGAAAATTGCAGGGTCTGCATCCCTTTAGATGTGATTTCCTATTGGGAGCATTTCACCAAAAAATGACATTTTTGTTGCAGGGGATGCCTGAAATCTAACTTGTATATTAGTGCAGACTTCTGGGAAAATCAATGAGCCAATCACACAAGCAGGAAATGATGTTTCTGGGGGGGCGTTCTGTACACAAAACACCTCCAGGTAGCCATATTGTATTGCATTTTACAGAAAACTACAGAGCTTGAAAAGGAAATATATAATAACGTTCAATTGCAATATGACTTGTGTCGCAATTGTATACGCTATAATATTTTTTTATTTGCTATCTTTTTTCCCCATTAAAGTGGAGTTACCATTTAAAAAAAAAAATTGCATTAGGATAAAGCTATCCTAATATATTGTGAATAGAGGGCGCTGTGAGGTGACTAATAGTATCATGAACACCTAATATAGAAAAATTATACATAATCACAAATGTAAAATGAAAAACAATAATAGACAAAATGTCAAAATGAACTGAATCAATCAAAATCAATTGTGGCAAAAGTGAGTGTATATAGTCCCAAAAAAACAGTAATATATGACTAAAGCCCTATTCAAACCGGTGCACTTTTGCTGAGCTTATAAGCACCTTTCCAGCGTGACAAAAGCGCATGAAAAATAGTCCCCTTTAAATCCAATGTAACTGTTCACATCACTACGCTGTGGGTGCTCTGCGTTTAAAAAAGTCCTGTCACTATACTTAACTTTTTGCTCCTTGAAGTCTGTTGGGCTGCCCTCCTGCCCGCCCTCCTGCCCGCTTTTTCTTTATGCACCCTAATTATAACGTGGGACCAGCTCTTCTTTAGGTTTAGTCTATGTACAGGCATCAGTACAACAGAATGCAGTCTAAAAAGACCACGAGCAGGCTAGGGTGACAACGCTGTTCCTCCATAGTTAAATACAGTGGAAGTACTGCACACTTATCAGTTACATTGTTCCCAGTTCTCTCTGAGGCTGAATTAACACTATGTGCATTGACAGACGTTTTACTGCATTGAAAAACGTCTGTCACCACAAGGACACACAGAAAACAATTGTTGCCTATGTGTCCCGTTCACACACTGCAAAGCAGCCTAGAGCTGCACTGCAGGGTGCTTCAATAAAATACGAGACATGCTGCGTTTTAGGCCGGCCACTGACAAAGCGATTTTCTCTTCTTGCAACCATGGGTTGGGGGGCATCAACACTAAATGGATCCTTCCCGCTGAGCTATTGTGTATTCCTGGCGGGGGGTGGGGGGGGGGTCCCTGCCGGGAGAACAGGGTGATTACTGCTAGTGGCTATAACAGCTGCTAGAAATAATCTCATGTAGAGTCCGGCAGGCTGGTTGAGCCTAAATTGATCGATCCATCAACTACAATCAGCCTGCCCATACATGATTCGAATCTCGGCCAGTCACTGCCGAACCTGCCGAGAATCGAACCATCTATGGCCGTCTTTATCGCAGCGCAACGGACTGAATCCAAGTGCACTGTTGTACATTGCCCTGAATGAAGTGTACGTCTTGTACACTTCAAATAAAGTTTGAACAAAAGAAAAAGAAAAATCACTGAATCGCGCACCCCACTGCCCCCTTACTACTGCCAGCAAAAGAGCTTTACTGCTCCGGCAGCTCTCTGCTGCAGTGTGAATGGAGCCTGAAGACTACAGAACACCATCCTCCCTATGCTATGGAAAATAGGAGAGGGAGAGGTGTTTTGTAGTCCTGTTCTAAGATGACAACACAGCTCCTCTTTAGACACAGCAAAGTAAGTGAGTGTTGTTCTCACCTAAGGAGAAGGAGCGTTTTACTGGCAGGATCAACAGGTGAGAAAAAATAAAATGAGGCAGCCAATTCATCTATGGAGGAGTAAGCCGCAGTATATTATAATTCATTCTTTCATAGCCATTCTTTTCATAGTTTCGATACAATAAAAATTCAGCCCAAACTTTTTTTTAGTTTTGGCCTGAGTAGGGGATGGGGAAGGGGCTTCAGAACAAGTGTTGGCATTTTACTGCTATCCGGCGCTCCATTATAGAGATTTCTCCTCACTTCCTGTTTTGGTGGCATCATTTTAGCAGACAGGAAGTGAGGAAAAATCTGCAACAGGAACACGGGAAAAAAAAAAATCTTTCTGGGGGTTCTATCCTTCTATATAAAAGCATTTTTATTTCTGTCTGTGTTACATGAAACATTGAAGACTGACAACGGTAGAAGACAAAGTGAATCGATTTGTCATGTCTGCCTCCTTTTTATCTTTTTTTTATACCATTTTTTTGTTGAACATTTTATCTGTATTTTTCCAAAGCAAAGTTCGTTTTGGCTGTACTTCTCCTGTGAATCACAGGAGTGCAGTTCATTCCGCACTCCTGTGACCCGTTGTCAGCAGATAGCTGTCAGCTGACGTCACAGAGTCGGTCCAGGCTCAGGAACGATCACGGCAATACAGTCAGGATCCACCCACATGCCTGGATCGACACCCGGCTTATGCCGCGTACACATGGGCGGACTTTCCGACCGGGTTGGTCCGACAAACTTTCCATCGGACTTTCTAACGAACGGACTTGCCTACACACGATCACACCAAAGTCCGACGGATTCGTACGTGATGACGTACACCGGACTAAAATAAGGAAGTTGATAGCCAGTAGCCAATTGCTGCCCTAGCGTCGTTTTTTGTCCGTCGGACTAGCACACAGACGAGCGGATTTCTGGGTCCGGCGGAGTTACGGTAAAGATTTGAAGCATGTTCCAAATCTAAAGTTCGTCAGATTTGCGACTGGAAAGGTCCGTTCAAGGTCCCGTGAAGCCCACACACGATCGGATTGTTTGCCGGATTTGGTCCGTCGGCGTCCGTCACTCCAGTCCGGTCGAAAAGTCCGACCGTGTGTACGCCCCATTGGCCTCTCAGCGTGCCGCTGAGAGCCTGAGCTGGCCGCTCCCGACCCCTCCACAGCCCAGCGCTTTACTGAGCGAGGAGGGGGCAGAGCAGACAGAGGTGACTGACCGTCACCACCTCTCTGCTCAGGGAGCTTTGAGAATCGAGCGATCAGCGGTGTCCGATCACTCGCATCTCAGTCTTAGAGCCGGCGGGGGACAGATGCAGCATCAGACCGGTAAGTATAATTCTGGAGGAAAAAAAATAATTCCCTTTTAAAGCTGAAATTTAATCTACTAAAATGTAGCATTTTCCCCTCCCCGCTCCTTTAACATGCTAATAAAAATGATAAATTTCTGTTTTCATTACATACCCTATTTTAGACCCAGTGATGCCCTCATTAGCTCTCTGTTCTTCTCTATGCAATTAATGGCTGGTCGGCAGGGTGCTCTACAAAGTTTCCTTAACATCACAACACCCTGCCTCAGTACTCCTCTCAAGAGTCCTCAGTCCTTATACAAACAGTGTGCTTGATGTGTATCAAAATGCCTTGATAGGTGAATGCCAGTCTGGAGGTGTGGGTGCTCCTAGACAGGCTGTAATTGTATGCAGGCCACCCTAGGTAACACCCCCACATAATGCACACACACAGAGGCTGAGCCTCTATGATTGAAAGAAATGAAGGAAAGCCGTAGATGACGTTTGAAAGAAGATGGGGAGGAAAGCGGTAGATGATGATGGACATCCTCCAGCCAGGAAATGAGGCCGGCTCTAGCTGACTTGCTTCAGCTTCCAATGCACATTGAGAGACACTCACAGTGTGCAGTGAAATCAGAGGAGGCAGTCGCAGTACAGTAGAGGAGCCTGTATAGCTTTGCAAAATTGAAGGGAAGGCCGGAGTTCAGTTTTTAACCACTTCAGCCCCGGAAGGATTTACCCCCTTCCTGACCAATTGAACAATCGCGCGTACGACGCTGTACCCAAACAAAATTGACGTCCTTTTTTCCCCACAAATAGAGCTTTCTTTTGGTGGTATTTGATCACCTCTGCGGTTTTTATTTTTTGTGCTATAAACAAAAAAAAGAGGGAGAATTTTGAAAAAAAAAAGCAATATTTTTTACTTTTTGCTATAATAAATATTCCCCAAAAATATATAAAAAAAACTATTTTTTTCCTCGGTTTAAGCCGATATGTATTCTTCTACATATTTATGTTAAAAAAAAAAAAATCGCAATAAGCGTGTATTGATTGGTTTGCGCAAAAGTTATAGCGTCGATTTATGGCATTTTTATTATTACATTTTTTTATTAGTAATGGCGGCGATCTGCGATTTTTATCGTGACTGCGACATTATGGCGGACACATCGGACACTATTTTGGGACCATTGTCATTTGTACAGCGATCAGTGCTATAAAAATGCACTGTTTACTGTGTAAATGACACTGGCAGGGAAGGAGTTAAACACTAGGGGGCGATCAAAGGGTTAAGTGTGTCCTAGGAAGTGATTCCGACTGTGGGGGGGATGGGCTACTACTCACATGACAGTGATCACTGCTCCCGATGACAGGGAGCAGTGATCTCTGTCATGTCACTAGGCAGAACAGGGAAATGCCTTGTTTACAAAGACATCTCCCCGTTCTTCCGCTTCCATGACACGATCGCGGGCACCCGGCGGACATAGAGCGGTCACAGAGCATGCGGCGGGCGCAAATAGACTGTGCACTCTGCAATTGCAGTTGCTCCAGAGCTTAGTAAATGAGGTGAAGCTCTGCTGACTTCCATCATCCAATCACGTGCAAGCAAAAATGCTGTTTTTTTAATTTTCCTTGCATGGGATTGGGTATTTTTTGAAGCTTCACCTCATTTATTAGGCTCTGGAGCAACTGTACTTGCACAAGCGCACAGTCTATTTGCTATTAGTAAATCCACCCTGATGCGTTGTAGTGGAGAAGAAACAGGTTGACCAACAAAAGTCCTCATTATAACATCCACCTTCTCCAATTCTGGATGGATTTCGGAGTTGTTATCCCTCTCACATGTATAATGAAGAACAGAAGTGTTTAGCCTTATCTCCTTCTTATCTCCCGTCTGCAGAATGTTAATGTAACTTTTTATTCATGCAGAAAAACACAGCATAGATGGTCAGGGGAGGATAGTAATCCCAGAATGGTGGAGCTGAGCCATACCAAGCAATGTACTAAGATGTCTGAAAATATAGACTCAGAAAAATATTGAGTCAAAAAAAATAATTAGCGAAGATGGATATAAAATATCTGCTGCCTGTTCAGGACAACAAACAGAAAAAGTGAGATGTACAGTATATCCCAGCATAATAAAAAAAATTTCTATTATCACATATAATTTTTGAGGGGCTGGACACTACAAGATAGACACATATAAATGTATAATAATAATAGTGTGGGGAGGCATTTGAGTGTAAGCTCCTCCGGTGCAGAGGCTGATGTGACTGGCTCAGTGTTCTCTGTACAGCACTATGGAATATGTCAGAGCTATATAAATGTATAATTATAATATGCGCTTGTGTCGGTTTCCTCCGGGTACTCCGGTTTCCTCCTACACTCCAAAGACATGCTGGTAGGTTAATTGGCTCCTATATAAATTAGCCCTCCGTATATGTATGAATGTGAGTTAGGGGCATTAGATTGTAAGCTCCTTGAGGGCAGAGACTGATGTGAATGTACAATATACTGTATATATGTAAAACGCTGTGTAAATTGATGGCGCAATATAAGTACCTGTAATCAATACATAAAATAGTGTGTGACTGTGGTAATATTAGAGTGTAAGCTCCTCTGGTGCAGAGACTGATGTGAATGGCTCAGTGTTCTTTTTATAGCACCAAGGAACATGTCAGACCTATATAAATGTATGATAATAATACTGTGTGACTGTGGGGTGACCTTAGAGTGTAAGCTCCTCTGGTGCAGAATTTGATGTGACTGGCCCAGTGCTCTCTCTACGGCACTGTCCAGCACTCATAAACCATATTTATACACCTATATATACTTAAAATTTCTTATATACCGCATGTACCATGTACAACTGTAATACTAAACACATCCCAGTAGCCTCCCTGACAGTTTTCCCGATTGTGGCTCGGGGTTAAATTTCAGCACCATTAGCGGTAACCCCGAGCCACACTCGGGATTGCATTGCAGGATCCTGGTGCGGTCTACTTACCTTGTCCCCAGGATCCTGCGATGTCCCCCTGCGCTGTCTGAGGGCTCTGTCCTCCTCCGAAGCCTCTCTGTGCCAGGCTCCGTTCCCTGGTGGGTCGCGGCGCAGGGGGCGGAGCCTGGCGGCAAATTCAAAAGAATGTAAAAATCATAACACATACAGTACTGTAATCTTACAGATTACAGTACTGTTTGAAATCATTTCACATCCCTTTTGTCCCCAGTGCTTTGGCCCATGCCCTGCATGCAGTTTTATATTATATATACTGTTCTTTCTGCCTGGAAACTGGAGATTGTCCATAGCAACCAAAAAGTGTCCCTTTACATCAAAAGTGACTTTAGACCAGCTAGAAAACAGCGATAGTAAATTAGAACACTTGCAGAATTGAGCGATAGTGAATCGTGGGGAAATTCATTTTATTATTATTATATTTTTTTTTTTAATGATTTACTTTTATTTATTATATTATAATTTATGTTTTTGTGTTTCAAACTTTATCATACCCGGGATATCTACTAGACTCTTGTTGGGACAGATTTAAGTGTGTTATTGTTAAGAATTACAGGCCTACAATATAAAACGCCAAAATTCCATGCAAAATAATTGTACCGCTTTCGGCACTTAAAATCCGAAATAATCATACCGCCAGGGAGGTTAAATATTAAATTCCCCATGATGAAATACCCATGGTAAACAAAACCGTTGTTTATAAATAAAATGGGGCAGAGCTACAGGAAGTGACATCATTCTGCTGGGGACACCGGATGTGGTGACAGAAACCCGTACAGATTGGGGCAGCGAGCCGCACTTGCTCTAGGTATAGAGGAGGCGACTCGGAACAATACTAAATGCTGTAACCAGAGTGCAGGGCGGATTGAACTGTTCAATGTGAGCATACATGCATGAGGTTTTTGTAAATAGATATCATGCAATATGTCATTTTAATAAAGGTTTTACACTATCGAAGCTCTTCTCTCCTATGATTTCTATGGTGTTTATGGTGATCCTGGAGTATCATAATAAGGAATTGGTGATGACCCTGGGTGGTGGTGGAGCACTGTGGTGATGCGAAGCCCTGAAGATTATACACTGAGCAAAATTATAAACGCAACACTTTTGTGTTTGCCCCTATTTATCATGAGCGAAACTCAAAGATCTACAACTTTTTCTATGTACACAAAAGGCCTATTTCTCTCAAATATTGTTCACAAATCTGTCTAAATCTGTGTTAGTGAGCACTTCTCCATTGCCAAGATAATCCATCCACCTCACAGGGGTGGCATATCAAGCTGCTGATTAGACAGCATTATTATTGCACAGGTGTGCTTTAGGCTGGCCATAATAAAAGGCCACTCTAAAATGTGCAGTTTTACTGTATTGGGGGGGTCGGGGGGGTCCAAAAACCAGTCAGTATCTGATGTGACCACCTTTTGCCTCATGCAGTGCAGCACATCTCCTTGGCATACAGTTGATCATGTTGTTGATTGTGGCCCGTGAAACGTTGGTCCATTCTTCTTCAATGGCTGTGCGGAGTTGCTGGATATTGGCAGGAACTGGAACACGCTGTCATATACGCCGATCCAGAGCATCCCAAACATGCTCAATGGGTGACGTGTCCGGTGGGTGTGCTGGCCATGCAAGAACTGGGATGTTTTCAGCTTCTTGGAATTGTGTACAGAGCTTTGGAACATAGGGCCGTGCATTATCATGCTGCAACATGAGGTGATGGTCGTGGATGAATGGCACAACAATGGGCCCCAGGATCTCGTCACTGTATCTTTGTGCATTCAAAATGCCATCAATAAAATACACCTGTGTTCATTGTCCATAGCATACGCCTGCCCATACCATAACCCCACCGCCACCATGGGCCACTCAATCCACAACGTCTGCCATCTGACCTGTACAGTGAGAACCGGGATTCATCCGTGAAGAGAACACCTCTCCAAAGTGCCAGATGCCATTGAATGTGAGCATTTGCCCACTCAAGTCAGTTACGACGACGAACTGCAGGCAGGTCGAGACCCCCATGAGGACGACGAGCAGATGAGCTTCCCTGAGACAGTTTGTAACAGTTTGTGCAGAAATTCTTTGGTTATGCAAGCTGATTGCTGCAGCAGCTGTCCGGGTGGCTGGTCTCAGACAATCTTGAAGGTGAAGATGCTGGATGTGGAAGTCCTGGACTGGTGTGGTTACACATGGTCTTCGGTTGTGAGGCCGGTTGGATGTACTTCCAGATTCTCTGAAACTCCTTTGGAGACGGCTTATGGTAGAGAAATGAACATTCAATTCAAAGTCAACAGCTCTGGTGGACATTCCTGCAGTCAGCATGCCAACTGCACGCTCCCTCAAAATCTGTGACATTTGTGGCATTGTGCTGTGTGATAAAACTGCACATTTTAGAGTGCCCTCCTTTTGTGGCCAGTCTAAGGCACACCTGTGCAATAATCATGCTGTCTAATCAGCATCTTGTTATGCCACACCTGTGAGGTGGATGGATTATCTCGGCAAAGGAGAAGTGCTCACTAACACAGATTAAGCCTTGGTTCACACTGGAGCATTTTGACATGCGATTTGACATGTCAAATCAGCGGCAATTGTCATCAATGGCACCGTCCTAATCGGAGCGACGCCGCATCTGCGGCGCTGCACAGATTTCAAAAAGTTGTTTCTGTACTACTTTTTGCAATTTCGGGCTGCGATTTAGATTGACATCTGTGCAGAAACCTGCACAGATGTCTCTGAAATTGCGGCCAAAATAGGGACTGAAATGCGGGAGTGAAATCGTGCGAGTTCAGCTGAACTTGCACGGCTTCATTCCTGCAGCTCAGTGTGAACCTGGGTTTAGACAAATTTGTGAACAATATTTGAGAGAAATAGGTCTTTTGTGTACATAGAAAAAGTCGTAGGTCTTTGAGTTCAGCTCATGATAAATAGGAGCAAACACAAAAGTGTTGTGTTTATAATTTTGCTCAGTGTAATTATGGCATTTTTTGCACAAGGCACTTTTTTCATATTAGGGACACGGTTTATATTTAAAGGACATGTTTTTATATAAAGGACACTTTTGTTTATCATGGATATTTTAACATTGGCATTGCATATTTAATGGGATGTGTATAGTATTACAATTTAATGTACACATAGTACATGCGGTATATAAGACATTTTGGGTATATAAAGGTGCCAAGTATAAATATGGCTTATGAGCACTGTACAATGTAGAATTCGAAAAGGTCAATGAGTTTTCTGGACTCCTGACAGACCCTTGCATCTTTCATCCAGTGCTGCACTGACCTTTCTGGATTCTGAGTCATGGGGGAAGCAAAAGAATTGTCAAAGGATCTGCGGGAAAAGGTAGTTGAACTGTATAAAACAGGAAAGGGACAAAAAAAGATATCCAAGGAATTGAGAATCAGAAGATTAACAAGCTACTGAATGTTGTAACTGGGGCTATGGCAGGTGCCTATACCCATTCTCTATGTTAGAATATGACAGCTATATAAATGTATAATAATAATAATATGGCGTGACTAAGGACATTCATGTTAGCTTCTCTGGTGCAGAAACTGATATGACTAGCTCAGTGTTCTTTATACAGCACTGCAGAATATGCTAGAGCTATACAAATGTATAATAAGAATAGTGTGTGACTGTGGTGGGACATTAGAGTGTAAGCTCCTCTGGTGCAGTGACTGATCAGACTGGCTCAGTGTTCTCAGTACAGCATTGCAGAATATGTCAGCGCTATATATATGTATAACATTATTATTATAGGTGAGACTATGGTGGGACATTAGAGCGTAAGCTCCTCTGGTTCTGTGGTCTCTGTATTATTAGTAGATATAGTGACAGGGCAGGGATGGAAATCGATGGGTTCCTGGGGAAGGTATATCATGTGTCTCATGCACAGAGGTGATGTATGGACAGGACTTGCACCTGCAGCTCAGCTAATCACTTGCACATTGGCTGTGGCTCAGGGCAGTTCCAGAGTTGATAAATGGCACAATTAAGCTGTGTCTGTTAATCAGAGTATTATCTCATGTTCCTGAGGACACTTTCACTGAGGGATCAGAGGAAGAATTCATGGTTTCCAGCTTTAACCTCTTGATGTGAGAGATCCCAGAGCAACCTGATACCACAGAGGCCACACTGATGTCATATGTGTACAATGCACAGCAGACACATCAGACATGACAGCACTGCACCACACCACTGAATGAGGAGACTCAAAGCCACTTGATTGCTACATTCAAGGAGTCCTCAATATGCTGCAGGATAATTGAGGTCATATATACTTATTTCTTGATATTTCTCGGTGTCCAGTACCACGTTTCTTGCCCTGTATGCTGGGTGTAATTCTCAGTATCCGTTGTTATTCTGTATATATGGACTCTCAGTACTTCTCTTGTCCTGTATCCTGGGTATAATTCTCAAATTCTCAGTATCTGTTCTTATTCTGTATGTATGGACTCTGCACAGTACAACTTCACTTGTCCTGTATGCTGGGTGTAATTCTCAGTATCTGTTCTTATTCTGTATGTATGGACTGTGCATAGTACCACTTCTCTTGTCCTATATTCTGGGTGTAATTCTCAGTAACTGTTCTTATTATGTATGTATGGACTGTGCACAGTACTACTTCTCTTGTCCTATATTCTGGGTGTAAGTCTCAGTATCTGTTCTTATTCTGTATGTATGGACTCTGCACAGTACAACTTCACTTGTCCTGTATGCTGGGTGTAATTCTCAGTATCTGTTCTTATTCTGTATGTATGGACTGTGCACAGTACTACTTCTCTTGTCCTATATTCTGGGTGCAATTCTCAGTATCTGTTCTTATTCTGTATGTATGGACTCTGCATAGTACAACTTCTCTTGTCCTGTATGCTGGGTGTAATTCTCAGAATCTGTTCTTATTCTGTATGTATGGACTGTGCACAGTACTACTTCTCTTGTCCAGTATGCTGGGTGTAATTCTCAGTCTCTGTTCTTATTCTGTATGTATGGACTCTGCACAGTACCACTTCTCCTGTCCAGTATGCTGGGTGTAATTCTCAGTATTTGTTCCCATGAAGAGTCTATATTCTTCATTTCATTCTCCCAGTCTGGGTAGGGTGTCTCTACACCCAAAGTGTAGAAAGCACCTTGTTGGTTCGGTACGGCACACAGCCGCCTCATGACACTGGCCCAGAAGGTCCGGCCCCTCTAAACAACCTTTCTATAACCTCAGTGCCTTCAGTCTCCTCCATCTTGCCGACCTCCAACATCTGCTCCACTCTTTGCAGCCTTTACTGGAGTTAATTGAATAAATTGAAGCAAGCTGCAGTGGCGGGGGTAGGGTGGGGGGGATGATCTATGATCTCAGGTTGAGAGCAGAGAAGGGAGACAACAGATTTACAGCAAAGTCTGCGTGCGGCCTTTTGTTTAGAGGCCGGTTCACGGCAAGTTTGAGGTCATGTGGGATTAAAATATCTCCAGGAACAAATGGAATAATTTGAGCGAAGTGGAAGGCATGCAGTGCCAGTGTATGCCAGGAGAGTGGACAAGATTTATGGCGGCCCTCTCGAAGTGCGCCGTCCAGAGAATCCCCCATCACCCCGCTGCATGTGTGTGGACAGGCCCGAATGTTATGGTCATTCACCAACCATTAACAACCCGCCAGGATTATGGCAGCTCACCGCTGGTTTATGACTTCCAGTGTATTCTTCTCTGCATGGGATTGCCACCTTTATGTCGAGACCGTCATTAATAATGAAGGTGATACATAGCCAATGTCCGCAATCATTTCAGTAGGCCATATGACAGCCTTCCATGAGGGAAGAGATGGGGACTGAAAAGTCCTTGGAAATCAATTAGATGTCCCTGTAAATACAAGAAAGTAAGTGGCTTTGCGAAAAGTTGTAAAAGGTGGAGTTCAGATCAGGGAAATTTCTTTTAAGGTCAAGTAGAAGTATAGTCAAACTGAACGACATCTACTTTGCTCTGTGTATCAAATAAACAGTGCTAATTTTTTTTAAAGAAATAACTAGTTTTTCTCTTTTTTTTTTCATCATTTGTCACATCTCAGTGCAGCTTATCTCCTGGAGCCTTTTTGC
Source organism: Lithobates clamitans (assembly GCA_037952925.1). Lineage (NCBI taxonomy): Eukaryota > Metazoa > Chordata > Amphibia > Anura > Ranidae > Lithobates > Lithobates clamitans. Next base: position 1,888,795 of record JBBGZY010000597.1, read on the forward strand.
AGCCACTTCCTGTCCACATGCTCTAAGGCTGCATGGCATTTCTCAGGGTAGGTTTCCTACAGGAGACTACATGGCTGTGGAATATGCGTTGAAACAGCCAAATGTAGTTTGCATTGGAGGACCGCGTGACAGGGTGACAGCATAAAAATGCAACTGGGAGACAGCACCGGAATGTTGTCCCATTGCAACAGGAAGTGCCTAAAAGTTACCCTCATGGCAGGATCATCAGGGATTATTTTAACATGTTGACGCCGGCCGCATATACGTGGGCCTATTTAAACAGCTTTCCGTGCTGAGAGTGCGTTCCCAGCATGGTAGCTGGTGGGTAACGGAGAGGTCCCGCTGCATACTAGCGATCAGGAGCTTTCCGAACATGTGACTGCTGTGACAGCCAATCATGGCGGTCACATGACCAGGAACCCCCGTCGGTGCCACGGTGTTAATAAATGATGCAGATTTTACAAAGATTAAAAATTTACTTTGAAATGACATTAACATGTTAACGATTGTATGAGATTTTAGTAATTGGGCTTACAGACTGCAGTCTTCTTGGTATGGCTACAAGGCTTGAATTTCAGCTTTTTCCTGTTGATCAGCAAAAACTCGGAAATGTAGTTGACCCTGCCTATACCACCAGGATCAACAAACTTCAACCGAGAAATTGAAGAACCCAGGTAGAAGAAAGTAGGGCAAACAGTGACTGCAGCCAAGCAGCTGCAGTCAGTGTTCGGTATTCTGACAGCTGCAGGTACCAAATTTCAGGATAAAAAAGTGGCAGGGTAAATTTGTGCGTCCACACTTGGCCGAATGTGGGAGTCTTTGAATTTTTCTTGTGGATATGCATAAAGAAAGTTCCAGGGGCGGCCCATGCATTAAGGGCACACAGGCGCCGCCCCCCCCCCCCCCCCCCCTATCCTCGCCACCCCCCTATGTAGTTAATGGATAGATTCATGCATTGCATGAATCTATCCATGGCTGCCGCAGCCACCCCCTGTTCAGGCGTCCGGCCCCTTTTCGGACGCCGGGAGCCTGAATTACAGTGGCGGGGGTGTTTTTTTGAAGCACTTGATTAGAGCCATAGGGTCTAATAGGCTTCAAAATATTTGATTTTCTAACACTGAATCGTTTCTCCGCCAACCAGGTAGCGCAGGTCTGTTACCCGTTTCCCAATTGGCTTGAAGGTTAGGCGATCCTATTGGATGCCTAGGAGGAGGGGAGGAGACACACAGCATAAGCCGCCGTGATCTCAGAAGGGAAGAGGACACGGAAGTCGCTGCAAGATGTCTGTCGCAGCCTGTCCCCCTGCCCGATGTGCCAGCTGATCGGATAAGTGCTGGCGGACCGGCAAACAAAAAACAAAAAGGTCCCAAAAACTGCATGCCTAGCAAAGCCATTAGTAAACAGGTGAAAGCATCCTCAGTCAGATTCTTCCAAAGCCACGCTGCCTTATCATTCAGGACCTTTCTCTATGAATTTTCACAGTAAGTGAGGAGTTAGGCCTGATTCACATCTATGCAGGTTGCAGTTTGCATGTTCATGGTGCATTTTGCGTTTTTCAATACACATTGAAGTCTATGGAACCAAAAAACAGAAAAAAGTCCCTGGCCCTTTCCGTAAAGTGCACAGATGTGAACTAGGAAACCATAGGAAACCACGTTAAATGGACTGTAGTGTGTTTTTGCAAAACTGAAAACGCACAAAAAAATGCATAGGTGTCAACCAGGCCTTAGACAAACTCCTGCCCTGCCAGCACCCATTGTAGGACACACTGTGTGGACTTACAGGAGCTTGAGTGGAGACCTTAAGTTTTGTGAGGTTACTATGGATTTTTCTTGTTTAGCCCAAATCTTTACATGTATGGCCAAGCTTTAGTCTAATGGCTTGTGTTGTTTCGCAGTTAGTTCAGTTAATTGCATTTAGATGGGATGTCTCAGTATTGTAGCACAGCAGTGTCCTGCTAATACATTTGGTATTGCATCATACAGGTGGCCATTCCTGGTGCCATGTTGGCTTACCATGACAGGACAAAAGGTTATTCCACCTCTTCACTGGATAGCAAACAACATCGCAAACAACACACAGAGATCCTCTTTAGATTAAATATTTGGGACTTTGTTTCTTGGTACTGACAACTGTGAGAGCCCCCAGATCAGGGCCAGAGTCGAAGTGACCATTCCCCGAGACTCCCATCCAACATTTCTCCATCCACATTATTAAAAGTTGGCGTTCTAGAAAGAACTGTACAGGTTTAATAAGTGTGATCCCCAGGGGCTGTAAAGCTGTCGAGATGTCCCTCGCACTCTCGGGGGCCAGCCCAATCACAGCCGGCTGATGTCATTGGTTATGACTAACTGGAGATGGTCACACAGGCGGCTATTATTGAATGTGGCACTTACATGGAGGCACTTTTACAAGGCTTGATAGCTTTTTATTAAATACATTGTGTCTGACGGAGGCTGACAGCTCTCCATGTCTTATAAAGCTGAGAAACTTCTCAAGTCCGAATAGAGGGCCGATTATACAGCAGAGAGAAGGGGGTGTCTGGTCTAGGAGAGGGCGCTCAGAGCTAGGGATAGTGTAGGTGCCAAAGACCTGGCTGGGGTAGGAGTAGGGCACGAGGATAGGGTGAGTTAGAGGACTGAGATGACGCTTCCAACAATGTAAAAGTATATTCACTGAATGCATTCACACAATTCTAACCACTGCGCTCCAGTCAGCCCGTCCTGGCCGCCCCTCTCCTCACAGTATATGTGCTGGTTTCAGCATAAAAAAGGCCACATAGTCTAACCTTCTAGGGGAGACAATGCACCATTATCTTTTTTAAGGCATAAAGAAAAATTCTAAAAACCATGCAACTTAAAAACAGCATTTTGGGTCTAGCAAGTTGTTAATATTTGTGGTGAGGTTCGATCTGGAACTTTGTTCATCTCCATATCGGCTCCCCAAGTTGTTTATTGTCGTCTACCAGCTCCTGTACTGTACCCTTAAACAAGAAAGATGATACAATTGACAAAACACCATGCACAGTGTCTGTTTTTATCTTTTAGTCCTGAGTGAGCCAGCATCCAGGAACCCTTCTTTACCTCCGTCATGTCCTCACCTGTTTGTACAGAATGTGAGCTCTGCTAGAACCCAGAATTCAACTTCAGTATAAAAAAAAAAAACTGGAATTCTAAGGGCAAGAATAATTCACGCATGAAACACAAGGGAACCCCAAAATATAATGCGAGTATATAAGCAGGAGTGCATATATATATATATATATATATATCGGGTTAAATAAATATTGAACACGTCACCATTTTTCTAGGTATATAGAGGCCCACGGAACCTTCAAGATTTGAAGTCTGTGTGGATGATTGGGCCAAAACCACACCTGAGCAATGCATGCAACTAGTTTCTCCATACAGGAGGCATCTTGAAGCTGTCATTACTAACCAAGGATTATGTACAAAGTATTAATTTCATTTCAGTTAGCATGTTCAATACTTTTTCCCTGTATCATTTTATTTTATTACACGACTTAAAGTGATTGTAAAGTCTAGTTTTTTCCCCTATAAAAATAACAATGTTATATTTTATTTGCAGCCCAGATCCTCCTGTTCTCGGGTCCCTCTTCTGTGACCCTGGCCCCTCCCTCCTGTTCAGTGCCCCCACAGCAAGCAGCTTCCATAGAATGCATTAAGATAAAAAACCTCTGTCTTTACAATCCCCTTAATTTCTGAACAGATTTGTTTTGGTTTCTTTGTATGTATGGACTGCATGGGCTGTTTCCGACATGTGGTGAATATTTCATGGCAATAGTACCTTTAGAAATATATTTACCTAGAAAAATAGTTACGTGTCAATACTTATTTCACCTGCTGTGTATATATATATATATATATATATATATATATATATATATATATATATACAGTATTTCACTTTTCATGGGACAACACTGAAGAAATGACACTTTGCTACAATGTAAAGTAGTGAGTGTACAGCTTGTATTACAGTGTAAAGTTGCTGTCCCCTCAAAATAACTCAACACACAGCCATTAATGTCTAAACTGGCCATTAATGTCTAAGCGACCATACACTGCACACTGCATCAAATTGGTCTGCATGGCTGTCATCCCAGAAGGAAGCCTCTTCTAAAGATGATGCACAAGAAAGCCCACAAACAGTTTGCTGAAGACAAGCAGACTAAGGACATGGATTACTGGAACCATGTCCTGTGCTCTGATGAGACCAAGATAAACTTATTTGGTTCAGATGGTGTCAAGTGTGTGTGGCGGCAACCAGGTGAGGAGTACAAAGACAAGTGTGTCTTGTCTACAGTCAAGCATGGTGGTGGGAGTGTCATGGTCTGGGGCTGCATAAGTGCTGCCGGTACTGGAGAGCATGATCCCCTCCCTTCGGAGACTGGGCCACAGGGCAGTATTCTAACATGATAACGACCCCAAACACACCCCCAAGACGACCACTGCCTTGCTAAAGAAGCTGAGGGTAAAGGTGATGGACTGGCCAAGCATGTCTCCAGACCTAAACCCTATTGAGCATCTGTGGGGCATCCTCAAACAGAAGGTGGAGGAGCGCAAGGTCTCTAACATCCACCAGCTCTGTGAAGTCATCATGGAGGAGAGGAAGAGGACTCCAGTGGCAACCTGTGAAGCTCTGGTGATCTCTATACCCAAGAGGGTTAAGGCAGTGCTGGAAAATAATGGTGGCCACACAAAATATTGACACTTTTGGCCCAATTTGGACATTTTCACTTAGGGGTGTACTCACTTTTGTTGCCAGCAGTTTAGACATTAATGGCTGTGTTTTGAGTTATTTTGAGGGGACAGCAAATGTACACTGTTATACAAGCTGTACACTTACAACTTTACATTGTAGCAAAGTGTAATTTCTTCAGTGTTGTCCCATGAAAAGATAGAAGAAAATATTTACAAAAATGTGAGGGGTGTACTCACTTTTGTGAAATACTATATATATATATATATATATATATATATATATATATATATATATATATATATATATATATATATATATATACACATACATATATATATATATATACATACATATACATACACCGTGCATATATATGCACAAACATATATTCTAATTCTTCTATCTTCCCTCAGCCACATACTACTTCCCACATCCATTCTTTGCTTGCTGCAGCCACATCCTACTTCCCACATCCACTTCCTACTTCCCGCATCCACTTTCTCCTCCTAAAGCCATTTTCTAATTCCCAAAGCCCCTTAATAACTTCCTGCAGTCACTTCTTTCTACTTTGTGATGCCACTCTCTCCTTCCTGTAGCCTTATGCTACTGCCCACAGCAACTCCTACTTCCTGCAGTCACTTCCTAATTCCTGCAGCCACTTCCTAATTCCCGCAGCCACATCCTGTTTCCTACAGTCACTTCCCAATTCCCCCAATCACTTCCTTCTTCCTGTAGATATTTTCTGCTTCTCGCAACCACTTCCTACATCCTGCAGTCATTTCAAGATTCCCACAGCCATTTTTTAATTCCCAGAGTCACCTCTTAACTTCCACAGCTAACTACCGACTTCCCCAGTCACTTCCTTCTTCCCTCAATTCTCTTCTTCCTACAGCCACTTGCTAATTCCCAAAGCCATTTCTTGCTTCCTGTAGCCACACATGACGTTGGTTTCATTTTTTCCTTTTTATTCCAGTTTAAAAACGTAACGCTTGTTGCAGATTAAATTAGAATGTTTTTTCTTAACCAAAGACTACAAAGAGGTTCATGTTAGTATTGTTTTTTCTCTACGTTTTTTGAAATAAGTGGAGATACCCTTTAAATGTCCATATTCTAAAGAGCTCGTTGCCCTCTCTCCACACACAATTTCTTATTTTTATTGGCCATAAATTAGGTAATTTGAACCCGGATCTATCCATAAGAAACAATGAAGGGGATTGTGTGATGGAATTATTCTCCAGCTGACAGGCGTGTGGAGGGAAATGCGCCGTACACAACGGTGATTAGGAGGTAAAAACCTTTTCTGCGCCCCCATTTAACACTTCAAACGTTTAGCCAAATCACAAGAAATGAAAAGCAAATGTGCCCCCCCCCCCTCTTTCCAAATGCCTCAAATGTTTTAGCAGGTGTGAGCGGAGCCACTTCAGGGGCAGATATGATGGTTAACCCTCTGAGTGTCAGGCAGTGTAGAGCTGTACCACGCCACGGTGTACCCTGGGAGGAGAACACACTCTAGGAGGGGGACACGCCGGAGAAATGCGGAATTCAAGCTCCATCTTACTGGAGTCTATGAGATTCTAGAGAACAAAGAACATATCACATTAACGTGTCTGTAAGCACTGACGATGATCCTATTTACTCCCGTTCAGTCTGGTAAATAAACGTTTAAAATTGTTTTTTATATCTGCTCGATACATGCAAAGGATACCTGTTGATCCTGCCAGTGAGCTGACATTTTTCTGTGCTTGCTGCCTGTGCTGCACTCTTTTCAGTTACATTGTTCCCAGCTACCTCTGAGAACTACAGAGCACTTCTGTAGTCCTGATCTAGGGTGACAACCATGGCTTCCTCCATAGATACAGCACGGTTAGTGAGCGTTGTTACCCGAAGGACAGGAGACGCGTTACTGGCAGGTTCACCTCAAGAAAATAAAGGAAAAAAAACTGCCACCACATCTAAGGACTGGAAAGCTGCAATTTATTATTATTATTATTATTATTATTATTATTGTACAGGATTTATATAGCGCCAACAGTTTGCGCAGCACTTTACAACATGAGGGCAGACAGTACACTTACAATACAAATCAATACAGGAGGGATCAGAGGGCCCTGCTCATTAGAGCTTACAATCTAGAAGGGAGGGTCAAGTGGAAACAAAAGGTAATAACTGTGGGGGGTGAGCTGATGGAGAAAATGAAAATACAGTTGTTAGGTGTGGGGAGGGTAGGCTTCTACCCTACATTTTTGGATGTAGATACTCTTTAAAGTGGTTCTAAACTCTTAAGGTTTTTTACCTTAATGCACTAGGATGAAAAAAAAACTTTCTGTGCTACAGGGTTCCCCCCAGCCTTCCCTTATACTTACCCGAGCCCAATCTTGATCCAGCACTGTGCACAAGAGAGCCAGGTCTCTCAGCTCTCTCCTTCCTTACTGGGCAGATTAATAAAAGCAGGAGCCAATCAAATCCTATAACGAGGGAGCAGGACACAAGGGCGAGCCAAGCTGTGTCTACAGATGCAGACAGGGCAGCTCGGGAGCGAGCCTGCACAAGTGCCCCCCCATAGAAAGTGGCTTTCCATGGGGGCACTTACCGAAGAGGAGGAGCCAGGAGTGTCAGCGGGGCATCCCAGAAGAAGAGGATTGGGGCTTCTCTGTGAAATACCATTGCACAGAGCAGGTAAGTATAACCTGTTTATTATTTAAAATAAAAAAAAATGAGACTTTAATATCACTTTAATTATCATGGTGCCCAGGTATGCCAATACAGGTTTATTGTACATTAATGTTTGGGTTTTGGAAAAAGTCATCTCACTAGCTCTAACAGTTATAATAGCCGATATTGCTTCAATTTTCCTCATGTGTACCAATTATTATGACGTAACGCAAAGGCACATCACGTTTCTAAGACACAAATGAGGGTCAAACAGGAAAATGCAGATAATATGGTGGGCAGGATGACAGACGGAAGTTGTGTTCACTGAGGTGACACTGAGAATGTTCTGCACCTGTCAGACACTGACTTCATATGTAAGAACAAGAAAATATGGGCAATACAGGCAAAATTAATTAGTGTTAATTAGCAATTTAGTCTGACACAAACACAGTGTGCCCTTGTTATCCGCCTGCCATGTTGTCACCCTTGTTTACCCCATAAACATGATGCCACCCGCCAGCAGTGGTTGATCTTAATGGAATGGCGCTGCAACCCCCCCCCCCCCAATCCTGGGTGCTCATCTCGGTAGAGGACAAAAAAAAAATGTTTTTATCTGCCAACAAAGGTATTAATATGTATGTCTGGGCAACAAAATATATGCAGTAATCTTTGCAACCCATGCACATTTCCTAATGTTTTATCCCTTAAAAATAAATAAATATATGTGTTGTTCTGCAGTAAAATCCAGTGAGCTGCCGACTTCCTGTAGTAGAGTGACAACGCTTCCTCTGGTGCATAGGAATCGTAAGCAGTGTAGTCTTTCGGCCCACTTCTCCCCTGCTGGACTACAGAACCCCTCCTACTTAAGGAGATAATGAGAGAGAGAGGGGGGGGGGGTTTGGAGGTGTAGCTAGCATAAGGAGTTCCAGAAATGGGCTGAAAGGTAGGCAGAAGGGTGCTTTAGCAGGACAGGGGGTGCAGAAATGGCAAGACCTGCAACCTATGCTGCTGAAGTAGTTCACAGCTAACTGGGCACAACTTAGCCCATATTCTTCTCAATGCTAATTGACCTTGTCCCACCACTGAGCTATTCTGTAGTCTAGCAGTTAAGAACTCAGGCAGGGTTGACAACGCTGATTGGGATTTCAGTGCAGCAAAGGCAGCGTTGGCAGCTCACTGTAGGAAGTTAGGAGCTCACTGGATTTCTGACAGATCAACAGGTATATTTCTGTACATGCATTGTTTTAAAAAGGATAAAACATGGGGAAATATGTATGTACCATTTGGAATATTAGTACACCAGGGCAGATAATCTTCGCAGCACGCTCCAAGTGGGGGCGCCCTTGTGCCACTTAGTGAGCGCTGCATGGATCCGTCCTGGCGCTCTTCCCATTGACTTCAAAAAGATACTTTGGTTGTGAATGGCTCAGATTGCCACTTTGGAGTTTAATAAATGACCCACTTTGTAGTGCGATTCATTGGAGCCGTGTAGCAGAGGGTAATCGGCTGATAGCGGGCGCCATTAACCTTTTCTTTGCTGTGGTCATCCATAGACGAGGCTGATTTATAAAGCTGTGCCCCGCACAGGCTGCATGACAGATCAAACGCTTCCCGGCTTGCTGAGCTATTAGTGAGACCTGCAGCTTTCATATCTAATATCTTCGTTCTCCAGCAACATCTGGGCCGCTGTAATCACCCACTGCAAGTGGATAACATTGCGTAGACGGGGTCTTTGGGTCATATGTGAGGAAAACACAAAGGCCAGGGCACAACTTTATGCAAAAAAAAAAAAAGAACAAAAACGCTTACCAGTTTTTTTTTACTTGTAAAAGGGCAAGTTTAATATTTCTGGTGCGACTCAGTCACACGTTCAGCTATGTACTAAGATTTGTTGTACCTCTCATTCTAAGAATCATCTTGATGTCGAAACTGGAGCTGACTTTGGTATGAACAAGTCGCCATTCTCTGCAAGATACTGCCTACCCAAAATCATCAAAAATGTACTAAACGCTGGAAAACAGAAAGTTTCTGAAATATTTTTTATGTCGATCAGGTGTGTGCTTTGAATTAATTAACAAATTATGGGAAATATGTCTTCCTTTTATACACATATAAAACAGTAGATTAGAAATGTGGAAAGTTAAAATTTTTTACTTACAAACATCTTAGAAGTTTTTTTCCAAGAGACCAACAGAGCCAAACGATGACATCCTGTGATAAACAAATAAATTCACAATAATGATTTCTGGACCAACAAAACAGAGAGACAATGATCAAGGCTGGAAACAAAACTCAATAAAAATTTCAACATCCTTATAAATGTAATAAAATAAAAAAGATCTAACATTGAGGATTTAAACACTTAACGTAATGTACTATGTATGACACACGGGGTGTTCATTGAAGCACATCAATCAGTCCAATAACTAACTTTATTTTTAAGTAAACCCAATCATTAAAATTCCATACAATCTTTTTACATGTTATCGTAATTTCAAAAATAATTTTCGATCTTTATAAATCTGCAGCTGTCATTAGCATAATCCCTGGAGATCCTGCCATGAAGGTTATTATTCAGGCAATTACTGTTATAGGCTGACAGCACTCTATCCTTGTCTCCCAACTGTGCTTCTGTGTTGTCACCCCTGTCACCCAGGCTTCCAATGGGACTACAAGTGGCCATTTTAACACATATTGAGTGGACATGGCCCAATGTTGTCACCATCAAGAGAGTGGCCTTGGGTAATGCCATGCAAACCATCAAACGTAGTGTATGTACTTCGAGATAAGCAATTGCTGTTCGACAAAGTTAAGAACCCTTGGCTGTCTTACCTACAACTACCATCTGAATAGTGGTGGGCTGGTGTTTGGGCGGTGGCGGGCTTCTTGGCTGGTATCCTCCTACCTCCCCTTTTCCTGTTCCCCCTATTTCTTCCTGCACTCTTTTTCTTACCCCCTTCTTTGTACACAGTTGTACTCAGACAGTCGCTTTTTTCCTTTATCAGTTTTGCATTGTGTGACATGGTGCCTATAGAAGTGTTACTCTTTTAGACGGAAGGGCTATGGATCTGTCTATGGCATCCCGAGTTGCCCATGTGGGCTTTCTCTTCTCCTTCCCTAATGGAGGAATGATTGGGTACTGTATTTAAATTTGGTTACAGCTATATAATCATGAGATTTTGATATAAGCCCTCTCTTGCATCCTTGGCCCTGGATGGGTTATAACTTCGAATGACAACTAAAATCACATCTGACTCTCAAGAGCACCGGGGTTGATTTACTAAAGGCAAATAGACAGAGCTTAGTAAATGAGGGAGAGAGCTCTGCTGACTTCCATCATCCAATTATGTGCAAGCAAAAATGCTGTTGAATACCCAATCACACGCAAGGAAAATAAAATAATAATAATAAAAAACAGCATTTTTTTTGCCTGTACATGATTGGATGATGGAAGTCAGCAGAGCCCCCTTCATGTTACTAAGTTTACTAAAGGCAAATAGACTGTGCACTTTGTAAGTGCAGTTGCTTCAGAACTTAGTGAAATGAAGGGGGGCTCTGCTGACTTCCATCATCCAATCATGTACAGGCAAAGAAAATGCTGTTTTTTATTATTTTATTTTCCTTGCACGTGATTGGGTATTCAACCCCTGTGAATTGATGGATATTTTGCTCTTAAGCACTTCTTTGATACAAATGTTTTATTGTTTCATTGCACACTTTGCTATCAGAAAGTATTGTATTTTAGTCTTTGTGAAAAAACAAAAAGGATTGAAATAGAAAAGTGGCGTATGTAGAGAGAAAGTGGCTGCAATGAGGCTGCAAGAGATTGGCAGCACTGAGATGTAAAAAAGGATTTTATAAAAGACGATAGCAGAATTTTTTTTAGCATAGAGGAAAATTTTCATACATAAACAGGACTTTTAAGGTGCCTGTAACCTCCCTGGCGGTATGATTATGTCAGATTTTTACATCTCAAAGCGGTACAATGATTTTGCATAGAAATTTGGCGTTTTATATTGTAGGCCTGTAATTCTTAGCAATAACACACTTAAATCTGTCCAAACAAGAGTCTAGTAGATATCCCGGGTATGATGAAGTTTAAAACACGAAATCATAAATTATAATATAATAAATATAAATAATATTAAAAAATAATAATATAATAATAATAAAATAAATTTCCCCGCGCTACACTATCGCTCAATTCTGCAAGTGTTCTAATTTACTATCGCTGTTTTCTGGCTGGTCCAAGACCGCTTTTGACGTAAAGGGACACTTTTTGGTTGCTATGGACAATCTCCAGTTTCCAGGCAGAAAGAATAGTATATATATAATATAAAACTGCATGCAGGGCATTGGACAAAGCACTGGGGACAAAAGGGATGTGAAATGATTTCATACAAAAATGTAATCTGTAAGACTACAGTGTACTGTATGTGTTATGATTTTTCACTTTTTTTAATTTGCCGCCGGGCTCCGCCCCCATGCGTTGCGACGCTCGCAGGGAACAGAGAGGCTTCGGGCGGAGAACAGAGCCCGCAGACACAGCGGGGGGACATCGCAGGATCCTGGGGACAAAGTAATCACCAGGATCCTGCAATGCAATCCCGAGTGTGGCTCGGGGTTACCGCTAATGGTGCTGAAATTTAACCCCGAGCCACACTCGGGAAAACCGCCAGGGAGGTTAAGAGATCAAAAATTAGATAAGAACACTTTATTCTATTATTTATTATTAAAGGCTTTTTTTTTTTTTAATCTAATTCTTGATCTCCTAATGGTACCTAAAAACTCCCACCTATGTATGTAAATTTTTCTCTATATTCAAGTTTGGGAATGTGATGCCAGGTGGTCACCCATCAATCTTAGCCCCTGACTATAGGATTTTATTTTTATGACAACTGTTTATGCTCAGAGAAAGCCGAATGTCGTCCAGTCGGGGGGTTTACATATTCCTCAAGGCTGGGTTTTCCTTACACGATTATTAGAGACATCCGTCCCATCTGCTGTGAAGTTTGGGAAGTTTTTCTACACATTCCACCTAACAAATGCTGAAAGGAAAGCTCATTTATTTTGCAGCCAGATACAAAGTAAACTCGAGGTCAATAACCCCACAGACAATCATGTTCATCAAGAGGAATATTACGAGAAACACATGAGAAGGAACCCATTACATCCCCCTTCCATGATACATAATTGAATAAACAGAGAAAAAAAAAAATGTAACAATTCATTACCATATATTCAAAGAAAACAAATGGGGCGATTAATGGGCCCATCGTTTAAGGAAGCCACTTTGAAGTGCGGCATGTAATGTATATGAGCGCACAGGACGCCGTTGTAGTTGCAGCCTCCGAGGGAAATTCATTAGGACCAAGTAAAACACGTTTCCTTTATTAGGCCGGGGAGGAAAGGGCTTTGTGTGCAGCCGATGAAAGATTAGGGGGCCTGTTGTCCACATTTCCATGTCAATAATGATTCCTCATAATAAAAGCACGCTGCTTTCTAATGGCCCTAATGTGAAAGGCCGACCTTCGCTGAATATTCACGGTCCTGAACATTATTAGATAATATTATTCTCTCAATGGAGTACCAATTACCAAGCCTGAACATGGGTCTAGATTGAGACAAAAACATCCATAAATGAAATAAACCGCAGGGAAGTCAGGTGAATCTGTTTATTAATGCGATCAAGATTTTCAGGTCAGTGATATTTTATGGGATCGTTTTTGATCGTTAAATTCACATTGGAAATTTAGTAAATAATATAAAGAAATACCGAAGAATATTAGACGTATTTATAATAATAATAATAGACCATATGGAAGGAATTTGCACTAAACAGAGAACTGATAATAAATGAGCTAAAGTCTGGGGGGGGGGGGGGGGTGCTGGAGATAAGGGGGCCCTCCGCAGGGCATCATTGATAAATTCAGCTTTTATGGAGCTAGAAGAGAATCAAGAAACTTTTTTTTTTATCGTTGGAAGTGGCTGAACGGTAGAAATATTCATGAAAGGAGGCTGTGAACGGGAATCAATAAATGATGATCTAAGCATAACGGCTGCATAACATTGTATACAGAAATTATTATAAGCCATAAAAATCGATACAATAGTGGCACATATATAGGGGACTTAATTACGAAGTGGAGGCAACCCCCCCCCCCTTTTTTTTTTTTCTTTGTCGGGGTCCCAGCTAAAGCACTGCCTTGCACTGATTAGTCAGTGAAATCCTACACCCTTTCCATGCCGGAGGAGAGAACAAAGCGCTCGGGCCCGAGCCTTGCAGGGGTTAACGCTTTGAAATGTGCACAGCTCAGTGATTCAAACAGGCCCATCATTTAGGGATGGCAGACTTCATTAGTCACTGGTAACAGTTTAATTATTAGCATTTTAACATGTCAACCTTTAACTAGAGGGAGGCTTTTAAGGAAGAAAACGGGGGCTTCTGTAATGAGAAAGAATTAATCCTTCTGTGTTTTCTTAATAGCTTTCTATTAGAGAGGAAATTTCATGCCAAACCAATGTGATTAAATGTAACGGTGAAGCTTCTATCGCAGCAGGCTCGGGCGGCGCAGGAAAAGTCGGACGGCTGCCGTCAGGAAGACGAACGATTAACCCTTTCCTCCATCCAATGTCACTCAACGACGGGTTGCCATCTCTACCGGCTCTGGATAATTTGGCAGACGTCCAGAGACACCCGAGGTCTAAAAAAAAGGGCAAATTCAGTTTCTTGCTACCAAGAGATGTAACTATTTGTTGATAATATTTTTCTAGCAGAGCGCCAGGGTCAGCGTCAGAGGGAAATGTGACGGCGGCTGTCGTCTTGGTGCGAACCGGCGACTGTGACTAGGCCAGACCCCTAGGTAAGGCAACTACTTCTAAGAGGAAAAATAAGCGGAAATATGGAATACTATGGAGAGAGAGAGACACATCGCTGCAAATAATTATTAAGCGATAATGATGGCACAAATTACCTTATCTGTCTTTCGCATCGGTCCTTTTGAAACATTTCTTTTTTTTTTACAATTTTTTTATGCTTTTTGTCTAAATATAGATCTCTGTCTGTTCTGAGTGTGTTTAGGCCTCATGCACGCTAGGTGATATGAAAAAGCCAGTAAGGTTAGCTATAGAAAGCAGCAGCTGTAGAGTGAGTTTTTCAGCATTTTTCTAGTAGCGTTTTTCAGTGTTTTTTTTTTTTTTTTTAGCTGTAGCGTTTTGGGTTTTTTTGGGCATTTTTAAGCAGTTTTCATCTTTTTTCAGAATTAGAGCATTTTTACAGCTGAAAAATTCCTCTTAAAACCCACTAGTTCTGGGGGGTTTTTCCAACTAGAAAATGCCCCCTGCTAAAAACTGCTGATAACAGCCTATGTGTGCATGCACACATAGGATAACATGCTGGGGAGTTTATTGACTGCAGAAAAAAAACGTCTGAAGCCCAAAAACAGCAGCTGTAAAAACGTCCATTGTGCATGAGGCCTTAAATTCACTCACTGGGGTTGATTTACTAAAAGCAAATAGACTGTGCACTTTGCAAATGCAGTTGCTCCAGTGCTTAGTAAATGAGGTAAAGCTTCACTTTACTAAAGAATACACAATCACATGCAAGAAAAAAAAAAAAACAGCATTTTTGCTTGCACATGATTGGATGATGAAAGTCAGCAGAGCTTCTGCTCATTTACTAAGCTCTGGCGCAACCGCCTTGCAAAATGCAC
The DNA here is from genome assembly GCA_037952925.1 of Lithobates clamitans. Classification (NCBI taxonomy): domain Eukaryota; kingdom Metazoa; phylum Chordata; class Amphibia; order Anura; family Ranidae; genus Lithobates; species Lithobates clamitans. Next base: position 1,903,884 of record JBBGZY010000597.1, read on the forward strand.
AGCCTTTAGTAAATCTCTAATCACTTTCTAAGATTAGTTTTACAATTGCCTGCTAGTTTGCGATCATGTCTCTGTGTTCTTGATCTCAGCTTCAAAATACAGGCAGTCCCCAAGACAAACAAGATAGGGTCTGTAGGTTTGTTCTTTAAGTGGTTGTAAACCTTTATAGAACCACTTTTCTGTAAGTGGTCTGTAAGGGTTTACTGGAAATATCTTTTAAACCTGTACGGTTTAGAAGGTATTTACTATAAACACTTGCTCCTTTATCGGCGCATGTGCACTGAAGAAAGGGCACGATCGTGCCGTTTCCATAGTGCCGTGCCCGTCGGCTCCCGCACGCATGCGCAGGAGTGACGCCACGGTCCCGGAAGGAAAAGGGATAAGAGCGATGCCTACTAGGCCATTATGCTTTTACTTTGCAGGGTTTGCCGTTAACGAAAGAGGAGGTAAAACCCATCAGGGTTTACCTCCTCTTTAAGTTGAATTTGTATGTAAGTCGGAACAGGTGCATTTTTTAAGTGTAGCTCCAGCCAAAAAAATAATTTTTACATTTTTTGGATAGCACAGGGAAGGGTTAACACCCCTGTATCATTTGTTTTACTGTCTGTGCCCCTGATCAGAAGATTTCACCTCACTTTCTCTCCCAAAGACAATTGGATTTTGAACATTTTGGGTTGTTGTGGAAACAAGGATTGGTGATAAAGGTTTAGTTGGGACACCTTTTTCCCATGATAACTCTTACAGGAGTGAATTTCCCTTCCTATGGGGTAGCTTTGATCTCCCTTCCTGTTGTCTCCCTACGTTTGTAAGTAGGAGTCATTTGTAAGCCAGATGTTTGTAACCTGGGGACCGCCTGTACTGGTGTAAACTTTATTCACACCCATTCCTGTATTTAAAGGCTTCAGTCATGTCCCTATTTTCCCTTTTTTCCCACAGACATATTAAGTTCCAGAGGTCTCTCCTGATATGTTTTAGCCCCCAGACCTTTCACCATTTTTGTTACCAGTCTTCAATAAGGAAAGATACTTGAACAGCATTTAGCAGCCCCAACTCTGGGTACATACAGTATATATTTACAGCCCCCAAAAAATAAAAATTTAAATATAAACTCCGCGCTATGGTGCTCCTTGTTGCGTAGCTAGCTGCATAATGATTACCCCTATGTGAGGATAACCTCAAATAAAGTTTCAATACGTGTGGCGCTACTTAATGCCAATAAAGTGCTCCCTGTAACTCTATATACTCCCAAATTACACACTTATAGCTGCTAACCAATTCATAATATAAAGTGCATTGTGCTTAGTGAATAAATCAATGCATAAACATATAAACAAGCAATACATAAAGTGCTACGTGCCCCGTTAATAAATTCAAATCCTATCCTAATCCTGCTGATGCATTCAGTAAATCATCCAGTCAAGTGATTCCTCTAAAAAAGGAAAGCATGGTTGTCTAGTCCAGCGAGAGGAGGTTTAGCCAATCAAGCGGAACGGTAACCTATTTCCCTAATAAGGGGTTAGTGGAATTAAGGGTATATAAGAGGTGGAATATGCCACTATGGCCCCGCTCCTGATGACGTCTGAGTGATGAAACATGTAGGGCGGGGCTTGTTGGCGTCACTTCCGCTTCTTTATTTCCGGCCTTTGGAACGCAGATGGACGTAGTAGGTTGGAAGTAAACTACATGCCCATTTGGCTTGTGTAATACAAGCAATTAATTTGTGTAATGTTTTATACACGCTTTTAAACATTTAATAAAACAGAATTACGCTATGGAGAGCTGCCTGTCTTTTTTTCCCATTACATGCATGCATAACGGAGCATTCCAGAGGGATATCCATCCATCCAAGAACGAGAGAAGCAGGGACAGGAGAACGATAGCTGTTTTTTACAAAGCACTTGTGGTATTACTATCTGGTGAGTGTGGTGGCAAAGGAGGGGAGCATGGAGTGAACACACTTTAAAGGGGACTTTTTCATTTATGAACCTTGTATCACTTCACTGGATGATTTACTGAATGCATCGGTCATTAAAGTAAGATTTTAATTTGTTCACAGGGCACGGAGCCCTTTATGTATTTATTGTTTATATATTTATGCGTTGATTTAGTCACTAAGCACGATGCACTTTATATTATGAATTGGTTAGCAGCTATAAGTGTGTAATTTGGGAGTATATAGAGTACTTTATTGGCATTTAGTCGCGCCGCACCTAATGAAACTTATTATTCACAGCCAACTGCAGTCCATCACCTGTTATATGAATACAGATATACAAAAATATACATGGCATTGACAGTGAGCCAATAAGTCTGATTCATCGTCATCAGACTTGCAAATCCACAATGTCACCCCCCCCCTCCCAAAATTACTACAAAACCAACCACAAATGCCTTTATATAAATACAAATTAAGAACAAAAGACACCAAATGCATTAAGAATGGCTCTTTCATGGGGAAAATGTTAGACTAAATATATTTTACTAAATTTTCCACACAATTTGACTTTATATAAATGTATTAAATCATAACTCATAGCTGCGTGACTCAAGCCCAAACATTAACCAGTAAAATATAAAACAATCAGCCCAAAACTGTCTGACACATTCCCCCAACAAAGTGATCTACAAATTGGGAAGGTATGAGGGAGGGGGGCCCCTTGATTACAATTCTTCTTTGGTCAGATATAAAGCCCCCTTGTCCACTATAGATGGGTCTTGTGCCCAGATTCTGCAGGTCAGTAGTAGGTAAGTGCAAATATTTCTTCAACCGCTTGCACAACACTGCCCAATGACACCATCCTTTCCTGAATGAGCACAACCAAAGTGCCAGGAATATTTCTCATTTCTCTTGAAATTTTTTGTACAAGTCACACAAAAACTATATTTGGGTTTTAAAAAGGTGTATTAAAGTTTGTATTAACCACCTGAAGACCAGGCATTTTTCTGACATTTGTTGCTTACAAGTTAAAAAATCAGTATTTTGTGCTAGAAAATGACTTAGAACCCCCAAACAATATATATATATCTATATATCTATATATATGTATATATATTTTTTTAGCAGAGACCTTGGAAAATAAAATGGCGGTCTTTGCAATATTTTATGTCACGCTGTATTTGCGTAGCAGTTTTTCAAACGCAATTTTTTTGGGAAAAAGTAAACTTCAATGAATTAAAAAAAAAAAACAAACAGTAAAGTAAGCCCCATTTGTTTTATATAATCTGAAAGATGATGTTACGCTGAGTAAATAGGTACCTAACATAGTTACATAGTAGGTGAGGTTGAAAAAAGACGCAAGTCCATCAAGTCCAACCTATGTGTGTGATTATGTGTCAGTATTACATTATATATCCCTGTATGTTGCGGTCATTCAGGTGCTTATCTAATAGTTTCTTGAAGCTATCAATGCTCCCCGCTGAGACCACCGCCTGTGGAAGGGAATTCCACATCCTTGCCGCTCTTACAGTAAAGAACCCTCTACGTAGTTTAAGGTTAAACCTCTTTTCTTCTAATTTTAATGAGTGGCCACGAGTCTTAAACTCTCTTCTGCGAAAAAGTTTTATCCCTATTGTGGGGTCACCAGTATGGTATTTGTATATTGAAATCATATGCCCTCTCAAGCGTCTCTTCTCCAGAGAGAATAAGTTCAGTGCTTTTCTCATAACTTTCCTCATAACTAAGATCCTCCAGACCCTTTATTAACTTCGTTGCCCTTGTTTGTACTCGCTCTATTTCCAGTACATCCTTCCTGAGGACTGGTGCCCAGAACTGGACAGCATACTCCAGGTGCGGCCGGACCAGAGTCTTGTAGAGCGGGAGAATTATCGTTTTATCTCTGGAGTTGATCCCCTTTTTAATGCATGCCAATATTCTGTTTGCTTTGTTAGCAGCAGCTTTAAAATTGCGCACACTCGTGGAATGGCGACTATCTACAGTACCAAAAAATCTCCGTAGGCGACACTCTAAAAATGTTTAACGGTTACCAGTTTAGAGTTATAGAGGAGGTCTTGCACTAGAATTATTGCCCTCGCTCTAATGATTGCGGCAATGCATCACATGTGTGGTTTGAACACTGTTTATATTTGCCAGCGCGACTTACTTATGCGTTCGCTTTGGCGCACGAGCATAGGGGATGGGGGACTTTAAAAAAAAACATTTTTTTCTTATTTATTTATTTTACACCATCCCTTTAAATTTTTTATATATTTTTTGATCACTTTTATTGCTGTGACAAGGGATGTTTACATACAGTGACAGTAATAGGCAGTGACAGGTACTCTATATAGAGGGATCTGGGGTCTATAAGACCCCAAACCCCTCCTCTGCACTTGAAATTAATCAAAACGCTAAAATCAACGTTTTTTAAATACTTTGGGTTTTTGGAAAATGCCGCCATTGGCTGCCTAGTAAACCAGAAGAGATTCCCGGCTTTGTTCGGGTCTCTGACCATCACTCCGGTACAATACAGGTACATGATTTTGCGGCAAGTGGTTCAAATGATTGTAAATCTTTTTTTTTTTTTTTTTAATAACAAACATGTTATACTTACCTGTAATGGTTTTGCATAGAGAAGCCCCTATCATCCTCTTCTGGGGTACCTCGTTGGCACTCGTGGCTCCTCCTCTTCAGCGACTGCCTTCATAGGAATCTGCTTCCTATGGGGGGCAGGGGCACTCAATCCCAAGCTGCGTGGCTTGTGTCTATAGACACAAGGCAGCTTGGCCCCGCCGTCCACCCTGTCGTCACAAGACTTGATTGAGGGCAGCAGTAGCCAAAGGCTCCCACTGCTACCAATCTTCCCTGTGAAGGGGGGAGGACAGCAGGCGGAGCCACTGCTCTCGGGCACAGTACTGGATCAAGATCAGGCTCCGGTAAGTATAAGAGGGGGTTGAGGGGGGGATCCTGTGGCACAGAAGGTTTTTTTTCCCTAATGCAGAGAATGCAAAAAAAAAACCTTAAGCCTTTAGAACTACTTTAAATATAAAAATAAAAAAGAGGGGGTCTGTATTAAATATAAATACTAAATAAAGAAAAGGAGGGTATCTGACTCTATGTATTAAATATAATAATTAAAATAAAGAAAGAAGGGGTTATAGTCTATGTAAAAAATATACAAAAAAAAATGAGTGGGTCCTGCAGGTCCATGTGACCACAGGGCTTGCAGCATGCGGTCATCTTCAGCATACTGACCTGTCCTGAAACTGAAACTGTGTGAAGCACTTAGGAAAGTCATATTGTCTAAGCTCTGCAGACTTTCCTTCCCAGGAATTATGTAAAATCAATGTGTGTGGACTACACCAAACAAAAAGTCGCACGTGCACACGGTATGAGCTCCACATTTACAAATAAAATTGTATTATAAAAGTGTAATTTATTTTCCCAGGAGGTTTGGCAATAAAAATAATTGATGAAAAGCAGCAGTGTCTATCTTCCCGCCGACCACCATCAAGATGGTCTACAGCTGCTGTGTGAATAGTGAGACGTGGAATGGAACACATATATGTTTGGGAACCATTCAGACCCCGTCTTTTAGGGCCTATTTACACTACTGTAATGCCTTAATATACACATTACTGCAATCGGTGGCAACATGCCTTACCCGTGTTGCCGTGATGTAATACCATTCATTTTGAGTGGCACCCCAACACACCTTGGCAATGTGCGTTGCAGTGCAGCATGTGGCAATGCACTAAAGTACACGCACCTATACCTAAGAAAAAAAAAAGTACAAACATCGTTTGTGTTGTGTTTTGATGTGCTAGGCAGCCTATTCAAATAAAAAAAACGTTAACAAGGAACTCAAAAATTAAAAAAAATAAACAACACTGCCATGGACAGACACTATTGGTGTCTTCTGTCATACCGTAAATATTTCTTCCTGCCTGTCAGCATTATTCTACACTGAGCCGTGCATGGCCAGCTCAGCGTACATTTACAGCACCCGTGTGCGCTGTGATGATGTGACTCCCATGCGCATACGTGGAAGTGATGTCATCACCGCCCAGTCATTCAAACGACCAAAGAGGGAAACTGGGAGAAGAAGCACCCGTGACCAGTGTGAATGCTGACAGTGCAGCGTTGGAGGGAATCTTTTGACAGGAAAGTTAGCCATAATGTTAGCCCAATGCATAGCAGAACATTACTGCTAACCGCACCTAGGGACCCATTTAATTTAAAGAAGTATAGCCAAAGCTTTTTTAGCTGTACTTCCCCTATGGATCACAGGAGTGCAGTTCATTCTGCACTTCTGTGATCCATTATCAGCTGCCAGCATGTCACAGAGCCAGTCCAGGCTCTAAAAAGATCCCGACAATATGGTTGGTATCCGCCCATAAGCCTGGATCGGCAACTGGCTCAGCCTCTCAGCGAGCCACTGAGAGCCTGAGCCAACCCCCCTTTACAGCCCAGCACTTCAGTAAGACCTAAAGCAGAGAGCAGAGAACCGGTGACTGACATTCAAGGCATTCTGCTCAGAGCAGAGGGGAGAACTGAGCGATCAGCTGACATCGCAGAGCCAGTCCGGGTTCTGAAAAGATCCCGACCATATAATTATCGGGGATCCACCAACATGCCTGGACCGGCAGCTGGCTTGGGCTCTTAGGGAGCCACTGGGAGACTGAGCTAGCCGCTCTTGTCCCCTGCATAGCCCAGCACTCCAGTGAAGGCTGGAGGGGCATAGCAGACAGCCTATGACTGACAGCCACCAGCTCTCTGCAGCCTAAAGACCGAGATTGATCAGCGGTATTTGATTGCTCAGTTCTCAGTCTGGAGCCAGCAGGGGACAGATGCAACATCGGACCAATGCTGCATCCACCTAGGTGAGTATACTTTTTTTTTTCATAAATCCCATACCTCTCTTTAAAAAAATAAAAAAAATATTGGAGTCTTTTTTTCTCTCTCTACTTCTTTTACCCCCCCCCCCTCCCCTTTTTAAGTTTCAAATACAAAAGAGCACTCTCCTCGGTGCCAGTGCCGGACACTTGCACTTTGGCAATCAAAAAATTATATGTAACAAGATTCCACAAAATATGCATAACTTACGGAAGCTTCTAATTGACATATCCTTGACTGGGTTATTAACATAAGACAAAACTTACCCATAAATGACGACCATACCTCCTGTCTACGATAGCCTTAATCTCTCGCTCTTTCAAATTACATTGTTATGACTAACTTCAATTACTAACATCAAAGATATACAAGTACCTTCATATTTTCATTGTTCACCTGTAACTGACGTTTTAACTTATGGCTTTACTTATACTCTGTATATCACGTTTACCATGTCACAACATCGTATTGATCTTATAACCGTAAAACAGTCATATGTTGTTAACTTGTATTTGTCTCAATAAAACTTGTTTGGAAAAAAAAATATATTGGAGTTTAATTCCACTTTAACATAGCAAACGTCAATATGTGTGTTATGCACCTCAACCTTGTGCATAGGCTCTTAATGTTATGACCATTGTAAAGAAATACAAGGTAAAATCTTTTTGGTGCTAATGGTTAATGTAGCCCATAATATGTGTCAATTTCTCCACGAACACGAACAACAATACTGTCAGTCTGGGAATTAGTACAGTTGTCACTGACTGAGTGTAGTGAAAAATATTTAATAAAAGGGATTTTATGACGTTTTTTTGCTCAGCTTGCAATCGTGTCCAGACAGAAAGCTTATGTCTGTTAATAATTTCCATACACAGTGATCAGAAATGACAAATGATTCACATGAACTTGTGTGAGTCCTAAAAAATGAGAGTTTATGTATCTGAACCCAAGGCTCGCTTGTAACAATTTTATAATCCAATTGTTAGGGAAAAGAAGAACTGGCCTGTCTATGGTGCTCCGGTGTGCGAGGACTCGTGGAAAGTCATAGCACAGACAGACAAGGGGAGACGCCAAATCAAATAGTGAAAGAGTCCAAATTACTTGAATAATTCACAGTAAGGTGACATAAACCAGCCAACACGTTTTGGGGCCCCAACCTTCATTGGCTGTTTTATGTGACCACACTGTGAACTACTAAAGCGTTTTGCACTCTTTTACCATTTAGTTAGGTGCTCTTCTGGTCTGTCTATGGTCTGAATCACTCTCTATAGGTACCCATTGGAAGGTGGACAGGTTTCAAGTGAGACCCCTCACCAGAGTCATGTCAGGGCTGGGCTCAGCCCTTCCTTCACTGAGCTGGCCGCTCAGCTGTCGGCTAATTGCCAGCTCCCATCTATCTCCACGGTTATTCAGCTATTGATGATATCCTGCTCGTCAGTCCTGCCTACTTATGCCGTCCAGCCCAGAGGATCTCTGCCTTCACCTTAGTCAACATCACAGAGATGCTCTCCTGCATTCCTGTTAAAAGACTTGCTTGGCTGACATCCCTTCTGGCTCCAGATCCTGCTTGCTGTTTTACTATGCTCATCTCCGGCTCCCTGACGTTTGGCTTGTCTGACTGTCCATTCCGGTTCCTGAACTCTGGCTATGTTTTGACTACGTTTGTTCTATTTACTTTAAATATTAAACAAGTGTGATTTAACTGTACTTCTGTCTCGGTCTGATTTAATTGTTTCTGACAAGTCAATAATCTCGCCGAATGACCATTTTCCAGTTACTGCTTTATACAAATAAGTGTTGAGGTCCCAGCGTCTCTTGGATGTGTTGTTTTGTCTTGGAGAGTCATAGCAGCGCGCTGGGAACCAGAACAAGATCACAGTTGCTCTCCTTTATTGATCCGTCATGGCGTCTCGGTAAATATCCCACATAATTTATCAGTGACATCTATCATTTAATGGGAAGCGAGGGTGAGGGCCGCTGGTTAAGTTTATATGTAGGAGATTAAGAATAAGCTCAGGCGTGGTCGCAACTCCACGTGCCTGCAGCGCTAATCACAGGGAGTGAGACATTTTCCGATCCGCGGCTGCACAGATCGAGAAATGTCTCACTACCTGTAATTAGCGCTGCGGAGTGTCAGCTTCCTGGCGGGTGCGGGTACGTGGAGTTGCGAATATGCTTGAGCTCATCCTTATAGGAGATGAGGGTATGATTGATATGTTAATCAGGCCAACATCCCAAGTAAATAGAAGAAGCAAAGGAAGAAATCCCCTAGTGGGACTTTAGCGGCCTATAGCAATAATTAAATCATAATGAAATATACTTTGTCAGAAAAATATTAAAAAGTTCAATACAAATTTTATTGGAAAAACCATTAAAAAATATTAAAGGCTGGTGTACATTTAGGCCAACAAAGTACAAAATACACAAGTGCATACAGTTCTACATATTGCATGGACTACTGTCATGGCTAGCACCACGGCAGAACAAACATGGAAGACACCCAATGCATTTCAGAAGTGTTTTTCTTTCCTCAAGGGTGTATGCTTTAAAAGAATAGAGCACTTCTAAAATGAACCAGAGAAGAATTATAAACATCCTAGTGATCATAAACAGGTTTGTTCTTTTTACCTTAATTCCAAATGACACTTGCATATTGACAAAGGTGAACCGTACATACATCAGCCAAAATATTTAAAAACTGTCAATGATATCCATCATGTTGCCCAGGAAAGAGAATGGCTTCAGTATTGTCAGCCCCCAAATGAGATCCAACAAGACCTGCCAGAACGCACACACCGCAAAAGGGGAAGTGAGGTCACATAAACCAGCCAACACGTTTTGGGTCCCCAACCTACACTGGCTGTGTCATGTATGTGACCTCACTGTGAACAACTAAATCCTTTTGGACTCTTTTACCATTTTGTTAGGCGCTGTTCTGGTCTGTCTATGCTCCGAATCACTTTCTAGGTACCCATTGGAAGGTGGACTGGTTTCAAGTGAGCCTCCTCACCAGAGTCAATAATCTCACAGAATGACCATGTTCCAGTCACTGCTTTATACAAATAAGTGTTGAGGTCCCAGTGTCTTTTGGATGTGTTGCTTTGTCATGGAGAGTCATGGCAGCGTGCTGGGAATGGGCACAAGAAGATCACAGTTGCTCTCCTTTATTGATCCATCATGGTGTCTCGGTAAATATCCCACATATTTTATCAGTGACATCTATCAATTAATGGGGAGCGAGGGTGAGGGCCGCTGGATTAGTTTATTGACACTGCAATGCCCCGTGCAGGATTCGCTGCTCCCTCCAGAGATGTGTACACAAATAAGAGCACAATGAAATAATTAGTGCACAATAAAAGGTCAGGCATGTGGCGGAGGAGGAGGGCGACATAATTACTGGGGGGGACAGGTGTGTTTTCAGAGGCTGCGAGGTATGTGCAGATGGAGCTCAGCAAGGAAATGATGTGAATCACCAAAGAAAAATATAGCAAATCTGACCAAATATTATGGGGGAAACGTACACTTTTCAAGAATTTCCTTAAAGGCACAAATACGTCTTCCCACATGTACCATATTCACGTTCACAGCATCCTGTGATGAGGGGTCCAAATTCAGCAGAACTTTCCCACATCACACAATCATTCCGCAATTCTACATTTCTCTTTTATTAATCCACACAAACCTTGGATTCTGTTTTCTACTCTGGAAATGTTATGAATAGGATAATTGAACTCCAGATATCACAATTTCTCCCTCTTTATCTAATAAAAATATACATTTCATTTTAAAAAGATGTCATTTTATCTGTGGCACATGGTTTAGAGTGACAGAAAACAATATCCTCATTCTTCAAAATTAATCCATACACATCCATTTCTTAATGGCCCTGTAATATATTTTTCATTATATAATTTATTACTGTTTATTTCTACCTCCTTGTAATGTCCTCTGTGAGCTCCCGAGCCTCTCCTTTTTTCCCCTCACTTCCTGTTGTTTGGAACAAACAGTGTGGCCATGTGCCCTGCCCTATGCACATTACATGTCCTGCAAGTCCATCCTCCGTCTTGAAAGTGAGCAAAAGAGGGTGACTATGTTCCTATATAGAGTGGGACCATGGAGAATGAACGTAGCCACCCTCTAATAGGAAATCAGATCACAACAGCAAAAACAAAGGATCTTGGAGATATAGAGGAGATTGAGAGCAATAGAAGGGACTTCACTGAGTTAAGAATCAATACGGGAATAGACTTTTTAACCGCTTGCCAATATACGTCAGCAGAAGGGCACGTACAGGCAGATTAACGTACCTGTACGTTGTCCTTTATGAAGCGGCTTGCGGGTGTGCACCTCCGTGAGTGTGATCGCGGGTCCCGCGGACTCGATGTCCATGGGGATACCCGCGAACGTCTCACGGAGAGGAAGAACGGGGAAATGCTGATGTAAACAAGCATTTCCCCGTTCTGCCTAGTGAGAGGACACTGATCACAGCTCCCTGTGATCGGGAGCGGTGATCAGTGTCGTCTCACACATAGCCCCTCCCCCCCACAGTTAAAATCACTCCCTAGGACACACTTAACCCCTACAGCGCCACTTAGTGGTCAACCCCTTCACTGCCAGTCACATTTACACAGTAATCAATGCATTTTTAATTGCACTAATCTCTGTATAAATGTGAATGGTCCCAAAATCGTGCCAAAAGTGTCCGATCTGTCCGCCATAATGTCGCAGTCATGATAAAATTCGCTGATCGCCGCCATTACTAGTAAATAAATAATTATTAAGAAAAACGCCATAAAACTATCCCCTATTTTGTAGATGCTATAACTTTTGCGCAAACCAATCAATAAATGCTTATTGCGATTTTTTTTTACCAAAAATATGTAGAAGAATACTATCGGCCTAAACTGAGGGGGAAAAAAAATTATATATTTTTTTGGGGGTATATATTATAGCAAAAAGTTTAAAAAAATGCGTTTCTTCAAAATTGTCGCTATTTTTTTGTTTATAGCGCAAAAAATAAAAACCGCAGAGGTGATCAAATACCACCAAAAGAAAGCTCTATTTGTGGGGAAAAAAGGACGTCAATTTTGTTTGGGAACCACATTGCACGACCGCGCAATTGTCAGTTAAAGCGACGCAGTGCCGAATCATAAAAAGTGCTCTGGTCTTAGGGCAGCCAAATGGTCCGGGGCTTAAGTTTTTAAACCGGAGTTTAGTGACACTTTAAGATAGCCACAGACAGAATTTCCTTAGAAAACGATAATTTTCAAAATGTTTGTTCAATTTTCTAATAGTTAATGTGTACGAATTGATGATTGTTTCTGACCACAGTGTGAAGAAATATCAAGAGAGGATAGAAACATTTCCCTTTTCTTATCTGGGCAAACAACATTCTAACTTTGAATGTGTTCCATGACAAATGGAAATAAAACACACTAAGAAGATGAGTCCGAATGCAGAACTGAATGTAAAAAAAAAACACAGAGGCACACCTCCAGCCCTGCAGGTCTCATTGGCCCTCTTAGGACTCATCCCCCTTCCTTCCTATTAAACTCTCAGGAGAGTGAGAAAGCGAGCTGTACATGATGTCATAAGCCTAGGCTTTTATACCAGATAAGAAACAGGAAGTGGGCTGTATAAGGTATTAAATGGCAGAAAAAAATGTTTTATTATTCAAAGATAAAACAAGGGTAGAAGATTTAATAGATGGAAAGATGAAAAATGACTGAAGTTCCACTTTAAGGATGTTCACACCTTAAAACACAAGATTACAGCACAGTAAAAGCACATGAGAACTAATTACGATAATAATCTGTGAAGCTCTGCATATCAGTGTATTGCATTATAGGGCATTGCGTTGCATGTTTAAAAATCCTGATTGCTGCATCTTCTGCATGTTTTTGTAAAAATGTGTGTTAACTTATAGTCATTAGCAAACCATGGAAAACACACTAAAAATGCAATATGCATTTTAATTAGTCACAAGTCCATATTTCCACAGACATAACTCACAAAACAGAGACAGAAAATAATATAAATTTAGAGGAAGAAAATGCATTCAAAACGCACTTAAAAAAAAATCTTGCACTTTATTTTAAAGCAGAATTAATTTAAACTAATAAAAAACTGCAAACAGGCAGCTCTTTATTGCAGGAGAGACATGCTATGTCTCTTCTGCAATAATAAGCACTTAGCTGCCTGCTTGCAATCTTCCACTAAATGTACACTGAGCGGCACAACTCGGCATGCCTTGGCAGCACATTTTGGCTGTGCCAGAATGAAAGACTCCCATGCACATGCGCGAGATGACGTCATTTCGCGATCAAGAGGACAAAAAAAGAGCACCTGGAAGTAGCCGGGGGGAAGATGACAGCAGCCAGCAAGGGATTTTACCATTGCATCGCTGGACTGAGGACTGAGGAGATAAGTATTACTGAGAGATTAGATCCGCTTTAAATTGATACAAAAATCACAGGTTATATTTGCCAATGGTTCTGCACAGAGCAGCTCCAATCCTCCTCTTCTTGAATACCCCACTGGCGCTCTGACCCCCCCACCCCCCACAAGTGCCCATAGCAAGCGGCTTGCTATGGGGGCACTTGTGTGTTCTCACTCCTGAGCCCCACTCTGTGTCACAGAACAAACTGGGGCTCAGCTCTGTCCTTTCCGCACTGGTTGTAATTGACAGCAGCGGAAGGCAATGGAGGAGAAGCTGCACACAGAGGGTTTTTTATCTTCATGCATAGAATGCATGAAGGTAAAAAAAAACTTCAGCCTTTAGAAACACTTCAAGGCAACACATTAAGAAAAAGGCAAAAAAGTATTATGTGCATTGCAAATGTGGAACTGTGAATAGGCTCTTAGGTTTGCTTCACATTTATGCATCTGTGTAAATTGCATTGGATAGCTGAGTTGCACCAGGGATGTCAAGTACCACGCTGAACTTCTGGCAGTTAATAGGCGTCTGTCTTTGCACCCAAAGAATATAAAGAAATTGTGCATCCCTCCTCTTTATCTGCTTGTTGGGAAGATGGTTGTGATAAACACATCAATCAGGGAAGAGGTAATTGCAAAGCTTTAAAGTGTGTAATCTAAATGTTCCGCAGATGCCAACATCCCTGCACTGTAGATTTGACATCATTTCCCGACAGCATCCATTTTCCTTGCAGCGTTTTGTCCGTTCCTCCAGCTGATGAAACACGGCTAATGAGGCTCATGAATCACCAACCTGCACTGTGACATCACAGACACGTCTCTCCTCCCAGGGGACCTACGCCCCATTCTCATTCTTATGGCCTTAGGCTCCCGCTCCGGTAATCTACTAAGTTAACAAAGAGGAAAGATGAATGGTAAACAGACAGCGTATACATTGCATTAGCACAATGTATCAGTTCCACACGCAGCGCTCCCGGTCATTAGCCATTTCCTTTAAATGTCTGCACTTTGCTTCATCTCCATTCATGAAATAGAGTGTGGAGGCAGCTTCTGGCTCCGATGGGACAGGTGGAACCAATCCTCTTCTGTATAATGAAACTGATTCATTAAACTGCAAGGTCCAAAAGTTTGCACATGTTAAAAAAAAAAAATCACTCAAATTAAAAGTAACTTAAAAATTGCTTGATGAATTTAAACAATAATGAGGAGGAGAGTCCAAAATGAGATTGTCGGGCTTTGATCTAGCCTAATATTTGTCAGAAGCCATGGTAAGCCGGGTATACTGTATTATCTACCGGATGATACAATATCAATTAAAGTCTGAAACATTGATGACCGAAAATGCAAAAAAAAAAAAAAAAAATCTTTTACAAAAATAAAAAAGTAAATAAATTGTAAAAAGGTTTTTAATTTTGCTTACCCAAAAATCATACAACATGCTTTAGAGATGAAGACTCCATTAAATAAAACACAGCTCAAAAAATATTTAAGTACGGTAACTTACACATTTGTGTGGGGTAAACAAACACACTGCAGTAAATAACTGAAATATTGTTGCCAACGTGAGGCGCTGCCTGTACGTCAGGAAGCGGTAGGCTTATCACCGGAGTGCGCATGCATGAGTGGCTCCTGAGGACCCTGCCAAGTAAAGGAGACGCCCACAAACAGGAAAGTGAGGGCAGCGATTATGGGAACAGCCAAGCAAGGAAGAAAGGTTAGCTTTAAAAGACAAAGCATTTAGGCTAGGTTCACATTTGTGTGTTGCAGGAACGCACACTAAATCAAATGCGTTCCTTGCAACACACAAAAAATGTAAATCCCTATTGCTAACGCACAGCAATGCCATTTTTATATTTTTTTAAAAAAGAATGTTTATTTAACCACTTCAATACCAGGCACTTATACACCTTCCTGCCCAAGCCAATTTTCAGCTTTCTGCGCTGACGCTGTTTAAATGACAATTGCGCGGTCATGTAACACTGTACCCAAACAGGATTTTTATCATTTTGTTCCCACAAATAGAGCTTTCTTTTGGGGGATATTTGATCATCTCTGCGATTTAAATTTTTTGCTAAACAAATAAAAAAAATACCGAAAATTTTGAAAAAAATAAAAGTTTTGATTTTGTTTCTGTTATAAAATTTTGTAAATAAGTACGTTTTCTCCTTCACTGAGGGGAACTGATAAGGCGGCACTGACGGGCACTGATAAGGTGGCACCAATGAGTGGGCACTCATGGGCACTGACAGGCACCGACGATGGGCACTGATAGACGGCACTGATGGGTGGCACTGATATGCAGCACTGATAGGCACTGATAGACGGCACTGATGGGTGGCACTGATATGCAGCACTGATGGGCATTGATAGGCGGCACTGATGGGCACTCGTGGGTGGCACTGGTGGGCACTGATAGGCGACACTGATGGGCACTGAAAGGCTGCAAAGATGGGTACTTATGGGTGGCACTGATAGGCACTGATACACGGCACTGATAGGCATTCCTGGTGGCACAGGCAGTGGTAGGCATTGTGAGTGGGCACCGATTGTCAGCTGCCCGGGCATCAATTGGCAGCTGCCTTGGCACAGATTAAAATTTCCCTGGTGGTCTAGGGAGGGCATACCTGGTGGTCCAGTGTGGATGGCCATCCTGGTGGTCCTGGGAGGCATACTGGTGGTCCTGGGCAGGATCCAAGCGGGGGCTGCGCTGATAAACAATCAGCACAGACCCCCCCTGCCAGAAGAGCTGTCGAACGGCTCTCCTCTACTCACATCTGTCAGACGCGAGTGAGGAAAAGCCGATCAACGGCTCTTCCTGTTGCATCGTGATCAGCCATGATTGGACACGGCTGATCACGTGGTAAAGAGCCTCCTCCAGAGGCTCTTTACCGAGATCGGTGTAGCGGTGTGTCAGACTGACACACCGCACCACCGATCGCCACGATGCGCCTTCCCCCCCCCCGGCGCGCAGCGGCTATTATCCTGGCGCCCAGTCAGAATAACAGGACAACCGCCTGGCCGTCATTCTGCTATAGGTCGGGCGGGAAGTGGTTAAGTAGGCTAATACAAAGTGACAGCATATCAGTCTTATCAGAGTGATCATTACAGGTCTAATGCAGACAAAATTCTACCCAAGCTTATGGGGTTGATTTGCTAAAGGCAAGTAGACTGTGCACGCTGCAAGAGCAGCTTAGTAAATGAGAAGAAGCTCTGCTGACTTCTATCGTCCAATCATGTGCAAGCAAAAATGCATACTTTTTATTTTCCTTGCACATGATTGGGTATTCTTTGCAAAGTGAAGCTTTACCTCATTCACTAAACTCTGGAGCAACTGCAAAGTGTACAGTCTATTTCCCTTTAGTAAGTCGACCCCTATATCTCTTCTGCACACTGTCATGATTTGTTAGGGACACATACAATATCATAGCTCCCAACTGTCCCTGATTTTGAGGGACTGTCCCTGATTTGGAACAAAATCCCTCTGTCCCTCTTTCTGACGTCACAGAGCTGGTCCAGGCTCTGAAAAGATCAAGACAATGCCTGGATTGGCACCTGGCTCAGCCTCTCAGTGAGCCGCTAAGAGCCTGATGCAGCCTTTCCCTCCCCTTCACAGCCCAATGCTCCAGTGAATGCTGGAGGGGAGAGCAGAGAGCCGCTGACTGACAGTCACCACTCTCTGCTCAGAGCAAACGGGAAAATTGAGCAATCAGTGTGTTTGATCGCTCAGTTCTCACTACAAAGCCGGCAGAGGACAGATGCAGCATCAAATCGATGCTGCATCCACCTAGGTGAGTATAATTGTTTGTTTTTAAATCCTGAACTTCTATTTTAAGGTACAGTAAGTGTGGGCCTCCTCTGCTGAAATATATGAAAAATAGGATTTGATATCACTGACAGAGAATTTGTAATGTCACATCAGTAGTCACCATGCGCTAAAAACATGGATAACGTACCAACAATCTGGGCTAAACTGTTCCTGAACACTCATAATTGCTCCATCTCACCTGTCAACAGCTAAATATCCCCGGCTCTTAGCCGAAGCGGCTGGGCTGTGTCAAGTACACACCTAAACACCTGAAACTAACCAATGACTATACCCAACCTGCTAATTTTCTTTATTTATTTGTACATCCAATGTCAAAATTTTAACTTAGGGCTACACTGGAGTGCTAAACATTTAGTGAATCAAGTTCAAATTTGAGTGCTAAAACAGGGCAATAAATGTGCAAACTCATTTCACCCTGTAATGAAATTGGCTAATTGGGTCTGAGTTATAAAACTTGAACAAATTAAAATGCACCCCACAGTAACCAGTAAGCAGAATTACTTCCCAGTACAGGTTAGAATATGCACTGGGAAATAAAGCAATGAAAAGCACTTATATCACCGCTGTTTGTGCAGAGAAGTACAAGGAAGCATTTGTACTGCTGTAATAGTTCTGCATCCAGCCGATTTCTACATTAGACCCCATGAACCCCCACAATAATTCATCCAAAACACCCCCCCCCTCCTCCCCGAACATGTGCTGGAGGAGGAGAGGACACAGGAATGATCTGCACTGATGAGGATATAATTAAGATGTATAGTTGTGCCCCAGAAATGAGCACGCTAAGGTAAAGGGAGCTTGCTGCGGACCTTTACCACTTGTTAGTGAGTGTCAGCTCCCCGATCATTATCCTTCAGAATCCCCCCCCCCTCCTCGCCGGGCCTAATTGCCTCAATAATTATATGAACACAGCCAAGCAGCAGAGGGCTCACTGTGCCCTTTATGGATTACCAGACATAAAACAAGCGAAGTGGAAACTAAGCATTGCATATGTTTAATTGGCAAAGCCGTTAATTTCACATTTATTGAAATTAATGACGAGAAGAGCGTGGATGGTAGCCTTTGGCTGTTTCCAGTCTTCTCTCTGTGCTGAGTCCAATAATAATTCTAATTGACTGTAATCGATTGAAGGCTTTAGACCCGAATCAAGGCAGTGTCTCTCCTGCATCTCCTCTGCCTTGTTAAGGAAATTGTATCTAATTAGCCGAGCGCTGGAATTAGACAGCGATCGCTGTTTCCTCCGAAAGGAAATTAGTTGGACTTGTTTAGTAAAATGGCCATTTTCGGTTATCAGTCTGATGCATTCTTATCTCGCCTCCCCCCCCTCCTGTCCGCTTTTTTCATGTGCCGGTGGGCCTCTGATAAGTTATAGTTTGTTTTTATCGCCGGCTCTTGTTATACGGATCTCTGACTGAACTGACAAGGTTGTAGCCCCGTGATTCATTGATTAGTACACTAAATGCTTTTACACTTCTGGTTTAATAGAGAACGGACTTAATTAAACAAACTGCGATAAGTAATCTTCCTCCTGAGATCACAGCAGTTTGTTTATTCCATAGCGAGAGAAACACAATGCCTGACAAGACATGTAGGGTAGATGTAGGAACGCTTATGGAGGAGCCAGATGCTCTGGAGGTGGAAACACCACAAAAAACCTTTGACCCCATACGTACTATGGCAGTGGTTCTCAACTCCAGTCCTCAGGGCCCACCAACAGGCCAGGTTTGCAAGATAGCTGAAATACATCACAGGTGATATCACTTGCTGCTCAGTGATTGCAGTATTCTAGTCTGCAACTCCCCAAGGTAATACTTAAAATCTGGCCTGTTGGTGGGTCCCGAGGACTGGGGTTGAGAACCACTGTACTATGGTGTCCGTTTATGAAACTGTGAACATCCATGATTCCGAGGATCGCCGCTGATCTCAGTTCATAAACAAGTTATGAACCAGAGATGACCGGGGGAGAACATCTTCTCCACCAATGATGTCCGCACACAGGGAAGCTGGTATTGACTGACACAGAAACGGGCAGTTTATGAAGCTGCGATCTCAACACTTCACTGGCGATCTGTGTCAGAATTCACACTCCCTGATTCACCAGCTCAGAGCTTTACTTCCTCCTTCCTCGACCAGACCCCCCAAAGACAGTAACCATGTCCCCCTGCCATGTCTATTATATATATATATATATATATATATATATATATATATATATATATATATATATATATATATATATAGTCAGGTCCATAAATATTGGGACATTGACATAATTCTAATCTTTTTGGCTCTATACACCACCACAATAGATTTGAAATGAAACTAACAAGATGTGCTTTAACTGCAAACTTTCAGCTTTAATTTGAGGGTATTTACATCCAAATCAGGTGAACAGTGTAGCAGATAAAAGGCCCAGAGTTCATTTCAAGTGTGCTATTTGCATTTGGAATCTGTTGCTGTCAACTCTCAATATGAGATCCAAAGAGCTGTCACTATCAGTGAAGCAAGCCATCATTAGGGTGAAAAAACAAAACAAACCCATCAGAGAGATAGCAAAAACATAAGGTGTGGCCAAATCAACTGTTTGGAACATTCTTAAAAAGAAACAATGCAACGGTGAGCTCAGCAACACCAAAAGACCCGGAAGACCACGGAAAACAACTGTGCGTGATGACCGAAGAATTCTTTCCCTGGTGAAGAAAACACAGCAGTTGACCAGATCAAGAACACTCTCCAGGAGGTAGGTGTATGTGTGTCAAAGTCAACAATCAAGGGAAGATTTCACCAGAGTGAATACAGAGGGTTCACCACAAGATGTAAACCATTGGTGAGCCTCAAAAAACAGAAAGCCCAGATTAGAGTTTGCCAAACAACATCTAAAAAAGCCTTCACAGTCCTGGATAGGGGTGCAACGGATCTTCAGCGATCAGTGATCCGAACGGTTCACCCTGTTCGGATCGGCACACTTGCGCTCCACGGAGCGCGCCGCTGCCTCGGGCTTAGGAAAGGCCCCGGCTTCAGCCTAGCTCCGGAGCGGCGGCCATCTTGGTACACCCGGCGGTGGCGGCGGTGCGCGCTGACGTCATCACCCCTTAACCTCTCATTGTGGATCTGATCTGGCCGGCTTGGCGGCCGGCTTCTATTCTGTAAGAGCCGCTAAACAACACTAAACACAAATAACACTAGTCATCTAATAGTCTTCCTTCCTAATTCCTATACTATACTGTATATACAGTGGGGGAGATGTGGATATTACAACAGTGGGGGGGGATGTGGATATTACAGTGGGGAGATGTGGATATTATTACAGGGGGGAGATGTGGATATTATTACAGTGGGGGAGATGTGGATATTATTACAGTGGGGAGATGTGGATATTATTACAGTGGGGGAGATGTGGATATTATTATAGTGGGGGAGATGTGGATATTAGTGGGGGAGATGTGGATATTACAGTGGGGGAGATGTGGGTATTATTACAGTGGGGGAGAGATTGTGGATATTATTACAGTGGGGGAGAGATTGCGGATATTATTACAGTGGGGGAGATTGTGGATATTACAGTGGGGGGAGATTGTGGATATTACAGTGGGGGGAGATTGTGGATATTACAGTGGGAGGAGATTGTGGATATTACAGAGGGGCAGATTGTGGATATTATTACAGTGGGGGAGAGATTGTGGATATTATTACAGTGGGGGAGAGATTGCGGATATTATTACAGTGGGGGAGATTGTGGATATTACAGTGGGGGGAGATTGTGGATATTACAGTGGGAGGAGATTGTGGATATTACAGTAGGGGAGAGATTGTGGATATTATTACAGTGGGGGAGAGATTGTGGATATTATTACAGTGGGGGATATGACGTGGATATTACAGTGGGGGGAGATTGTGGATATTACAGTGGGGGGAGATTGTGGATATTACAGTGGGAGGAGATTGTGGATATTACAGTGGGAGGAAATTGTGGATATTACAGTGGGGGAGAGATTGTGGATATTATTACAGTGGGGGAGAGATTGTGGATATTATTACAGTGGGGGAGATGACATGGATATTACAGCAGTGGGGGGACATGTGGATATTACAGTGGGGGAGATGACATGGATATTACAGTGGTGGAGATTTATTTTTGTTGATCCGAGAATGATCCGAACCGTGACTCCTGATCTGAGGAACGACTGGAACCGTGAGTTTTTGGATCCGTTGCACCCCTAGTTCTGGAACAACATCCTTTGGACAGATGAGACCAAGATCAAATTGTACCAGAGTGATGGGAAGAGAAGAGTATGGAGAAGGAAAGGAACTGCTCATGATCCAAAGCATACCGCCTCATCAGTGAAGCATGGTGGTGGTGGTGTCATGGCGTGGGCATGTATGGCTGCCAATGGAACTGGTTCTCTTGTATTTATTGATGATACGGCTGCTGACAAAAGCAGCAGGATAAATTCTGAAGTGTTTTGGGCAATATTATCTGCTCATATTCAGCAAAATGCTTCAGAACTCCTTGAACGGCGCTTCACAGTGCAGATGAACAATGACCCAAAGCATACTGCGAAAGCAACCAAAGAGTTTTTTAAAGTGGAGTTCCACCCAAAAGTGGAACTTCCGCTCATTTGATTCTTCCTCCCCTCCGGTGCCACAATTGGCACCTTTCAGGGGGAGGGGGGTGCAGATACCTGTCTAATACAGGTATTTGCACCCACTCCTGGGAATAGACTCCCGCGGGAGTTACGCCCCTTCCCGCACCCCCCCCCCCCCACCCCGCTGTCTCCTGGGAAACACACAGGTCCCAAGAGATTGCGGGACCACTTAGGACGTGCAGCGCAACTCGCGCATGCGCAGAAGTTAACCGGGAAGTGAAGCCGCAAACGCTTCACTTCCTGATTCCCTCACCGAGAATGGCGGCGGCAACAGCCGAGAGCCGAGCAATTGATCGGCTTCGGCGGCCGACATCGCTGGACTCCAGGACAGGTAAGTGTCCATTTATTAAAAGTCAGCAGCTGCCGTTATTGTAGCTGCTGGCTTTTAATAATTTTTTTTAGATTAGAATTGTGTTGATGTCCCAATATTTATGGACCTGACTGTATAATGTGTGTGTATATATATATATATATATATATATATATATATATATATATATATATGCAGTATCTCACAAAAGTGAGTATACCCCTCACATTTTTGTAAATATTTTATCTTTATATGTGACAACACTGAGGAAATTACACTTTGCTTCAATGTAAAGTAGTGAGTGTACAGCTTGTATAACAGTGTAAATTTGCTGTCCCCTCAAAATAACTCAACACACAGCCATTAATGTCTAAACCGCTGGCAACAAAAGTGAGTACACCCCTAAGTGAAAATGTTCAAATTGTGTCCAAAGTGTCAATATTTCGTGTGGCCACCATTATTTTCCAGCACTGACTTAACCCTCTTGAGCATGGAGTTCACCAGAGCTTCGCAGGTTGCCACTGGAGTCCTCTTCCACTCCTCCATAACAATATTACAGAGCTGGTGAATGTTAGAGACCTTGCTCGCGTCCACCTTCCGTTTGAGGATGCCCCACAGATACTCAATAGGGTTTAGGTCTGGAGACATGCTTGGCCAGTCCATCATCTTTACCCTCTGCTTCTTCAGCAAGGCAGTGGTGGTCTTGGAGGTGTGTTTGGGGTCGTTATCATGTTGGAATACTGCTCTGCGGCCCAGTCTCCGAAGGGAGGAGATCATGCTCTGCTTCAGTATGTCACAGTACATGTTGGCATTCATGGTTCCCTCAATGAACTGTAGCTCCCCAGTGCCGGCAGCACTTATGCAGCCCCAGACTATGACACTCCCACCACCATGCTTAACTGTAAGCAAGACACACTTGTCTTTGTACTCCTCACCTGGTTGCCGCCACACACGCTTGACACCATCTGAACCAAATAAGTTTATCTTGGTCTTATCAGACCACAGGACATGGTTCCAGTAATCCATGTCCTTAGTCTGCTTGTCTTCAGCAAACTGAAGACAAGCAGTGTGCAGCCTATGGTCTGAGCACTGACAGGCTGACCCCACCCCTTTAACCTCTGCAGCAATGCTTTCAGCACTCATACGTCTACTTCCCAAAGACAACCTCTGGATATGACGCCGAGCACGTGCACTCAACTTCGTTGGTCAACCATGGCGAGGCCTGTTCTGAGTGTACCCTGTCCTGTTTAACCACTGTATGGTCTTGGCCACCGTGCTGCATCTCTGTTTCAAGGTCTTGGTAATCTTCTTATAGCCTAGGCCATCTTTATGTAGAGCAACAATTCTTTTTTTCAGATCCTCAGAGAGCTCTTTGCCTTGGGGTACCATGTTTAACCTCCAGTGACCAGTATGAGAGAGTGAGAGCGATAACACCAAATTTAACACACCTGCTCCCCATTCACACCTGATACCTTGTAACATTAACGAGTGACATAACATCGGGGAGGGAAAATGGCTAATTGTGCCCAATTTGGTCATTTTCACTTAGGGGTGTACTCACTTTTGTTTAAAGGGATTTAGACATTAATGGCTGTGTGTTGAGTTATTTTGAGGGGACAGCAAATTTACACTGTTATACAAGCTGTACACTCACTACCTTACATTGTAGCAAAGTGTCATTTCTTCAGTGTTGTCACATGAAAACATATAATAAAATACCGTATTTATCGGCGTATAACACGCACCGGCGTATAACACGCACCCCAATTTAGGAGGGAAGTTTAAGGAAAAAAAACTTTTAGGAGGGAAGTTGAAGGGAAAAAAACTTACATTTAAATGCCCATCATTGCAGCCTTCTCAGTGCAGCCTTGTCAGTGCAGCCATGTCAGTGCAGCCATGTCAGTGCAGCCTTGTCAGTGCAGCCTCGTCAGTGCAGCCTCGTCAGTGCAGCCTCGTCAGTGCAGCCTTCCCCAGTGCAGCCTCCCCCAGTGCAGCCTCGCCCAGTGTAGCCTTCGATCCCCTGTCTTCAAAATCGCCGACCGCGATTTGAAAATGGCGCCGCCGGCGCCGAAATACACAGAGCCGGTCCTCGGCTCTTTCCGGCGGCTCTCGTTCACTTTCGGCTCCACTCGTAGTCCCGAGCGGAGCTATCCGAACCTAGCCGAGTAGGTTCGGATAGCTCCGCTCGGGACTACGAGTGGAGCCGAAAATGAACGAGAGCCGCCAGAAAGAGCCGAGGACCGGCTCTGTGTATTTCGGCGCCGGCGGCGCCATTTTCAAATCGCGGTCGGCGATTTTTGAGTTGTGCAGCTCAGGGGATCGGCGTATAACACGCACCTGCGACTTTCCCCTGATTTTAAGGGGAAAAAAGTGCGTGTTATACGCCGATAAATACGGTATTTACAAAAATGTGAGGGGTGTACTCATTTTGTGAGATACTGTATAATAAAGGTGATCAGCAGCGCTTAGTTAACAAACAATAAAGTGCAGAGGATGAATAGAAATTCAGTGACACAAATCCTTTCAAAAAAATCTTCATACATTGCACTTACAATATATATAACTGAAATCAGCTTAAATGTCAACCAGAGCTCTACAGGGATTAGATGTGACTGTCAAGCCGGTGACATCTCACCACACTGCCGCTGCATTTTTGGGTGAGTTTAACACTGACGGGGAGTGGGCTGCAAGACACACGTGGTATAGTGAGAAGACTCTATCACCCTTTGAATGACTCTTTTATGGACATTCTCTAGCACTTTCATCGTATAGATTTGTGTCACTGAATTTCTATTCATCCTCTGCACTTTATTGTCTGTTATCTAATCGCTGCTGATCACCTTTATTATATATGTTTTTGAGGTGATATTTTTATATCTTGGACTATATTACAAGTAGCTGCTGGTTTTATTCATTTTGAGAGTGTTCATCCTGAGTGCAATGGTGAACAAGTGATTGTTATATCATTGGTTCTTATTTTTTAAGACTTGAACATTGCTGTTCACAGACGCTCCCCATCCAACCTGACAGAGCTTGGGGTATTTTGCAGAGAAGAATGGGCAAGAATGTCACTCTCTAGATGTGCAAAGCTGGTAGAGACATCTCCAAAAAGACTTGCAGCTGTAACTGCAGTGAAAGGAGGTTCTACAAAGTATTAAAGCGGGGGGCCACCTAAACCGCCAAAAAAAAAAAATATTAAAAGCCAGCAGCTACAAATACTGCAGCTGCTGACTTTTAATACATGGCCACTTACCTGTCCCGGGGTCCAGCGATGTCGGCAGGCGACGCTGAGAACCCGCTTGGTTCTCGGCAGCTGCCGCCGCAATCCTAGCTGAGGGAATCAGGAAGTGAGTCCTGGGAGCTGTGTGTTTCCCAGGAGACAGCGCGGAGGGACAGGAAGAGGCATAGACTCCCATGGGAGTCTATGCCGGAAGTGGGTGCAAATACCTGTCTTAGACAGGTATCTGCACCCCCCTCCCCCCTGAAAGGTGCCAAATGTGACACCGGAGGGGGGGGGGAGGGTTCCATAAAGCGGAAGTTCCATTTTTGTGTGGAACTCCGCTTTAACTCAGGGGGGCTGAATACGAGTGTTAATTTTGACATCAAATTTAGATTTAGTTTTATTTATAGTCTTTTGACTAAAATGTCATTTTAGTTTCAGTCGTATTTTAGTCATTTGAATTGTTTTAGCTTTAGTCGTAGTTTAGTCAACTAAAACCTCCAGTACATTTTAGTCAACTAAAATCGAATGGGTTTAGTTACATTTTAATGCATTATGTCTTTATAATTGCCAAACATCACGGAGTAAAAATCTAATAACATGTTAATATTTATGGTATTAAGGTTTGATCATGCACTACAGATACAGATTTAGCCATTGTGATATAAAACGTCTTTATAACTAAAACCAAGTTTCATAAACAAACAAAACTATCACTTTTTGACAAGCAGAAGTACAACTTGAAAATAAAAAAATAAAAAAAAACCTGTAAACTCTATTGGCTGTAATGCCATTTCACATATTACCTGAATATATTACCAACATTACATATTAAGAAAAAAAATAAGAAAAGCCTTTTTCTTATTTTTTTTCTTTTAGCAGCTTAGTAGATGCCCCCTACATCTTCTTATGTGGTAGTGCAGTTTTTAATATTGACGTCAAATTTCAATTTAGTTTTAGTCGTATTTTAGTCATCTGAATTGTTTTAGTTGTATTTTAGTCGACTAAAATAGTATTAATTTAGTCGAGGAAAACATTTTAGTCACCAAAATTAACACTGCTGAATACAAATTCCTGCCACACTTTTCACATATTTATTTGTAAACAAATTTGAAAACCATTTATCATGTTCCTTACACTTTACAATTATGTGCCACTTTGTGTTGGTCTATCACATAAAATCCAAATAAAATACATTTACGTTTTTGGTTGTAACATGACAAAATGTGGAAAATTTCAAGGGGTATGAATACTTTTTCAAGGTACTGTATGACACCAGAGCCCATTCAGGCTACATCAACAACCTCAGATGATGGTCATCTATGGACCATCATGGTCATTTAAGTTCCCTGGAGATGCGACTGATACGAGCACTGTATGGCTCCCCTGATAAAGTTATCTAAGTAGGTCAACAGAGGAGACTTTCCAGTATATTGTTATGAGGCATGGCAGCTCTAGACTGATGGTGGTGATGGACCTCAGAAGACACTTGGATGTCTATTTTGGCATCTTCAAGAATCTTCCAAACTGTCTTATCAATTCTGAGATTAGTTGGTCAGGAATGCCTGTTAGAGCCCACAGATATAAAAATGTTGGGCAATCTGGTTAGTTAGAATAATATCATGCCTGTGGTCTACTTTGCTGTACTTGGACATAATCCTCACTGGATCCGAGTATCAGGCTGTGTGTTCCTTTGCTAATACATCATTTAATATACACAACACAACACCGGGAATGTTTGCCTCTGGTTATGTACAGTCCGATACATATTTAGGCAAACAAAAACAGGCAAACATGCCTGTGAGAACTCAATTTTCTCCTCTTCATTGCTCTGTATATTCCTCCATCTGTGTGTCCCCAATCCCCATCCAATCAACAGACAGAAACGGCTTCAAACCTTGTTTCTAATTGTCTGGCTGTGTGTAATAATGAATGTTTTCCCTGGCTGTTGTATCATTAATAAAAGTCCTTTCTTAGAAGGAGTAATTGGATGACTTAGCCTCATTAGTGCATTTGGAGATAAGGTTTGGTCAGGAGAAGTATAAGGAGGGCTATCATGCTTATTTACAGCCCATTACCGTGTATTACCGCTGTCTATTCTCTGTGATAAGATGACAACTCTCCCATACGGTACCCAATAAATGGCAATTCACCATCTAAAGGAAGCCCGGCATTGCAAGTGAATTAACTAACCCCCCCACACACACACTCCATACACATACAACAAAATGGTACAGCCCACATGGAAGATACTCCAGATTATATATCTCAGTGTGGGGGAGATATTCATCACAATGCATTTGCTGGCAGAGTTTTTGTTAGAAGATACATGAAGAATTGTTGTATATTGTATGTTGTAATTATTTTCTATGAAATGTTGGTTAATCTCACATCTATATGATAGCCTGTGTACTTACGGAAGTAGCTGTACCTAATTATTTCACATTAAATTTCCCACCAGTAACGGAGCTGCCATAGGTCATTTGCGAGGTTGTGGGTACCCCACTCAAAAATTTTGCCTCTGCCCTGTCCTCTCCTGCTCGGCTCTCATCTCTCTTTGCTGCTTCCAGCACAGATCGCCCTCACTTATCGATACCAGAAAATGGTAAAAAAATAACTAGTCCTAAGGACACCCCCAGCTCGCACCCTACATTCCTAGCTGTACACGTGGTCTGCGGTTGTGAGGCCGGTCGGACGTACTGCCAAATTCTCTGAAACGCCTTTGGAGACGGCTTATGGTAGAGAAATGAACATTCAATTTAAGGGAGACAGCTCTGGTGGACAATCCTGCAGTCAGCATGCCAATTGCACGCTCCCTCAAAACTTGCGACATCTGTGGCATTGTGCTGTGTGATAAAACTGCACATTTTGGAGTGGCCTTTTATTGTGGCCAGCCTAAGGCACACCTGTGCAATAATCATGCTGTCTAATCAGCATCTTGATATGCCACCCCTGTGAAGTGGATGGATTATCTTGGCAAAGGAGAAGTGCTCACTAACACAGATTTAGACAGATTTGTGAACATTTGAGAGAAATAGGCCTTTTGTGTACATAGAAAAAGTTGTAGATCTCTAAGTTCATCTCATGATAAATAGGGGAAAACACAAAAGTGTTTATAATTTTGCTCAGTGTATGTACTATGTATTAGCGTTTTTACAGTACATGGAGAGAAAATAATAACTGCTTGAAAAAAGGTTGAAAAATGCTAATAGCCTAAAGTAGTGTGCATGGACACATAGAATAACAGTATTAGCTTCTAGGAGCAGAAAAAAGGCTAATAGCAGCTTCTAGGAGCTTAAAAAAATGCTAGTGTGCATGAAGCATATAAGTAGACCAGTTAGAAGGGAGTTGCAGTAGTCAAGGTGGGATATAACCAAGGCATGAATAATATGGGATTTTTGACTTACCGTAAAATTCATTTCTCTAAGTTCATTGACAGACACAGCGCTCCATTATTCAGAACCATAGGTTATTTTGCCCCCTACAGGAGTAGGACACTAGGCAGAAAAAAGACTTGGCTTCGCCTATGGGCAGACCTAGGTGATATACACCCCCCTCTCTGCTATAGGCCTTCAGTTTAGTAACAAGCAGTGTCAGAAGCATCAAAACTCCCTAGAGGGATGGGTGCTGTGTATGTCAATTAACTCAGAGAAATAGATTTTATGGTAAGTCAAAAATCCCATTTTCTCTTTCGTACATTGACAGACACAGCGCTCCATTATTCAGAACCATAGGGACGTCCCAAAGTAGTGCCAAACATGAGGGGTGGGACAACGAAACATCCCAAGGCTAACACAAGAGCCAACTAGGTAACAGGAGCTCAACACAGAAACAAACTGGAGCCCAACCTGAACAATACCCCTTCAAGAAGGAATAGACCCTCTAAACAGTAGCCTGCAACACCTTGCGGCCAAAAGAAGCATCCTCAGATGCCAGCACGGCCACGTTGTAGAATTTTGTGAAAGTGTACACCGACGACAAAGTGACCGCCTTTTGCAAACCAGTGCAGCTGACGCCTGATGATGGAAGGCCCAAGAAGCAATAAGCAGCCAAGTAGAATGCGCCGTAACAGGGAAAGGAGGAACCCAACCCCTGATAGAATAGACCAGAGTCATCGTCTGTCTGAGCCATCTAAAAAGGTCACAGAAGAAGCAGACAGCCCCCTTTTTGGACCGTCTGTGATCACAAACAGTGAGTCTGATCTCTGAAAAGGCCCTGTGACTGCCAAATACACCCGAATCGCCCGAACACATCTTGGGCATGTAAGGTAAATCCCTTAGGACATTTTGACCTGGGACACAGGGAAGGCAATACAACATCCTTAATCAAAAGGAATCAGAGGACCCCTTCATCTTTGTGGATCACAAGGTAAGGAGTATGACATGGTAATAATGCCTACAGTTCCGACACTCTGTGAGCAGAGGTAATAGCAACCAAAAAAACCACCTTCTGGGACAGAGCAAGCAAAAGAACCTCCCAAATATTTTCAAAGGGAGGCTCCTGTAAAACCGAACGCACCAAGAGTAGATCTCTTAGAAGCGACCGCACCGGTGGAGGCAGATGTCGAACCCCTTGATTAAGAGTACGCAGCAGGAAGTGCGAGACCAGGGGATGCCGAAGAAAACCGCCAACGCTGACACCTGGCCTTTGATGGTACTCAAGGCCAAGTTCTGCTCAACCCCCCCCTTAAGGAAGGTCGAAATCTGAGCCACTGAGAAAGAACGAGAGTAAATGGCAAGTGCCTCACACCAGGATATGTATGCTATCCATGTCCGGTGGTAAATCTTCCCAGAGGAAGGCTTCCTAGCCAAGACCATCCGGGCCCACTAGAATGACCGGAATCCCTTCAGCCTCGATCCTTCGCAAAAACCGCAGCAGAATCTTGGGAGGAGGAGAGGCGTAGATCCGATTTTACCTGCCTCACCAGATTGTCTTCAGTGTCCACCAGAGGAGCCCGTGACCTTGCCAGAAACCTTGGTACCGTTCCGTTAAACCAGGATGCCAACAGGTCTACCTTGGGAGTGCCCCATCGGAGACATATCCGATGAAACATGTCCTGGTGAAGGGACCAACCCGTGGACCAACACTAGCCGACTGAGGCAACCGCCTGCCATTTTTGCCAAAATGCATACAGCGGAAAGGGCCGGAAAAAGGCATTCTGCCCACTGGAGGATGCTGGCTACTGTCAGGGCTGCCAACACATTCTTCATTCCGCCCTGGTGATAGACATAGACCACCGCTGTGGCATCATCCGACTGGATCCGTACCCGGAGCTCCTGAAGTCGACCTCCATAATCCATATATAGTCTGATCGTTCGAAGTTCCAGGATATCGATCGGCAGTCCGGATTCCTCCAGTGTCCAATGACACCGAGCAAAACCCAGTCCCAGGACACCTCCCCACCCGGACAGACTGGCATTGGTGGTGACCACTGTCCAATACAAGGGGAAACTGGCTGAGACCCCGCACAGGGGGTGCCTATGGATGCCCCGCTCAGGGGACACCACTGGGCCCTTCACAGGAGGCACTGGTTGAGGCCCCTCACAGGGGGCATCCACTAAAACCCTCACAGAGGGCATCCACTAAGGCCCCTCACAGGGAGCGCCTACAGAGGGCCCACTTAAACAACCCCCCAAAAGGGGGGTCGCCCTCAGACCCTCAGGCCCTTCCTGAAGAGATATCCACGCACATCCTAGGCTGGTCATGCAGAGGATAATTTTGTTTTTTTTAGAGTTCCAGGGGATCAGATGAAAATTCTATGAAATTCTGTAAACCTAACAGACACTTTGCAACACATCATTATTTGGAGCATGTGGCAATTATAAATAAATTATTAATCCAAAAAATGCGTTAGAGAGAGCAGTCTTCAGGCGGTCACTGCTATTGTGGTTATTTTGTGGAACAAACTCAGATTACAGTGGCATCATCGGTGTGTATTGGCTTGTAGTTTAAAGAGACTCCTGCTACTATTTAATTTCCAATGCACTGATAAATTTAGAGATTCAGAAGACGTTTTGAAGCACAGTAGAGTTTTATTGAAACTCAAGACATCTAAAAATCTTACTTTCATTACAAATCCAAAAAAACAAGGGGATTATTTAGTATTTTGGGATAATGAGCGTAGACCTGCCAATCATTTACTTGAATCCATCCAATACGGCTGAGATACAGCCTAATATTATAGAGCCATTTATTCTGGACTGCATGCTGGCCTTCATCAATACAGTGTATGCAAACCATGGCCTTTATGGAACAGACTTTTTGATGAATCTTCATTGACTCTTCAGGCCAAGATTAGCAGGTGGATAGGTTCTAGATCCTGAATGTTTCTTGCCGTTGGTATCTAGGAGCACAGACTCAGGCAAGTCATCCTTTTTATGCTGTAAAAGGAATCGTCACAAACACATTGATGGCACTTACATCACCGCTTAGACAAACACACAATTATCTAATATTATAAGAAAAGGAAATTTCCTTTAACTAACAGGAAAAAATTATTTATTATAACAATAACAATTCTGAACATTGCTTAGTAATGCAAAAGTCAAAAAGAAACAAATATATGCAACAAATACTTCTGGGTGACATAAATAAAATAGTAAAAGCAACTTTCAACAATCCCACTGTCAAAATGAAGGAACACATTGTTCTCTATGACTTCTGACAGTATCCATGTCTATAAAATGCTGATAAATAAAGCACAAATGTTCTCACAGTCAACAAATGGAAAATTACAGAATCAACAACACATGATTCAAAAATACGGTAATACTTTATCCACATAATGAATGTTCATAAATTATACAACTTCATGTGACAATGGAGAAGTGTATAATAATAATGATCAGCCAAAATACAGAGAATAAGAGAAACCACATTTGTAAAAAAAAAAACAAAATAATGTGTATAAATGATAGAAAAGTGGAAAAACATAAAGAAATAAGAAAAAAAAAAGGATAGAAATGGAAACAGCGGGTGGAATACTTAGTACCCAAATGGCCTAAATGTAATGTAAGCCAAAAAGTCAAGGATGATGACACCTTACTCGTTACGCAATACAATGTTAGCTTCATCAGGAACAAACATATCCTCAATGCTTTGTGAACAATCAGAAGTATCGATGGTGATGGTAAATGCTTGTTATCCCCCACAATTAACCCCAATACAGAGGATATTGGGTCTCAGATGATGCACCACTTAGCCGCACCACACTTTAAGGCCTAGGATTGCTGCCTGTTGCCTCAGCCTGCAGCTGCTACTGTGCTGCAGCCTGCCAGTAAAGGAATAAAAACACAGAAAGCAGAAGGGTGAAGAATACGCAGTGGAGTACAATCCGGGCTCGTCAGTAAATTGCTCCCATTTCTGCAGCATTTTCCCGTGATTAGCGCTGTCCCGGGTCCTTCAGATGAAAGAGAAGATGTACGCTGTGTCTACTGGAGTCAATGATACCTATTAACCTATTCTTGGCTGGAGGGCCTCTCAAGCACCACAGAGCAGCCTCAATTGCATCTATTAAATTCAAGATGCTTGAGGGTTTGTAAAGCAAGACAGATTAATGCACAATGTCCACTATTAACCTTCTCAATGCTGCAGGATTATCTACAACACACTGCGGAGGAGCGCACAGATTTCATGCTAGCAATTAAATTGCACAGCGTTCTCCTTCCTCCAAATGTGACACCACCGAGTTCTTCATCTATGAAATATGTATGACTAAAATAAATTCAGAGGTAACCAAGAGAAAACATCAGATCTCCAGGCTCATTGTCACAATCCATTCTCCATCCTGCCTGAACCAAATGACATTCTGACAACCAGTTAAGGATCGTAAAGTAGAAATAAACATTCCACAATAAAATTTAATTTTCCTTTAGACAAATTATTATTATTTCCCTAAATAGCTTGTAAAGTTTTGGGGGTTTTTTGCCTTCAGACATGCTCCTGGCGCTGTCTGCCTCTCATAGGGCTTCCCTGATTTATTGCTCAAAAAAGAGTGGACCCAAGCATCATCTGAAACTATGACGTTTGCGTATTTGCCACTTTTTCAGATACCTTTTGCTGGTCAACAAACAGCCTATAGCCTGGTACACACTATAAGTCCAGAGGGCTGAAGGAAAAAAAAAAAAAAATTAAGAGCTCAGGAGGAGTCACTGTACTAACAATCTGATGTTAGTAGAGCGTTCTCCCCTGCTGAGTTATTGTTTTCTGACAGGGGGCCGTCCTCCCCACCAGAACACACCGGTCAGCACTCTCAGCCATTGGCTGAGAGCGCTGATTGGATGCTGATAGGCAGACCTTTTTCAGACATGCCCATTCGACAGAAGCTGGTTGAGCCGCTGGCTCCTGTCGGATCGGCTGCCGTACACATGGGCAGAATGTTGGCTGGTTTCTATTGAACTGGCCGATGACGCCCGATATTCAGCCCGTGTATACAGCCCTTAAGGGTGGAGCAGACATGTTCTTTTTGTGCAGCCTGCCTTGTGTGTCTGTGCACAGAGCACCTTCCTGACCGTCTGTATTACCAGGTCGAAAAACACACATTGCATTGGCTACGCCAAGACTCCATAGAGACTGCGCACGTTAGCATAACAACAAAAATCGGATTAATGTAAAATGCATCTCAGCGATCTTTCTACTTGATCTCGAGCGGCAAAGATGGGACTGAAAAAAAAAAATATGTAGCCTTTAAGAAAAAAGTAAGTGTGGCTACAGAATTATATGTTTAGTCTCTACCACAGCCTTTCTCAACCTTTTCAGCACAGAAGTACCCTTGAAATAATTTCCTAATCTCAGGGAACCCCTGCTAAAAATGACAATACGTGTATCTACAACTCATGGTACCTTATGGTCAGTAGGAAGAATGCTCTTTACACTTGTGGTCATTGGGAATTATTACCCCCTTACAGATAGCTAAAAATATCATTGGTTTTAGTGGGAACTTATCTGAAAAGCAGACAATGCTCATTGCTCAAGGAACTACTAGCAACCTCTGGAGAAACCCTAGAGTTCCATGGAACCCTGGTTGAGAAACCCTCCTCTAGCATTCATTTTAGAACTTCCACTTTGCAGACACATCTTTTGATCTTCTCAGAAACCTTCCAGGTCATTTCAATCCACAACGTCAAAAATCACACACAGCACAAACACTTCTACACTTCATAACAGCAGTTTGTGGGGGCAACTTAACAACTTCAGGCACGTCAGTCATTTCCAAGAAAGAGTAAGAAATGGGAATCTGGTGTATGAGAGGTTTATATTAGGAAATATTAGTGAGTGGTGAAAACAAAGAAAGAGACGAAAAGAAATAAAGGGGGGCTTAAGGGGGGTAACGGAAGAAGGGGGTACAGTAGACATCAGTTCCCAGGTCACGGTCTACATATTTCAGCCAAGGGTCTCAAATTTTTCTGAACTGATAGAATTTATCTGGGAGGTACATTTTTTTTTGCACTATCCGGGTTAATTTGTGCTAATGTATACCAACTTGGTAACTTTCCCAGGATTTAGCTTATTTGACAACCATAACGATGAGGGAATATCTGAGTGCATTTTAGCCCTGGTTCACACTGATGCGATTTCGGATTCATTCCAGAACGCATCCAAATTCATGACAAGTGAAATAACGTGTTTCTATGGAGGCCATTCATGTCAATGCATTCCAAACATGATGCTGTTTTAAAAAGGGTCCTGTGAGTGTTTGGTGCGATGCGGTGCCATTCTGAGCTCCATACAGTTGAATGGAAACTGCATGGAAAAGGCATAGGTGTTTAAATACAATGTAATTCCAGTGCATTTTGTAGGACTGTCTGCTGTGCTTCTGAGGCAAGAGGGAGAGAGAGAGAAAGAGAGAGAATAAATATATAAGGAACATCAGCTCCATCCAATACACATTGGAATCTGAGAGGAATGTGGATAAAGTCGCACTGGCTGTGATCCTGCAAAATGCACTACAAAACCGGTTGAAATTGCACCTTATTAGTGTGAACCTAGCTTTACTGGCCAGAGCTTTGAAAGAAGACTCAGAAATGGTATGACCAGTGACAGTAAAATCACAATCTCGTAAAGTGTAGGAAAGGCATCCACACATGACACAAACAGCCATCTTGAGCATGTCCATGAAAGGTAAATCCCAGGAAATAAAAGATTTACGACGAACGAGAACTATATACCGATTGAGCGCTTTGTAATCAGCCTCTAAATGACGAGTGTGTTCGTGGAGGATTTTGCTGTGGTTAGCCAAACCTTGGGCCTATCTTCCCAAGTCAGAGATGGCAACTGAGTCTTGTGCCTGGTGTCCAGGCACACAAATTCTCAATATGGCCAATGTATTCTCAGTTTATTTACTAATATTTTGTATGAAGTAAGAGATTTGATAACTATGAAACATTCCAATGTAGGGCAGTAATTGTGATTTTGCATAAGGTGTACATGATGTAATTCCATCAACGTCGCCCATTACATGCAGCCGTTTATTAAAAAACCCGCCATATAGGCTTCTGCTGAGACAATGGGAGAAAATATGTCTTCATATAGGGGTATAAAACAAGCATGGCCCTCTGATTCCTCCTGTACTGAATTGTATTGTAATTGTACGGTCTGCCCTCGTGTTGTATAGCACTGCGTAAACTGTTGGCGATATATAAATCCTGAATAAGTGTAAAATAATATCTGCGCTTAGTAAAAATTAAACAAAAACATCTATATAAATCCTGTATAATAATAATAATAATCTATGGTACAATAAATGTTCTTTTGCTCACAATAATTTTTTTATTCTTCTGAGCAAATGTAGTTCAAAATTTGGGAGATATTTTTCTTTACAATAGGTAACTGATATATTTTAGATTTTCTCTAGTTTTTATGTTAATATGCTGTTTTTGTTTTTTGTTTTTTTAATCTAACAAATGTGGTCCCGATAATTGTAGGAATTTTTTCTTATCTTTTTTATTGAACTAGCTATCAAAAAATGTATTTCATTTATAAAGGACATAAGTAAAGGGCGAGTGACTTGACGCCTTGGTTCTGCGGTGTAAT
Source organism: Lithobates clamitans (assembly GCA_037952925.1). Lineage (NCBI taxonomy): Eukaryota > Metazoa > Chordata > Amphibia > Anura > Ranidae > Lithobates > Lithobates clamitans. The sequence goes on from JBBGZY010000597.1 coordinate 1,940,184, forward strand.
ATTTGTTTTTGCTCCTTTAAAACAAACCTCTATAAAGTCTGGGGGATCATAACACCCATGTTGACAAGAAAATGTTAAGTTCCAGTTTTTCCATCTGTAAAGTAAATCTGTTTGATTCTTGCCGTCCCTGCTCATAATGCGGCCCTGTCGGCTATTGTTCAGTAAAGGCTGTTATTACGGTTTGAACGGACGATGAATACGATGAACATTGGATTTTGCACTGACCGCGGCTTTAGCCGGGTATTAAAACCATTGTTTAAAACCTGCGATTGCCACATAATTGACTTTACAGCCCAATTGTAAACAGAAAAATTAATAAGAATAATAATTATCACTATATTAAAACACACAAAGGAACCCCAGGGTGGAGTCTGGCGTGTTTGTCATTTCTCAGATTATAAACTACTTTCCCCTCATTATGAACTGTTCTTACATGTAGGAAAAATGGCTGCTGGCCACGAGAGCCCAGGATAAGCAATCAACATTTCCGTCCTCCCAGCATGCTCTCTGGAATTAACCGTCGAGCTCTCATTCCACGTGTGGCGGCAGGTAGGGTTAACAGCCTTGCTCATCTTGTATTCATTCCGCCAGAGCTGTGTTTGGTTTCTGAATGACTGAAGATGGGGGGACATGAATTATAAACGCTTCTTCATTAACACGGGATATTTTGTGAGCTTGTGAGGTTTTAAGTATTTAATACCCGACTCCTCCGATGGCGGCTCTGCTCTTATTAGATATCCAGCGAACATTAAAGAAGCAGCGCGGCTTAGATCTGATGAAGGCGAGCTGACACAACAGGCCACAAGTGTGAATGTCTGTCTGGCTTCTCCTAACAGCCAATCACCTTCCCCCTTTTCTAGGTTGTACCGATAAAGTGGCCACAGTCTCCAGATTACAACATGTTTTTGAAAAGTTTGAAGAACAATATACAAATCACGGCAAATAAAAACTGGATATTTCAGGCAAATCGAATATTTTTGTAGACATTTTTTTTTATCAATAAAATACAACTGTATACGGTTTTGCTTGGTATTGCGTGGCCGATGTACTTTTTTTTTTTTTTTCCCCGGGCTTGAGTTTTGTAAATATCCCCCAATATGTTGAGATCTGTTCCACATTTGCAGTGACGAAGATTTGGCACATACATGGGGAAATGGGGAGAATGGGTCATCAGGGAGACTTCAGAGAAAAGGCTGCTGCTTAATAAAAAGGCTGCTCTATGGAGACCAGTTGAAAAACAAAAGCAGAGGGCCCACCAACCTTGCACATGACCTCAAAAATTCATCACTGAAGAATTACCGCAGATCCCAGCCTAGTGAAGACACTCCAAATGACTGATGCGGGGTAAAGAGTAAGTACTCTCTTCCTCAGAGGAAGGGGTACCTACCCTCGAAACACATCAGCCATTTGGAGTGTTTTCCCTGCGCTAGGATCGGTGCAGTGGATAGACCAGGTTGTGTGAGACACTGTGGATATTGATGCGTTTGATATTATTATTATTATTATACAGGATTTATATAGCACCAACAGTTTACGTAGCGCTTTACAACTTAGGGAAAGTCAAAAGATACAAGAGGTATTAACTGTGGGTGATGTGCTGATTGAGAAGATAAATGTACAGTTGTTAGGTGGGGGCCAGATAGGCTTCTCTGAAGAGATGAGTTTTCAGGGATCGTCTGAAAGTGGATAAAGTATGAGAAAATCGGACGGATTGGGGTAGAGCATTCCAGAGGATGGGGGAGGCTCTGGAGAAGTCCTGAAGGCGAGCATAGGATGAGGTGACAAGGGAGTTTGAGAGCAGGAGGTCTTGGGAGATATCACATGCTGCTTGTAAATACACAACTGTTAAATTCTTTAATAAAGAGTTTTTAAGGTAATACGCAAGGCTGGTGCGCCCTCTGCTTTTAATTTACAAGTTCTTTATTTTGGCTTCCTCAGTCCACAGGGGGCTGCAAAGTCTTGCTTAGTTTCAAGTTGACGAAGACATAGGGCTGGGGAAAAAAATCGATTTAAATCTTGAATTGAGTTGAGAGGTCAAATCGATTCAAAATTTAAGCAAATCGATTTTTTTGGATTTGGTTTTTTTCACCGCGCCGGTCCTGAGGAGCTGTGGGCAGGAGTTTTTAGGCGAGGCCGCGGCTTCGGCCTAGTCCGCGAGGCCGCACACCGCGGACTTGGCCACAGCTGCGGCCTCGTCTAAAAACTCCTGCCCACAGCTCCTCAGGACCAGCGCGGTGAAAAAAAAGAAAAAAACTTGATTAGAATCGTGAATTGAGTTGTTTTTAAGAAAATGGCAGTTTTTTTTTTTTTAGAAAATATCCCAGCCCTACGAAGAAACCCTATTTCCTATTGCCGAAATATCCACCTTAAGTGCAGGAGGTTTCTCATTTTGCTATGGAGGCCGGTACCTAGGGAGGAGCTGCAGGATTACTACCTCTGAAGCTCCCATATGAAGCAGCAGGTTTAGAAAGCACTGAAAACTCTAGAATGCAAGGCCTGCGGTCAAAGGCATTGTGGTAAAAGTAATTTATATCCAATACCTAAAATCTCATATGATGGTTAACATGTTAATGTCATTTTATGTCATTTTCACTCTTTACATCTGCAGCTTTTATTTAGGGAGCATTCAGGCCGATAGGTGTGATGGCGTCCTGGAAATCTGCTATCAGGACGCCATCACACCTATCGGGGGTGGTACTTGTAACTAGCAGTAGGATGCATCATATGTTTCCATATATCTGATGTTTTTATAATTATTCTTAACTATAGATCAATGTGTATGTTCATGTATATCCTATTCGTTTTTGTATCAATAAACTTCTTTTTAACTATAATTCAACACTGCCAATTTCTGCATTGCCCTTAAAATCCCATTTTGAGGTACACATCTAGTTCTAAAAATTACAAGGGATGCTGGCAATGACACGGCCAACCCTCTGAGTCATATATTTATGGAAGGTATATTATATTTACTTGTTTTAACTTTTTTTTTTTTTTTGTACAGTTGCTTCCTTGTTTCTGACCTAGGTCAAAATGATGTCATACATCCCATGTCATCCCATCCCATTTAGGGGTATTTGTTTTTTCTTTCATCTGGGGGAGGTGAGGAGGGGCTTTCTCAGTCAAACATGTGCTTCTGTCTTCATGCCTGAGTAAAGGGCAGATGGATTCCAGGAAGTAAATGCCACATGAATCATCTGCCCTTACTGAAGACAGCCACGGCTAGAAATGCTAGTGGTGTGTTTTCCAAAGTGATTTCTCAACAAAATAAAGCATGGAGACATGGCTGGTTGGGCGATTTTGCTTTGAATGGTAAAAATTATTTGAATAGTGTTTTTTAGTTTGTGGTGTTCAGATACGGTTAAGTTCTACTATAAATATTAGCCAGGAATGTGGATGTTGTAGGTATTTTACACCATAAAGGAGAAATGCAGGTTTAAAATGCTATTGGTGAATTAGGTAGTCTAACTAAATGCAGAACAATGGTAATAATAAGAAAAAAAAAACTGCTGGATTGGACTGCTGGATCCTGACTCACTAGCAAGGAGGCCATGACTCTATTCGCCTCACCACTGCCTGCCACTAACATGAGAGGCATGGTACTGAAAAAAAAAATGGCTGCACACCACGGCTGGTCCTGGGTCCTTTTATTGAAATATCCCAATGTGACACACACAGGACACTGACAGGCTACAGACGGTTGAAGCGTTTCACACAAAAAAAGCTGAGCTTAATCATGGTTATCATTAAAGTAGTTGTAAAGGCAGAATATTTTTTATCTTAATGCATTCTATGCATTAAGATAAAAAACCTTCTGTGTGCAGCAGCCCCCCCCCCTCCCTAATTACCTACCTGAGCCCCTTTTCTCTCCAGCGATATCCACAATCCCCTTAGCCATCCAGGACACTCCTCCTGAATGGCTACGACAGAGCAGCGGCACCATTGGCTCCGGCAGCTGTCAATCAAAGTCAGTCAGCCAGGGGGAGAGAGGGGCAGGGCCAGGTTGGGGCTCTGTGTCTGAATGGATACACGGAGCTCTGACTCGGCTTGGGTGGCCCCTGTAGAAAGCTGCCTGCTGAGGGGTACTCAAAGGAGGGAGGGACTAGGAGCAGCAAAGAGGGACCCGAGAAGAGGAGGATGTTGGCTGCTCTGTGCAAAACCATCTGCACAGAGGAGGTAAGTTTAACATGTTTGTTATTTTTTTTAAAAACGAGCCTTTACAATCACTTTAAGGACAGCTTTTTTGTGTTAAACGCATCAACCATCTGTAGCCTGTCAGTGTCCTGTGTGTGCCATGTTGGGATATTTCAATAAAAGGACTCAGGAACAGCCGTGGTGTGCAGCCATTTCTTTTTTCAGTATATGCTTCACGGAGGCGAGACAGTGTGGGCACCCACGTGCGGAGTTTAATAGGCTCAATTACCTCACCAGGAGTGGCGTGTCTCTTGCTCTCTATGAGAGGCAAGGTCTTGGATCAAGCCATGGATTTCCCAAGCACACTGCAGACCCGGCCTCTCTGTATCCTAAGTGGGTGGAAGAAGAGGCAGAGGGTGATGTGAGCGATGCCTCAACATATCCACTATGAAGTCGGCATGTCCCAGATCAGACAGTATTTTGACATGACTTCACTTGTGCAGTATTTAGTTTGACTGCTGAATTCATCAAAATTATTTTATTGCTCCAAATATTCCTTGAAAAATCCATCACATATCACGTCTGCTGCATTGTTACTGCAGTTCCTTTTAGATTTATAATTTCAAAAATCTGACCATTTTCTAATAGGTCCACTGACATTACATACAGTATCTGCATCGTGGCATAAAAGGAGGGTGCTATTCATGATTTGAATACGGGACTGGTACAGCGGATCGGAACGTGACGACAGCAGGTCATTGGCCAAAGACAAAATGCTGTTTGTAACCCTTTACTTGTTCTACAGAAAGTCTTTATTCCCATCTATCAACTAGGACTCAGACAGGAAAAATGGAAGAATTCCCCATCGGTAAGGAAAAGGTTAAGTAACAACTAAATAAAACACAAATGAACACGTACATTAGAAAAAAAAAAAATCTTCAAAAAAGTCCTTTATGTTTATGTGTGGCTGATTGCTTCATTTGTACAATAATATATTTTCAAACAGATCTTTCATCTTGCAGGAGATGAAAAAGGCTCACCTAGTATCGGCCGTCATTTTTCTCTCTCTCTTTTTTAATTCAAATATTAAATGTCTGAAACATTTTCCATTGCTGTCTGTGCTACCGACTCCTTCTGAGCAAATTGAGAATATCTTGAAAAGAATATTTCTGTTTGAAAAGGAATTAAGCTTTCCCTGAAAGGATTCTTAAAGGTTGCGATATTCACAGCCCGATAAAGCGCCACCTTTTTTAATGAAATTCTAATTAGCAATTTTATGCACTCTTCCATTAGTCGGATCAGATTAGAACGCATTTGCACAGTCTTCCTTTTAATTAACTGCGCTCATAACGAGTTTCCAACAATTGTCAGTGGCTGCCTCGGAGTGGAGCGGCTGGATACGGACAGATGTGTGAACTGTCGGCGTTAAGGTTGGTGAGGGCCCTGTTACCAGGCCGTTCTCATAATGTCATTGTGTACTGTACCAGCGCCATTAATGGCAGACAATAGTGCAGCGTCTCAGCCAGCCTCATACATGCGCTGACTACAGCATATACGGTGTGTTTCGCCTAAGACCAATTTGATCTAACAGCAGTACCTCTCCTATGCAGAATAACTGAGCACTTTTCATACAAGAGTGAGGCAGGGGGCTGTATAAACCTGGGAGAGCAGAACAGGCTGCCTGGCCCCAATCATAGCAACCAAGGCGCTTTGCATAGACACCATGGCCATGTCTGAAGAAATCACAGCCCCCAATCCTTATATGAGCACCAAAAGCCTGCAAAAAGCAACTGAATGATAAAGGCACTTTAAATAAGACTCTTCCAGACAACATTCCAACCTCAGCTACAAAGCTCAACTTTCCTCTTTGTTGGTAATTCCACAACCTGTGTTTTATTTCACCTAGATTTCAAGCACCGCCTGATCCAGGGCGATGATGGGAAACCATTATATAAGATAGCAGAAGTCAGTAACTGAATGCGCATATACCTTATCATCACCTTGACACAGGTGCCAGGCTCAGGATGAATGTGCAGTGTAGGACCTTTGAGTAGGCCACACAACACAAAGCTGAACATTACCAACAATGAGGTATAAGTTCTCCTGGGGAGTTTGTTTTGAATTCTGTATGCTGGGCAGGGGGCACAATTGCGACCCAGCCCCATGCTACAGGGGGCCTGTGTGGCTCCCCTGTACACTTGGATAGGAGGGGCGGCATATAGAGGGACTGATCTCCCAATTTTCCTCCTGCAGCCGCTGAAAGCCTGCTTCTCCTCCTCTTCCTCCTGCTGGCATTCAGCAGCTGCGGGAGAAAAATGTAGGGCATTGGTTCCGCTATATGCCAGCCCCATGCCCTTCCTGTCCAGGTCCTGCTCCCCCCAAGCCCCTGTGTGCTCTCCAGCCCCCCCCCCCCATAGCTTTGCTGGCATCCCCCTTTCCCTCTCCCCCCAGCTACTGCAGGGGATGTGTCAAAATGGAGAGCAGAGAAGGAGCCGGTAAATATGTTATTTACTGGACCCTTCCTTTTATGAATGGATAGTCAGTGATTGGAACCGATAACTGGCTCTGTTCAGTCATAACTGAAGGAGAGTAAACTGTGTTTGCTAGGCTTCAGTTTGTGAATGAACAGGAGGCTCTGTGGAGTACAGTATGGACAGTACATTCCTGTCCATTCATTCTGTGCAGCTGAGGATGCAGAGAAGGAGAATGAAACCCGTGTCCTCCATCTACTTTCTCTTTCTCAAAGGTGAAACATTAGAGGTAATAAAGTAACAAAAATAAAAAACTACTGACACCAGTGGCGGAACTACCAGGGTTGCAAAGGTCGTATTTGCGATCGGGCCCTGGCATTCCACCACTGGGCTCGAAAGGTAGGGCTCCGGCCAGGGGGGCCCTCCATGGTTTCTTGCACCGGGGCCCTGAAGATTCTAGTTATGCTTCTGATGCCGGGGTCATGTTCTGAGCACAAAACCAAAGTATTGCATAATTTTTGGGGGATTCCAGGAAACAAACTAGACAATACACAAAAATCAGTCCTACCAACAATAAACATTCCATTTTGCACCATCTTGCTAGGAACTAGTGTGTCCTGCACAAGTAAAGGTTCTGCTACTGATTTCCCATTAAAAAGGCAATCTAAATGCACATGGCACAATATAACATACAGTACATCTCCCGCTAAGTCTGTCCAATTTCTTTCTGACATTTCTATGTATATAAACCAATTTCACCTAAAGGAGATCACGCGTTGGCTTAGCAGTAGGCTTACGTGGTCAAATGATCCTTATAGCTTCACAGGTTGTGGCAGAGCTTTCAGTAAAGGTGTCAATGTCTGGGAGGTTTCAGGTGATGATCCAGCTCTAACTGCTGCAAAGCTCACACAAGGGCCTTTTATGAACTGCAGTGCCACAGAGTACATATACAGAAATATTTATCCACTTCACAGGCTATCCCGCATCAGCCTCACATACATAAGCATCAACTGCCTGGAGCTTGGACATTTGTTCTGTGATAATTAGACAGAGCAGGTCTTCGATAAGATTTAAAGTGGGCACAAGCTGAATTCTTGTACCAAAGTGTGCCCAGGACACATTGACTTTGTATGTAACTAGTAACCTGTATTCCTCAATGATGTTAACAGAGGTCAGACAATAGACAAGGCAGGCAAAATTAACAACCTCCTGCACTCAGGGTGGATGTTCCAGCAATGGAGGACCTTAGGTCTTGGACATCTTTAAGCTAGACTTTGCAGCCCCGAGGACTGGGGAAGCCGAAAAAGAGCACTGGAAAAACTGGTGCACCTTCTGTTTATCAAAGGATAAGGCAAGACAGGTATAAAGCTCAGGGGTAAGAGCTCCAAAAAGAAAATTTTTGGGACTAGAATCTGTGATGTTTGCATGTACAGCACTTGTCCATTATTCAGAAACATGAGAGCAAATCAGTTCCTTAAAAGGTAATCACAAAATGTGATATTATTATTATTATTTCAGGTACTTATATAGCGCTGTCAATTTACATAGCGCTTTGCATATATATTATACATTCACATCAGATCAGTGATAGATCTTTAACACCTTTTTTAGTGGGCACTAAAAACACATGGTGGTAATATTATTATTATACAGGATTTATATGGTGCCAACAGTTTGCACAGCGCTTTACAACTTGAGGGCAGACAGTACAGTTACAATACAATTCAATACAGGAGGAAGCAGAGGGGCTCTGCTCGTTAGAGCTTACAATCTAGGAGAGAGTGTCAAGTGATACAAAAGGTAACAACTGTGAAGGATGATCTGATGGAGAAAATAAAACAGTTGTTAGGTAGGGGCAGAATAGGCTTCTCTGAAGGAGGGTTTTCAGGGATCGTCTAAAAGCAAACAGAGTAGGAAGTTCCATAGGATAGGAGAGGCTCCGGAAAAGTCCTGTAGGTGAGCATGGGATGAGGTGACGAGGGAGCTAGAGAGCAGGAGGTCTTGGGAGAATAGAAGACAAGGAGTAGGTTGGTATTTGAAGGCTAGGTTAGTGATTACGTTATGGATAGCATTGTAAGTTGTTTGAATTGTAATTTGAATGTAATTTGTTTTTGTGATTGGAATTCAATAGAGGGATTGGCAGAGAGGAGTAGCAGACACTGAATGGTTGGTAAGGTGGATGAACCTAGCAGCAGCATTCGTGATGGACTGAACGGGGGATAGCCTATGTAAAGGTAATCTCGTGAGGAGGGAGTTGCAGTAGTCGAGACAAGAGATGACCAGGGAGTGAACTAGGAGCTTTATGGTGTCATTGGTTAGGAAGGGGCGTATGTTGGAGATGTTGAGGAGGGTGAGGCGGCAAGATTTGGAGAGTGATTGGACATGGGGCCAAAAGGAGACTGACTGGTGTTGAGACTAAGTTTAAAAAAATTAAGAGCCTAAACATGGACAACAAATGTTGACAACATACCCTGCTTTGGATGTTCCTTATACAGACTGCAGTGACATTATACACCGTAGCCAATGAGACGACAGCTGAAGAGACAGCGGTCAACAGTGACGTATTGTAAGGGTTGTGGTATGTACAGGCCTCACAACATAGGAACATGGTGACTTTTAAAGGAATGACAGCAAGTCTAATAAGCCCTTCAGGTCAAGATAGATGGTAAATAAGCTGGGCTCCTGTTCTTGATGCTCTTTTATCACATGTCCAAATGCTGAATGATATGGACACCACATACGCTTTACACACCATTTAAATGGAGCCCGAAGATCCCTAGATGTGCGCAGGAAAGGGTATGAGATTAGAAAGACGCAGTTTAACATTTACGTGTTATGTCTCCATTCCAGGCAACAATAGACATTGTTTTTATGTGCAGGCTGATAACGGCAACTATTCCCTTTTATAATGTAATACTGCAGATAAGGGTATCATCCAGCCGCTACATTTACATAAAGATCACACCGCCGCTGATAACCTGAGTTTTTATCTCCAGCAGAAATGCAGCTTTTGCGCTGGGCGAAGGAATATACCAAGCCAGGAAGATCGTTTTCTAATAGCGTAATATGCTGGAAATTAAGATAACATTTAGTACAAAGCGGCTGGAAACAGAGTACACTCTCCTGCACCTCCTACGTACCACAATACCTGCCGTTTCATTAAAGCCAGTGACCTCTGCCGCTGGCACCTTCGCATCCCTCCAAATGCCGATGTAAAGAGCAATGAGCTGTTAATGACCACTGCTGGGGACAGAGGTCAGACGTCTAATGATCCCACACACTGACCATATTACCACTACAGCTAAAGATTCTGCTACAAAATGACTAACTTGCTGGGAAAATAGCCAGGAGGCATGTCTTTATAAAGAAGTAACTAGAGCTTTCACCAAACATTCACTGGTAGTGAATCACTGTCCTTCAAAACACATAAACCAGGAAGATTCATCTGCAGTGAGTGTTTGTTAAATGTCAGATTCATGGTTTTATAAATACACCCCGAGGTGTTATCTAGAGAACCTTAACTTCAAACCTGTGATCTGTGAAACTACATTCTGGAAGACTTTTCTCCGTGTCAGACACTACAGACCAGAGGACGTAATTGTAAGGTTAAGATAAAGCAACTTAAATACTCAATGAAGTATAAGTAGCAGGGGCAACCTTTGTGGCCAGAAAAGCTTTAAAGTGGCACTAAAGGCAAAAATACCCACCTCCAACGGTCCAATGCCTGTAATGTCCCTCGCCAGGACTGGCATCTTCTTCCTGGGTTCTTCGGGGTGCCAGTCTTCACCTGTTTTGATTGGCCGGCATGGGATGACCTCACTCCCACACATGCGCAGGAATGCAGTCATCCTGGCACGCTGCTAGTATGCCTGAATGTAAACTGAGCTACGCATGCGTAGGTCCGTGTACATTTCGTGAAGGATTGCAAATAGGCAGGTAGGTGTACTTTATTGCAGGAGACATTGCATGTTTCTTCTGCAACAAAAAGCCTGCCTGTTTTTTTATTTTTTACATTTAGTTCTGCTTTTAAGTAGAACTGAAGGCATTTTTTTCCATTTTGGATAGAGTAAAGGAGGGTTATAAACACTGTCAGGTTTTGTGTTACTTTGGGGAAATTTCCATTTACTTCCTGTCCTATAGCCAAAACAGGAAGTGACAGGAAATCCAAAGTGAGCTAATGACCAGAACTTGTGTCTCCATTGGAATATTTCCCCTCTAATGCTGTTCTTGTGACCACTAAAAATGTGGGATTTCCTCTCGTTTTCAGTGATAACAGTCACCAAGGCAAATAGAGGGAGTGAACCTCCCTAATTGTAAAGCTCTGCGCAAACTGTTGGCGCTGTATAAATCCTGTATAAGAATAATAATAATGGGGACACAAACTGCATTAAAGAACAAGTGTTCTAATCACTTTCTACTCTAAAACTAAAAAAATGCTTTCATCTCTAGTTTCTCAAAAAAAATAAAATATATATATATATATATATATATATATATATATATATATATATATATATATATATATATATATATATATATATATATATATAAATATAAATATAAATAAAAATAAATAAAAGAAAGGTGAACAATGACCTATCACATCATATTACTTCTGTCCACATTCAGAGCTTTGGGTTTGCTGATCTTAACAGTAAATCAGTGGTGCCTGATGTTATTTTTATTTGGGGGGGTGGCAAACAACCACTCCCCCTCTGGGCGGCACCTCCCCAACCCACTGTCTGCCAGTTGGTCCGCCACCTACCCAATCTAGATTGGGTAGGTGGCGGACCCAATCTAGATTGCAGGCGGACCCAATCTAGATGGCAGGCGGCGGGCATTGTGCAGCGGCTCCTGCGTCCTCCATGGCTTCTGCCATGTGTCTCCTCCTAGGTGTCCAAAAGGATTGCCTGTCCTTTCAGCCAAACCAGTGATGGGTCTCAAGATCCGCTTCCCGATTGGCTGGAAGGAGGTTCAGTGTTACAAATAGCGAATATTAATTCGCTATTGTAACACATTTGGGTGAGATTGTTCACATTCTCTGCGCCTGGAGCCCATCCTATTTTGAAGCCTATTAGAGCCTCTAATTAGGTGCTTAAAAATACACCCCCCCCTTTTGGAATTCATGCGTCCGGCATCCTGCATAGGGGCAGGACGCATGGATAGGGGGGCGGCACCTGTGTGTCCTTAATGGACGACCCCTGCAGTAAATTATCCGTCTTTGTGTGTCAGCTTTTAATATTAGCAGCTTGCCATAAATTCTAGCCTCGTACAGGTCATGTTTTATGCTAAGGCCAGGTCAGGGACAGTTCTGAGTTCATTTCTGGAGGCCAGACTTTCGCAGCATTTAGCAAATATCCGGTTAAGTCTCTCTCTGTCCCCGTCAGTGGGCTTCACATTCCAACCAGGGTTTCTCTATGCTGAAGCAGTTTGTCCATCATTCATTGAAGACTATCGACACGCTAAATTACTTTGCTTTTTTTTTAAACTTTATTTTCTACATTTATAGTAAAGAAACCAGTTGTATGTAGAGTGCATTTCCTAAGAACTGGAAAGTTCCATGCGGGAGGGTCTGCCTCGGAGGTTATAGGTTACCTGTCAGAAAAATTGTGAGAGGTTCAAAAAGGAAGCATCCAAAACACTGTCACCCTTAGGATCCTTATAAACAGTTCGAATCTCGGCTGGTTCAGGAAGAACTGGCCAAAATTCAAACCGTTAATGGGCAGACTGAATGTACCAAGTTGATCGATAGATCTATTTAACATGCCGGATTCCCTTGTGATTATCGCTGGCGGCTACTATAGCCGCTAGCGATAATCACTGTCTTCTCCTGGTAGGGACGGTTCCCCCGCCCGCCCCTGCCTCCCCGCCTGAAGAAAACAATTGCTGATTCCCATGTCAGCACTGTCTGTGTTGATGGGTGAATCGTGCAAATTTCTTTCCTGCAACCCGTGGTTGCAGGAAAGAAATTTGCACCGTGTATCGCCTGCCAGTTACAGTTATACGTAGCTAGTTAGACAAAACAAGGGAGATATAGATAGTATGTGGATTTCTCATGATGCAAATACATAAAAAGCAAAATCTTGCCTTCTACATGTGTTTTTCTGCATTTAGCATTTGCATGGTCCTACTTAACACACTGAAATGCACAAAAAAATGTCATAGTTCTTAAAATAGGCACAGAGTTGTGGTCCATAGAAGTGAGTGCATGTTTGCCTTTGCAGGAAATTAGATGGGTGTAAAAAGACCTCAGTACACTTTTCCATGATGTTCCCACTACACATCAGAGTCGAGTGCATGACCTTTTCATTGAACTGGATGGCTCTAGGTAACGTGCTGCTTCACCTTAGGCTGTGCTACACTTAAAGGCACATGGCCTGAAAAGTCTAGGTGTGCTAGCCCCGTGTTTCCTGTTAATTTACTTACACCTCTTAAGATGGTGCGAGTCCACTTGACCACAGATGTAGCATAGGCGCTGGATGTATACCTGCATTTTCTTGCCAAAAAAGCATGTAAGAGGTCATGCCTGGTGCTGTTCTTTTTAAAGACGTACAGTAGGACATCCCCTGGAAAATTCCAACTTGGCCCAAAGCCAGGAAAAAAAATTCACACACTACAAAGAATGAAAAGTCAGATTATGAAAATTATATCAAGATGGAAAACACATTTATTTAGTCACCATACGGTTCTTTAAGAATTTCAGGGTGTCCCTGATTACAGGAAGCAGCTCTGATTGGCAGGTTCTGGTCACATGCCTGCCGCAATTTACGTACGTATAACAGCGTGTGAATTTGTAAATCTCTCGATGCGGGAGACTGCCGAGAACACATGTTCCTTCATTGATGTCATTCATATTCACTGTAGCATTTTTGACATTTTTGGTAGTCCCATGGGGTGCATCAGCCTCGGACAGGCCCAGCGCTGTGAGGGGTCCCTGACATCTCCCTAACATGGAACATATTGGAGGGCTGCCCTCTCCCTGTGAAATGCATGGGCCACTTTGTCAAGTCATGTGTGAACTATAATTTAGGCTAATAATTGCCAGACGCAAGCTCAATGAAACATCACCGTCTGCAAACGGGCTGAATTTTAATACACAGAAAAGTTGCTCGCCTCAGGCCAGGACGGGCCTAACAAACACATCTGGAAACACTTAAAAAGTGATAAATGATTTGGCATCTACATTGTCTACTGGTGAGCCGCTTAGGAAAGCAAAATTAGGCCGAACAGGTGTTAGAGGGAAGAACGCTGGTGCATTTTAATAGAATTGTCAAAATGTTGGACCCAGATGTTGACATCTTTGCATACAAGATGGAATGTAATCCTACGCTTCTATTTCAGTAATTATTTGCTGGAGTTTTTACGCAGGAAATCCTTGCTTCTCTTAGACGTCCTCCCTCCTCCCTGAACTCTTCCACCCATCAAAGTGTACAGCCTCTCCCGATTGCATCTGCATGCTTTAAATAATCCATGCCTGTCACATTGCATTTTTTTCTCTTGGATCACAACCATCACGTCCCATTCTTCTGCGCACCTCCCTCTTTTCTACGCCGGGATCTCTTGCCAAACAGATCTACAGTTAAAGAAGTCTGTTGCCTTCTCACGATGCTTGGCACTGCCGTCTAGCTGTGCCGTCCCGACATGACATCCTGAGATCTTCAATGCCACGACATGTATTGTGGCTTATCGAAGACAACCAAGGAAGAATGCGGCCTTTTTCAGTTTCCCCCTAACCTTTACAGATGTATCAGCGTGTAAAAGTTCATTATAATATCAGCCGCAAAGTCTTCTCTTTCTCAGTCATAAAAAATTCAGTTTTCTGATGAAAGTGTGGCGGTGGGACGTTGGCGTTGGGCTGCCTGGTTTGTTGGGTTCAGCTAAGGCGCCAGCTGTGTATTTTAATAGTGGAATTGTGATGGGACGGAGCTGTCAGAAATCACAGGCTATGTAAATATAGGAAGGAATGTGTTAATAATGAGGCGCTTTATATGTATTCGCACGCAGGCCTCTGAGAGCTGAAGGCCTGCGCTGAGGACAAGGGGGACTGTATGGACTTTATAGGAAGCCTTTCCACACTGAAGAGGAGACAGGAACCTTGGCACTAATACAGCATGTCGTGAAGTAGCTCACTGAGACCAAATTTCACCTGTGCAGAGCCATTAGTACCATGAACGACGATGAAGGGTTGTTATAGGTCACGGCATTATGCACACTCTGTCCTATTAAAGACCGACAGCAGAAGCTACCTGCGGGAACCTCAGACATAAACCAGTAGTAAACACAAGTAGGTCCCACCAAGAGACCCTGTGATCTGAGACACCACAGGTCCACTACCAGGACACCAAATGTCTTATCTCTTCATTGTCTTCATCAAACATATACAAACGTCACTTAAAGTGTATGTCTGGGCAGAACATCTCTGCAATACATGCACATTTTTCCATGTTTTGTCTGTTTAAACACTGCAAGCACAGAAAAAGTCCTGGTGAGCTTTCAGAAATCCAATGAGCTCCTGTCTTCCCGCAGAGAACCGACAACTATGCCTCTCCTGCACTGAAATCCCAAATGTTTTCAGCACTGCTTGAGTTCTTGCCTGCTGGACTACAGAACCCCTCCCTGATATAGAAATGATAAGGGGGGAGTTTCTGAGAATGTAAACAAGGTGGACTAATAGTGAAGGGGGGGGGGGGCTATAAAGATGACGGGAGTTGGGCGTGTGCTGTAGTCACTGTGGCACTGTGTTTGTGTGTGGGGGGGGGGGGACTGTGTTATCAGTTTATTGTAGTCAATAGGAGCTCTTTTTAGGTTTGTTGGCAGAATCAACAGGTATGCTTCCAGCTTTTTTAACAACCTCTCACAGGTAAACAGCCAGTTGGGGGAGCTGTTCCATTCAGTGAAGGTTTAAAAGTTTCCATTTGTAAAGGTGTTGGTGGGGGAGGGGAGGGGAGGGGGATAAATTGCCACTGACCATCAATGATTGTGGGATTGTTTGGGTGTGTGGGGGAGTTAAAATGCCACTGACCAAAAAAGGTGGGGGGATTAAAGTGTCACTGACTGACCACCAATGCCTTTTTTTGGAGGAGGGTCCAAGCTGTCACTGACCACCAATGATTGTGTAACTATTTTTATAATGTTGGGGGAGCGGTTACTGTGCCACTGACCACCAATGATTGTAGGAATATTTCTTGACCAACATAGGGTTGCCACCTCATCCCTTTAAAACACATATTAATTACACAGTTTCTGTGACTGATTAAGGTGGTAATTAAACTCACTTGGTGCCTTATCTGCATGAAATTATCCTCAGAACCTGTGTTATTAATATGTGTTCAGTTTTAATGGGATGGGGTGGCAAG
This sequence comes from Lithobates clamitans, assembly GCA_037952925.1. NCBI lineage: Eukaryota > Metazoa > Chordata > Amphibia > Anura > Ranidae > Lithobates > Lithobates clamitans. The sequence continues at coordinate 1,956,145 of JBBGZY010000597.1, forward strand.
CCTAGCCCAACATCAGTGTCTGACTTCACAAATGGGCTTCTGGAAGGATGGTCAAACATTCCCATAGACACACTCCTAAACCTTGTGGACAGCCTTCCCAAAAGAGTTGAAACTGTTATACAGTATCTCACAAAAGTAAGTACACCCCTCACATTTTTGAAAATATTTTATGATATCTTTTCACGTGACAACGCTGCAGAAATGACACTTTGCTACAATGTAAAGTAGTGAGCGTACAGCTTGTATAACAGTATAAATTTGATGTCCCTTCTAAATTACTTAACGCACAGCCATTAATGTCTAAACCGCTGGCAACAAAAGTGAGTACACCCCTAAGTGAAAATGTCCAAATTGGGCCCAATTATCCATTTTCCCTCCCCCGGTGTCATTTGACTCGTTAGTGTTACAAGGTCTCAGGTGTGAATGGGGAGCAAGTGTGTTAAATTTGGTGTTGTCACTCTCACTCTCTCATACTGGTCACTGGACGTTCAACATGGCAAAGAACTCTCTGAGGATCTGAAAAAAAGAATTGTTGCTCTACATAAAGATGGCCTAGGCTATAAGAAGATTGCCAAGATCCTGAAACTGAACTGCAGCACGGTACATCGGTTTAACAGGACAGGTTCCATTAAGAACAGGCCTCGCCATGGTCGACCAAACAAGTTGAGTGCACGTGCTCAGCGCCATATCCAGAGGTTGTCTTTGGCAAATAGACGTATGAGTGCTGCCAGCATTGCAGCAGAGGATGAACTGGTGGGGGGTCAGCAGATCAGTCCTCATATCATACGCCGCACACTGCATCAAATTCATCTGCATGGCTGTCATCCTAGAAGGAAGCCTCTTCTAAAGATGATGCACAAGAAAGACACGCAGACTAAGGACATGAATTATTGGAACCATGTCCTGTGGTCTAATGAGACCAAGATAAACTTATTTGGTTCAGATGGTGTCAAGCGTGTGTGGCGGCAACCAGGTGAGGAGTACAAAGACAAGTGTGTCTTGCTTACAGTCAAGCATGGTGGTGGGAGTGTCATGGTCTGGGGCTGCATAAGTGCTGCCGGCACTGGGGAGCTACAGTTCATTGAGGTAACCATGAATGCCAACATGTACTTTGACATACTGAAGCAGAGCATGATCCCCTCCCTTCGGAGACTGGGCCACGAGGCAGTATTTAACATGATAACGACCCCAAACACACCTTCAAGATGACCACTGCCTTGCTACAGAAGCTGAGGGTAAAGGTGATGGATTGGCCAAGAATGTCTCCAGACCTAAACCCTATTGAGCACCTGTGGGGCATCCTCAAACGGAAGGTGGAGGAGCGCAAGGTCTCTAACATCCACCAGCTCTGTGATGTCGTCATGGAGGAGTGGAAGAGGACTCCAGTGGTGAATTTCATGCCTAAGAGGGTTAAGGCAGTGCTGGAAAATAATGGTGGCCACACAAAATATTGACACTTTGGGCCCAATTTGGACATTTTCACTTAGGGGTGTACTCACTTTTGTTGCCAGCGGTTTAGACATTAATGGCTGTGTGTTGAGTTATTTTGACGGAAAAGCAAATTTACACGCTCACTACTTTACATTGTAGCAAAGTGTCATTTCTTCAGTGTTGTCACATGAAAAGATATAATAAAGTATTTACAAAAAAGTGAGGGGTGTACTCACTGTTGTGAGGTACTGTATCTGCAAAGGGTGGGCCAACGCATTATTGAACCCTACGGATTAAGACTGGGAAGCCTTTAAAGGTAGGTGTCCCAATACTTTTGGTAATATAGTGTAGCTACTGGAATTTTTTTTGCAATTTTCCCATCCAACATTAAAGAATTTGTAAACCCAACATTTCATATTCCTGATATGTGCCTGCTGTACCATGTACTTGTATGAACAATACCCTATTCTCTTTGCATTGCATCTTCTGTGAGCAGTGTAAAAATAAAAAGTAAAATAAGTAAGAAGTGCCCATATGTGAACGCATACGTAAGTCACGCACACATATGTTTGCATCACACATGTGAGGTACTGCCACGAACGTTAGAGCGAGAGCAATAATTCTAGCAGTAGATCTCTTCTGTAACTCCAAACAGGTAACCTGTAAAGGCGATTAAAGCGTCACCTATGGAGATTTTTTAAGTACCGTAGTTTGTCACCATTCCACGAGCGTGTACAATTTATAAAGCATGATATGTTAGGTATCTATTTACTCGGCATAACATAATCTTTCACATTTTACAAAAAAATTGGGGTAAATATTGTGGGGTTTTTTTTTATTCATTGGATTATTTTTTCCCAAAAACTGGCATTTGCAAAACCGCTGCGCAAATACCGTGTGACATTACAAAAACTGCAACGATCGCCATTTTATTCCCTAGGGTCTCTGCTTTAAAAAAAATGTATAATGTTTGGGGGGGGGTTCTAAGTAATTTTCTTGCGAAAAATACTTATTTAACCACCTCAATACAGTGCACTTACACCCCCTTCCTGCCCAGACCAATTTTCAGCTTTCAGCGCTCTCACACTTTGAATCACAATTACTCAGTCATGCAACACTATCCCCATATGAAATTTGCGTCCTTTTTTCCACACAAACAGAGCTTTCTTTTGGTAGTATTTAATTACTAGTGGGTTTTTTATTTTTTGTGCTATAAATAAAAAAACACATAAATTTTGTGAAAAAAATGCCTTTTTTCTTTGTTTCCGTCATAAAATTTTGCTAATTAGTCATTTTTCTTCATAAATTTATACTGCTACATATCTTTGGTAAAAATAACCCAAATCATTGTATATTATTTGGTCTTTGTGAAAGTTATAGAGTCTACAAACTATGGTGCCAATCACTGAAAATTGATCACATCTGATCAGGCCTTCAGTACATCAAGTGAATCTAATTTCTTGAGATACTAACAAGTCAAGAATGTACAAATACCCCCCAAATTACCCCTTTTTAGAAAGTAGACATTCCAAGGTATTAAGTAAGTAGCATGGTGAGTTTTTTAAGTTGTAATTTTTTCCCACAATTCTTTGCAATTCTTTTTTTTTTTTTTACAAAATTGTCATATTATCCGGTTATTTCTCACACACAGCATATGCATACAACAAATTACACCCAAAAATATATTCTGCTACTCTTCCCGAGTATGGCGATACCACATGTGTGAGACTTTTACACAGCCTGGCCACATACAAAGGACCAACATTGAAGTAGCACCTTCAGGCGTTCTACGAGCATAAATGACACATCTTATTTCTCAACCACCTATTACACTTTTGAAGGCCCTGGAGCACCAGGACAATGGAATTACCCACAAAATGACCCTATTTTGGAAAGCAAACACCCCAACGTATATTCTATGAGGCATGGGCTGCAGATAGGTATTCGGGTACTCTGATGGGCTGCAGATAGGTACTCGGGTACTCTGATGGGCTGCAGACAGGTACTCGGGTACTCTGGCTGCAGATAGGTACTCGGGTACTCTGATGGGCTGGTGACAGGTACTCGGGTACTCTGATGGGCTGGTGACAGGTACTCAGGTACTTTGATGGGCTGGTACTCGGGTACTCTGATGGGCTACAGATAGGTACTCGGGTACTCTGATGGGCTGGTGACAGGTATTCAGGTACTCTGAAGGGCAGTGACAGGTACTCATATGAACTGTGACAGGTACTCAGGTACTCTGGTACTCATATGGACTGTGACAGGTACTCATATGGACTGTAACAGGTACTTAGGTACTCAGATGGACTGTGACAGGTACTCTGGTACTCGGGTACTCAGATGAACTGTGACAGGTACTTGGGTACTCAGATGGACTGTGACAAGTACTCGGATACTCAGATGGACTGTGACAGGTACTCAGGGACTCGGGTACTCAGATGGACTGTGACAGGTACTCAAGTACTCAGATGGACTGTGACAGGTACTCAGGTACTGGGGTACTCAGATGAACTTTGACAGGTACTTTGATGGAGGGTGACAGGTACTTTGATGGGTGGTGACAGGTCCTCTTTATTGGGGGGCAATCAGTGTGATTGGTGTACACTGTAAGTGGTAACGAGATGTTACCGCAATCTCCTTCTCACACGCGATCGGTGTGTGAGGAGGAGAACCCGGTAACATCTCGTTAGCGCTCTATGTTTACATTTAGTGATCGGCTGTGAAAGGATCACAACCGATCAAGTGGTAAACAGCAACCGGCCAATGGCTGTTTACAAGCGTTGGTGACTAGCAGTGTTCCCGGGAACACGCTGAAACCAACGTGTACGCGCAGCGCGCGCGCCATGCAGAGTGGGGCGGTACCATCTGTGATCGGCCATGACTTCATCACGGCTGATCACGTGGTAAATAGCCATGCCCAATGGCTGTTCACCCCCCTCAGTGGCGAGCGGTGTCTCCGTGAAACGCCGCCACTGAAGGTACAGGGCTGCGCGCACACAATCGGGCGCATTCCCTGTTTAAATGGACAGATGTCATATGACGCCCGCCCAGAACGATAGCCGCACCGCCTAGCCGTCATATGACGGCCGGCCGGCGCAAGCGGTTAAAATGTCCTAGAAAAATCCTGGTCGGCAAGTGATTAAAGTTGTTTTTTCCTAAGCAACAAGAAAAAATGGTAATTCAAAAAACAACCTACCAACCACACCAATCCCCAAACAACTAGTGTAATTGACTGCTGTAGGCCGCTGCACTGCACACATGATCACACCTGATTATCCTGCAGACATTTTGCAATTTGCTGGTGTGTAAATTGACAGTACACTGAAGAGCTATAATTCCTTTTCTTGTAATAACTGAATCTGTAATATCTGAAAAAAAGAATAAGCAAAGTCACAATGTGTGAACTGGCTAATTCCTTGGACGTAAAAAATACTGCAAAATATTTTGTAAGGGGAACAAACTGATTTTTTTTTTTGCAACTGAAATTAGCTACTTCTAATTTGCACAAATTATGATAAAACCAGCCCAACAAATCCACTGTCATATCTACCAATAACAGTTTGGGGTGGATTATCAAAGGCAAATAGACTGTGCACTTTTCAAGTAGTTTCTTCAGAGCTTAGTAAATGAGGCAAAGCTTCACTTTCCAAAGAATAACCAATTACATGCAAGACAAATTAAAAAAACAGCAATTTTGCTTACACATGATTGGATGATGTGAAGCACTAACTCACGGTGGAGCTGTTAGTTTAAGCGGGTCTGTTACCTTCACTTTGCTTCCCTCTGTTTCACCGGCACCGGGTCTAGGGGTTCCATTGAGTTTACTTCTGGACGACACACACACCAACACTGGAGTACGTTTTCAATTCTTTATTGAACAGACAAACTTTAGGAAGTAGCAGGAAAGAGGCGGAAAAGGAAACTTTCAGGAGAAACTCAAATATCTTCTTGTAGAATCTTAGCGACAAATGTCCTGGTAGAATTCAGATAATTATGTGGAATGCGCTCCCCTCGTGGGACACACTCCTTGCTCGTCTGGATAGGCCTCTCTCACCGGTTTAGCAGCCAGTACGCAGCACGAATCAAAAGTCTCTGGCACAGACTCGATTGGGGGAATAAATCCGTACTATCCAGGCCCCTGTATAGACCAGCTCACCGCGTGATCTCTCCAAGATGGGTCCTCCCCTGGGATCTCCTCAGTTGTCCAGCTTCGTCACACAGGACCGACAGCTCAGGACCATTCCTTGGCCGCGGTGGTAGGCCCCAGACAAGCCTCTGGACCCACCCCTGCGCCGCAGCATTGTGGGCCTCCTGATCGGAGGACCATGAGGTAGCTCCTTAACGCATACCTGTTGGCCAGGAGGGCCAGTAGGTGGCTGTAAAACGAACCCTAGAACATGGCGTCTGTCCCATAAATACCCTCTTCCCAGAATGCAACTGGGAGGACCACCTCCACCGAGCTTGTCTCCGAGACAGAGGAGCATCTATACACTTCGACTCGTTGCCTTTCCAACACTGACTAGTGGTAACAGCGACACCCACCGGCCAGCACGGAAACACACACGTCAGCCAAGCTGGAACAGAGGCAAACTTTTACCTTCCTAATGCACAATTTACTAAATTTACCTAACCTGCGGTAGATTGTAAATCTACCAGCGCTACATACTCCCCTCACTACAATAGACGTTGTCCCCAACGTCTGTCCCGAACACAGTAACAGTAACTCTCAAGCCTGAGAGTAAGCATTTGAGTTTCTCATAACTTTAGATAGACAAAGAGAGAAAAAGAACAGTTTAAAGACATTATGAGACTTATATGTTATAAAACATTATGTTCACAGCCGCAAACAAAACCACAATATAATTGTTCACAACCTTACTAACTAACTAGCTGAAAAATCTCCCAGCTATACATATGATCCGATGATCCCTGAAAAGGAAACATAGTTAAGCACACATATATACATATCCTATACAACAGTAGGAGCAAAGCCTCATTAAAAATGAAACTCTCTTCCCACAATCTATACTACAAAACTTTTGGAGTCCATCCGTGCACAAGAACTCTTTTTTTTTTTTTTTTTATAAAAGAAATCCGGCTAGCAAAAGAAGTCCTTGGATTTAAACAATGAACAGGATCTGTAGATCTTGACCACGCAGATCTCCTTACCCTGACACCATCTAGCTAAGTAACTTTAAAGTGGTAGTGTCCATAATTACCAGTAAAACCGAGGATCTGGCAAAGTCACATATTTTCCTTCTTTATCCACAGTGGTAATAAAATATACAGCATTGTCCTTTCCTGGTCTGCAGATTACCACTTTATCAGCATAGATATGCCGACCATAGTTCCAATGTACAAAGCATCCGTTGAAACGTTCATCCATCCGGACAGAACATCCAGTCTTTCTAAAGGGCTTAGGTACAGACAAGTAGTCCCAAATAGCTTCATTGTACCAAAACTCCCGATTAGCTTCAATCTCCCGCATGACATCCTGGGGCACATAGGGGAATTCCAAACCATACTCTGCGGCCACACGCTTGTTTAACACCCTTTGCAAGCGAGCAAGTTTTGGCAAAGATCTGTCTTTCCCCATACCAGGCGGTACACAGGAATCTAATGACTTTTTCACCATAGACCCAGCCGGTGTCTGTAGCGAACCGATAACTTTTGACAAAGTCCCAGCAACAACACTGTGCATCTCCACACAGGGTGATGTCTTTCCAGAACCCATGGCAGTCTATTCAGGAAAAGTCACTGTGGAGGCAACATCCTCGCCTTGTGACCACAATAGCTCTTGTGACATGGTTTCAAACAAGACATCATCCCCGGAAAGATCCGACATGGATTCTAGTTCCGAGTCTCTCAATTCTTCTGCTGGCAAATACTTATTTACAGTCCCCAACAATGGCTTACCCGTCCCCGGCGTAGACTTTGGTAGCTCCGGCTCAGGTAACCTCTGGGGTAGGCCTCGACCGCGGCCGCGGGAAGCCTTCACATAGCCCACCTTCTTCTGAGTAGGCACCACAGGAGCAGGCGTAGTGGACTTAGAAATCAAAGTAATGTCTCCTGACGAGACGGCAGCAGCAGTGTCTCTTTCTGAAACATTGTCGGTAGCAACAGGCAAAGTAGCGGCCTCTTTCTCTGCAGCGGTAGCAGCTTCCACCGTAGCGATACCTGTCACCCAATCCATCTGATAGGCACGGGGCGGCATGGTAGGTGGCTCCACCACAAACAAGTACTCTCCACACTGTGGACATCGGCCAAATGGACAAAGATATACGGCCAATCCTCCACATTGATGGCAGGTCATGCCCAGTCCCTCAACATTTCCCGAGGTATACAGGACAAACCTCCCAAGCGGCTTCATTCGAACTCCAGTATCTGTGAGCAGAGTTCCAGATTGCACAGTATTCATCACGGTGCTTGCAGGGAACACTCTGGGTCCCACAACCGATTGCAACGCCGGAAAAGACATGGCCACACTCTGATCTTTTCAGCAGGATCACGAGGCTTCTCCTCTGGCGCCAAGCACACTACACGCGTCCCACGCGGTAGCAAGTAGGGTAACTCCTCCCACTTGTTCTTTCAGTCACGTAGCTCCTGGGCCTCTTCTGGCGCCCAGCGTCTACGCACACAAAAGCAAAGTCCTGCAGTTTAACCTTTCCTCTTCCTGAAAAGATTTTTTTTTCAAAGTCCAGCTCTCTCTGTAAACTCCCGGTAAAACACTCCACTGGGTTGTAATAATTGTCGGTCAACAAATCCCGGACGAGCCCCCACATGAAGCACTAACTCACTGTGGAGCTGCTAGTTTAAGCGTGTCTGTTACCTTCACTTTGCTTCCCTCTGTTTCACCGGCACCGGGTCTAGGGGTTCAGTTGAGTTTATTTCTGGACGACACACGCACCAACACTGGAGTACGTTTTCAATGCTTTATTGAACAGACAAACTTTAGGAAGTAGCAGGAAAGAGGCGGAAAAGGAAACTTTCAGGAGAAACTCAAAAATCTGCTTGTAGGATCTTAGCGACAAATGTCCTGGTAGAATTCAGATAATTATGTGGAATGCGCACCCCTCGTGGGGCACACTCCTTGCTCGTCTGGATACGCCTCTCTCACCGGTCTAGCAGCCAGTAAGCAGCACAAATCAAAAGTCTCTGCCACAAACTCGTTTGGGGGAATAAATCCGTACGATCCTCTGCCACAGGATGTATCAGATTTTCTGCAATGAAAGTCAGTCACAGTGCCTGAACCTTTAAGCCGAACCGGCAACACTATGCTGTATGGTTACTTCTTTTGGATATGTCCTCCAACCGAGTCACCAGGCCCCTCTATAGACCAGCTCACCGCGTGATCTCTCCAAGACGGGTCCTCCCCTGGGATCTCCTCGGTTGTCCAGCTTCGTCACACAGGACCAACAGCTCAGGACCATTCCTCGGCCGCAGTGGTAGGCCCCAGACAAGCCTTTGGACCCACCCCTGCGCCGCAGCATCGTGGGCCTCCCGATCGGAGGACCACGAGGTAGCTCCTTAACGCATACCTGTCGGCCAGGAGGGCCGAACCTAGAACATGGCGTCTGTCCCATAAATACCCTCTTCCCAGAATGCAACTCGGAGGACCACCTCCACCGAGCTTGTCTCCGAGACAGAGGAGCATCTATACACTTCGACACGTTGCCTTTCCAACACTGACTAGTGGTAACAGCGACACCCACCGGCCAGCGCGGAAACACACACAACGTCAGCCAAGATGGAACAGAGGCAAACTTTTACCTTCCTAACGCACAATTTACTACATTTACCTAACCTGCGGTAGATTGTAAATCTACCAGCGCTACAGATGTAAGTCAGCAGAGCTTCCCCTCGTTTACTAAGTGCTAGAGCAACTGCACTTTATAAAGTGCAACTGCCCTTGCAAAGTGAATAATCTATGGGGTTTATTTACTACAGTGCCTTTGAAAAAGTATTCACACCCCTTGAAATTTTCCACATTTTGTCATGCTACAACCAAAAACGTAAATGTATTTTATTGGAATTTTATGTAATAGACCAACACAAAGTGGCATTACCATAATAGTGAAGTGGAAGGAAAATGATAAATGGTTTTCATATTTTTTTTACAAATAAATATGTAAAAAATGTGTGTCGTACATTTGTATTCAGTCCCCTGAGCCACTGATTTGTAGAACCAACTTTTCGCTGCAATTACAGCTTTAAGTCTTTTTGGGGATGTCTCTACCAGCTTTGTACATCTAGAAAGTGATATTTTTGCCCATTCTTCTTTGCAAAATAGCTCAAGCTCTGTCAGATTGGATGGAGAGTGTCTGTGAACAGCAATTTTCAAGTCTTGCCACAGATTTTCAATTGGATTTAGGTCTGGACTTTGACTGGGCCATTCTAACACATGAATATGCTTTGATCTAAATCATTCTATTGTTGCTCTGGCTGTATGTTTAGGGTCGTTGTTCTGCTGGAAGGCGAACCTCCTCCCCAGTCTCAAGTCTTTTGCAGACTCTAATGACGTGTACACACGGGCGGACTTTTCGGCTTCAAAGGTCCGACGGTCTTTACGACGGAGTTACGACGGTCTTTTGGCAGACTTATTAACGAACGGACTTGCCTACACACGATCACACCAAAGTCAGACGGATTTGTACGTAATGAAGTACGACAGGACTAAAATAAGGAAGCTCATAGCCAGTAACCAATAGCTGCCCTAGCGTCGGTTTTCACCCGTCGGACTAGCATACAGACGAGCGGATTTCTCGATAGGAACTGGGTCCGGCGGAAAGATTTGAAACATGTTCCAAATCTAAAGTCCGTCTGATTTTCGACAGAAAAAGTCCGCTGAAGGTCCGATGAAGACCACACACGGTCGAATTGTCCGACGGATTTGTTACGTCCGACCAGTCCGGTTGAAAAGCCCGCCCGTGTGTACACGGCATAACAGGTATTCTGCTAAGATTGCCCTGTATTTGACTCCATCCATCTTCCCTGTCCCTGCTGAAGAAAAGCATCCCCACAACATGATGCTGCCACCACCATGTTTCACGGTGGGGATGGTGTGTTCAGGGAGATGTGCAGTGTTAGTTTTCCACCACACATAGCATTTTGCTTTTAGGACAAAACGTTCAACTTTGGTCTCATCTAACCAGAGCACCTTCATCCACATGTTTGCTGTGTTCCCCACATGGCTTCTGGCAAACTGAAAACGGGACTTCTTATGGCTCTCCTTCAACAATGGCTTTCTTCTTGCCACTCTTCCAAAAAGGCCAGATTTGTGGAGTGCACGACTAATAGTTGTCCTGTGGACAGATTCTCCCATCTGAGTTGTGGATCTCTGCAGCTCCTCCAGTGTTACCATGGGCCTCTTGGCTACTTTTCTGATTAATTAACCTTTGAACTTCTCTGATTAATGTTCTCCTTGCCCGGCCTGTCAGTTTAGGTGGATAACCATGTCTTGGTAGGTTTGCAGTTGTGCCATACTCTTTCCATTTTTGGATAATGGTATGAACAGTGCTCCGCGAGATGTTCAAAGCTTGAGATTTTTTTTATAACCTAACCCTGCTTTAACCACTTCATTATAGGGCACTTTCGCCCTCTTCCCGCCCATGCCAATTTTCAGCCCTGTCGCATTTTGAATGACAATTGCATGGTCATGCAACACTGTATCCAAACAAAATGTTTATCATTTTGTTCCCACAAATAGAGCTTTCTGTGGGTGGTATTTGATCACCACTGGGTTTTTTATTTTTTGCGCTGCAAATAAAAAAAGACTGAAAATTTGAAAACAAGTAATTTTTCTCCTTCATCTGTGATCACTGATGAGGCTGCATTGACAGACACCGATAGGCGGCACTGATAAGCAGCACTGACAGGCATTGATAGGTGGCACTGATAGGCACTAATGGACAGCACTGATGAGCACTCATGGGTGGCAATGATGGGCATGGATAGGTGGCAATGTAAGGCACATATAGGTGGCACTGATGGGCACTGATAGGCGTCACTGGTGGGCACCGATAGGCGGCACTGGTGGGCACTTATAGGCACCGATAGGCAGCACCGAAGTGGCACTGATAGATGGCAGTGATAGGCAGCATTGATTAGGAGGCACTGACAGGCATCACAGATTGGGATTTAAAATGGGCACTGAACGGCATCCCTAGTGGGCTCTAGCATCCCTGGTGGGCATTCCTGGTGGGCTCTAGTGGGCACCCTCGATGGGTCTGTACTGATAATCAATGCGCTGATTATCAGCATAGTCAGGAGAGCAGCCGATCAGCTACTCCTCTACTCACGCCTTGTCAGCGCGAGTAGAGGAAAAGCTGATAAACAGCACTTCCTGGTTACCATGTGATGAGCTGTGATTGGACACAGCTGATCCCATGGTAAAGAGCCTACGTCATAGGCTCTTTACAGGGATCAGAGATGTGGGGTGTCAAACTGACGCACCACTCTACCGATCGCCGCGCTGCGCGCCCCCTCATGGGCATGTGCTAGCGGCTTATCCTGCTGGACATCATATGATACCCAATTAGGAAAATACAACCACTTTCCGGCCGTCATTCTGCTATATGGTGGGCGGGAAGTGGTTAAACTTCTCCACAACTTTATCCCTGACCTGTCTGGTGTGTTCCTTGGTCTTCATGATGCTGTTTGCTCACTAAGGTTCTCTAACAAACCTCTGAGGGCTTCACAGAACAGCTGTATTTATACTGAGATTAAATTACACACAGGTGGACTCTATTTACTAATTAGGAGACTTCTGAAGGCAATTGGTTCCACTATATTTTAGTTAGGGGTATCAGAGTAAAGGGGGCTGGATACAAATGCCTACCACACTTTTCAGATATTTATTTGTAAAAAAATTTGAAAACCATTTATCATTTTCCTTCCACTTCACAATTATGTGCCACTTTGTGTTGGTCCCTCACATAAAATCCCAATAAAATACATTTATGTTTTTGGTTGTAACATGACAAAATGTGGAAAATTCCAGGAGTTATAAATATTTTTTTAAGGTACTGTAAAAACAAATAGACTGTGCACTCTACTCTGCAAGTGCAATGGCCACAGGGGTGTCAAACTGGCGGCCCTCCAGCTGTTGCAGAGCTACACGTCCCATCATGTCTCTGCCTGTGGGAGTCATGCTTGCAACGGTTCATGGGACTTGTAGTACTGTAATAGCTTGAGGGCCGTCAGTTTGACACCTGTGCAGAGCTTAGTAAATGAGCAGAAGTTCTGCTGACTTCCATCATCCAATCATGTGCAAGCAAAAATGCTGCTTTTTAATTTTCCTTGCATGGGATTGGGTATTTTTTGCAAAGTGAAGCTCTACCTCATTTACTAAGCTGCACTTGCAGAGTGCACAGTCTATTTGCCTTTGGTAAAGCAACCCCTTTGTATTAAAAAAATCTGTCTGTGTACCTTCAGATACATGAAGGGCCACAGGGTGGCAACTGCATAGTGATAGAAACATCATTAACCATAACTGTCCCCGCACAGATCACTGTCCTCTGGCCCTCTGCAGACCCCATCCTGTCCCCTGCTCATGTTATAATCGTCCCTCTCAAAACATTTAATCGTGTTCAGGGACGCATGCGGCCTTTGGCGTGTTTCATAAATGTTTTCACTTTGTACAAATTTCCTTCATTTCTGAAAAGAAAAACACCTCATCCATTTGTCACCATGTAAATCTTCCATGTTTCTTTTTATGAAGTTTTCTTTCCTTAATTTTAACGTCTTTGAATTAAGATCAAAAATCTTCCCACCAAGAAAACAACATAAACAAAGTACGATTGCCTGTTCAGTGTAAAACATTTGCTTTCAAAGGGCTGCGAGCGTGTTTTTCAGGGAGATACGGCCCTCAACATATAGCAGTTTAATAAGAGAAAGTAATTCACTAGAACGTGCACATTTAAACATCATGAACACAAAGTGGGAGGACCACAATCAATCTTCCCTTTGTACTTCAGCCACTGGCCCGTTACTGCTTTGAAGATCAATTCGGAGAAGGATGGAGAGTGAGTGGAGACACCTTCCTCATTCCAGACCCATTAACCCCTTCCTCCCCAAATCCCCCAATTCCACTGAAGGATAGAGAGTGAGTACAGGGCCAGAGGGAACATCATCTTCATTCCAGCATAGTTCTTTAACCCCTTCCTTCCCAGTCTCTCACTCCATAGAAATATGGAGAGTGAGAGCCGGGGCCAAGGAAACATCTTCTTCATTCCAGACTCATTAACCCCTTCCTCCCCAAATCCCCCATTCCACTGAAGGATGAAGAGCGAGTAGAGGGGCCCAGGGGACACCCTCGTCATTCCAGCATAGTCCTTTAACCCCTTCCTCCCCAATCCCCCATTCCACTGAGGGATGGAGAGCGAGTAGAGGGGCCCAGGGGACACCCTCCTCATCCCAGCATAGTCCTTTAACCCCTTCCTCCCCAATCCTCCATTCCACTGAGGGATGGAGAGCAAGTAGAGGGGCCCAGGGGACACCTTCCTCATTCCAGCATAGTCCTTTAACCCCTTCCTCCCCAATCCCCCATTCCACTGAAGGATGGAGAATGAGTAGAGGGGCGGAGGGAACACCTTCCTCATTCCAGTATAGTTCTTTAACCCCTTCCTCCCCAATCCCCCATTCCACTGAAGGATGGAGAGCGAGTAGAGGGGCGGAGGGAACACCTTCCTCATTCCAACATAGTTCTTTAACCCCTTCCTTCCCAATCTCTCACTCCATAGAAATATGGAGAGTGAGTGCTGGGGCCAAGGTAACACCATCTTCATTCCAGACCTATTAACCCCTTCATCCCCATTCCATTGAAGGATGGAGAGTGAGTAGAGGGGCCGAGGGAAGACCTTCCTCATTCCAGCATACTTTTTTAACCCCTTACTTCCCAATCTTTCATTCCATAGAAAAATGGAGAGCAAGTGTAGGGGCCAAGGAAACACCTTCTCCATTCCAGACCCATTAACCATTTCCCTTCTCAATCCCCCATTCCATAGAAAGATTGAGCATGAGTGGAGGGGCCGAGGAAACAACTTCTTCATGCCAGACCCATTAACCCCTTCCTCGACAATCCCTCATTCCAAAAAAAAAAAAATGGAGAGTGAGTGCTGGGGCCAAGCAAACACCTTCTTCATTCCAGACCCATTAACCTCTTTCCTCCCCAATCCCCCATTCCATACGAGGATAGAGATTGAGTGCAGGGCCCCAGGGAACTCCTTCCCCATTCCAGAACTATCAACCTCTCATCCCTGGTCCCTCATTCCAGATCTGCACAGTCCAATAACCCCTTCCTATTTGATATCTCATTCCATAGTAAAAATAGTTTATTAACCCCTTCCTTCCTGATCCCACATTCCAGACTAACACATTCCCCCCCCCCCTCCCCCAATCTCTCATTCCAGACCAGAATAGTTCATTAACCCCTTACTCCTCATTCCCTCACTCCAGAGCAACAAGCAAATTAATCTTTCCATCCTGATCCCTCATTCTAGACCAGAGGTCTCCAAATTGCAGCTGGTGAGTCAGATGCGGCCCTTTGCTTGCCTTTATCTAGTCCTTGGGGCACTATTCCTCCCACTGACACCAACAATGGGGGTACTATTCCTCCCACTGATACCAACAATGAGGATAAAGCGTCTCCCACTGATACCAACAATGAGGATAGCACTCCTCCCACTGATACCAACAATGAGGAAAACACTCCTCCCACTGATACCAACAATGAGGATAACACTCCTCCCACTGATACCAACAATGAGGATAGCACTCCTCCCACTGATACCAACAATGAGGATAACACTCCTCCCACTGATACCAACAATGAGGATAGCACTCCTCCCACTGATACCAACAATGAGGATAACACTCCTCCCACTGATACCAACAATGAGGATAGCACTCCTCCCACTGATACCAACAATGAGGATAGCACTCCTCCCACTGATACCAACAATGAGGATAACACTCCTCCCACTGATACCAACAATGAGGATAGCACTCCTCCCACTGATACCAACAATGAGGATAACACTCCTCCCACTGATACCAACAATGAGGAAAACACTCCTCCCACTGATACCAACAATGAGGAAAACACTCCTCCCACTGATACCAACAATGAGGATAACACTCCTCCCACTGATACCAATTATGGGGCACTATTCCTCCCACTAACACAAGTGATGGGGCACTCTTCCTCCTCCTGATACCAATGATGTAATTTTTTTACACCACTGACCACCAAGCCTATGGCATTATTTACTACCACTGATGCCAGGGCACTTTCTACTCTCACTGGCCACACTCCAGCTCCCCTAAAGTTTGAAGGGCAGTAAACTGGCCCTTTGTTTCCAAATTTTGGAGACCCCTGTTCTAGACTGACATAGTGCATTAACTCCTTCCTTGCCAGTTCCTCATTCCAAAAGGCATAGTCCATAAACGCGCGATTCTAGTTTTTCCTGATTTTTCTTCTTGTATTAATGTTTACATGAGAATTGCAGCTTTTGAGGGGTCAATCTTTGGATACAACTCCTCCTGTTATTTGTCTAAGCGCAGTTTTTCACACTTTTTTTCATAGTCCATAAACCTCCCCCTCCCTGAACCCTCATAAAAGAACACTATAGTACATTAAAGCGTATCTCAAAATTTAACCTCATCTATTCATTTCCACATTGTATTACAGTTATTTCTATCCTTCTCCTACTAATCTAAATGATCATTGAAGTTTGTAAACTTACATTTGTGAAGATCCCCACATTTACTTCCTTGAATTCTGTGACATGTATTCACTATATCCTGTGGGTAGCCACTGCTGTGTCACACATTTCACAGAGTCTGCCCTCTGAACTACAGAGGTGCTAATAAGAGGAGTTTCAGGAGGAAGAGTTTGTACAGAAATCACTGCTTCCAAGCAGCAAGGTACCATGGGATATGTAGTCCTTAGACATTGAAAGAAAATAGCAGAGAGGAAGCTGCAAAGCATTCCTGGGAATCCAGAAGATGTGATGGCCAACAAACAGGCCGTGCTCACGACATGAAAGTAGATTTTTCAAGTAAACATACTGGACTGTCAAAAATAATTATCATTTGTATTACTCTTACAATGCTGATGTTATATAACAAAAGAGTGTGCTGTGTTCATAGACCTCCATTAACCCCTTCCTCCCTCGTCCTTCATTCCCAGCCTTGCTGACATAATCTATTAACCCCTTCTTCCCAAATTCCTCATTCTTGTCCGGTATAGTCCATTAACCTTGTCCTTGCTGATTTCTTATTCCACACTCTCATTGTCCATTAACCCCTTCCTTACCAATCCATCAATACAGACCATATCAACAAAGTTCAATAGATTCTCCATCCCTGATTATTCATTCCAGAACATGATAGCCATCCATTAACCCCTTTCACCTTGATTCCTCAGATCATACCGACATAGTCCATTAACCCTTTCCTCCCCCATTTCTCATTCTAGGTAATACTGACACAGTCTATTAATCCTTTCCTTCCCAAACCCTCATTCCAGACCATACTGGCACTATCCATTATTCTGCATTCCCCTGGTTTCCAATTCCAGACCATACTGACATAGTCCATTAACCCCTTTCCTCCCCAACACTTCATTCCAGACCATACTGACATAGTCTATTAACCCCTTCTCCCCTGATTTCCCATTCAAGACTATTTACATAGTTACATAGTTACACAGTAGGTGAGGTTGAAAAAAGACACACGTCCATCAAGTCCAACCTATGTGTGTGATTATGTGTCAGTATTACCCTACATATCCCTGTATGTTGCGGTCATTCAGGTGATTATCTAATAGTTTCTTGAAGCTATCAATGCTCCCCGCTGAGACCACCACCTGTGGAAGGGAATTCCACATCCTTACCGCTCTTACAGTAAAGAACCCTCTACGTAGTTTAAGGTTAAACCTCTTTTCTTCTAATTGTAATGAGTGGCCCCGAGTCTTATTAAACTCTCTTCTGCGAAAAAGTTTTATCCCTATTGTGGGGTCACCAGTACAGTATTTGTAAATTGAAATCACATCCCCTCTCAAGCGTCTCTTCTCCAGAGAGAATAAGTTCAACGCTCGCAACCTTTCCTCATAACTAAGATCCTCCAGACCCTTTATTAGCTTTGTTGCCCTTCTTTGTACTCGCTCCATTTCCAGTACATCCTTCCTGAGGACTGGTGCCCAGAACTGGACAGCATACTCCAGGTGCGGCCGGACCAGAGTCTTGTAGAGCGGGAGAATTATCGTTTTATCTCTGGAGTTGATCCCCCTTTTAATACATGCCAATATTCTGTTTGCTTTATTAGCAGCAGCTTGGCATTGCATGCCATTGCTGAGCCTATCATCTACTAGGACCCCCAGGTCCTTTTCCATCCTAGATTCCCCCAGAGGTTCTCCCCCCAGTGTATAGATTGCATTCAAATTTTTGCCACCCAAATGCATTATTTTACATTTTTCTACATTGAACCTCATTTGCCATGTAGTCGCCCACCCCATTAATTTGTTCAGATCTTTTTGCAAGGTTTCCACATCCTGCGGAGAAGTTATTGCCCTGCTTAGCTTAGTATCGTCTGCAAATACAGAGACTGAACTGTTTATCCCATCCTCCAGGTCGTTTATAAACAAATTAAATAGGATTGGTCCCAGCACAGAACCCTGGGGAACCCCACTACCCACCCCTGACCATTCTGAGTATTCCCCATTTATCACCACCCTCTGAACACGCCCTTGTAGCCAGTTTTCAATCCAGGTACTCACCCTATGGTCCATGCCAACGGACCCTATTTTGTACAGTAAACGTTTATGGGGAACTGTGTCAAATGCTTTTGCAAAATCCAGATACACCACGTCTACGGGCCTTCCTTTATTTAGATAGTATAATAATGTCTTCCCTCATGATTTCTCATTCCTGACAATACTGACACCATCCAATAACTGCTTCTTCCGTGATTACTCGTGCCAGATCAGACCAATATAGTACATTAACCCTTTCCTTCCCAATTCTATATTCCACACCTTGCCAGCATAGTCAATTAAGATCTTCCTCCCCAACTTATTCCAGACCATACAAACACAGTCTATTAACCTATTCCACCCAAAGTTATTATTCTAGACCATACTGACACCATCCATTAACCTGTCCCTCCTCAATTCCTCATTTCAGACCATAGAGACAGCATTCATTGACATCTCCCTCACCAACACCCCAATTCAATCAAATTAACCCCTTCTTCTCCATCTACTAGTTTCAGACAATATGGCACCCTCTATGAACCTCTTCCTTCCCGACTCCTCATTCCACCTAATGTGGACAACCCTTATTACCCATTTCATACAGACTTCTTATTCTAAAACACAACACTATCCATTAATCGCTTTCTCCTGATTTTCTTATTGCAGAGTATAGACATCCTTCATTAACCTGTTCCTTCCTGATACCCTATTCCAGACCATACAGATAAACTTCATTAAGGCTGAAATTTACTCTCTTAATCAACATTGAATATTTTTGATACTTATGCTGCTAGCTATAGTAAAGGGATAGGAAAGTATATTATAGTTACTTGTTTTAAACTTTTTTTTCACATTTCGGTTACTTCCTTGTTTTATTGCCTAGGAAAAAATCTTCAGGAGAGAAGGGGGGGGGGGGGTCTTCTCAGCTAAGCACACCCTCCTGCCCTTAATGCTTGAGCTAAGAGAAGATGGATTTCAGTACCTAAATGCTACATGAATCATCTGCCCTTATTCAAGATGGCCACAGCCAGAAATGCTAGGGGAGTGTTTTTCAAAGTGATTTCTCAGCAAAATAAAGCATGGAGACATGCATGGATGGGTGATTTTGCTTTAAATATTAAAAATTAATTAAATAGAGTTTTTGGTTTGTGGTGTTTAGATGCAGTGTAGTTCCACTGTGACTTCTTACCTATGGATTTTTCAATTCAGACCATGATTGTAGTGGGGACATTGGAGTGTAAGCTCCTGTGGTAGAGACTGATGTAAATGGATCAGTTTTCACAGTACAACACTGCAGAATATGTCAGAGCTATATAAATGTTTAATAAAAAATAGTGTGTGGCTGTGGTGGGGACATTCGAGTGTAAGTTCCTCTGCAAAAACTGATGAAAATATTATAATGCTGAAGAATAGGCTAGCACTGCATAAGAAAAGTAAAAAAATAAATGAATCCTACCCCATGTCTCTTTATGGTTTTCTTATTTGTCAATTGATCTTGAATAGTTTATTGGACTGGTTGGAATTTTCAAGGTTGGTCAATCTTTTTCCTCCAAGACAAGCCCAGTGACAGGGGTTCTGCTCAGTGTACAAAACAATACAAAAGGTCCCTGACAAGTTTCAGTCAGTGTACAGACCCAAATTCAGGTGACTGAGGTATGAAGGTTTAAGCGACAATTGTTTGGTGGTTGGATCATTCTGACCCATAAGGCCATCATGTAATGTATGGACAGTTGGGATTCATCTAAAGGCAGTATGGTGAGGATTTATCAGATCTACGTCACCATTACTTAAAAACTTTACAGTGTGCAACGACTACATATGTTGTGCCAATTCCTTCTGCAGAGGGATGAAAAATTCCCCATCATGGCTACAAGAAAAAAAAATGTAAAACCACCAAGAAAAAGAGAATTATATACATAATTCATATATACAATATCCTTCACTTTTTGATGTCTGTGAGCTGGCAGTTCTATCAATCACAGTTCAGAGGACATACGGCGCCTCTGTATCTATTAGTACTGAGATTTTATTTCTTTGATTTGGAACATTCTTTAGCACAAAGACCCCTTTCACACTGGAGGCGTTTTGCAGGCACTTTAGCGCTGAAAATAGCGCATGTAAAGCGCCTGAAAAAGCCTCATCTGCAGTCCCAATGTCAAAGCCCGAGTGCTTTCACACTGGGGCGCTGCACTGGCAGGATGTTAAGGGCACTTTCACACTGGGGCGTTGGGGGCATCGGCGGTAAAGCACCGCTATTTTTGGCGGCGCTTTACCATCAGTTTCGGCCACTAGTGGGTGCTTTAAACACCCGCTAGCGTCTGAAAAAGGGCTAAAAGCGCCCGCAAAGCGTCGCTGCCGAATCGCTTTGGTGGCGCTTCGGTGGCGCTTTGCAGGCGCTTTCAGCGGCGATGCCCATTCATTTCAATTGGTAGGGATGCTTTAGCAGCGGTGTATACACCGCTGCTAAAGCACGTCAAAGATGCTGCTTACAGGACCATTTTTAATGTCCCGCAAGCGCACCGCTCCCGCTTTACAGGTTCTATTTTTAACGCTATAACGCCTGTAAAACGTGTGAAAGTGGCCTTAAAAAAGTCCTGAAAGCAGCATCTTTGGGGCGCTTTAGGAAAGGTGTATACACCGCTCCTAAAGCGATGTATACCACTAAAGCGCCTGCAAAGCGCCTCTGCACTCTATTCGGCCGCTAGCAGGGGTTAAAAGTGCCCCGCTAGTGTCCGAAAAGAACCTCTAAAATGACTAATGCGGCCGTCCGTGCTGTCAGTGTGAAAGGGCTCTTACAGAGGCTCCAACCTGTCCAACATCACAACAACCTCCAATGTTGCAAAGCAAAGAATCATATGGTACTAAGAGAAACACAGAGGTTACTATTGCTGGACACCTTCTTAAAATGGTAATTTCCCAGACTCTCTGCCAAGCACGTGCCAGGTAATACTTGTGACTAAAAACAACAAAAAAATAAAACATAAAGAAAAAACATTTCATGTCCATCAGTTGATTAAACCACAAATCTTTAGTCCAGGCACTGGAATCATCAAGAGTAATAAAATATCTCTTGCTGCCTTTAGTGCTGCTCCTCATAGGATTTGGGAAGTCTATAGGTGACATAAAAACAAACAAAAAAGAGTGCACGCTTAGTGTAGTAAAAGGTTAAAGGCTTTAATGTTAAAATCAAATGCAAACTGGCCACTTACAAAATTAAATTGCTATCCAGGACTTCAAGTGTGAACACAGAGAGGCACCCATGCTGGGAGTGTTGAGTACATGCTTTGTCTATTTTAATTTTGTGAGTGGCCAATTTGCATTTTATTTTAACATTAAAGTTATTGTAAAGGCAGAAGGTTTTTTTATCTTAATGCATTCTGTGCATTAAGATAAAAAAAACCTTCTGAGCGCAGCAGCCTCCCCTCAGCCCCTCTAAAACTTACTTGAGCCCCATTTAAATCCAGCGATGTTGCAGGAGTATCTCGGCTGCCCAGGACTCCCCTCCTCGTTGGCTGAGACAGCAGCGCAGCGCCATTGGCTCCCACTGCTGTCAATCAAAGTCAGCCAATGGGGAGAAAAATGGGGTGGGACCAGGTTGAGGCTCTGTGTCTGAATGGACACAGGGAGCTGTGGCTCGGCTCAGGTGCCCCCATAGCAAGCTGATTGCTGTGGGGGTACTCAACAGGAGGGAGGGGGCAGGAGCACTGAAGAGGGACCAGAGAAGAGGAGGAACTGGACTGCTCTCTGCAAAACCCCTGCACAAAGCAGGTAAGTATAACATATTTGGTATTTTTAAAGTGTTTGTTAACCCCCCAAAAAATGATCCTGCTCCTTTAAAGCATGTTAAATGACACAGTGCTTGTCCTGTGTCATTTGGCCCTCCTGTAACACCTAAAAAACCTGGCTGATCCTGACAGTTTCTCCCCTCTCCTCTGTAAACTGACCACGGCCTATGATGGCTGCTGAGCCCTGACACCGTGGTCAGCTTACATGCCTCCATCATCCACAGCCTACTATCTGTCTCCTCTCTGCACCTGTGTCCTCTCTCCCCTCCCCTCTCTGCTTGTGACAGTGCCACCCCTCCAGCTGCTCTCATAACACTCAGCACTGCCTCCTATTGTAGTGTCCCCCTCTGTGAATGATTTATAAATATAAATGCTGCAAATACCTCATTTCACAGCTGAGATTGCGATCACATGACCAGCCAGCTCTCTCCTCCTCTTCTCCTCCCCTCCAGACTGACCTCAGCAGGGGAATCTCATCCCCGCCCGCTGCATCTCTCAGAGGAGGAAAAGAGAAAGCTGAACAGTCATGTGATCTCAATCTCGGATGTGAAATTAGGTATTTGCAGCATTTATTTTTATAAATCAAACACAGAGGGGGACACTGCAATAGGAGGCAGTGTTGATGGTGTATACAGGTTAGTGTGGCTTAACAACCACTTTAACTAAAAAAAAAAAACAAGACTTTACAATCACTTTAAAGCTTTTAACTCCACTGCACTTTGTGTGCGTGCTTCTCATTTGATTGTGTAAGGTAAGTAACTCCAACAGTACCATAGACAGTGGATCAGAGTGACAGCCAGGGAACTAGCATTTTCAGAAGGAGGTCAGCATTGGTTTATTTACTCTTTCTAGAAACTTTTTCAGGAAAATGCCAGCTGATTGCTTACTGAGAGAAAACACAGACAGTAATGGTCAGCAAGATGATTCAATTATAATCACTCTTGTCTTGTAGCAATGGGTGATCTGGGCTCATTTTCTGCCAGCCACATTATTTGCATGGAGTTTTATGTTCTCGTAATGTTTGTGTTTGATTCCTCCAGATGGTTTAAATGGCTTTCAACCGAACTGTCACTACAATGTGACTGTGGAGGAACACGACTGTCACTTCCTTTGGAGACACAGACTAATGTGAGACAGGTATGTACAATGTGAAGAACTATGGGAATAATTGGTGCAGTATGAATTAATAAAGGCCTGTGTCCAGCTTGCAGGGAAAATTTCATTTTTTTGGCTTTATAAATGCAATTATTGCTGCAGCAGATTCTAGACATGGTACAGATCTGCCACTTTACAGGTAGACTAAGGGGACCCCACAGGCACTATATTGGAAGGAATTTTTCATTCTGAGGCTTTCACTTTAAAAATCAAAAAATCACTGCTCATTTAAAAATGATGTTTTTCACAAACTTTTTTTCCCCCCAGGGCAGAACCTGGACCCCTATAACCATTGTATGCCCAATTACTTGCATATAAGCCTTCAAAATGGGCGCCTTTGATTTTTGACGTTCGAGTCTCATTGACTTTAATGAGGTTCGTTATTGGAACTTTTGCGGAGTTCTGGTCCGAACCGAAAAGGGGTCTGTTCGGCTCATCCCTAATTATGAACAGAAGGATCTATGTCCATGTTACAGATAGAAGGATCTAGACTCATATTACGGACATAAGGATCTACACTTCATGATATGGACTCAAGGATCTGTACATCTATATTATAGACAGAAGAAAATATGTCTGTATTTTGGACAGGAGGCTCTTCATCCACATTACAGATAGAAGGATCTACATCCTGATTGCAGGCAGAAGGATCTACGTGGTGAATACAGACAGAAAGATCTACATTGATATTATGGACAGAAAGATCTTCGTCTTGAGAACAGACAGGGAGATCTACATCAATTTTACGGACAGAAGGGTCTGCGTCCTGATTATTGACAGAAGGATCTATGTCCAGATTGCAGAAAGAAAGGAAATACACTGATATGGACGGGATGATTTTCGTCCTGATCCATCCTGACAAGAGGATCTATGTATACATTACGAATAGAAGGATCTGCATCCTGATCAGAGACAAAGCAATCGACATCCAGATTACAGACAGAAGGATCTACACCCATCTTATGGGCAGGGAGATCTGTGTCCATATTACAGACATAAGAAGCATGCTCCCTCACGGACAGGGGGATCTGTATCCATACTACAGAAAGAAAGATCTACGTCTGTATTACAGACAGAAGGATTTGAATCCAGATTATTGTCAGAAGGATCTGTCCTTATTACAGTCAGAAGGATTTATGTCCATATTACTGGCGGAAGGATCTGCAACCACATTACAGACAGAAGGATCTGCATCCATAATACGAACAAAAGACATAATATGGACAGAACGATCTATGTCCCCATTACAAACAGAAGGACTTATGCTCATATTACAGACAGAAAGATCTACATCCATTTTATGGACAAAAGCATCTACGTCCATATTATGGACAGGAGGATCTACGTCCATATTATGGACAGGAGGATCTATGTCCATATTATAGCTAGAAGGATCTACCTTCATATTACAGAAAGATCTCCGTCCATATTACGAGCAGAAGGATCAGCATTCATATTACAGACAGTTTGGATCTTTCTACCAGCAAGTCAGGGAGGTAATGACGCCAGACTGTGGCCACGAGAGCTGGCCGACAACGGTGTTAAAACTGCCGGTGGCTTCATGAACACAGGAGACTTGCCGACACTGAATCGGGCCGCTCTCACTATACAAGCATATAATCAAATTTCAGTAATGAGTTATTAATTAAGTAGGGGCATCCATTTCTCTGCTAACAGCCTCATAAACAATCGACTGGAGATTAGTCAATTTTGACTTCTTGACACTATTTAACAAATCAATATTAGATTTCCCACACAGCAATACAGAGAGTCGTGGCTGTTATTTAGCCGTCATCTGCTCAGAATACTAATGACAGAATTAAGGGCTGGAGATTTTGCATTTGTTCCATCAGAAAGATGCCTATCTGCTGGGAATTAGGCACTCATTATTTGCATGGCTCTCATTAGAATGAGGAGACGGCACCGCCGCTCTCTGTAACCAGTACAGGAGAGAGCAGCCTCTCCATCTCAATGTTTACAGACTTTTCTGCAGGGTGAAGTAAACTTGGAATTAATTATTAGAATTAGCTACCTTCATGAATTTATCAGAGAACGTTTTAATCCAGAAATGTGCTTGGATGAAAATGTTTCTTGCGAATTTCTTCCCATGTGCCGATCGAACCCTTGCACCTTCCAAAAGTAATTTTAGCCATTTTCTCCTCCAGGCCCGTCTACCTTCAGTGTTCCACATAAATTCTAGAAGTCGTTTGTCGAAATCTGTGCTATCGCAGAATCAGTTTGGTAACTTTGCTGTCGGTCCAATTGTGAAAGATTTTCCAGCACGTTTGAAACTTTACACAGCAGATGCTACAGATTTCTTTAGTTAGAAACACCTGATGTATTTCTAAAATTACCTTATACAGAAAGAAGAATTCTGTGCAGACTGGTCATGCTACAATATGTTCATCTAATCATGCTACAATATCTTCATCTTAATAGAAATGAAGGCCATGGATCTCCAGAGGTCTCTGGTGATGGGATCTCTGCAGCTCCATTCCTCGGCCAGGGCCATTACATAGGGCTCACTCTCAGTCTCTCGGAGATCTATAAGCGATTGGGGGAAGAGTACTTACCTACATGGGAGAAATCTCACCACCAGAGAACCCAAGAGAAACTCAGAACACCAGTTCTGGGTGAAGCCACCCTTTTTTTTATGAAGGTCAATAAACTAATTAAAAATTAATCACATTCTAGTATCGGTTTATTTCTGTGAGAATGTGAGAAAGAACTGAACCAGGAGATTCCATTGTGTTAGGCTAGGTTCACACTTGCCCACAGTCTGCAGGCTGGTTGCAGGTGCAGGAATAGGACCTGTTCCTACACCCGCATCCACCCGTAGCCAAATCGCGCTGCTCTTACGAGATGCATGGGGCTGCCATTCATTCAAAAAGACCATGCGGTTTCCCTGTGGCAGCGTTTTTAAAAAAGGTGCATGCACTCTTTTTCTGCGGTAAATGTGGACACAGAAGCCCATTAAAATTAATGGGCTGCCATGCCCGAGCAAACGTTGGCTGCATGGCCCACAATAGTGTGAACGGAGCCAAACAAATTAAAAATTTTCACACTCACTCATGTGGCCTTCCAAAGTACGAAAATGCAAGAATCATGCTATAAATGTATTTCTAGGTGGTTTAGAACACATATGCAGCATACTCCAAATTGCTGGAGAGGCTGTGTTCAACTGGGAACGTTTAGTTCAGGGCTCGACAAACCCCAGGGTTTCTTCCAGCCCACTCACCGTCAGCACCAGGCGTGAGCAATTCCCATTGCCCAACGCCCCAGACATGCAGCTCTGGTCGCCAGGCAGCTGATCCAGCTCCAACATCCAAAAATAAAAAAAATTCCAGCTCTGCTGCTAAGCAGCAGCAGAGCCAAAGTTTCTCTCTTCCTGTCCACACAAGCACACTTGTGCACCCCCTCCACCAGCAGACCCACCACGTGGGAAAGGCTCCCCACTCCCTCTGCACCAGCCAATGCATGTGCACTTTGGCCCACCCCTTCTCCTCCCTGCCAGTCCCCATGCGTGCCACTGAAGCAGAGAGGCGATCAGATTCCAGCCCACATAGTATGCCACACACAACACACACATCAAAAACTT
Organism: Lithobates clamitans; assembly: GCA_037952925.1. Lineage (NCBI taxonomy): Eukaryota > Metazoa > Chordata > Amphibia > Anura > Ranidae > Lithobates > Lithobates clamitans. The sequence continues at coordinate 1,982,870 of JBBGZY010000597.1, forward strand.
CAGCCCCAACAACCTCAAGTGTCAAATTCCCACACTCTGAGGGCCCCAAAGAGATACACCTCCCCTGAAACCACCCATTGAGAAAGCCTTCCCACCCAGCAACATACCCGGCTCCAGTCCCCTCCATATGCAAATTCAAGATCTGCCATCTCCGTCGTCGAACATAAAAAACCCTGTTAGTAAAAAAAAAATGGCCCCCAACTTTTTTAGCTGGCTCCTAGATTCAAAGCAAATTTGTGAAGCCCTGGTTTAGTTGGAGGCAATGTCCGGGGATCCAAAAATTTTAAGAGGATATACTGAAGTGGGTGGAGAGAGTATCTCCTTTTCCAATCATGAAAGAACCTCTGCACGTTTTCTTTCATAACGCAGAGCTCTTGGTTAAACGTTATGACAGTAGTGTTACACCTCATCTCTTAAACGCAGCTAAGGGTCTTATACCTCGTTTTTGGAAAAGTGATATTTTTCCTACTGTATTGGACTGGAAGTTGGAAGGGGATAAGATCAGGGAGGCAGAATGGTAGGTTTTTAAATGTAGAGGAAAAATACCATTAAATATGGGATACATGGCTTTGTTACATCCCTCAGATTTAACTAGAAGGGGATTATAGAGAAGAAGTATGTTTTCTTTTACAGAAGAGGAACCCTTCTCTTATAGTTATAGGCGGTATGAAGACCCAAATTCTTTTACTGTTTGATATTACATTCTTTAACTCAAGGGAATATTTATGAAAATCCTGAGTCCCATATTATGAATAATATTGTATGATTATTCATAACTGTCATGATATAAAAGTAGCGGTATTTTTTTTCTTTTCCTTCTCTTTAACTCCCTCTGATCCTTTTTTCTCTGTTTTTTGGTTATGTTATATCTTGAAGGATAAACATCTGTGTTGAAATCACAGGTGTAGTTATAAATTAAACTGTGTGTACTGTATTACTTGGAGTGATCCATTGTTAGGATTTGTTATTTGAAAGTGGTTGCACTACGGCTGTGTAATCTTGCTTTTTGTATATAAAATAATATCAAAGGGGGCGTGGCCTGGACATGGCTGTGTGAAGCTGCTTTTTCTCGGAGCTCCCGGCCTGTCCCGAAAACCCCGGCTAATTACATCTTGCCAGAGGCATGCTACCGGCTAAACGGCACAGGACAAGAGCATCTACACGGGGTACACCCGTCGGAAAGAGCCCAGGAGAGATCCGCCACTATTTTCAGCGGCTACAGTGCACTTCCCCGGGAGCCACCGCAACTACGCCGCGAGGCCTGCCACGCGGGGAGAAGCAGAAGGCCCCCAGACAGAACAGACATCCAGCTGCATCTTGCCTGCTAGACTCCGGTGGCAGCTCCCTGGATACTACCGGAGACCCTACGAGAGGCGCTATGGCATCCCCCCGATCCCCGGAACCCGTCGGGATCGATCAGGACATCCGAGCCCTACTACAGGCCCTCCCCACACGCACCGACATTGAGGCGCTCATCCTCAAGTTGGAAGAGACCCACAGGAGAGATATGCAGGAGGTGCGGGGAGAGGTGGCTACGCTGGCGGACCGCATGACCACAGGTGAGGCTTCAGTATCCTCTTTGGAGGGGAGAGTCTCAGCACTCGAAAGAGAGAGAGACTTACATCGAGAATCTGCCGTCGCCCTGCAGCTACACTTGGAAGACATCGAGGACCGGAGTCGCAGGAACAACCTGCGACTCCGGGGGATCCCAGAAGACACAGCTACGGAAAACCTGGGAGACACTGTTACAGAGATATTCCGCACCGTGCTGGGGGCCCCTGAGATCAACATCGATCTAGACAGAGTACATAGAGCCCTAGGCCCCAGATCTGAAGACCCGAGTAGGCCGCGTGACGTCATCTGTAGGCTACATCGCTACACTCAAAAGGAGTCTATCCTCAGATGTGCCTGGGAGCATGGAGATGTGGAGGTGAGAGGCAGACAAGCCAGAATACTGCCAGACCTGTCGAGGGCCACGCTAAGACGCAGAGCACTTCTCCGCCCACTCCTAGAGCTGGCCAGGCAGAAAGGCCTGACCTACAGATGGGGTTACCCGCTGTCGGTTACGTTCCGAGGCGACACCGGATCTTTCTCCCTCCACACAACCGCGGACCTACCAGCGCTGTTCAGATTCATGGAGGCAGAACCAATACAGGTACCCGACTGGCTTCAGCTCCTTCCGCGCTTACAAGGACGATCGGGCCCCCTGAGGCTGCGTGGCCCCCTCCCCCCTCGTCACCAGAGGAATAGAAGGAGACGCAGGACGGCATCAGAGGGAGAACCGCGTGAGTAGGCCGATGGCCACCCCTTCCTTGTCCAGCATTATGTTTCCCAAACAGACCGCACGGAACTGAGCCCTCACATATGGGAGTCTTTGAAGTGGTCACCTCTGTCACTTGGTGGGTGGGAGAGGTACCTAAACCCTGTACCTACGCCCCATTGCCCAACCTGCCCCCCTCTCTGCTCTCCGGGAACATGTTAGACCCGTTGGGGGACGGAACCGAGACTTGGGGGACCCCTAGAAGGGCTAAGGGGAGTCAACTAACATGACATTGAAAGATACCCACCCCACCCCTGGCACTTGGCCGCGCCAATATTTGTTTAAATTGGAGCAAGGCGGCTGTTTACTGCAGGCCGCCGGCACGGGCCTACCCCCTCCCCATCTACCTGCAGAGGGAAGTTTGTAAAGCGCGCAGAAACACCTCTGGCTTAACTAAGCGGACTCATGCAGAATGTGAATCCATAGGAAGCTAAGTGACAGGGAGACGGCAAGAGGAGACATCCCCACCGATACCTACCATTGCTCACCTTATTATTGGGGACAGGAACATCGAAGATTTCATACCAAGAAAGAGTCTCCACACACTGAGACACTCCGACTATAAGCATCAGACCCTGCTACTAGTCATACCGCTAGGGAGCAAAGTGACATTCTGGACCTGCTCTCTGAACTAGAGGTGTAAGTGAGAATCCCCCACAGGACTGCAGGTTCTGAGTTCTTTGGTCACGAACGGATCCGACCACTTTACCATTGCCCCATGAGGAACTGATCTCTCATGACCCGGAGGTCTTGATCAATATATAAAAGCTACCATTTCAGAATAGATATACCAGTTACTTGATAGTTTATGTTAAATACATTCCTCATGGCTCACACACCCTTGCTAGCTGCTGGACGGGGAGGGGAACATGACAATATGTTACTGCACTTGTTAAAGTTAATATGTTCAAGCACTTGCACTCGTTGGGCTCCAGATATGAGAGCTCCTCTTTACCATATTACTTTTTTCTTTTAATTAGCTTTATTATGTTTATAGCATGCCTTTCAGATGGTTATTGTTCAAAATATTACTGTGTCTAGGTGACTGCTAATGGCACTGAACGTTTACACATTTAAATTACAGATAGCCGGGGGTGGAAGGGAAGGTACGGGAGCTCTCTACCCGGCCCTGTCCATCCACTGTCCCACTTAGGATAACGCTCCAATTCCAGTACATTCTCTGGGGAGCGTAATAGCCTGATTGGCTAATTTAGTGTTCGCACTAAGCTGCACTATCTAGTGACAGCCTTTCTATTCTCCTCACTACTCTCTCTTGAGTTTATTCATTTTCCTTCTTCTATCTGACCTGCTTTTCACCTTACCTACCCACCCACGACTAATACCCCCCCCCCCCCTCAACTCCCCCCCCCCCCTCATCCCCCCACCCTCCCCCCTCTGGGATTCAGTTTGTAACCTTCTACAAACTCATCACACACGACCATGACCTCCATAAAAGTAATCTCCTTTAATGTAAAGGGCCTAAACACACCTGAAAAAAGACGAATGCTAACCAATGACATGAGACGTATGAAAGCAGAAATAGTTTTCTTACAGGAAACCCACTTCAGGGAGGGCTCCTTACCGACATTACAGAGCAAATTTTTCCCAGTCGCATACCATTCGAGATACACCGAGACTAAATCCAGAGGAGTCTCCATCCTAATCTCATCTACATTATCATGGTCACTTACAGAAATAAAGAACGACAGGGAAGGTAGATTCCTCTTCGTAAAGGGGAAGATAGGAGACACAAAGGTGACCCTGGCTAACCTTTACGCTCCCAATACACAACAAGACAGATTCCTAAAACGACACCTGGACCTACTATCACAATTCTCAGACGGACATTTGATTATGGGAGGAGACCTCAACGTCCCTCTTACCCCTACAGAGGATACTTCCACTGGAACTTCCTCGACATCGCGAGACTTACGCAAACGTATCGGAACGACGTTACAGAACTCACAACTGATCGACGCTTGGCGTCTGTTTCACCCAGGGGAAAGAGATTACACTTTCTTTTCCAAACCGCACCAGACATACTCTAGAATCGACTATTTCCTGATTCCCCACAGAGACTTACAAGCGATTACAGAGACTACCATAGGACCAATCACGTGGTCGGACCATGCCCCGATCACATTGCGTTACACTCTCCCAGACGTAAGGTCGACACAAAAACCACCGTGGAGACTAAACGAAGGGCTACTGAAAGATCCAGAAGTCCTAGCGGACGTAATCAGAGAAATAGGACACTACTTCACCACTAATTCCACACCTGACTGTGACACAGGATTAGTGTGGGAGGCACATAAAAGCGTTATCAGGGGGATACTCATTAAACATGGAGCACGACTCAAACGACTAAGAACTGCTCAATTAAACACGTTGCTTGGGAAATTAGAATCACTAGAAGCACGCCACAAACAGACGCCCACCAAACAACTGGAAATAGAGTTAGACACGACCCGTACACAGATCACTGACCTTCTACGCTTTAAAGCGAAAGCGGCGATACAAATCAGCAAAAGAAAACAGTACGAATCTGGCAACAAATGCGGGAGACTGTTAGCCCAATCACTCCGAGAACAGAAAATAGCTTCATATATACCCCACATTCTGTCCCCGACGGGCCGTAAGGCCTCGCTGCCGCAACATATTGTACAAGAGTTTAGCTCCTTCTATTCTTCTCTATACAATTTAAAAGAGTCACAAACTCCCCCTGAAAAAATAACAGAATATATATCATCCTCCTTAATGCCCACCCTCCCTGACGACGTTAAAACCCTACTAGAGGACCCCATCACGCTGAGCGAACTACAGACCGCTCTAAAAAATTCCAAACCGGGTAAAGCTCCGGGCCCGGACGGACTCACAATTCCTTATTACAAAGCCCTCCTCCCCTCCCTTGGCCAACATCTGGTTAGACTCTACAACAATTTAGGCTCTGGAGGAAAATTTCATAGATCAACACTACAGGCACAGATTTCTGTCATACCAAAAGAGGGCAAAGACCCGGGCCAATGCGGCTCCTACCGTCCGATCTCATTGTTGAATACGGACTTAAAACTCTTCACAAAAATCATCTCCAACAGGCTACAACAACATCTTCCCTCACTGATCCACCTAGATCAAGTGGGCTTTGTCCCAACCAGGGAAGCTAGGGACAACACGATTAAGGTCCTTAACCTACTCCATTTAGCTAACAGTACCAAATCCCCATGCATTCTACTAGGTACGGACGCTGAAAAAGCTTTCGATCGGGTCAGTTGGAGGTTTATGTTTGCAACGCTGAAACACATAGGACTAGGAGACAAAATGATGCAGTGGATCTCTGCCAGTTACTCAGATCCATCGGCCAGAGTGAGAGCGAATGGCGTACTCTCGGAAGTTTTCCCAATTACTAATGGAACCCGTCAAGGTTGCCCCCTATCACCATTACTTTTCGCGCTATCCTTAGAACCTTTCCTATGCCACATTAGACTAAACCCAGACATCACAGGAGTCGAAGTAAACAAGGAACAATTTAAAGTCTCTGCATACGCTGACGACTTGATGTTTTCCCTCACAAACCCAACCATCTCCCTCCCCAACCTGATGAAAGAATTTCACATCTATGGCCAACTAGCTAATCTAAAAATTAACTTCAGCAAATCTGAAGCGATGGGTCTGGGAATTCCACAACCACACCTCACACAGCTTCAAAACAGCTTCCACTTGAAGTGGACCACTATAGCCTTAAAATATTTAGGTACACACATACCCCCGAATTTTTCCCAATTGTTCAAACTGAATTTCCCACCTCTGTTAAAAAAAGTAAAACAAATACTTGACAAACACACAGGGGGGCTCCACTCCTGGTTCGGACGTTGCAACATCCTTAAAATGACAATCCTACCCAAATTCCTTTACCTCCTACAGACCATTCCAATACACATACCAGTAGAATACTTCACTCAGGCAAGATCAATATTTATCAAATTCCTATGGGCCGGGAAAAGACCACGTCTAAACAGGAAGACTCTCTCGTTACCTAAACGATATGGAGGAGTGGCAATGCCCGAACTCCAGTCCTATTATAAAGCTACGCATCTATGTAGGCTCATTGACTGGTGCCGACACACCACCACAAAGCTATGGACGCAACTCGAACAGGCACAATGCGCACCTCCCATACACAGGATCCCATGGTGTTATAATGCTCTCCCGACAGACCTCAAACGCCACCCATTAATAGGCAACACGGCACGCATATGTGCGCGACTAATCGACACGTCCCCCCTCTTTGCCCGTAACTCACCACTCAAGCCCATTTTGGGGAACCCTTCATTTAAACCAGGGATGGAGGATGGGAGATTTCGAGAACTAAGGGAAGCGGGAATATACCAAGCTTCACACTTCAGCAGTGGAGGTAGATGGAAGAATATCACAGAGCTGTCTGATCCAGAAGGACAGTTTCGCCTAGACTTCTTACGCTCGCTTCAGCTCCATCACTATCTTGGTAGTATGCCACCACCCACAGTCACTGACCAAACCCTCCCACCCATGGAGGAGTTATGCTCCGGTATAGACCCCTTACTACACTCTCTCTCTATAACATATAGTATGCTTATCACTCCACCAGGTGATTACAAACTACAGGGTCTCTCCAAATGGGAAAAAGATTTGAAATGTCACTTTTCCACCAACAAAACACAACACATCCTGCAATTCACCCACAAATCCTCCATATGCACCAAAATTCAAGAAACGAATTATAAAATCCTTACTCACTGGTATAGAACCCCAGCACTGCTTCACGCAATCTATCCCTCGGCATCGGATGTCTGTTGGAGATGCCAAGAGGAAAAGGGCACGCTCCTCCATATCTTCTGGTCCTGTCCCAGGATCCGGAGCTTCTGGAGAGAAGTACGCCAGATAACGCAAAAATTTACAGACCGGGTTGTTCCAGAGGACCCGGCATACTTCCTCTTGCATGCCAATGACACCCCTGCAAAGGTTTACAAAAAATCAGTGGTACGACACCTACTAGATGCAGCGAAATCCTGCATACCAATCCTATGGAAATCCACCCAATCACCAACCTTAGCACTCTGGATACAAAAGGTAGAGGAAATCAACCAATTTGAGGACCTTATCCTCACCAGCCAAAACAGACAAGAAAGATACACCAAAACCTGGCAACTATGGAATATGTTCAAGTACTCAGACGAAGGTCAGGCACTTCTAGATAGCTGAAAATATAATACACTCTGTTTTCATATATAAACGCAGTTACAAACAAAGATTGATGAACCACCAACCGATTCCCCCACCCCCCCCCTTTCCCCCCCCCCCTAAGCATAATAACCCCCCCCCCCCCCATCCCCCCCCTTCACCCCCTCCTTCTCTCACTTTATCTGTCTTCTCTCCACTCTATTAATCTACTCTACACCTGACTAGACTCCCTCTCCCCTTTCTCTTCTTCTCCCCTTTTTCTATACTACCTTTTCTCTTATAAACCTAAAATAAATGGAGGACCGCTTGAGCCGGGATTAAATTACATTATAGCTCTGAAGACACATGCAGAATACACTAAAAGACATAGAACTAATAGAAAACATGAGATGGAAGGTTCCACCACTTAACACCATACATTAGGAATTTGTCCTAGGAGAAAATGGTAGCAATACCTATACACTGTCACCACTGAAATATGCTGCCAAACCCTCCAAACAAAAATAGAGATGTTATAATTCTCAACAATATCTGTACATGATATGCACTTCTTCTAAGCCTATGTCTGTGTTTTTGTTGATTACAGTCACACTATTGCTGTATGTCCCGGTGAACCGGTTTTCTGCTATAAATAAATAATTTTGAAAAAAAATAATATCAAAGTAAAATAAAAATAAATTACAAAAAAAAAAATCACATTCATGGATAAGTACATAACAGTGCCCAGTGACTATCAGAATCACAGGTATTTAAAGAGGAAGTAAACCCTGATGGGTTTTACTTCCTCTTTTGTTCCCTGCAAAGTAAAAGCATAATGGGCTAGTATGCATCGCATACTAGCCCATTATGTGGCACTAACCTGCAAACGAAGCCCACGCTGTCCCCGCTGGAGGCCGCATCCATCTTCGCCATCTCTTCCTTCCAGGGCTGCGGACTCCAGCTGTATGACTGGCCAGAGCTGCATGAGATCACCCCCGCACATGCGCGCCGGAGCCACCAGTCACGGCACTCACTCAAGAAGAAGCGGCACGGAGGGCCGTTTCTTCACAGCACATGGGCCGATGACATCATCAGTGCACTACAATGTAAATATCTCCTAAACGGCGCACGTTTAGGAGATGTTTAAAGTACCTAAAGGTAAGCCTTATTCTAAACTTACCTATAGGTACAAGTTCTAAAAAGGGGTTTACAACCACTTTAAAGATGGTAAAGACAGACACACAGCTGACTTGCTGTGCAGATATCCCACAGAAAAATACTAGCAACACAGGCACAGCCTAAAATGACTGTAGACCTTGAACAGCCAGCCACCAACTAGTTTTGCGTTATTATTAGGAAGGTGAATTGTTTTTTGGCAAAAGGAACCTTCACATATCAGTCTGTGTAAGATGGACTGACACTGAGACACTAGCTGGGCTGTTCAATTGTGATTTAGGGGTTACATTCATGTGATGCTTGTATATAAATTGTAGCGATGAATAGACAATGCAGGTAATCTTTTAACTTCCAATTTTGTCCTCGCTCTATTTTCATCATTCGGCACTGAAAAAATTGTCTTAAAAGAAAAAAATTTCCTTTACAGCTAGGAGCATTCAAGGCTCCGGTGTTGCTTAATAACAAAGTCATGTGATCACCATCACAGAGCTAACAAAGCAACCGCATGACTTTGCCTAGAAGTAAAGGTTCTGGGTTATTGTTAGATTTAGTTTCAGGATCACAGCTAGTGTCAGGGTCCGGATCTGAACATGCAACCTCTGTGGTGTCTGTCTGTGGCTCTTCTTGCTGTGCCACTCGAGATACTGTACAACTCCCTATCTGATCTCCTAGGAAAAGCTTACCTTATCTCTTGTTTCTTCCTTGAACTCTTTGCTCCTCCCATGAACTTCCTGATTTAAGCCATGATGCTGCACTTCCTGTTTGTCAGATTATTATTGTGCTCTGTCCAGCTCATATATATTGCTATTTGTGCACCTGCAGCTGTGTCCTTATCTCCACTACCATTCGTTATCGACCTTTGGCTTGTATCTCGACTATCATTCTGCTTGATCCTAACCCGCAACTATTTGTTACCAACCTTTGGCTTGTTTACTGACTATGCTTCTGCTTCGTCCCTCTCTCTTCTAATTTATGCAGTACAGGAATCTGAACTGTTGAGGCTGACATCAATGGTGTGTTATGCCCCATACACACGGTCGGACTTTGTTCGGACATTCCGACAACAAAATCCTAGGATTTTTTCCGACGGATGTTGGCTCAAACTTGTCCTGCATACACACGGTCACACAAAGTTGTCGGAAAATCCGATCGTTCTAAACGCGGTGACGTAAAACACGTACGTCGAGACTATAAACGGGGCAGTGGCCAATAGCTTTCATCTCTTTATTTATTCTGAGCATGCGTGGCACCTTGTCCGTCGGATTTGTGTACACACGATCGGAATTTCCGACAACGGATTTTGTTGTCGGAAAATTTTATCTCCTGCTGTCCAACTTTGTGTGTCGGAAAATCCGATGGAAAATGTCCGATGGAGCCCACACACGGTCGGAATTTCCGACAACACGCTCCGATCGGATATTTTCCATCGGAAAATCCGACCGTGTGTACGGGGCATTAGTGTTTTTTGCACAGGTACAGGTTGAGTAAAAGGAGCTTTCATAACTCTCAGGAGACATTTAAAGACCACCTTAAAGCAGAGCTCCACCCAATTTTATGACAATAGCTCAAGAGGATTACCGCAATGTCCCTAATGTAAAAACAGAACTTTTTTTTTTTTTTCACTGTACCTTTGTTTTGCAGATCATCTTGTTTAGTTCCTGGATGTGCAGTTTGCGGATATGGGCGGGTATAGTGCGGCTAACTCGTCATTTCCTATTAGCCGCACTGGCTCCTGGGAGCTTGTGTCATTGTTCCCAGGAGTCAGTGCAGCTGCCTGGCACAAGTTGCTTATCTCAGTTGCCATCACAATGGGGTGGGGCTTCCGACGACGACGCCCATTGTGATGGCAACCTGAGCTGTTGACGGCGCTCCGATTTAAGGTTACTGCGCATGCGCGAGATCGGGAATACAATGGGCGGTGCATGCTGGTCGATCAGCGGCACAATATCCCGGAAGAGGATGCCTGTGGGCTTCACATGCCCACAGGCAAGATGAGAACTGTTAGTCGAAATATTTAAAAGTTAATTTTTTGGGAGAAAACTGACATCCTAAAGCAACAAAAACGGAACAAGTGAGTAACATATTTCAATGAAATAATCTTTGTCATTTTACAAAAAAACGTTGTAGACAGTGGAACCCCGCTTTGAAGTGACAGTAAAAAAAATACTTAATCTTAAAAAATAGTCTATACGCATCCACTACTTAATGACCCTGTAATTTGTTTTTCATTAAAATGTTCTTGCTGTACTTTTCTGCCTCTGTAAGATCCTCCGCTAGCTCCCAAACCTCTCCCCCCCCCCCCCACCTCTTTTTGTTGGGAAGGAGCAATGCACATTAGTTTCAGTCATGTATACTGCTCTATATACAATACAGATCTCATAGTCCACAGTACCTAGTCCATCTCAGGAGTAAGAGAGAGTGGCTACATTCCTACATACATTGGGACCATAGAGAACGAATATAGCCACCCTTTAACAGGAAGTCAGATTACAGCAGCAAAAAAAAAAAAAAAAGGATTTGGAGGAGGTTTCTTTTGAGTTAAGAATGCAGACTTGAATAGAATTGTATTTTTGTTGTTTTTTAACCAGTTAAGTGTCACATTAAGGGTGAGCAGCCCTAGGATAGACAAGCTTAAAGCTTGGAAATGCATCCCTGTATCCCACTGTGCATGTGAACACTGGCTACGTCCACTCCCGGAATTGTGCATCGCTGACAGTGTTCCTTCAGTGACAGCAGCTTTACTCCATCACAAATGCACTCTCATACCCTTGCCGATGGCCAAGGCAAGAGTCCTGGTTTGCACTTCATCACTTCTGGGTTCCAGGTGACCCAGACTATTATGCCAAGCTTATGCCACTTTTGTGAGTGTTATTTTTTTCCATTTAATAACGCTTGTCTTTATTTTTGTTTTTCAGTGATCCAAGAGAGCACCCACTCTGGTCCAAGAGCAGCACCCTCATTGCTTGATTATGGCAGATTCGTTTTTTGGGCTACCCACATTATTTTCTTTCATGGTAGTACTAAATCCACACTGAGTGCTGGTGTTCTGTCAAAATAGCCAACTCACCAGAAACTCCAACTAGTTAACTTCCGGTTTCTTTAAACCATCAGCAATTGGAGATTTTCATGAATTGCTGTTTGGACACAACACCGGCAACTGTGCACGATATTATGATCCGAGATTGTTACTCCACTCAGATACTAGCCAACAAAATGTCCGCCTCCGAGGCGGCGACAACTTTGTCCTCAGCTTGTTTACACCCATGCGATTTGATTCCTGTCCGAATTTACAGTTCGCACTGCGATATGCGAACCGATCTGGGGGTGTCATTAACTTTCTATTGACACCCGCAGAGGTTCACATAGGGCAGTGTGAACTGCCTGCGAGTTCTATGTGATGTGGGAATCGGCACTGGAATAGCGCTGGCTCCCGCATTGTACTGGTGTGAACCGGCACTGAATCAATCAATCTATTAACCTCAGGATCGTATGTAGCACATAGCTGTTATTGTTCTCTTTTATCATTATTATTATTATTATTGAAATTTTATTCTTATCTATATTGTTTGTTGGTTTGGTCAATTGCTGTGAGCTTTTTTAAGCATTAGGAGCTGGGTAAATTAGATTGTTGTTGAGCACTGTGAGGTTTTTTTGGGTCCTCCATAACCCAATTAATTTAGTTTAAAGCGGACCTTCAGTCATTTTTTTCCACTTTCCATCTATTAAATCTTCTGCCCTTGTTGTTTTCACTTTGGACAGTAAATCATTATTTTTCTGCCAGTAAATACCTTATTAAGCCCCCTTTCTCTTTCTTGTCTGGTCATTAGCCTAGGCTTATGACATCATACATAGCTTTCTCTGGGGGGGGCAGGAGGGTGGAGGAGGGATAGGAGAGCCAAAAAGAGCTGCGGAGCTGGAGGAGGCTGAATACGGGGAGAGATAACAGGAGATTGCAGAGATTCATGTGTATTCATCGAGAGTGCAGGCAAGCAGTGGTGTGAGTGTATCTGTCTGTCCGTATGTGTGTGTGTCTGTATATATATGTGTATGTGAGTGGGTGTGTCTGCGTGGTTCTGTGTGTCTGTGTAAATCCAGGAAGTAAACAGGCAGCAACTTCAGCTGCCCACAGTTTAAATGGCTGCAACCAGACATAGTGGAGGGAGATTTCTGCAGAATATTTGGCAAGTACAGAATCACAGTATATATAAAATAATATTCAAAGTGGTTGGAGGGAAGCTTCAGAATGGCAAAGATGTTTTTATTACAAATTATGTGAGCAGACTGCAGTTTCTCTTTAAGTGTCACATTAACCACTTGCCGACCGCCCCGTAGCAGATTTACTGCTACAGGGTGGCCGCACTGTGCAGAATCACGTATATACAGTGGATATGAGTGGATATTTAGATGTCAGGTCTCTGTGATGTAAAAAATTGAGACAAAGAGACAAAAATAAATAATTTCAGAACTTTACGGTTTATAGGTCACATTAAAGGTGGAAAAAGTTCTGAAATGATTTATCTTTGTCTCATTTTTTTATCACAGAAACCTGACATTTAAATAGGGGTGTGTAAACTTTTTATATCCATTGTATACGTGATTCTGCACTTGCGGGTAGGGGGCACGCCACTTCTGCTGTGATTTGTGATTTGCAGAAGCCGATCTGCAGGTGTCAGCCAATGGATATCTGCCAGCACCCACCGACCATTGGGAAGACACACAGAACAGAGCTCTCCCTATGTAAACAAGCTCAGTTCTGAGAGAGGGGAAGTGATAGATTTTCTTTCCCTGCAAAGCAGGGAATAAAATCTGTCACTTCCCTTACTAAAAGCACCACACAAGGTGTACACAAACACTGGCTAGGCACACATTTAACCCTCTGATAACCCTAACTGTTTAACCACTTTCCAGTCAGTGTCATTAGTACAGTGAAAGTGTCAAAAGTGTCAGTTAGTGTCAGAATGTCTTCCGCAATATTGCAGTCCCGCTATAAGTCCCTGATCGCTGCTATTACTAGTATAAAATAATAAAAAAACATTAAAATTCCAGTATATATTACATAGTTTGTAGATGCTATAACTTTTGCACAAACCAATTAATATATCTTTATTGTGAATTTTTTAACAAAAATATGTAGCAGAATAGATATTGGCCTAATTTTAAAAAGAAATGTGATTTTTTTTTACATTTTTTATTGGATATGTTTCCTAGCTACAGTTTTATAGCAGAAAGTAAAACTTTTTTTTTTTTTCAAAATTGTCGGTCTTTATTTGTTTATAGTGCAAAATGTAAAAAAACGTAGTGGTGATCAAATACCACCAAAACAAAAGCTCTATTTGCTGGAAAAAAAAGGACATACATTTTATTTAGGTACAGGGCTGCATGACCACACAATTGTCAGTTAAAATAACGCAGTGCCGTATTGCAAGAAATGGCCAGTCATGAAGGGGGGTAAATGTTCCGGAGGTCGTGGTTAAAGCGAAAATGGAAAATGGAACTTCCACTGATCTGGTTGTCCCCCCCCCCCCCCCTCCGGTGTCACATTTGGCACCTTTCAGGGGGGAGGGGGGAGCAGATACCTGTCCAATCCAGGTATTTGCTCCCACTTCCGGCAAAAGATCTATGCAATGTCCGGCCCTTACTTCATACCCCTCGCTGTCTTCTGGGAGACACACAGGATCCCGGAAGACAGCAGGGACTAATCAGAATGCGCAGCTCGACTCGCAGTAGGGAAACAGGCTGTGAAGCCACAAGGCTTCACTTCCTGATTCCCTTATTTAAGATGCCGGTGTCTCCAACCGGGAGCCGAGAGACGGGTTGGCTTCGAGTGAGGACATCGCGGGCATGCTGGACAGGTACGTGTCCTTATTTTAAAAGTCAGCAGCTGCAGTATTTGTAGCTGCTGACTTTTAACTATTTTTTTTGCAGGCGAAACTCCGCATTAAAAATGATCAAAACCATCTTTCTTATTAGCTCCAATGCATTTTTTGAATGGCTAAATTTTACCAAATTCCCACTGAAACTTCAGAGAAATGAACACTCCAAATTTCATTTATTCTTAATGAACAACAGTCCCAGAAAGTGTAAGCTACTCACATAAACAAAACAAAGAAAGTACAGAGATTTTGTTGCAAATTTAACCACTTCCCATCCAGGCCAATTTTGACACTTTGCTCCTACATGTAAAAATCTTTTTTTTTTTTCTAAATTACTCAGAACCCCAAACATTATATGTTTTTTTAGCAGAAGCATAAAATTAATGAAAAAAAAACAGTAAAGTTAGCCCAATTTTTTTTGTATACTGTGAAAGACGATGTTACGCCGAGTAAATAGATACCTAACATGTCACACTTTAAAATTGCGCACACAAGTGGAATGGCGCCAAACTTTGGTACCTAAAAATCTCAAATTTTTCACAGGGTACATGTTTAGAGTTACAGAGGAGGTCTTGGGCTAGAACTGCTGCTCTTACTCTAACGCATGCGGCGATACCTCACATGTGTGATTTGAACGCTGTTTACATATGTGGGCGTGACTTACGTATACGTTTGCTTCTGTACGCGAGCACGCGGGGACGGGGGCATTTTAAATGTATTCATTTTTTTATTCTTTATTTTACTTATTTTTATTTTATTTTTACACTTTCTCCTCTTTAAATTTTTTTTTTGTTTTATCACTTTTATTCCTATTACAAGAAATGTAAACATCCCTTGTAATAGGAATAGTGCGTCACAGGTTGTCTTTATGGAGAGATGTGGGGTCTATAAGACCCCACATCTCTCCTTCAGGCTGGAAAGGCTGAGATTAAAAAAAAAAAACTGTCTCAGCCTTTCCACTACCACTGACCTGGACGTGGCGTCATAACATCATCGCGCCTGGGCCTCCGAGGGTCATAAGGTGACTGGGGACCATCTGGTCAACAGAAATCTCTATGCTCAACTACTGGCGGCGACTGATTCGTTCTCTGGCTCACCGATCGCACCAACGAGCCGGTAGAAGCACCGGAGGGCAGCTGGAGGGGACTCCCCGCCCCCCTCCCGCTGTAAAAACAATCAAGTGGCTGAACTGTCGCTATGATTGTTATCACGGTGCACAGAATCGCCAGCTAAAAAAGATGATATCTGGATGATACCTGTAGCTACAGGCATCATTCATATATCCCCACTCAAAGTCCAGGACTTCGCATGACGTACCTTGGGTGGGAAGTGGTTAATTCATGTTTACATTTTACGCACAAATATCCAAAATACTTTACTTCAATGTATGTCTGCAGTCTAACTGATGCAAGAACCTGTTCCATTGCAAATAACAGCATCAATGAAAGGAATGGAGTTCAAATTTTCCTAAATAACAATGTTCACTGCCAGGAGAGCTGGATTTGGACTGCAGAGTAATCTCATTGGACGGTTCTGTCTACTGTTCAGTCTTGATGTTTTGCAGGACAGTCGTTAATCATCAAGGAAGAAGTCTTGGCTATGAGACATCTGACAGGATGTAACCTGGACGAGACCACCCGATGTCTTTGGGTAATGATCAGAAGAGACACCTGGTTTGGAGAGGAGTCATAAAGAAATGCAGCGGACATTGCAAGCACTTTTACTGCTTAAAAAAGTTAATGGATTTATGAAAGACTGGAGTTAATGAGGTGCTGATGGAAGCAGAAGGGGAATAGTGTGTAGTGTCTACCCTGCCGCGGGGGACAGCCTAAATATAGAGCACAGGGAAGTGTCTGCACTGAGATTGTAAATCCTGTCTGAAGGTACAGACGAGTTATACAAGATCTGATTTCTCTGTATGAACAGGGCAAAACTGTTTACCAATAACAGGTATGACTCCAATTAGTCAATTCTCTGGAGGTGGGAGTTGTAACACATCCAGGCTTATACTGCCAGTGTGCCTCCTCAACAATGGGGAAGAGGAGGCAGACACCCGACCGCTGGCATCATCTTAGTGAAAAGTCCAGGCCAAAAATCCACCTTGGCCAATCACCTTCTCTAAAAGGTACAAGAAGGAAAAATCTTCTTAAGGGTGTCAAAAATACCAGTTATTCCCCAACACCCCGTTACCCACCTGAGTACAATAGTCCAGAGGTGTCTGCTGTACAGAAATATACCAATGAGACCATCCTGACTAGCCAGCCATCTAAAGTCTATGGACACTGTTGCAGCAGCTTTTTCGCTGGCAATAGACAGTCATTCTTCTCTCCAATTGGTCCTCCACTACATGACTCTTTCAAATATACCCCCATATTTACATTCATTCTACCCATGAATGTAACAGGGCATTCTACCTGCTGCTATGCTCCCACTCAGAGTCTCTCAAAAATGCATGCCCTGTACACACGACCGGTTTTGCCTTCGGGAATAAACTCCGAAGGTTTCTCCAACGGAACTCCGACGGAATTCCATTCAAGCGGTCTTGCCTACACACGGTCAAACCAAAGTCTGACCAAAGTCCAACCGTCCCAAACACAGTGACGTACAGCACGTACGACGGGACTAGAAAAAGGAAGTTCAACAGCCAGTAGCCAATAGCTTCCGTCTCATACTTGCTTCAGAGCATGCCTCGTTTTTGGTCCGTCGGAACAGCATACAGACGAGCGGTTTTCCCGATAGGAACTGGTTCCGTCGGAAATATTTAGAACATGTTCCATTTCTAGGTCCGTCAGAATTTTCGAAAAAAAAAAGTCCGATGAGGCCCACACACGATCAGAATAGATGATGAAAAGCTTCCGTCTGACTTTTTCTGTCGGACATTCCGCTCATATGTACACGGCTTTAGAGTTTGGACCCCAGTATACAGAGAAGCCTTGCTGTAAGCACTGCGGCTTCCACATATATTTGTAAATGTGTGCAACTAAAACATCCATTTTTAACGTGAACTGTTAAACAGGCTTAGTTTGACTCTTTTGAGGTCTAACTGGTTAAGTGTGCTGGGAAACTTCTGTCTGTTTGTGATGAGCGCTAATGTTAGATGGGTCCTTCAACCACTGGCCACCTGTGTAAGAGGATCTTACTCCCAATTACCATCAATGTAAGAGGGTCCTTCTCCAAATCACCACCAATGTAAGGAGGTCATTCTTCAATATATTTGCAAATGTGTGTAATTAAACCCTCTGTTTTTAACATGAATTGTTAGACATGGACAATTTGGTTTTTTTTGCAGGCTTGCTGGTAAGTCTGCAGAGAAATTTTTGTCTGCTTGTGATGTGCATTGCCCTTCCATGTGCCCCTTACTGCAAAGGCTGGTTATAAATTGGTGTGGTTGCCATTCTTGTATAGTTTGCTCACTGGATTTGAAGCGGTGACTCATTGGATGCTTTCAGCTGCCATTGTGCCATTTGCTGTTCATCCAATGTGTCCCTGTGCCTTTAGGAAAGAGAGGGCTCCCTCCAGGCAAGCCTGCCCTTAATTAATTCACTGCTATATATGATACAACTTGGAGACACGCACAAATATATAGTTATGACTGCAGTATACAGAGGAGCCTTGGTGTAGGCACTGCGGCTTCCACATACAGTATATTTGCAAATGTATGCAACAAAACCCTCTGTTTTTAATGTGAAATGTTAGACAGGGTCATTTTTTTTTTCGGAGGCTATCTGGTTAGGAATGCTTGGAATTTTTTTTCTGTTTGTGATGATCACTAATGTTAGATGGTCCTTCCCCCACTGCCCACCAGTGTACAAGGGTCCATTCAAATTTAAGATGGTCCTTCTCCAACTGACCACTAATGGAGGAGGGTCCTTCTCCAACTGACCACCATTGTAAGGCTTCATGTACACTGGCAGCCCCTAAACTTGAGTTTAGGAGCTTTTGGCATTTTTTCTGCAAAAGCTCCTAAACTCAACTCCATAAAAGCCTGTGTGTCTATGTACACATAGTCTTTTAGCAGAGTTTAGGAGCTGCCCCGTTTAGGTGAGGTTAAACCTCCCTCTCCTGAATGCGGAAGAATTGCTTTCAGGATAGGAATGTTTTTTAAAAAAAAAAAGGAATGTTTTGACTGCCGGCCACGGGAAGCCGCATTTTTGCAGCATTTTGCTTTTTTCCACGGCCACGGTCAGGGTATGCTACTGTACATGTCTCCTGAGGAGGTTTTATTCCTACTGACCACCAATGTAAAAAGGTCCTTCTTCCACTGACCACCAGTGTAACAGGGTCCTTTTCTGACTGACCACCAATGAAAGAGGGTTCTTCTACCACTAACCAACTGTGTAAGAAATTCTTTCCCCCACTCACTGCTAATGTAGGAGGGTTCTTCTCCCATTGATCACCCATGTAAGAAAATCCATCTACCACTCGCCACCAGTGTTAGAGGGAAAACACTTCCAATGGCTGTTGCATTTCAAGGGTAGCTGCCCTCGTCTTAAGTGACACCCTATAAATGTGTCAGCCATTGGAAGTGTCTTCCCTGAATTGGGATTTGCACAGTGGACCAGAGGAAGCGTGTCACTGTGGATGTTGATGAGCTTGATATCATTTGCCGTTTGTGAGTACACATCTGATTAATTTCTTTAAAAAAAGGGGTTTTAATTAAATGCACAAGGCTGTTGCGTCCTCTCTTTTTGTTTTTCAAGTGTTCTTTTTGGGGTTCACCACTCCTCAGGGGGCTGCAAAGTCTTTCCCAGCTTCAAGTTGTCGAAGACCTAAGGTCCTCCATTGCCGTAACATCCACCTTGAGCACAGGGGGTTGTTCGTTTTTCCAGTGTTAGGGGGTCCTTCTCCCAATTACTGCCAGTGTAATTTTCTCCCTGACAACTAATGTAAGAGGGTCCCACTGATCACCAAAGGTCATGCTAAAGTACAGGGTTCCCTGAGACCTGAAAATGATCCTTAGTGGTGAAAAAAAAAATTGAGAAACCCTGCTCTATAATGACTGTAGGCGGAAACAAAAAAAAATCTAATGCCGCGTACACACGAGCGGACTGTCTGACAGAAAAAGTCAGACGGAAGCTTTTCATCGTATATACCGATCGTGTGTAGGCCTCATGGGACTTTTTTTTTTGAAAAATCTGACAGACCTAGAAATGGAACATGTTCTAAATCTTTCCGACGGACCTAATTCCTATCGGTAAAGCCGATCGTCTGTATGCTGGTCCGACGGGCCAAAATAGACGCATGCTCTGAATCAAGTACGAGCCGGAAGCTATTGGCTACTGGCTATTGAACTTCCTTTTTCTAGTCCCGTCGTAAGTGTTGTACGTCACCGCGTTCTGGACAGTCGGACTTAGGGTTGACCGTGTGTAGGCAAGACCGCTTGAATGGAATTCCGTCGGAGTTCTGTCGTAGAAACCGTCAGAGTTTATTACGACGGCTAAACCGGTCGTGTGTACGCGGCGTAACTGATTCCTCCATCAACATGATACAACATGGATGGACAAATCACTCTGTTGGGCCATTATATTCTGAAAGGGGCTGCTGTTAATCAAAAGATGTCAGACAGGAGGGGCCAACAGGGCCACCCGCTAAGGAAATTTTGGACAGATGATCTATCAGGAACTTGACCAAATTTGCTCCCTGTATGGCCAGATTAAATGTACATTAGCATCCATGCCATAAGCTTTTGTTTGTTCTTAAGAGGAAAAGGATCTGTGTATACAGAAAACTGTGCTAATGTCCAAACAATCACAACTATGTGTGTATGTATGTATGTATATGTGTGCATCTATCTGCTTGTGTTCTTCTGTCTTTGCAGTGTGTAGTTTGGTCATATGTTGTTTAAGATTTCCTGATATACATACTGAATAAAAATGTCTCTTTTACACATGGTGCATTGACTGTACACTTTGGCAAATGGGAGTCATGGATCAGTTGGTGGTCAGAAGGGTCTCATGTTCAGAATCCTGGTCCTGAAAAAGTGTCCTATAATACAGAATATTGTGAAAGATACCAAACGCAGGTCTATCACACACCTCATACCATCATCCAGCTCGTCACACACCCCCTGAGCGCTGCAATGCACTAATGATTAATAAGAGAAATATTTTTAGGATGGTTCATGGTAAGAGCGTCATTTCCAGTTACTGGAAGCTGAAGAATGACTTGCGATGTACTACCACCACCAGAATGCAATAATCTTTCCTAGGTATTTCTGCTTTCAACTCACGAAGGGTGAGTTCTGAGTGCTGTATTCACCCCATTCTCAATGTGTGCAGAGAATATACACCTGATATAAGCTTGGACTTCATCCTGTGGTATGCCAGCAGAATCTGTGCTGACTTCCTGTCATTACATACCAAGGTTGTGGCCCGGGGCAGGAGGAAAGGACGGGCCATGAAAGACGATAATAATTGGCTTTGTTATTCATCGTTTGCCTCAGGTAGTTATGTGGGACAGAACAAACTAATGGAAAACAAAAAGCCTACCACTAGAGGCTCTGGGAGTCGTAGAACAGCCGCGACCTTCATCACACAGAGAAAGTGATTGACACAAACAGTTTCAGCATTATGAAGGGTCTGACATCCTCATTCTTCTGATACAAGAAAAAACACATGGCCAAGTCATGGCTAAATACCACATTAAAGTGTATCCTTGGGGGTCACTTGTTCCTGTTATGTCTATGGGACAAGATGTGTGTCCCATCTTCCCAATGGGACACAGATAGCGGAAAAAAAAAAAACTAACAGAGGTTTAAATCAAGACTTACTCCATCTAAAACAAAGTAATACATTTTGGCTTTAATATTGTTATCTTGGTGTACCTGATTCCATATTTATTTATTTTTAGCTTTTTAAATATACAGCATATTGTACATTCACACCAGTCCCTGCCCCCAAAGTAACTTACAATCTAAGCTTCCTAACTCACATTCACATACATACTATGGATCAAAAGCCATTTGACTTACCTGCATGTCTTTGGAGTGTGGGAGGAAACCGGAGTGCCCAGAGGAAACCCACACAGGCCCAGGAAGAACATGCAGACTCCATGGAGGTAGTGTTGTGGTTGGGATTAAAACCGACGACCCCAGTGCTGCTAGGTGGTAGTGCTAACCACTTAGAAACACATGTATTTTATGTACCGACCTGCTTTTAACTTTTCCCCTTATTAGTCAGATAGAAATACTATTAAATAGAATTTCAATATTCAACACACAGGTGGTCAGCTGGCGGCCCTCTGACCGCTACACCTTGAGAGGAGGTAGATTCCTACTATTTGGAGAGAGTCCTGATTGTACTTTTAACCTAATAGATTTGTTGTATGAGGAATTCTGAATTCATTGATCTGCCAGCATAAAATACATTGGCTCTGGATGATCACATGGCATCACACCTCCTCCTTTTTCCCCCTAGTTTCCAAAGGATCCCATGACATCACATGGCCACAATTCACTAAAGGATCCCATGACATCACATAGCCACAATTCACTAAAGGATCCCATGACATCACATAGCCACAATTCACTAAAGGATCCCATGACATCACATGGCCACAATTCACTAAAGGATCACATGACATCACATGGCCACAATTCACTAAAGGAGGGATAAGCAACCAGTAGCCCTCCAGCTGTTGTGGAACTACATTTCCCATGAGGAATTGCAAGTCTGGCAGTTACAATTACTCCCAGAGGCATGATCGGACTTGTAGTTCTGCAACAGCTGAAGGGCCCCAGGTTGCCTACCCCTGTAATAAAGGCTGCCTACCCAGGTTGCCTACCCCTGTAATAAAGGCATGACATCACATGGCCACAATTCACTAAAGGATCACATGACATCACATGGCCACAATTCACTAAAGGATCACATGACATCACATGGCCACAATTCACTAAAGCAGGGATAAGCAACCAGTAGCCCTCCAGCTGTATTGGAACTACATTTCCCATGAGGCATTGCAAGTCTGGCAGTTACAATTACTCCCAGAGGCATGATCGGACTTGTAGTTCTGCAACAGCTGAAGGGCCCCAGGTTGCCTACCCCTGTAATAAAGGCTGCCTACCCAAGTTGCCTACCCCTGTAATAAAGGGCCCCAGGTTGCCTACCCCTGTAATAAAGGGCCCCAGGTTGCCTACCCCTGTAATAAAGGCATGACATCACATGGCCACAATTCACTAAAGGATCACATGACATCACATGGCCACAATTCACTAAAGGATCACATGACATTACACGCCCAACTTTTACCGCTATTTGAAGAATCACATAGCAGCAAACAGCCAACTTCCTCTACATTGGCTCCAAAAGATCACACATCATTTTCACACTGCCAGTTTTCACCCCATTGGCTATGGATAATCACCTAACATCGCACTGCCTTTTTTTTTTACCACATTTCTGAAGCATCCCCTTGCATTATCACACTGCCAGTTTTCACCTTTTTGGTTCTGAATGGTCACATGACAGCTAAAAGAGATCAGTGAACGCTTCCTCAACCGGACAATACCTATACCTTTGGGGATTGAGCCCCCAAACCGGTACACAGCTGAGGGCAGACAGCTACCCATACTCCTATATTTCCAGAACAGGCCCCATGAAAAACAGCTTCACTACAGCCAACGCAGCCAACTGCCTCTTATTCCCTAGAACAATCCCCGTCTTGGAAGGTCTATCCCTGGAACTTTATCTCTTGAAATAGTTCTAAACACTAAAAACCACATCAAAATCCCTCTTCTGCTTCAGGTTAAACTCGGTTCTAATCATTAGTTCATATCTCCAGACATTTTACCAGAACCTGCTTCTCTCACATATTTTATTAAAGACTATGCTACTGAATCACACACCAACAAATGGGGATGCTGAATGTGGTTGTGATATCCAAATCTTACAAAAGAACATTTAAGCCAAGAGAATGTGTTATTTCTTCATCATCTACGCAGAATATAAATCAGAAGAAATGGAAATTCTGACAAGCATACCATGTCTGAACTTAATATAACAAGCTGAAAGCACTTCTCAACTGCCAGTCCTATCAAACAGAAATAGGAACAGGTCTGGAGAACATGTAAAGAACAAGCAATTTAGAGGATAAGAAAGAAGATAAAAGTCGTGAATGAAAACAACCAGAAAAGCACAAAAATAGGAGGACTTCCCCACTTAAAAGCCTGAGCAAAACGGATATTTATTCCATTAAAGTCATCCATAAAAAGCTACATATAAAGTCAACGCATTTCGGGGACTGAAAGGTGCTTCCTTCATCATAACTTTAAATTTTTGATTTAGAATGAAAGTGGACCCCTAAGGAGTAACAGTGTTGTGTAAAAGGCCTGCTTCTCAACTTGTTGCTGCAGTAATAATAGTAATGTGCCTTTTACACAACACTATTATATGATACTCTCCCTACTAGGGGTGCACCGAATGTAAATTTTGGTACCAAAACCAAAAATGAAGGATGCACTAGAAAACGATACCGAAAATGACAGTTTTTAATCGCTTGCCGACCAGCCGCTGCAGTTTTACTGCGGCAGAATGGCACGGCTGGGCGAAACGACGTTACCTTGCGTTGCTTTCCTTTTGGCCACTAGGGGCGCACGCCCGCCGCGTGTGCCTGGAGCCGATGCAAGCCGGAGCCGATCGCTCGTGACAGAGCAAGAACCGGGATCTGTGTGTGTAAACACACAGATCCTGGTTCTTTCAGGGGAGTAGAGACAGATCGTGTGTTCATACTATGTATGAACACCGATCTCTCTCTCTCTCTCTCCTCCTAGACAGTCCCCTCCCCTCTACAGTTAGAACACACCCAGGGAACACAGTTAATCCCTTGATCGCCCACTAGTATTAATCCCTTTCCTACCGGTGACATTTATGCAGTAATCAGTGCATTTTTATAGCACTGATCGCTGTATAATTGTCAGTGGTCCCAAAAATGTGCCAAAAGTGTCCAATTTGCCTGTCGCAATATCACAGTCCCGATAAAAAACGCAGATCGCCGCCATTACTAGTAAAAAAAAAAATAAAAATGCCATAAATCTATCTCCAATTTTGTAGACGCTCTAAACCTTTGTGCAAACCAATTAATATACAACTATTGCGGTTTTTTTTTACCAAAAATATGTAGAAGATGCTTAAACTGAGGAAAAAAATTGTTTTTTTTTTATAAAAAATGTGGGATATTTATTATAGCAAAAAGTAAAAGATATTGGGGTTGATTTACTAAAGGCAAATCCACTCTGCCCTACAAGTGCACTGCAAGTGCAGTCGCTGTAGATCGCTGTAGATCTAAGGGGAAGCTCTGAAATTAGGGGGAAGCTCTGCTGATTTTATCATCCAATCATGTGCAAGCAATTATGCTGTTTTTAGTTTTTCCTGCATGTCCCCCCCCCCCCCCAGATCTACAGCAACTGCACTTCCAAGTGCTCTTGCAGTGCAAAGTGGATTTGCCTTTAGTAAATAAACCCCATTGTGTTTTTTTCAAAATTGTCCCTGTTTTTTTGTTTAAAGCGCAAAAAATGAAAACCGCAGAGGCGATCAAATACCACCAAAAAAAAGCTCTATTTGTGGGAAAAAAAGGATGTCAATTTTGTTTGGGTCGAGCGTCGCAAATGTCAGTTAAATCAACGTAGTGGCGTATTGCAAAAAATGGCCTGGTCATTGAGCAGCCAAATCTTCCGTGGCTAAAGTGGTTAAAGAATATTTATATTTTTATATATAATTGTATTATATTCAACTTTTTAATTAATATCATCAATTTAAATTAATATGAATTTATTGTTAGCCATTGTTGGCACCTTTAGTGCAAGAAAGGTCAAGAAAAATGCAGTCTGTAGTCTCTGACCATCTCTTGGATCATGTCCTCAGTCTCTGACCATCTCCTGTATCATGTCTGCAATCTCTTGCTTAAACTTAAACACATTGCCAATAGTATTAGCAAAATTTCCATTCGGTGCACCTCTAGCAAATATGATACAGGAGATGGTCAGAGACTGCAGACATAGTACAGGAGATCAATGCAGCCTCACCAGTTCCCGTCATTGCAGCCTGCCAGAGCCCAGCAGCCTCACCAGTGCCCATCATATGCAGCCTGCCTGTGCCCGTCATATGCAGCTTGCCTGTGCCCGCATCAGCGGCGATCGCCCTGTGTCACGGAGCTGGATTTGAATTGCCCGGGCCACAGTAACAATGCCCCGCCTCCTGTGATCACGTCATACTGATTCAATGTCCCGCCATTGGATCAGTGTGCCGTCTATCACAGGAGGCGAGACACTGTTACTACGGCCTTGGCAATTCAGCTCCGTGACACACGGAGATCAAGGAGAGGAGGAGGAAGGGGAGGACTGGGCGCGCCAGGATGACACTCCGCAATGGGCGGCGCCCAGGGTGGACCACACCCCCTTTCGGTATAGGCTGTTTTTTCCTTTTGACCGTGTGAGAAAAAACTGTTTTCGGAAGATAATTTTCGGCGGCTGAAAATTCGGTGCACCTCTACTCCCTACACCTACTTACGTTTTGAACCAAACCTTCAAGTCCTGACGAAGGAAGCACCTTTATAGAGGAACTTCATTCTTTTGATGAAAATTACAACAAAAGGGCCCCTTTACAAATGTTTAAGGAGTAACTCCACTTTTGTTGAGGATAAAACATTCCCCTCTGGGTGATCTATGTACATTGTACGGATTTTGACAAATTTGGTTGCAGATTCCTACCTTTTGTTATTCTGAAGAAATCCCTTATTTATATTTTTCTCCCCATTCTTCTCAAGATGACCATTATTATCACTGAGGGCAGATTAATCCATTTGCTTTTATTTCCTGGAACTCTGCCTGAAAGGGTCTGCCTCCTGGAACCTGTGACAGGAACTTCCTGTAATGCAGCTGTGAGGCCAGAGTTACATCACCAGTGCCTCACTTAACCAGGAATTCGAAACACTGCCATTGTAAGTAAAAGTAAAACATGTTTAATTAAGTAACCTATTGTAAGATGGTTTCATATCAGCATGCAGAGCTGTATTCTAATGTTATTTTTTAGTGAAAAGGGTGAAAGGTCTGCTTTAAAGCTGAAGTTTAGATATGGCTTTTCTTGCATAGCTACATTGGTCCAGCTCGGACAAATGTACACTATGCTGTCAAAAGTATTGGGACGCCTGCCTTTACAGGCATATGAACTTTAATGTCATCCCAGTCTTAGTCCATAGGGTTCAATATTGAGCTGGCCCACTAAAACAGCTTCAACTTTTCTGGGAAGGCTGTCCACAAGGTTTAGGAGTGTGTCTATGGGAATGTTTGACCATTCTTCCAGAAGCGTTGGACGAGAAGGCCTGGCTCGTGGGATTCACTATCATTCATTCCAATGGTGTTCTATCAGGTTGATGGCAGGACTCTGTGCAGGCCAGTCAAGTTCCTCTACCCCAAACTCGCTCATCCACACTATATTGCCAAAAGTATTGGACCACCCCTCCAAATAAATTGGTGATGGGGGGATTATGGTGTGGGGGTTGTTTTTCAGGGGTTGGGGTTGGCCCCTTAGTTCCAGTGAAGGGAACTCTTAAGGTGTCATCATACCAAGACATTTTGGACAATTTCATGCTCCCAACTTTGTGGGAACAATTTGGGGATGGCCCCTTCCTTTTCCAAAATGACTGCTCACCAGTGCACAAAGCGAGGTCCATAAAGACATGGATGAGCGAGTTTGTTATCAGAAGCTAGCGGTGACCTCTATAGTAGCAGTGCCTATTGCAGGGATTTCTAGCTTCTGCAAGGATTGGCCAGGTATGTCCTATGCATACTTACATTGGTCCAAGCTGCAACTATCCAGCAACTATGCAAAAAAAAAAAAAAAGCTATACCTAAACTTCAACTTTAAGTGAGTGCATTTAGTGATATTAAACCAAAAAACTAAAATGTATTATATTGCAGCTTCTGTTTTCGCCTGGCCAGTAACACATCTCCCGTAGTGATACACAACTCTGGATGAATGAGTACAGGAGGCACAGTATCCTGCAGCATTGTCAGTTTGGGGAGGGGTGTTAAATGTATTAGCAAATTTAAAAACACTAACAAATTGAAGCCAAACTCCATCTCACACTACAGTACCTTGAAAAAGTATTCATACCCCTTGAAATGTTCCACAGTTTGTCATGTTACAACCGTAAACCTAAATGTATTTTATTGGGATTTTATGTGATAGACCAACACAAAGTGGCACATAATTGTGAAGTGGAAGGAAAATGATAAATGGTTTCCAACATGTTTTAAAAATAAATATGTGAAAAGTGTGATGTACATTTGTATTCAGCCCCCCTGAGTTAATACTTTGTAGAACCTCCTTTCACTGCAATTACAGCTGCAAATCTTTTTGGGGATGTCTCTACCAGCTTTGTACATCTAGAGAGGGACATTTTTGCTCATTCTTCTTTGCAAAATAGCTCAAGCTCTGTCAGATTGGATGGAGAGCGTCTGTGAACAACAATTTTCAAGTCTTGCCACAGATTCTCAATTGGATTTAGGTCTTGACTGGGCCATTCTAACACATGAATATGCTTTAATCTAACTCATTCCATTGTAGCTCTGGCTGTATGTTTAGGGTCATTGCCTGCTGGAACATTTTTTTTTTGTTTTTTTTGGATAAAGGTTTTGAATGAATAAATAAAAGCTGATCATTTTAATAACCCCTGCCAGTGTTAAGTGGTTTGCCTCATCCATGTAAACTGATGCATTTTACTGGAAAGCTTGTGCTTTTGAAAAAGAGCAGACTTGCTGGCTGAATCACCAGATGAAAATAGAATAAAGCCAAAAAAAAAGAAAAATGCAGCCATCATATTTAAGAAATGGTAAGCTGCAATATAATAAATGTTTGCTTTTGGGTTTAATACTTTTCAAAGAGTCAGCACACCAAATGTTATAGATCAATTCAGGTGTGTTATTTAATTCTCAACATGAAAAGTTAGTATAAAGCCATAGTAAAAGATGCTATACACAGTTGTACAAATATCTCTGCCTCAAAAGGAACTAAGCTAGACAGAGCTGGAATTAAACATAACAGCTAGCCAAAGAATATTCAAACATAACAAGTTACAGAGAATCTACTGTGCTTTAAATGGGCAGACAAGTAGAGTGGAAAACAAAAAGCAACTTATAACTATTGACCCTCTGTGACAGCTACTGAACTACCAATACTGGTTGAAGCCTGGCGCAATTTCAGGTTTTGGATTGATGAGCATTCTATTAATTTTAATTTTGTGAGTGGTTTTCCACTATTTATAACAAAGGTAAATTGTATTGGTTATTGTACCATTGGAGACATCTTTCTTTTTTTTTCATATGTGCGTGAAATGTTATGAGTCTAATGGAAGAATATGGTGACAGATGATATATACTGTACTTATCGGCGTATATCATTTTAAGAGGGACGTTTCAGGGAAAAAACGTATTTTTTAAATAAACAACTTTGAATTAAAATAAGGGTCAGTGCCCATCAATGCAGCCTGATTAGTGCCCATCTGCAGCCTCCTCATCTCCCATCAATGCAGCCTGAACAATGCCCATCTGCAGCCTCAATGCAGCCTGAACAATGCCCATCTGCAGCCTCAATGCAGCCTGATTTAATGCCCATCTGCAGCGCATCTCATCAATGCAGCCTGATCAATGCCCGTCTGCAGCCCATCTCATCAATGCAGCCTGATCAATGCCCATCTGCAGCCCATCTCATCAATGCAGCCTGATTAATGCCCATTTTTAGCCTCAATGCTCATCTGCAGCCTCACCATCTTTTATCAATTCAGTCTGAACAGTGCAGGAAATGACCGAGCCATCATCTCCTGCTTACTCGGCTCTCAATCGGCAGTCACACACACACAGTCCCGCCTCCGCCATCGGCATTGGACCAGCGCCTGTGATAGACAGAACACTGGACCAATGCCGGTGGCGGAGGCGGGGCTGTGTGTGTGATGTGAGAGCAGAGTAAACAGGAGATGACGGCTCTGTGAATTCCGGCAGCGCTCGTCCCCTTCCTTCCCCTCCGAGGTACACTATTGGTGTATAACACGCACCCGTGATTTGACCCCTATTTTAAGGGGAAAAAAGTGCGTGTTGTACACCAATAAATACGGTAATTACAAAAGTGAGCTA
Source organism: Lithobates clamitans (assembly GCA_037952925.1). NCBI lineage: Eukaryota > Metazoa > Chordata > Amphibia > Anura > Ranidae > Lithobates > Lithobates clamitans. Next base: position 2,012,559 of record JBBGZY010000597.1, read on the forward strand.
TGCCAACCATGAGAGTGGAAGGCATGGCGCTCTGGTGAGTGTCTTTCTTTAGGGGAGAGTTTAAAACTGAAATGAAAAGCAAAACATTTGTGTATAGATATAAAAAAATATATATATAAATACCTTTTTTTCCCTTTTTTATAAGTGATCACATAATCTCTGTTCTCAGCTGCATAAGACCTAGGGGGATTAGAAGCAGCAGCACACTGAACTCTCCAGTGAATGGCTGTGCAGTGGGGGCGTGTCAGGACTGATCATTGGAGGAGAGCAGGCTGAGTTGCCAGCATAGCTAGAGAACTGACCAGGATGTGCTCTCCTGCTTAGTGTGGTCAGTTTCTAAAAGGAAAGCAAAGGGACTAGCAGGAACACCAGGGATTTCACACAAAGGAAGCAATATAAATAGAACAGGATACTTTTCCACACAAGTATATGGTACAGCATGCAGATATCAGGAATATGAATTGCTGGGGTAATGTGAAATGTGGACACCAAATAACATTAGTGACACACCAAAATACTGATGTTATTTGGTGTTCACATTTTTGCGCTTATTAATTAAAGAGGTTGTAAACCCTCGTTTTTTTTTGTTTTTTTTTTAAATAACAAACATGTTATACCTACCTCTAATGTGCAGTTCGTCTTGCACAGAGTTGCCCCGATCCACCTCTTCTGGGGTCCCTTCAATGTATAACTAATTATACATTATAGCTTGGTCTTAAGTGTGCCTTCTGTGGCCGCACAGCCCCCCATGTGTCATCTGCATTGCATTGGTGGCCCCTGTTTGGAAATATTGGGGGACCTTGTTGGGTAAGCAATTGAGTGGCTTGACATGGCGAATAATAACATTGATTGATTTTCTGTTATATGTATTTGTTTTTGTTCTTCTTATTTTGATCAATTTGTATTACTCTATACTACTATGGCATATTTTGTCTTTTGAACAGTGATAACTTAATAAATCCCCTGAGGAAGCCCTTAGTGGAGAAACATGTCAGGATAGACACCACATGGTCACCAATTTTTGAAAATTATCATCTGTGACGTGACTAAAAAAGACAAGTTGCTTATTTTATCACTTATGTCAAAAATTTTAATGCTGTATTAATAAAATGTGTCTTTTATAAATAAAACTCTTGGCTTTATTGTGTCTATGGCACCACTAAAATCCCATAAAAAACCTTCCTGTATATATAAATTAAATAGGATTACATCACAGTGCTACTGTGGAGTGAACACTTTGCACTTTGATGTTCTGAAAGTATAACTATTACCAATAGTGGACACCTGGAAGCAGAAAAAGACAAAGTTTCAGGGTGATCCCTTTATCAAGTCCCTATAACCCATTGGAAATTACATATATATATATATATATATATATATATATATATATATATATAGATAGATAGATAGATAGATAGATAGATAGATAGATAGATAGATAGATAGATAGATAGATAAATTTTTTTGATGATTTTAATGGAACAAACATTATTTGGCACTTGTCCTTGCTCATTTATTTCTGGTTCCAATCTGAATTGCTATCAAAGATCATTCTGTGATTGAGTACTCCATCTTTCTACATGGAATTAGATTTATACTGGGGATCCAGCACCATCCACCTACTTTTTTTCAGGAATGATTGTAGACAGAGAAGGAGCCAACCACTGCTGGAGTCTTTAGCTGCCCATACTTTGTCCAAACCCACACCATATTAGATGAGCTTCCAGCTGTTTAGGACCACCTTGCTGGAAGTATGGAAGGCAATAAACCTAAAATCATACAGTTTTTTTATAAGCTGGCAGCAGGGTGTCCCCAAAAATGTCTTCATTTTGACAGTTATGCTACCACAATAAAGACCTTAGAAGAAGAAGAGAAAATCACAAACAAGTCCACCACAACACTTCCATCCAGCACAGACACCGCCGACAGCTGTGACTAGAGACTAAAGCCAATACTACAGACTAAATGTTTCACACGGTACCTGTCATGTTGTATCAGTGAGCAGCACAACAAGCTAAACAATTCACACAGCAATATCTGTGTATCAGCTTTCCAGGTCAGACTTGCAGCCTGCATCTCCAACTGAGCCACCCGAGTGCTGAGACTTCAGGGCAAATAGGTCAGATGTTTCAGATGGTGGCCTCCTCTGTGATTTTTCTGATACATCTCTGTCATAAAACAGAGTGTGAATGACTGAAGGTAAACTATGCACAGTGAAGCCAAAGTGTAAAAAAGACCACATTATCCTTGCGGACAGAAATACAGTAATTATGGTCCTCCACCCCAAACCTATCCATGGCTTTATAGACCTTGCTTTGTGCACTGGTGCGCAGTCATGTTGGAACAGGAAGGGGCCATCCCCAAACTGTTCCCACAAAGTTAGGAGCATGGAATTGTCCAAAATGTCTTGGTATGCTGACACCTTAATGCCCTGTACACACGGTCGGATTTTCTGATGGAAAAAGTCCGATCGGAGCGTGTTGTGCGAAAATTCCGACCGTGTGTGGGCTCCATCGGACATTTTCCATCGGATTTTCCGACACACAAAGTTTGAGAGCAGGATATAAAATTTTCCTACAACAAAATCCGTTGTCGGAAATTCCGATCGTGTGTACACAAATCCGACGGACAAAGTGCCACGCATGCTCAGAATAAATAAAGAGATGAAAGCTATTGGCCACTGCCCCGTTTATAGTCCCGACGTACGTGTTTTACGTCACCGCATTCAGAACGATCAGATTTTCCGACAACTTTGTGTGACCGTGTGTATGCAAGACAAGTTTGAGCCAACATCCATTGGAAAAAATCCTAGGATTTTGTTGTCGGAATGTCCGAACAAAGTCCGACCGTGTGTACTGGGCATTAGAGTTCCCTTCACTGGAACTAAGGGGCCAAGCCCAACCCCTGAAAAACAACCCCACACCATAATCCCCCCTCCACCAAATGATTTGGACCAGTGCACAAAGCAAAGTCCCTAAATTCATGGATGAGCGAATTTGGGGTGGAGGAACTTGACTGGCCTGCTCAGTCCTGACCTCAACCCCATAGAACACCTTTGGGATGAATTAGTGTGGAGACTGCGAGCCAGGCCTTCTCGTTCAACATCAGTGCCTGACCTCACTAATGTGCTTCTGGAAGAATGGTCAAACATTCCTATGGACACACTCCTAAACCTTGTAGACAAACTTCCCAGAAGAGTTGAAGCTGTTTTAGCTGCAAAGGGTGGGCCAACTCAACATTGAACTCTACGGACTAAGACTGGGATGCCATTAAAGTTCATGTGCGTGTAAAGGCAGGCGTCTCAATACTTTCGACAATATAGTGTATGGATCTACAATAATTCCACTTGCTCATCCAATAATATGGAAGTCAGGACATATACATAGAGAATGACAACCATGTCTGTCTTTTTGGCATTATTGTGGATGGCTACGCTTTCTGCAGATCTCTTGGGTGTCTCAAGTGTCCCCGTTTGTTTATCAAAAGAGGTTCACTGCTTTGAAAAAATGACAATATTTATTAGTCAAATTTGCAACTTACTTTTTCCATATCATTATCTCAAACACACCATGATTAGTCTGTGTCGGGGCTCTACAAAGTCACATGAAATGAAAGTTTTTGGCACAATAATTTGATAAAATCCTCAACTACGTAAAGCGAATGATTATATGAACAGACTATGAAAAACAAGCATGTTTGGCAAGTGATAAATTAGGTTTCTACTTTGTCTTTACATGTGCTGATAAAGATTTGATGAAGAGAGAAAGACCGGAATCTCGGAGATTTAAACACCCAAAATAATCTGGGCTGAGAATGTACAGTACCCCGAAGTTTGTTTATTTATTTATTTCTAAACCAACATACCGTATACTTCTCTGTACAACCGGTTTGAAGAGCAGATTTAGGCAAAAAGTGAAATGCCAAACAGTAAATCCAATGACATAATCTGCAATTTACTGTACATAACCCCCTGCAGCCAGATTAGGCAATTTTTCATATGACCTTAGGTCAGCGCCCTCTTGTCACATGAGTCTCTACGTCTTCCTGTATAGGACAGCAATGACAATGTTGTGCTATCTGGCCTGCACATTCACACTGCTAAACAACTAATCTTCCTCCCAGTTATCATGTTAGTAGAAAAAAGACAACATTTGGATTTTGGGTGACAACCGTTATTACTGGATAAAAAAAAAACTAAGCCCTCCTGTAGGCTAAATTTTGGATTCATACTGGAGTATACCTTTAAGTGTTCTGTAGGCATGAATCTACACCATCTTTGAGCTCTCATTGGTAGCAGACATCGGTGAATAGCAATGCAGATGTGATAGTTATTGGCCCAACATGTAAGAAGGTCATTCTGGGGGACTCAGCGCTTCTCTTCATCTCTGAGCATGTCTTCTACCTACACTCGAAGAACTCCCTGGAATATAAAAGCTGGAAACCTTTGACAGACACCTTCCAAGAAAATGCCGGGCACCTTCTGATATAGGATGCATCCATAATCGTAATTATTAGAACAATGCGGCGCTCTTCTCATGTATGCCTGGAGACCACAACACTGCTGGATCCAGCTTCTGTCAAACACCTGACCAGATCCGGACGGGAGATCAGTGAATGGAGCCCTGCTACGAGGTACGGAGGTTTTCATTATCTGGACAGTATAAAGAGCAGCTCGCAGTGCAGCGGCATTCCTCCACAAACAAGCATAGAAATTGGAAATCAAAAACATTTGAAACATAAAAGATCAAGCTGAGCTCTAGGAAAAGAAGCAAACTTCAGAAAGATAACACATAGCCAGATCCAGACGGCATGGGGCCTAGCTTTATAGATGATTATAGAGGGGAAAAACTAATCGAGATTACGACCACTTCAGTTACGTCCTGACTTTAATCACCTGCACTCAGATTAGATGATCAACGTGTTTCCATCACTTAGCGTATAAAATGGATCATTATTCCAGGCCCTCAGCTTAACGTAATGGCCTTCAGCTCACTGAACCACCCCTCAGCTCACCATACCAGCCCCCTTCACCTTGTAAGCAGCGTCTAGGAAGATATTGTATGTTACACCAAGATGACCCATGACTGACAAATTCCATTTCGGTGGTAAATCTCCACCATCTGCAGGAATGACCCACAGAATGAAACTATCGCCCATTATGGCTGACAGATTTTAGTCTTCTGAAGTCTGCATACTGACACTAGCAGCAATCTATTGCATTTGGTGGGTCTTTAAAGCGGTAGTAAACTCTGCCCCTCCAATGCTTTTTCTTAATATAGGCAGTAAAATAAAGCTTTTGAAATCATACTAAATTAATATGAAGATCCTTCGCTTGTCACTTACTTATTTTCAAGTGGTTTCCAAAATCTTTCTTTCCGGCACCATGTTGGGTAATGTCGTCTGAGTCCGTACTGTGCTGTACTTCCGCCCCTTCTTCTTGTCCCAGTGTAATCTTGCGCATGCACAGTCGTTTTTAACAGGAACTTCTGAATGGGACTAAAATCTTGTGGGACCTCGGTGCAGTGCCGTAGCGAGAGAATATGACAGAGCCACGGCATGTAATGAAAACAGCAATGGCACAACGAGTGTGCCATGAACAGGGGGAAATGTGAGCATGCACCGGTGACGTCATGAAAAGAAACAGGACGGATTACAAGAAAAACAGAGAAGGTCAGAATGAATGTACACACAACACATTGATCAGTAAAGTGTTTCTTAATGAATCCTATAGCGGAAAATTTATCAGGGAGCCTTTTCCTACCACTTTAAAGGGTAACTCCATTTTCGTGGTGAAAAAAAATAGTAAATAAAGAAAAAATAATATAGCACATATAACTGCGACACTAATCATATTATAATAATTATTATTATTATACAGGATTTATATAGCGCCAACAGTTTACGTAGACAGTACAAATACAATACACTTTAATACAGTAGGAATCAGAGGGCCCTGCTCCTTAGAGCTTACAATCTAAGAGGGAAGGTCAAGAGATACAAGAGGTAATAATTGTGGGCAATGTGCTGATTGAATGTTATTGCAATTGATTGTTATTAAAAAAGACCTTAACTTTTCAATCTGCAGCCACTGTAATTCTATGAGAATGCATTGCAATATGGCTACCTGGAGCTGTTCTGTACACATAATGTGTACTGACCACTCCCCAAAAACATTTCCTGCTTGTGTGATTGGCTCACCAATTTTCCCAGAAGTCTGCCCAAGCTACAAGTCAGATTTCAGGCCTTCTCCGCAACAAAAAATGTCATTTTTGCAGAGATACTTTCAATAGGAGCACATCTAAAGGGATACAGGCCCTGCAGATTTCCTCATTAGTGCTCTACAGCTGCACACCTGACAGTTAATTATGAAACCACTCCCATTAGACCCCCTCAGTACAGAGGCACAGACAAACACACACAAGGATTTCTTCAGAATAACAAAAGGTAGGAATCTGCAACAAAGTTTGTTATAATCCTTGCAATGTACATCGATCAACCAGAGGGGAATGTTTTTTTTTTCAACAAAAGTGGAGTTACGCTTTAAGTAACAGAATTGCTCATCTTGTCCCTTAAAAAAGGATCTCAGAACTATAGTCACAGCAGAACTATAGTCACAGAGATGTAGCTTGATATAAGTGCCACCACATCCCAAGAATGCATAGAGAAAAAAAAGAAGAGGAAGACTAGGGATTTTTAGGGTGCCATATCAAACCTCAGGGAATGGACTTACAACATTATTGGCACATATCTTTGTTAACCCTTGCTAACAGAGCAGACCTCCTATGTTACAGGTTTTTACATGTACAAAGATCAGATCATTTACATTCAAATGAGGTAATGCAAACGTATGTTGTGCAGTGGAATAAACAGAGATTCTGGCGCATTTCGCAGTCCATAGCTTCCTCAGGAGACCCAAAGATACTGGGGATAAGTGTGTGTTAGTCAATAACATGATGAGAAAATCAATGATTTTTGTATATAGACCACAAGGTTGCATACTTACATATACAATACAATAAATCTAAGACTAGCGCTGCACCTTAACCAGAAACGACCTGTGCACTCCCATAAGGCTGAAGAAGTAAGTCATGGGACAAACAAAGCAGATGGTAGAGGAGCCCACCCCAGAAGAACAGAAAACTGTTTTTTTTTTTTTTAAATCATGTTATTGGGTGCTAACACACACCTATCCTCCAGTATCTTTGAGTCTCCTGAGGAAGCAACAGACTGTGAAATGCGTTGGAACCTCTGGTTATTCCTCTGCACAACATACAGCTACACTACCTCCTTTGAATGTAGATTGTCTGATCTTTGCACCTGTAAAATCTGTGTTTTATTTCACACACTGAAATATATATATTAGGAGGCCTGTTCTGTTAGTAGGGGTTAGCAATCATATATGGCTATGGGATGTTAGTGCTTTACACCTTGTGATGTGTTTTTAATGATGTGATTTTAATTTTTGCATATATAATATCTTTACTTTTCTATTTCAATAGATTTATTAATTTGAACATGTGGGGCAGATCAAATGGTACAAAGAGAATAAGCCAAATGCATGGATCACCATTATGTCAAACTGGTATCCAATAAGCACTGTAGAGCGAAGGGTAAAGATGTGGCATTGTTTCTTGAGCGTACCCCAGACCATTGCAAAGAATATTAAATCAGCACACTGAGTCTTGATGTTAAAAGTCACATCACATGTGTGGGGCAAGTAGACCAAGATGGTCAACCAAGAAAGAAGAAAAAACAAAAAGGAGTGGGGGCGATGTAGGAAGAGAATCCAGAAAAGTGGAAACGATTGGGAGAGAGAACAGGAAAGAAAGTAAGATCCATACTAGATGAGAGAAGAGGAAAAGGAAGGGGGGGCTGGTGGCACAGGGCTAGTGGGACGGGGCGAAAATAATATCTTATTTTTTAATGATAATGTTGTGAGTCCTTTCCCTAGGGTTTCTTAAAAATCCCTAGTCTTCCTCTTCTTTCTTTTTTAATCTAAGGATTTCAGAACTGACAATCTTTTTTTAAGACTACTTCATCCTTAAAAAATGTGAAAGAACCTCCAAAATGATATTCGGGGGTGCCTATATACAGCACAGTCTTCGTGGAGAAGATCTGGGCATTACTTGCCATGACTGAGGATCATTCTGTGGATGGCATTATTCTATCACACACAAAGTTTTTTCAACTTGTTAAAAATTGGATAAATGCAACAAGGCCCTTAGATTAAAGTTCATCAAAACTGTTATGCCACGTCGTACACGTGGTCGGATTTGTTGGATGTGAGCTTGTTGGCTGAAAGTCCGACTGTGTGTATGCTCCATCGGACATTTGTTGTCAGACTTTCCGCCAATAAATGTTGGCTAGCAGGTTCTCAAATTTTCCGCCAACAAAACTTTGTTGTCGGAATTTCCGATCATGTGTACACAAGTCCGTCGCACAAAAGTTCACGCATGATCGGAATCAAGCAGAAGGAGCCCAAAGGGTGGCGCCCTGGCTACTGAACTTCCTTCTTATCGGCTCGTCGTACGTCTTGTACGTCACCACGTTCCCATGTTCGTAATTGTTGGCCAACATTTGTGTGACCTTGTGTATGCAAGACAAGTTGGAGCCAACAACCTTCGAACAAAAATGCATGGTTTTGTTGTCGGAAAGTCCGATCGTGTGTACGAGGCATAACACTGCAGGGGGGGAACAGAGAGTACAGACAACTAGGCTTGAAATGTTTTGTTCCTTAAATTGTAATTTATAAATTCCAAGTAAGAGAGGGTGCAATCCAAAAGTTCTGTACAAATGAAAGGAGGTAGCAAGCTCGACCCTTCAACAAGCTTTTAAAAATAGACCAAACTGACCATATCACAACTGAAGGTGTGAAGCAGTCATCATTGCTTCTTAAGCCGGCCATAGATGGGGTGATCTTCTTTCCTGGAAGGGAGTTGAAGGGGAAAGCCCTCCCGGTAAGCAGTTGTGCTCTCCCAGCGGGAGTCCCCGTCGGAAGAACAAGGTGGTTACTGCTAGCGGCTTTAGTAGCCGCTAGCAATAATAGCATGTAAAGTCCAAAAGGCTGGTTGTATAATCAATCAACATGGGTACATTCAGCCTGCCCATACATTGTTCGACTCTCGGCCAGTTCAGCAGGGACAAACCATCTACGGCAGGCTTTAGAAAAGCCATACATAGCCCAAGTCATCTCAGTATTGGATGGTGTTTGGCTCTTTGAAATGTAATTGCGATAAGTCTGCTTATCCTGTAATATCTGAGGGTTTCCTGTTTGGGTTTTGGCCTTTAGAGAGTGTAGATGTCATTATCCAACAGGTTACTGCAGTAAGTGTGAGGTCACTACAACCAAGAGAACCTGTCCCCCCTTTCCAGACGCCTTTATATCCACTCTGACCACAAAATCATTTCTAATAAAGCAGAAACAACAAAATCCAGAACACATTTTATTTTCCTCGCTTGTATTCTAAACCTCCCTTCCGCAGATATTCCTCATTTTCAAGGGTGGTCTGAGAGACCCTCTCCGCCTCCGCACAGGCACCAGCGTGGCTCAATATATTTAATAAGAGAGGAAGCGTGCGATTTTTCATTAACATGCTGGATTTAACAATATCGCTGACTTGTAAAAGCCATGTGGTTTCATGTGAGCTCGTATATAGGTGCGAGCGGCTCTTTAAAGCACAGTCCTTGATGTTGTGTCCAATGTGTGTAATATCGCGGCAGAGCGCTCAGTCACACCATCATTACTTGGCTGTAATTCAGTGAATGTAAACAGATCTTACAGAGAAGAGTGTCAGCTCAATCTACATTTCTCCCTGAGTCGGGGACGGCGTGTTGGAACCGGCCGCAGTTTTCACACAATAGTGAAGAGTATCAATTATATATCATGGCGGATGCTGCATCAAACGCATCTGATGGGATTGGCTGAGGTTGTGCTTAGAAGCTTCGGCCTTCCTCCCCGTCCGGGATGTTTGAGCACTGAAATATATTTTTACAGTCATTATCTCCATCGCTGAGCGTACAACATGGATTCATTTTTGTTATAGTTTTTTCATGATTATTCTTAGCAGATGTTTGGCCTCTCCGGCGCATTACAGAAGAATTCAGAAATTGGCACAGCTGGTATGTCAGCAATGTGAACCCACTGTGGCTCCCAGATCACCCGCTGACAGGGGCCTTTGAAATCGCTGAATGACAAGAGCTGCCATCGTTCTTATAAGGCAATAACCCCTTTATCTCTAAGGAAAACACATCTTATTTTTATATCAGGAAAGATAAAAGTTGCACAACACAACTCACTGAACTGTAAGGCCAGACCAGCGGAATCCCGATCGGGAGCGCTGTCTGATCTGTAACTACCGTCTCATAGAAGTCTTTTCAGATATACACGAAAGAGAGATCAACTTCATGCAAATAGTCTTATTAACATATGTAAATCCTTGTTTCCTTGTATAGTTTGTAATCATACATGTACAGGGGCAGCCATATTTGCTCATTACATGCTCTGCTTCCTGCTTTGCATCACTACACAAAGGTTTTTCTGCTCCTTCTCAAAATACAGGTCTTGAAGTCAACCCCCTGAAAACAATGAACCTCCTACATGACTGATCTCTTTCTTATCTCAGCAGATGTTAAGCCGTTCACCAATATGAATGCAGCTTGGGAGCCCCAATAAACAACATGGGGTGGTCCTGGAACAATGACACTTGGGTGTCCCTGAACAATGACACACTGACACTTGGGGGCCCCTGAACAATGACACACTGACACTTGGGGGTCCTAGAACATTGACACACTGACACTGGGGGGGGGGCCTGAACAATAACACTGACACTTAGGGGCCCCTGAATAATGGCACACTGACACTTGGGGGTCCAAAAACAATAGCACACTGACACTTGGGGGCCTCCGAACAATGACACACTGACACTTGGGGGTTTCAGAACAATTACACACTGACACTTGGGGCCCCCCAAACAATGACACACTGACACTTGGGGCCCCCGAACAAAGACACACTGACACTTGGGGGCCCCCAAACAATGGCAAACTGACACTTGGGGGTTCCAGAACAATGACACACTGACACTTGGGAGCCCCAGAACAATAACACACTGACACTTAGGGGTCCCAGAACTTGGGAGTTCATGAACAATCACCACAGGGTCCCAGAACAATAACCCCCAGAAACTTGGGGGTCCTAGAACAATGACACGCTGACACTTAGGAGGTTCCAAATCAATGACACACTGACACTTGGGGAATTTCAGACCAATGACATACTTACACTTTAGGGTTCCAGAACAATCACACATTGACATTTGGAGATCTCAGAATGAAAACAAACGAATACTTAGGGGTTCCAGAACAATGACACACTGACATATGGGGGTCCTAGAACAATGACATACCAACACTTGGGAGTTCATGAACAATAACCCCCAGACACCTGGGGGTCCTAGAATAATAACATACAGACACTTGTGGGTCCAAGTTAATTGACACACTGACACTCGGGGTGTTTTAGAACAATCACACATTGACACTTGGAGATCTCAGAAGGAGGACAAACTAATACTTGGGGGTTCGAGAACAATGACACCCAGACACCTGGGTGTCCCTGAACAATAACACATGGGGGTCCCAAAAACAATGACACTTGGGGGTCTCAGACACACTGGGTGAGATTTACTAAAACGTGTGCATTCAGAATCTGGTGCAGCTGTGCATGGTAGTCAGTCAGTTTCTAACTTCAGCTTGTTCAATTAAATTTTGACAAAAAAAAAAACATGGAAGCTGATTGTTTTTTTTTTTTGCAAATATAATTTTTATTGAATCCCAGAAAGGGCAAAACCAAGGCATTACATCAACATTGTGAAAACATTGAAAACTTTGATCATGTAATTTACAAATCTAGCAAATAAACAGTTAACTGAGGTGTAAAAATCACAGGTAGGTAACGGTAAAGAATATGTCAGACAGTTGTCTTCATTTATGTTGTACGTCATATCATTAACAAAAAAGTGTAAGTACTGATTGAGGTATAAGGCTACCCAATCCCATTTTCCGTTTTCCAGGACCAGGTAGAGAGCGTAAATAGCTCAGGAAAGAAGAGAAGGAAAAGGTATAAACAATAACAATAAAAAGGAAAAAAGGGGGGGGGCAGTTTGAGATGGTGATGGTGCAGGATAACAAAGGCAGTCACCCGAAATTGACTGGTCGCAGCATTTATGAGCGTTTTTTATACAGAGCAGCACCAGATTTTGCACTCTCCAGTTTTAGCAAATCAACCCCACTGACACTTGGACCACAAATCAAAATGGGGTCAAATCAACATTTGTTTTCAACCCCAGTAACAAAAACTCTAAAGCCGCGTACACACGAGCGGCCTTTTCGGACTTTTTTTTTTCGAAAATTCTGACGGACCTAGAAATGGAACATGTTCTAAATATTTCCGACGGAACCAATTCCTATCCGATCGTCTGTATGCTGTTCCAAAAACAACGCATGCTCTGAAGCAAGTACGAGACGGAAGCTATTGGCTACTGGCTATTGAACTTCCTTTTTCTAGTCCCATCGTAGTGTTGTACGTCACCTCGTTCTTGACGGTTGGACTTTGGTTTGACCGTGTGTAGGCTAGACCGCTTGAATGGAATTCCGTCGGAGTTCTGTCGGAGAAACCTTTGGAGTGTATTCCGACGGCAAAACCGGCCGTGTGTACGCGGCATAAGGAGCAGGATGAAGAAAGTTTTCTCGAACGAGCGACAGACGCCACTTCTTAAGTCATCGAATGTTATCAGAATTTTTGTACAAATCTTCATACAATCTTTAGTTTCAAAATCTACTAGTGTATGGCCAGCTTCAGGTTTAGGAGTATCCACATTTCACAGAGGCAGTCACAATAAATAGCACATACCGGCTCATTATAGGACACTGAATAAAACCAGATTGCAGTCTATTGTCTCTCCCCGGGCCTGTATATCAAGCATTACATGGGAACGGCCTGAAGTGTACAAGAGTTCTTTGCACTTTGATAAACGACCCTTTACATGTTTATTGAGGAACATATTACACATACAAGAGCTGACACAATGAAAGGCGGTGCGGGGATTAGTAACCCCCAGTGTATAATTCGATGTGGACAGTAAAATAGATCAGGACAGTGAAATGATGACAGCCGGGCTCTCCTGAAAAGTCCCCATTAAAACGCTGCACAGACGCCCCCCCCCCCCCCCCCCCGTAATTGCAGCTTTTTTCATCTCCTGCAAGTGGCAGAAAGTCTCTCCTTGCGAGCAAACACTTTACCAAATGCACTGAAGCAGGATCCTCCGGCCGGCCTGCACTGGGATTGTTGTGTTACAGGAAATTAAAAAATTCCTGCAATACCAACTTACTAGTCAAAGTCACTCTGCGGTATCCCAGAATCCCCTCTGCTCTGAAGTCGAGCCAGAATCAGTTTTGAAGAGTAATTTCCAGCCCTATAAAGGGTCATAACAATGTATTAAAGCCACATTTGCTTCTGTGTTTTGTAAGTTTCAATCTCATTACTAAGAGTTTTTTTCCTCTTTGGTCTTTTTTTTTCCCTTTTTGCTGTACGTCTATGTTTGGAGTGACTCGCAATGATCCCACTTTACTTCAAAAGACAAGAGAGGGAAAATCAGTTTTCTATATTGTGCATGTGGTTATATGATAAGGCGAGGGGTGTTCGGAGAGCGCGATTCAGGATCTGCCAATTCTTACACTGGCATATGATCAATTTAACCCCTTCATTGCTGCGTGTCAGCATGCGTTATCAGCGTGTTAGCACAGAATAATGCCAGCTCATTATAGCAGTTACAGCAAGGAGATGAGGCAGAGACGTGTCAGACAAGGGCAGCGACATCCACATCCCGGCGAGCGTCTGCTCTTCATTACAGTGGTTACAGCGCATCGCAGAGCAGACTGTCACTACCATAGGCTGGATGGAGAAATAAACAGAGAATTATAGCCTACACTATGTGAATAGGAGTCCTAAAACCAAGCAACTTGGTATCTGTAAAGATATCTGTAGATAAGAGATGCCCTTCATAATGCTAATGGTGATGCTTTGATCATATCCATACAATTTAAAAGGTTTGTAAAGTCAGAAGGTTTTTATATCTTAATGCATTCTATGCATTCTATGCATTCTATGCATGAAAGTGGAGTTCCACCCAAAAATGGAACTTCCGCTTTCAGGGAAGGTGACCCCCTGACATTTGGCATGTCATTTTTTTTTTGGGGGGGGGGGGACACCCTCTAAAAAGAGGGTTCCAGCTCCCACTTCCTCATGGGGCTCCGCAGAGCCTTAAGTCAGTTCACCTTTCCCCCTCCTCCTACACGTCACAGGTCCCAGATGATTGCCCGGGCCAGTCACAGAGCGTTGCGGGCGCATGCCCAGTGCGTGCCCGGCGTGAAGCCACAGCTGGACGCCCACAGTGACAATGCCGGCGCTGCAGAGAGGAGCGGGGCATCGTTCCCCCACATCGCTGGACCCTGGGACAGGTAAGTGCCCGATTATTAAAAGTCAGAAGCTGCAGTATTTGTAGCTGCTGACTTTTAATTTTTTTTTTTAAGCAGAACTCTGCTTTAAGATAAAAAACCTTCTGTGTGCAGCAGCCACCCCTGTTCCCCCTTATAACTTACCTGAGCCCCATCTCTCTCCAGTGATGTCCACGAGTGCCTCGGCCGCCTGGGACTCTCCTCCTGATTGGCTAAGACACAGCAGCGGTACCATTGGCTCCTGCTGCCGTCAATCAAAGTCAGTTAGCCAATCAGGAGAGAGGGGGGGGCGACCAGGCCCACAGGGAGCTGCTGTCGGCTCCTGCTGCCATCAATTAAAGTCAGTTAGCCAATCAGGAAGGGGGGGGGCGGGGCGAACCAGGCCCACAGGGAGCTGTGACTCAGCTTGGGTGCCCCCATAGCAAGCTGCTTGCTGTGGGGGCACTGGACAAGAGGGAGGGGCCAGGAGCGCCGAAGAAGGACCCGAGAAGAGGAGGATCTGGGCTGCTCTGTACAAAACCACTGCAATAGAGCAGGTAAGTATATGTTTGTTATTTTTATAGGGGGAAAAAAATGAGACTTTACAATCATTTTAAGTGTTAATTCCAAGAACTTTCACATAAATATATTCCTCAATAGCTACAAAGGATATAAATCCACTTTGTGTGCACCAAATGCATTTACAAGCCCAGTTGTTGTCTCCCGAAAGTAGTGGTGACATCATCACTGGGCTGTATCCAGCCTGTGAAGAGAGAGAGGAGAGCCTAGGGAGGGGCTCGGCAACCCACTTCAGGCTGAATGCAGAAAACTACAGGAGGGGGCGGAGACCAGACCAGTCACCCTGCACAAGGAAAGGGAGCAACAGTGAGCGGTCTTTATTACAGGAAATGTTTTACACTGGATTATTGCACAGATCTGGTAGAAATACACAAAGCTCACCAAGATTCAAGTAGGAATACACATGACTCTTATATTTAGATACTATTTGCTTCACCTTTTATTGCCTTTTTTTTTTCTTTTTTTTTTCAGATTGTGAAAAAGTGAGGATTTTTGTACAGCTGTGATGTACATATGTGAGACGATGCGGTAAGAAAATCCTCCTCTGGTGTTTATCACTACTCTGATTGTCTCTCCAATAGGACTTCATATTTGTTCAGGCATCATTCAAGTCAGCCAGTTTCTACTAGGCTTAAATCCTGGTGCCTGTGCAGCTCCTGACTGTGTTCACAAATGGCTCACTAAGCTATCTAAATGGCTAGCTAGCACTATCAGCCCCTACTGCAGCCTTTCACATTATGACTTTCTACAAACTTATAATGTACAGTCTGATCACTAGAGTAGAGGAGGCCGAGGAAATGCTTTCTCCTGGCTGCAGTAGGCTTGATGACTTCATCTCAACCTAGGTAAAGTCACTTACTGGAGCTCAAGTTTGGCTTTTTAATGACAAAAGGTGGAGCTTTTCTCAAAAATGATCCTGTTGCTGTATATTGTGATGTGTCAGGGATTTATTCATGCAGACTTGCAATGTTACTGAAAGGTCCACTTACAGCACTTAACAAGAATAAGGGATGGATTACTAAATTTTTTCGAAATGTTGATTTGCTGTATAAAAAGATGAGGCTGTGGTGTATCTGGATTTTGCAAAAGCATTCGATACAGTTTCCCATAAACGCGTAGCCACCCTGGCGGGATATATTATGTCAGATTTTTTATTCTCAAAGCGGTACATTGTTTTGCATAGAAATTTAGCATTTTATATTGTAGGCCTGTAATTCTTAGCAATAACACACTTAAATCTGTCCAAACAAGAGTCTACCGTAGTAGACATCAGGGGTATGATAAAGTTTGAAACACGAAAAAATAAATTATAATATACTATAAATAATTTAAAAAAATAATAATAAAATAATAATAAAATGAATTTCTCCCAGGATTCACTATCTCTCAATTCTGCAAGTGTTCTAATTTACTATCGCTGTTTTCTAGCTGGCCTAAAACCACTTTTGATGTAAAGGGACACTTTTTGGTTGCTATGGACAATCTCAAGTTTCCAGGCAGAAAGAACAGTATATACAATATAAAACTGCATGCGGGGCATTGGACAAAGCATTAGGGACTACGGGGAGGTGAAATGATTTGATACAGTAATGTAATCTGTAAGATTACAGTGTATTGTATGTGTTATGTTTTGTGTACTTTTTGAATTTGCTGCTGGGCTCCACCCCCCACCCCCCCCCATTCGTCGTGACGCTCGCAGGGAACGGAGCCCGGAACACAGAGCATTGGGCGGAGGACACAGCCCGCGGACACAGCGGGGGGACATCGCAGGATCCTGTTGACAAGGTAAGTAACCTGGACCAGGATTCTGCACTGCAATCTCGAGAGTGGCTCAGGGTTACCGCTAATGGTACTGAAATTTAACCGCGAGCCACACTCGGGAAAACCGCCAAGGAAGTTAATCTACAAGCTGAGGTCTGTAGGCATGGAACATAAGGTTTGTTCTTGGATAGAAAACTGTTTACAGGGGAGCATCCAAAGGGTAGTGATAAATAATGTCTACTCAGACTGGTCTGGAGTGGTAAGTGGGGTACCCCAAGGTTCTGTCTTGGGACCCATTCTATTCAATTTATTCATGAATGATATAGAGGACGAGACAAATAGCTCCACCCCCAGTTTTTGTGGGCGGCACAAAAATAAGCAGGGCAATAGCTTCACATCAGGATATTTAACAGAAAGGCCTGAACAAAATAATGGAGTGGGCAACTACATGGCAAATGAGGTTTAATGTGGAGAAATGTAAAGTAATGCACATGGTGGCTAAGAACATAAACTACTCACTAGGGGGTCCTAGTGGAAGATAGACTGAGCAATAGCATGCAATGTCAAGCTCCAGCTACCAAAGCCGGCAAAATATTAGCATGCATAAAAAAGGAGATATACTCCAGAGATAAAATGATAATCCTGCCACTTTAAAAAAAAAAATCTGATCTGGCCGCATCTGGAGTATTCCGTTCAGTTCTGGTCACCAGTCCTCAGAAGGGATGTCCTGGAGCTGGAGAGAGTCCAAAGAAGGGCAACAAAATTAATAAGGGGATTGGAGGACCTCAATTACGAGGAGCGACTACAAGCACTAAATTCTTTCTCGCTGAAGAGGAGACTCTTGAGAGGGGACATGACAGTGATTTACAAATACCTCAATGGTGATCCCAGCATAGGAAAAAAACTATTCAGTCTCAGGGAGTGTAAGAGGACACGGGGCCACACAATAAGATTGGAGAAAAAGCAGTTTAAAGGAGTTGTAAAGGCAGAAGGTATTTTATTTTAATGCACTATGCTAAAAAACCTTCTGTGTGTAGCAGCCCCCCCAGCACCCCCCTAATTACTTACCTGAGGTCCATCTCTCTCCAGCAATGTCCACAAGTTTCTTAGCTGTCCAGGACTCTCCTCCTGACACAGCAGCCATGCCATTGGCTGCCGCAGCTGTCAATCAAAGTCAGTTAGTCAATCAGGGGAGAGAGTGAGCGGGGCCCGGTCAGGGCTGTCTGAATGGACACAGGGAGCTGTGACTCGGCTCGGGTGCCCCATAGTAAGCTGCTTGGTGTGGGGGCACCCGACAGGAGGGAGGGGCCAGGAGGGCCGAAGAGCGACCCGAGAAGAGGAGGATCGGGGCTGCTCTGTGCAAAACCAACTGCATAGAGAAGGTAAGTATAACATGTTTGTTTTTTTTTTTTTTTAAAACAAGACTTTACAATAACTTTACCCTTAAGCTGTGTAGGGGGTTTTTCACTCTCAGGGCGATAAGGATGTGGAACTCACTTCCACAATTGGTGGTGTCAGCAGGGAGTATTGATATTTTTAAAGGACTCTTGGTCGTGCATCTTAAAGAACACAACAGGGATACGGGAAATAATTAACGACATTGACACACATACACCTACACAGGTTGAACTGGATGGACTATTGTCTTTATTCATCCTTGTCTACTATGTAACTATGGGGCTCCTATATATCTGTAATATTGTAAACAAGGAAAATTATCACATTGCTTGTTTGTAATATGGAACTTCTAACACATTATTTTCAAAGAAGACACTAGCAAAGCCTCTTCCATACAGAAGGGTTGATTTACTAAAACTGGTGAGTGCAAAATTCGGTGCAACTGTGCATGGTAGCCAATCAGCTTCAAACTTTTAATTGTTAAATTGGGCTTTGACAAAAAAGAAAAAAAAAACCTGCCAGCTGATTGGTTTATATGCAGAGCTGCACCCGATGTTGCACTCTCCAGTTTTAGTAAATCATCCCCAGTGTAACGTGTGTACAGCCACATGTCTACGATGTGATCTTTATCTACAGCAAAGGACTCGCATATGAAAGTCTGGAAAGATTTGTCTCACTGCTGAGGGAGACCAAGGACGATGCACACAAGTCACCTCAGGTCACTCAGGGCTTCACCTGGGATGTTCCCAGATCACTACACACTAGATGTCAATGAATGATAGCCATTCACAGCAGCCAATCACTATCATCCCTCAGTGAATCCACTTTAGTAAAAAATAAATCGGTTTGATTGCTATAAGTTACTGCACTTGGTGGCTTCTTGCATCTGCAGCTCTTTGGGGGTTATTTACGAAAGGCCAATCCACTTTGCACTACAAGTGCAACATGCACTTGAAATTGCACTGAAAGTGCACTTGGAAGTGCAGTCGCTGTAGATCCGAGGGGGATGTGCAAGGAAAATAAAAAAACAGCATTTTAGCCTGCACATGATTAAATAATAAAATCAGCAGAGCTTCCCTTTGTTTCAGATCTACCCCTCAGATTTACAGCGACTGCACTTCCAAGTGCACCTTCAGTGCAACTTCAAGTGCACTTTGCACTTGTAGTTTTCACTTGTAGTGCAAAGTTGTTTTGCCTTTCGTAAATAACCCCCTTAGTCTGTAGATGTGGACAGTGTGCAGCACTCTGGAAGAGTGGCCTTCTTCAAAGTGGTTGCAAACCCTGTTATACCACTTGTACCTACAGTTAAGCTTATAATAAGGCTTACCTGTAGGTACTAATTTGAATGACACAATGGGGTTGATTTACTAAAGGCAAATCCACTTTGCACTACAAGTGCACTTGGAAGTGCAGTCGCTGTAGATCTGAGGGGAAGATCTGAAATGAGGGGAAGCTCTGCAGATTTTTTCATCCAATCATATGCAAGCTAAAATGTTGTTTTTTATTTTCCTTGCATGCCCCCCCCCCCCCCCTCAGATCTATAGCGACTGCACTTTCACGTGCACGTGTAGTGCAAAGTGGATTTGCCTTTAGTTAATAACCCCCACTGTGCAGTGCTAGTACCAATTAATAAAAAACATATATAAAGTGTAAAAAATAAATTATATATATATATATATATATATATATATATATATATATATATATATATATATATATATATATATATATATCCTGTGAAAGGAAAATAAAAATATATAGTCCAAAATAAAGTGCAACCGCTCCATGTATTGCACACAATCCTTAATGATGTATTATAACAAACTATAACAGTCCATTATAGTAGCATAAAACAGGTGATAATAGTGTCTTCATGCAGTGTGCACACACCCTCCACCAGGTGTACCCTCACCTTAAGGGCTTTATAAAAAAGCCTGTAGTTAATATCAACAGCTTAAAAGATCCTCCTGTAATTCCTTTTTCTTATGGTGGGTATTTAACTTAAAGCGGAGTTCCGACAAAAAAAAAAAAAATTAAAAGTCAGCAGCTACAAATACTGCAGCTGCTGACTTTTAATAATCGGACACTCACCTGTCCCAGGGTCCAGCGATGCGGGGGAATGAAGCCCTGCCCGTCTCCCCCTCCTCTCTGAGGCGCCGGCATTGTCACTGTGGGCGCCCGGCTGTGGCTTCACATCCGGGCATGCACTATGTATGCGCCCGCTGGGCACTGTGACTGACTGGGCAATCATCTGGGACCTGTGACGTGTCCCAGATGATTGCTGAGAGAGAGGGGGAGAGGTGAACTTACTTCCAGCGCCGCGGTGCCCGCGGAACCCTCCGCTCCCCCCCCCCCCCATAAAAAAACGACATGCCAAATGTGGCATGTCAGGGGGTCACCTTCTCTTAAAGCGGAAGTTTCATTTTTGGGCGGAACTCCACTTTAAATACAAATCACAGATTACTTCCTCCTCCTGGTAATAGCGCAGATCGAAAGCCACTACTTCTGGTGTTTCAAAAAGCCTCCTCATACATATCACATGCAGAAAACAGCAGAGGCCTGCAATAGCGTGATATCGTTTAAAAAGGTTTAATTGCAACTTAGACTCCACATACATTTACACTCACATTTCAATAATAAAAACACGCTTATATTACACTGGTATGCTGAGGGGTGATAGTGTCACCTGAAGTCCGGTTCTGCAACCCCAGTTCACGGCGTTCACCCCGTCCTGTGCCTGCTCTGCAAAACACTTCCTGCTACCTTACACGTCAGCCAATCAAGCTCCTCCTGCCGGTTTCGTCACAATCTCGTGACTTCCTCATCCTCTGGAGATTGTACCTGTAGGTACTGTAAATATCTCCTAAACCTGCAAGGTTTAGGAGATATTTACCAAATACGCTTGCGCAGCCTTTATTGACACATGCTGAAGAAACGTCTCGCTCGTGCCGTTTCTTCAGCAGCGTGCCGTGACCGGCTGCTCCCGCGCACATGCGTGGGATTGACGTAATTTCGGCTGCAGCCAATCACAGCAGAAACAGAAAAAATACCAAATATTTAACCACTTGCCTACCCAGGCCAATTTTCAGCTTTCAGCGCAGTCACTCTTTGAATGACAATTGTGTGGTCATGCAATGCTGTAAACAAATTAAATTTTTAGCGTTTTTTCACACAAATAGAGCTTTTTTTTTACTAAAGAAAAAAGACCGAAAATTTTGAAAAAAAAAAGTTTTTCTTAGTTTCTGTCAGTAAATTTTGTAAATAAGTAATTTTTCTCCTTCACTGATGTGCGCTGATGAGGCTGCATTGATAGGCACTGATGAGGCGGCACTGAACGGCACTAATTAGTTGGCACTGATGAGGAGGCACTAATATGCTGCACTGATAGGCACTGATATGCGGCACTGATAGGTGGTACTGATGGGCACCGATAGGCGGCACTGATGGACACTGATGGGTGGAACTGATGGACATTGATTGGCAGCACTGATGAGCAGGCACTGATGGGCACTGAAAGACAGCATTGACTGGCATCACTAATGGGCACTGATTAGTGTCAATGATGGGCAGTGATTGGTTTCACTGATGGGCACTGCTGGGGCTTTACTGTAATTAGGGCACTGATGGGAGCATATGCTGCTCTAAAACCTGGATATATCTTTCAACATTTATGGTGCCTTTCCAGATGTGCAAGTTGCCCATTCCATATGCACTAATGCACCCTCATATCATCAGAGATGCAGGCTTTTGAACTAATCGCTGATAACAAGCTGGAACGTCCCTCTCCTCTTTAGTCCGGAGGAAGCTGAGCCCATGGTTGCCAAAAAGAATGTCAAATTTTGATTCGTCGGACCACAGAACAGTGTTCCACTTTGTAATAGACCATTTTAAATGAGCTTTGCCCCAGAGAAGACGGCGGCGTTTCTGGAACATTTATTAGATTTGGCTTCTTCTTTGCATGATAGCAAACTGCGAACTGTGTTCACAGACAGTGATTTTTGGAAGTATTCCTGAGCCCATGCAGTGATGTCCACCATCATGCCTGTTTTTAATTCAGTGCTGTCTGAGGGCCCAAAGACTACAGGCATCCAATATTGTCCCTTGCACACAGAGATTTCTCCAGAATCATGGAATCTATTCATGATATTATGTACTGCAGATGATGATATATTTAAAGTCTTTGCAATTTTACATTGAGTAACATTATTCTAAAATTGTTCAACAATTTTTGATGCAGCTTTTCACAAATTGTTGAACCTCAGCCCATCTTTACTTCTGAGACACTCTGACTCTCTAAGGTGCTCTTTTTTATACCCAGTCATGTTACTGACCTGTTACCAACTTAATGAACTTAATTAGTTGCAAAATGTTCTTCCAGCTCTTCCTTGTTAGTATCAATTGCTTTGCCAGCTTTTTGCTGCCCTGTCCCAACGTTTTTTGAAATGAGTCAAAATTACCTTATTTCTTTCTTAAAATTGTACATTTTCACAGTTTAAACATGTGATATGTTTTCTATTGTGAATAAAATATGGGTTAATGTTTTATGTAGATTTTACACAGCGCCCTGACTTTTTTGGAATTGGGGTTATACACTGTACTAAACAGCACCCAATTTTACTTTACTGAGCAATCAATGCTTCGCGGTGGGATGGTGAAAATCTGTAGCAATTAGGACTGTGTATTGCATATATTGTATATCTAACACGGCCAAACCAAGATCAGAGGTCCCATATGTAATAAATACTAGAGACAAATCTGGTACTGCCTTTTACTCAGGAACTACCCTGAAGTGTTACTAAACCCAGGAGCCTGCATTCACTATATCTGGTCACCCACAGTACACAGAATATGGAAATGCAATTATTTTAGTAAATATAAACTGCTAAGTACCTTTTCTCATCAGCAGAATATAGCAGTCTTGTCATTTCTATCAGCGCCTGGTTAAGCTTGCAGGAGGAGTTTTCATTCACCTCTGATTGTCCTAGAATGCTGAAGGACCCCTGACCCTCTGTCTGGACATTGCTGATTGGCCCTGTGCAGATAACATGCCCTGAAGAAAAAAAAAACTCTACAGCAATACACACCAAACTGAGCATGTGCAGCTTGCCCTCAAAGCTCTGTTCTATCAGCAGATAGATTGGGGACTGTGGCAGAAGGGGAGAATCAGAGAACACAGGATCAAGCAGCCTTTTTGCACAATGCAGAGGATTAACCCCTTCCACATTGAGTATAACAAGCATGCTTTACTGAATATACAGACGGATTTTACTGTTGTGGGTTTAGTAACACTTTAAATAAGATGATCGTATAAGGTTACTCTGAGAGTGTCAGTAGCAGGACACAAACAACCGTTTCACCACAATCATACAGTACAAATAGTAAGTGCAAAGGTAATTATGTTGAAACCATCCACATAGGAGCAAAGACTGCCAATGATCTTCTCATAATTCCTTCCGCTTTTTCTGATGACCCATCAATGGTCTGCTAAAGAAAATATATAAAATCACTAAATAAAAACCATTCACACTTTTCTTCCAGTTGCCAGAATTAAAAAAACTCTTTGCTAGTGCATTAAGCTGACAGCAAAGCTTACACTCAAGAGCCCTGCAAAGCTTAATGGGTGGTACAGGTCAAACGCTGGTGACATGTGAGGAGGGGTGGCAAAACACAGAAATGAACACTTAAAAATTGTGATAGAGACATGGGACACCAAATATTTTTTTTTTTTTTATAGAAAGAGCTTTAGTTCCAAATAGTGCTCATCAAATCTCTCCTTTTAAAACAAGTAAACTGGACTGAGATATGAACTGCATGTGCGTGAGGGGGTCCTCTCACACAGAAGACACACAGACAGTCATGACACCGTGGGGTGACAAGGAATGTGGCTTTCTGGCGGACCACCAGCAGGACCGCAAACTAAAGAGAAGGCTCAGGTGTCAGAACAATTTACTGTGAAGCAACAGAATTCCATACTGCAAACTTGCAAAAATAAAACTGCGTCCAAAGACAAAACAAAATGGCAAGTCGGTCTGGAAACAATTTAAGAGAATACGAGGGTGAAACACTCATGTAAGCCAAGTTCTCACAATGTCTTTTCCGTATGATCGCCTTCCTCTGAAGACATTGATGTCAGGAACCTTCCTCTGCTGGCTCTGGTATACAGAGGCGAAAACAGCAAACAATTGAGGCTCTGAGCCCCTCAGGGAAACCACATTGATCCGCCCCACAAGTCACTGATTGCAGGTATTGGGACTATATGCCATACTGGGGTCTTTTTATAAAACATTAGTTTGATGAACGTCACACCATTTGTGCAAGGTGGACGAGTTTTGTCCATATTTCCTATAATAGATTATAGAGGATCACCGATAGTATACTATATGTCCACGAAGGTCACAAACCTCTGCAGGCAGGAAGAGCACAAGTGGTCACATCTCAACACCTGGAAGCCGGTATGCCTCCTAACTATCATGCCATATTGGAGTTAAAGTGACACCAAATGATGTCCTTATTCCACAAAAATAATCAATACATGTCCACTACTTAATTGCCATGTATTCCATTTTTTATGGAATAGTAAGTGTGTTTTCTCACTTCTGTTTGTTTGGTCTTGCACACAGCACACAACAAATCCCATAGTCCATTGTCTTCTTGGGAGCAAGCAAGAGAGGGTGGCTACGTTCCTACATACAGTGGGACCTTGGATCACCAACCTAGCCACTCTCTAAGGGGAAGTTGGATCACAGCGGCAAATTAAAAATTAATTTGGAGATTTGGGAGAGGTGGAGAGCAATAGAAGGGACTTTTCTGAGGTAGGAATACATACCTATTCTATAATTGACTATACTTACATTTTTTTAAACCAAAAGTTTACTGTCACTTTAACTACTTCCATACAGGGCATTTTCACCCCCTTCCTGCCCAAGCTAATTTTCAGATTTCAGCGCTGTCGCACTTTGAATAACAATTGCGCGGTCATACTACACTGTACCCAAATTACATTTTTATCATTTTTTTCCCCACAAATAGAGCTTTCTTTTGGTGGTATTTGATCACCTCTGCGTTTTTTATTTCTTGTGCTATAAACAAAACAAGAGTGACAAGTTTGAAAAAAAACATAATATTTTTTACTTTTTGCTATAATAAATATCCACATTTTTTTTTTTTTTTTTTTAAACAAATTTTTTCCTCAGTTTAGGCCGATACCTATTCTTCTACATATTTTTGGTAAAAAATATCGCAATAAGCGTATATTTATTGGTTTGCGCAAAAGTTATAGTGTCTACAAAATAAGGGGATAGATTTATAGCATTTTTATTATTATTTTTTTTTTTTTACTAGTAATGGTAGCGATCTGCGATTTTTATTTTGACTGCGATATTGCAGCGGACACATCGGACAATTTTGACACAGTTTTGGGACCATTCACATTTATACAGCGATCCGTGCTATAAAAATGCATTGATTACTGTATAAGTGTGACTGGCAATGAAGGGGTTAACCAGGAGGGGGCGCGGTAGGGGTTAATGTGTTGCTAGGGAGTGATTCTAACTGTGGGGGGAGGGGATTCACAAGGGGAGGAGACCGATCGGTGTTCCTATGTACAAGGAACACACCATCGGTCTCCTCCCATCTGACAGGACGTGGATCTGTGTGTTTACACACACAGATCCACAGTCCTGCTCGGTTACCGGCAATCGCGGGTGCCCGGCGGACATCGCGGCCGCCGGGCACGCGCACTGGGACCTGAGCGATGGGGCGCGCGCGCGCGCCCCCTGGGCTGCCTGGTAGGCTGCGCCGTCATATGACAGCGGCCCAGAACAACAGCTGCACCGTCCCGCCGTCATATGACGGCGGGCGGGCAGCAAGTGGTTAAAGTGGATGTAAACCCTCACATATACCCAGTGAAGTGAACAGCCTCAGATGATACACAGAGATGAAACAAATCTCCCTACATAAGTTTTACATGTTGTCTTCATCTTTAGCTGATTGGAGGAAAGGCACACACCCCCCTCCACATAGGCAGAGACTAGCACCCGCCCTGATACAAATTTCAGCCTGGTTTTATCACGTGTCAGAGGACTTATCAGAAGTTATCATGCTGATAACAGAAGAACGGAGCAGGAGAAAACCACAGGACTTAGGGCTTTGTAGAGATATAAGAAAACACTGCAGATATATGTGCCCAGCTCAAATTTCATCCACTCTAAGTTAAACAGGCATTTTTTGCTTTTACTTACAGTTACTGTTTTCCCACCTCCTTGTTGACTGGGGCACTGGTGATGTAACCCATTTCTCACAGCTGCATCCTGGGAAACAACAGAAGGGACTTTTTTGAGTTAAGAATACATACTTGAATATATATATATATATATATATATATATATATATATATATATATATATATATATATAATTGTGGAAGATGGAAAGAAACAGATTGTCCTCTGATGTAGAAGAAGATTAAAACCACATGGCCTGAACGAGTGTGTAATGGACTTTTCTGCGGTTCGTGAATCGTTCAGAGCTGTTGTAGAGAAAAGTTATTAGATGGTACAATTTATGATGTTTTATATAATAACTAATAGTAGAAGGGGGATCCTCTTGCATGGCACTTTGTATCATTCCCATAAAGATCAGAATGCACTATGGGGTCTTTTTATAAAACATTAGTATGATGAACGTCACACATTCCTGCAAGGTGGACAAGTTTTGTCCATATTTCCTATTATAGATTATTTTCTATGATTGTCAGTTACATCTAGTGGACAAAATTCTGTATATTTTCTCATTGAGCTATTTCAGAAATCTATGGATCTACAGTGCCTTGAAAAAGTATTCATACCCCTTGACATTTTCCACATTTTGTCATGTTACAACCAAAAACGTAAATGTATTTTATTGGGATTTTATGTGATAGACCAAGTGGCACATAATTGTGAAGTGGAAGGAAAAATGATAAATGGTTTTCAAATTTTTTTACAAATAAATATGTGAAAAGTGTGGGGTACATTTGTATTCAGCCCCCCTTAGTCAATACTTTGTAGAACCGCCTTTCACTGCAATTACAGCTGCAAATCTTTTTGGGGATGTCTCTACCAGCTTTGCACATCTAGAGAGTAAAATTGTTGCCCATTCTTCTTTGCAAAATAGCTCAAGCTCTGTCAGATTGGATGGAGAGTGTCTGTGAACAGCAATTTTCAAGTCTTGCCACAGATTCTCAATTTAGGTGTGGACTTTGACTGGGCCATTCTAACACATGAAAATGCTTTGATCTAAACCATTCGATTGTAGCTCTGGATGTATGTTTAGGGTCGTTGTCCTGCTGGAAGGTGAACCTCCGCCCCGTCTCAAGTCTTTTGCAGACTCTAACAGGTGTTCTTCTAAGATTGCCCTGTATTTGGCTCCATCCATCTGCCCATCAACTCTGACCAGCTTCCCTGTACCTGCTGATGACCAGAGCACCTTCTTCCACATGTTTGCTGTCCACCCCCCCCCCCCCCCCCAACCACATGGCTTCTCACAAACTGGACTTCTTATGGCTTTCAACAATGTCTTTCTTCTTGCCACTCTTTCATAAAGGTCAGATTTGTGGAGTACACGACTAATAGTTGTCCTGTGGACAGATTCTCCCACCTGAGCTGTGGATCTCTGCTCTATTTGTGTGAAGAAAATTATAAAAATTTTATTTGGATACAGTGTAGCATGACCGTGCAATAGTCATTCAAAGTGCGACAGCGCTGAAAAATGGCCTGGGCAGGAAGGGGGTGTAAGTGCCCTGTGGGCAAGTGCTTAAACTTCTCCACAACTTTATCCCTGACCTGCCTGGTGTGTTCCTTGGCCTTCATGAAGCTGTTTGTTCACTAAGGTTCTCTAACAAACCTCTGAGGGCTTCACAGAACAGCTGTATTTATACTGAGATTAAATTACACACAGGTGGACTCTATTTACTAATTAGGTGACTTTTGAAGGCAATTGGTTCCACTAGATTTTAGTTAGGGGTATCAGAGTAAAGGGGGCTGAATACAAATACACGCCACACTTTTCACATATTTATTTGTAAAAAATGTTGAAAACCATTTATCATTTTCCTTCCACTTCACAATTATGGGCCACTTTGTGTTGGTCTATCACATAAAATCCCAATAAAACACATTTCGTTTTTGGTTGTAACAGAAGAAAATGTGGAAAATTTCAAGGGGTATGAATACATTTTCAAGTCACTGTATATACAGTATATATTTTTTTCATCATAACACATAAACCATTATATTTTCTCAACCTAACTTTGTAATTACTGTATTTATTGGCGTATAACACTCACTTTTTCACCATGAAAATCGGGTGCAAATAGCGTGTGCGTGTTATACGCCAATACTTTAATGTTAGCTGCCTCGGAGGGGGCGAGACGAGCGCCGTCAGATTATATACAGTGAGAATCTCCTGTTTACTTGGCGGCTTCTGTAATAGGAAGTCCCATCTCCTGGGCTGCCATTGGACCACTGTTCTGTCTATGATAGGAGATTCTCACTGTATGTAATCTGTCGGCGCTTGTTCTGCCCCCCCCTCTGTCCCCTCTAGGCTGCAGATGGGCATCGATCATGGCAATGGTGAGGCTGTTTCATTGATGTGGACTGATGAGGCTGCATTGATGGCACTTGTGAGGCTGCAGATGGGCACTGATCAGGCTGCATTGATGGCAATGGTGAGGCTGCAGATGGACACTGACCCTTATTTTGCTTCAGAGTTCCTTATTTAAAAGTTTTTTTTCCTGACACTTCCCTGTTAAAATGAATGTGCGTGTTATACGCCTGTGCGTGTTATACGCCGATAAATACGGTATATAATAAGAGACACTTATAAAGAAAACAGGGGAAAAATAGAAGGGAAAAACACTAATGGGACGTTTGAGGCACAACATGCATCTAAAATCGTCATTTATTTTAAAGTGGTAGTAAACCACAGTTGATGGAAAAAAAGAAATCCCCTGCAAGGCAATGTCATAATGTGCTAGTATGCACTGAATACTAGCACATTATGAGAGACTTACCTTAGAACGAAGCCCTCCAGCGCCACACTGTCACCTTTGAGCAGGCTGACATCTCCTGGTCTTCCTTCTGGGTTAGCATCCTCCGGCTACATGAGTGGCCGGGAGTGCAATGGTGTCACTCCCACGCATGCACACAGGAGCCACCAGTTACCGCACGGGCTCTGAAGGTCCAGCACTGTATGCCGGACCTTCAGAGCGCATGTGCCTGTGACATCAACAGCTGCATCCACTCTAAATATCTTCTAGGCTGTGCAAGTTTAGGAGATATTCACAGTACCTACAGGTAAGCCTGGTGCCTATAGGTAGAAGTGGTAGAAAAGAGTTTACTATCACTTTATTATAACTGATCATAAAATATATTTCCAATATTTATCCACAGAACATCATATAATACACAAGTTAAAACATCAAAGTGTGATAAAGCAACATATTGCATCAAGGATGGCTCATTCCTTTCGGCCAGGGGCCTCAAAAGTCCCAATTAGTGTTTTTTTTTCCCCTCCCTTTTTTTCCCCTTCCCCTGATTTCTTTATAAGTGTCAATATAGAGGGATGCGTCATTATCTTTTTTTAACTAGTTTAGAATATATAATAAGAGGATCTACTGACCTACTGTATAAAAATACCACTGTCACCCCACTGAATTGTTTGGTATCAGACAGAGACCACACAGATTAGGTTGGTTTTATCTTCCTATTGTCTGTATTTTATTTTAATGCCGTTTTTACATAGTTTGTTATAGTTATGTTCATTGGCTAACTTATATAAAAATGTAATAAAAAAATAATACACAGTGTTGCAGTGTAAACTTTTTATTTTGTAGATATTACAGCATACACCGGTCAGCCATAACTTTGTGACCACCCACCTAATATTGAGTAGGTCCCCCTTTTGACACCAAAAACAGCCCTGACCCATCGAGGCATGAACACCACTAGACCTCTGAAGGTATGTTGTGGTATCTGGCACCAATCTGTCAGTAGCAGACCCTTTAAATCCTGGAAGTTGCAAGGTGAGGCTTACATGGATCAGACTTTTTTTTTTCCAGCAGAATTCACAGATGTTCAATTAGATTGAGATCTGGAGAAATTGGAGGCCAAGTAAACACCTCAAACTTGTTGTTGCGTTCCTCAAACTGTTCATGAATCATTTTTGCAGGGAGCATTATCCTGATGGAAGAGGCCCCTGTCATCAAGGAATACCGTTTCCAAGAAGGGGTTTACTTGGTCAGAAAAAATGTTTAGGTAGGTGATACGTGTCAAAGTAACATCCACATGAATGGCAGGACCCAAGGTTTCCCAGCAGAACATTGCCCAAAGCATCACACTGCCTCCACCAGCTTGTCTTCTTTCTGTACGGCATCCTGGTGCCATCTCTTCCCTGGGTAAGCGACACACGCGCACCCGGCCATCCACATGATGTAAAATAAAATGTGATTCATCAATCCAGGCCATTTTCTTCCATTGCTCCTTGGTCCAATTCTGATACTCACGTCCCCTTTGTAGGCGCTGTTGCTTGAGGACATGACTCAGCATGGACACCCAGACCAGTCTGCAGCTACACAGCCCCATACACAACAAACTGTGGCCCCCCTTTTGGCTCCCAATGACTTGTAGAAGGATAGCCCCCCCAGCTAAGCACAGCTGAGACCACAATAAACAGGCTGGATCCTC
Source organism: Lithobates clamitans (assembly GCA_037952925.1). NCBI lineage: Eukaryota > Metazoa > Chordata > Amphibia > Anura > Ranidae > Lithobates > Lithobates clamitans. The sequence goes on from JBBGZY010000597.1 coordinate 2,043,514, forward strand.
AGCATGTAGGCCAAGAAGAGCAGGAAGCCCCCCTGGCTGGGAACCTCTCCTCCAAGGAAAAGAACACTGCTCTCTGTGGCTCCACACTATTTATTCACTCCCCAACCACCATCTGGGCACCCCCCCAACAAAGATTGGCTGGAGCTGCATAAATATTTAGGCTGCTCATCTGACTCTCCCACCCACTAGGTTCAGGAAATCTCCAGAAGACAGGGGAAGTACTCAAACTTGCGGTCTGCAGAGCCCAAAGCAGCCTAAAGCAATCACATACCGCTTTGCTGATTACAGGAGAGCCATGGCACTACATTTGCCTAGCCAAACCAAGCTTAGTTACTTGCTGTGTATCTCTAAGGCATTGGTAGGTACCTGTCAAGAAGCAAGTTAAAAATGAATGGGGTGCCTAAATGCAATACATGTTAACATGTGACAAAATGCATAAAACCGCAATACACAAAAACAGCAACATGTTAATGGGCCCTAAAAGAATCCCTAACTTTACACATTCAGGGGAAAAAGTGACATCCCCTTGCCGAGCAGGACCTGCTCCCTGCCCGTACATGATGACATTCTGGCCTGGTAATCGGCTGATCGGGCCTGGGCTCAGCATCCTAGAACGAAGGGAAGAAGGTCACATGCTTCCCCGTTCTCAGAAAGAGGAAAGAACAACGCAGTAGTGGTGGTGAGGGGGGGTGGCAGTGAAGTTGGACAACTGAACAATTCTCTTTAAGTGTGCATAGTCATTTATTAGTATGTTACATTGTAATCTATTTATAACAAATCTGTCTGTTTTCTTTTTACCTTTTAGTTATTGCACCACATTTTGAGTTTGGGAAACAAGAAGACGCCCATGAATTTTTGATATATCTACTTGGTCACCTGTGGAATCCATCCATCTACGATTCTGAATTTCACTTAAGCTAAGGATTATTGTTCTACACAACATTTGGGTCTAGTTTTAATGCTACCTAGACGGTGCGTCAGCACATCAGGATGGTTACACATCAGGATATCAACCAAAAATGTCTAACCTGGCATCTGGAGCAGTTTTTCTCAGCCAGTGTTTCATGGAACTCTAGGGTTCCTCCTGAGGTTGCTGGAGGCCATAATAGGTCAATGATGTCACAAGCATCCATTGTGTATGTTCAGCTGCCCCGCCAGGCCTGACACTGACATCTCTCCTCAAGGTTCGGCCTTGATACCTTTCCACCGAATTTAGACTGAACCCAATCTCATGCCTAGTCCTGACCTGAGCAGGATCTCATTCACACACCAATAACATACTAATGATATTAAATTCTGTGTATTTTGATTATGGCCTGCTTATAAAATGTAATTAACTGTTTTTAATTTTGTTTTAGCTGTGACCAAACCGACAACAAAAACATCAGTCTTATGGAACACATTTTTGTCGGCACTCTGCAAACACAAGGTAAGTTGGCGCATTCCTATATCTCATCACATTGCTTTATTTCGATAATTCTTTGAGTATGAAGACTTGAAGTATGTACTTCATTTTTGTACAGTAATATGAATGATAACTAAAATTCTTTTTTTTTTCTTTTGCAGTGGTTTGTCATAGTTGTCGTTAGAGACAACAGATTTGAGGAATTCCTGGACATCCCTCTGGATATGAATGTAAATATTAGATACACGTAATAAATTATTTTATACTAGACTAAATTTTATTGTGTTATCATTTTGCATTTTTACTTTTCTCTGTACATTGGCAGTCAAGTTACAATTTAGCAACTTCATTGGTCCAGGACACACCAATGCAAGTATCTACTTCAGGGATATGCAATTAGCGGACCTCCAGCTGTTCCAGAACTACAAGTCCCATGAGGCATAGCAAGACTCTGACAGCACAAGCATGACACCCAGAGGCAGAGGCATGATGGGACTTGTAGTTTTGCAACAGCTGGAGGTCCGCTGATCTACTTGATTATTTATTTGTTTGTCTTTTATAAAAAAAACCTATAGGAGTCTGACTTTTATTATAAAAAAAAAAGACAAACAAACCTCCAAATACCTAGGTAGATACTTGCTTTGGTGTCCGCTGGCCTGAAAATGCACCTGGTGATTCGGCCTGTAAATATTTTACTGAAGTTCACCTATTTGAGATTTCACAGCATCCGCGTGCCATTCCTCAATCACAATCACCCTCTTCACAATAGGATGAATGTGCACCGAGCTAATTTAGCAGCTTGTGACCCACCATTGAACATGTACAGTAGCTGTGAACTATAGTTCTTACTCGGCCAGCAATTGCTACCCTAGAATGATTGTTAATGCAAATAAGAAGAGGGGAAGAACGGGGCGGGACTTTAAATGAGACATGCAGCCAACAGTGGTGGGTGCAAAAGGCAGCATGTTTAATATAGATCATGATTAAAAATTCGTACAGTGAGATACATGATAAAACAACAAAATTCATACATATACAAATAGGAACATGAATTGCATGACAGTGTGTAGACCCTTATGCTACATTCACCGAGAAACTTCCTATTAGCTTGAACTTTGTGATAACAATGCAAATGTCCATACAACTGAAAAATACATGAAAACAATCGGTTGAAGCATTGCATGTACTGTGGCTCTACGCGTTTCGTGAAGTATATTAATCCACTCACCAGGAGCAGCAATGTCTTTGATCTGAAAGAAAGACAATGAAAAGTGTCTAAGTCACTGCCTTGAGGGGGGGGGGAAACACCAAGGGAAAAGATGTGGTAGGAAAATTACTGTAAACAGTACTCACAACCGCCATGTAGAGATGCAGTCTTAAGAGCTGGAGGCTCCCCCAAGGGGTGTCTTGTCTGGGAGCTGTGGCAAAGTATGGCACAAGCGGCCCTGCCAAAAACGGCCCCATAGCCTGAGGAGAGCCGTCCGAACACTGGTGGCTCATGTAAAACAGATTGTAAATGGTGGCTACAAAAGTCTTGAATGGTTTCTAAAATTTAAAAATATATGAAAAAATATAAATAAATAGATATATAGTATGGTTATCATCAGTAGGCAGTATCTGTACTTAAATGTGAACAGAATAATGCAATTATAAGCATATAGTTGCCTTAGTTACCTGATGTTCGACTTGAAGTAGCCAGAATGTGCATTTGGTGCAAGCCAAACAAAAATGAAAATCGAGCCAACAGCATGGACAGAACACCACAGGTGGGGCCATTAAAAGGGACCCACAGTCCAACTCCGCCTAACGCCACGTGAACGTGTCAGAAGGGGGAACGGCGCCGTTGCCAAGACGATACGTCATATGGCGTGGGCGTCAGCAATCCCTCTCATAGACCGTAGGTGGAGAAACACCAATGTGATGACGCTCTCAAGAGCGTCACACGCACGGCGCGTGTGACGTGGCGTCGATGCGCAGCGCGGAAGTATCCACCCACTTCAATGGGGAGAGGGGAGATCCCACAGTGCGCATCGCAGCTCCCGGACATAGAAGTGAGCCGATTGGCTCACGGATCCAGATCAGAAAACAAACAAACACTGCACTGTGTGTGAGCCAGTAAGTAATTGATTGAATAAAAGCAAAAAAGGCCCAACGGTGTATGTTTCCCCAAAACTGTTGTAAAATAAAACTGTGTGTGAGCCAGTAAGTGATGGATTGAATAAAAGCAAAAAAGCCCAACGGTGTATGTTTCCCCAAAAGGGTTGTAAAAAAAAACTAAAGAAAAAAAGAATTATCATTATGCCATATATGAAGGCTTTTTTCTTTCTTTTTTTCTTTAGTTTTATTTTACAACCCTTTTGGGGAAACATACACCGTTGGGCTTTTTTGCTTTTATTCAATCCATCACTTACTGGCTCACACACAGTGCGGTGTTTGTTTGTTTTCTGATCTGGATCCATGAGCCAACTTCTATGTCCGGGAGCTGCGATGTGCACCGTGGGATCTCCACTCTCCCCATTGGAGCGGGTGGATACTTCCGCGCTGCGCATCGACGCAATGTCACACACGTTGGTGTTGTTTCTCCACCTACGGTCTATGAGAGGGATTCCTGACACCCACGCCATATGACGTATCATCTTGGCAATGGCGCCGTTCCCCCTTCTGACACGTTCACGTGGCGTTAGGCGGGGTTGGACTGCGGGTCCCTTTTAATGGGCCCACCTGTGGTGTTCTGTTCACGATGTTGGCTCAATTTACAATTTTTGTTTGGCTTGCACCAAATGCACATTCTGGCTATTTCAAGTCGAACATCAGGTAACTAAGGCAACTATATGCTTATAATTGCATTATTCTGTTCCCATTTAAGTACAGATACTGCCTACTGATGATAACCATACTATATATCTATTTATTTATTTTTTTTCATATACTTTTAAATTTTAGAAGCCATTCAAGACTTTTGTAGCCACCATTTACAATCTGTTTTACATGAGCCACCAGTGTTCGGACGGCTCTCTTCAGGCTATGGGGCCGTTTTTGGCAGGGCCGCTTGTGCCATACTTTGCCACAGCTCCCGGACAAGACACCCCTTGGGGGAGCCTCCAGCTCTCAAGACTGCATCTCCACATGGCGGTTGTGAGTACTGTTTACAGTAATTTTCCTACCACATCTTTTCCCTTGGTGTTTCCTCCCCCTCAAGGCAGTGACTTAGATCAAAGACATTGCTGCTCCTGATGAGTGGATTAATATACTTCACGAAACGCGTAGAGCCATAGTACATGCAATGCTTCAACCGATTGTTTGTTTTCATGTATTTTTCAGTTGTATGGACATTTGCATTGTTATCACAAAGTTCAAGCTAATAGAAAGTTTCTCAGTGAATGTAGCATAAGGGTCTACACACTGTCATGCAATTCATGTTCCTATTTGTATATATATGAATTTTGTTGTTTTATCATGTATCTCACTGTACGAATTTTTAATCATGATCTATATTAAACATGCTGCCTTTTGCACGCACCACTGTTGACTGCATGTCTCATTTAAAGTCCTGTCCCGTTCTTCCCCTCTTCTTTTTTAAGAAACCGGGATGGAGGCACCCGCCTCATTTAAAGTCCCAAATGTTTCTTTGTTTTCCTGTTAATGCAAATAAAAACAAAAAAAAAATCCTGCTTCTTCCAAAATCAACAGGCCATCACACCAAGTACCATCAGCCACAGACACCTTGGGAGGGAGACCCCCTTTTTTTGAAGGGCATCACCCAAATTGGGCTGGTAGCAGCAAAGTGCCCCCTGCTAGATACCCACTGCTTACTTGCTGTGAGGATACCCGGAGTGTCTGGCTGTTTTTTTTTTTTGGCAACATGGGGGGGAAACACTGTTTTTGTTAGGAGGCAGAACTCTGTGGATAAATGACTGCCCACACGGTCGTGCCAAATTTTGACAGCGGGTACAGGGAGAAGATCCCCGACCCACTTTCACAAGGATGGGGTGGGTCGGGGGGGGGAGCATTTACACGTTCCATCCTAAAACATGGAACATGTAACATTCTTAAAGGTGAACTTATCCTGTAAAAGTCAGAACACATTATATACATTCCAATGCGCTCCTACACCGCCCCAAAGATGCTACTTGCAGGACTTTTTTTCACGTCCTGCAAGCGCACCACTCCAGTGTGAAAGCACTCGGGCTTTCACACTGGGGTGGCATGGGAGGCGTTTTTCAGGCGCTTTACAGGCGCTATTTTTAGCACTAAAATGCACGAAAAACGTCTTTAGTGTGTAAGTAGCCTTATAAAGAACAAAAGAGAAATGTCAGGGAACTATATTTATGGGTTTTTATCACTCACTATGAGTATGAATAACGTTTTTTTTTTTTTCTGTCTTTTTCTTTAGTCCTCACAATTTTACAATCTTTGGAAAAATTCACCAAAACGGAAAGACTGGAAGGAGACAACGCATACAATGGGTAAGACTCTTTCCCCAATTATTTAGACTTACACATTACATATATAACTGTAGAAGATACCGGCCTATAGCAGTAGAGGGCGGAGTTCCGTGTATACCATCCTGTAACTGGCTCGGTGAATGTGGGTAAACCATTTCACTGTATGCCCAGTGGCTACTCCAGTCCTGCTAATGGCAGGCAGTATCTGAGCAGAACGTTAGGCCCCTTTCACACAAGTGGTCTGATCAGGTCTGCCTGTCTGTTTTTTAGGTAGACCCGATCGGACCTTCCATTCTCCACTATGAAGTGGTGGATGTAAACAGACTTGTGTCTGTTTCACCCCCGTCACACCTCCAATCCGATCTGGTAAAAAAAAACAAACAGAAGGGGATTCGTTCCCTTCCGTCTGTGCGGACCGGAGGGCAGCCGGGTACAAATGGACAGCCGGTCTGTGTACATACGACTGCCCATAGAGCAGAGTGGGCTCGGTCTGCTTAGCGAGGGATCAGCGGACAGATCCCCTGCTGAGCAAGTGGTATCTTCCCCATTTGAAAGGGGCCTTGATGAAAAACTAAACCCGAGAGCTATGCTTAGTTGCTTACATTCCTATTCTTTGTTTCCTTAGGTGTTATCAGTTAGTGTCAGCTGAAATGAGGAGTACGATCTACAATGCTCGGAACTTCCTGATCACGACTCTGAAGAGGTTCAGTATGTTCACTGGACTGATAAAAAGAGGCAGAAAAGGCGCCTCTGGGTGCAGATTTTTAACAAATTTTAATATGCAATAAAAATTCTCTCATAGTACACTCACATTTTTGGAGTTAAAAGAAAGCATTGAGTCATATCCCAGAATCTGGCGCTGTTCTCGATGTAGTCGCTCCCTTGTTTGCTCCTGTCTGTGTGCGTTCTGAAGTTTCCTCATACACCGCACGGAAGTATCCAAGCGGAGGGGGGTGACGTCACTGGATTGCGACGCATTTCATGAGCGTGCAGGCTGTGGATAGCATGAACAGCCGCGCTCCTTTGCTCCTTTTGTTCACTGGATTAAAGCTGCGTAAGTCTTGATTGAATTATGGACTTCATGTTGTAAGGTCCTTTGTTGTGTCATATTTGGATTTTTTTTCAAACTGTTAAATTGTCTAATATGTTCTTTCTTTTTTTTTTTCTTTACAGAAAATTACATACCCTGAGACCCTTGACATTGGTCCATACACCTCGAGGCCTAAAAAACGTATCGACTACAACCTGTATGCTGTGATTGTGCACATAGGACACTCTTGGACAGTAGGACATTATTACACCTATGTAAAGGTAAGGTACCCCAAATCCCCCCCTCCCCAATATAATAAAAAAAGATGATTTACAGGAAGTCCCCGAGTTACGAACACAATAGGGACTGCAGGTTTGTTCGTAAGTCGAAGTTGTTCGTAAGTCGCAACACTGCATTTGTAAGTTACTTCCGGTCAGAACACTGCATTCGTAAGTGTAACATCCGTCTGTGCATGGATGTGGGATGTTCCGGGCGCTTGTTATATTATCTGGGGCTCTTATGGCCATGCAGTACATGTAGTACTGCAGTATGGGATGTGTCCGGAGGTATCCAGGATCAGCGTGGAACACAAGTGGCTGGCATTTGAGGCCGTTCGTAAGTAGGAGTCATTCGTAACTCGGGTGTTCGTAACTCCGGGACTGCCTGTATTTGTGGTTGCTGCCTTCTTCCTGGCTGTGTTTGGTAATCAAATTATTTGTTTTCCAGGCTGGTGATGATCGGTGGTACATCCACATAGCCCTAAAACAGCAGGCCTATCTGCTTTTCTACAAAAAGTAAGTTCTTTCACCTATTTTGTCATACAACTCACTTTTTTTGTATTTCAATCTGTTGAAATCTATTGAAATTTTCCCAGTATAGTTATCACAGAACAAAAGGTCTAGCATGGCTTTTCACAGAAAAATTACTACACAATACATAGATACAAGCATATCTCATTTTTTGTTTTCTTTATATCACAACCCTTTCGATTTCCTATACACTTAAGGGTCTATCTATCTATATATATATATATATATATATATATATATATACATATACATATATAAAAAATTTTTATTATTAGCTCCATCTAGTGGTCATTATGCGTTATTCTCCTAATTGAGGGATTTTAAAAAAATGCTGCATTATGGCCATTAGATGGAGCTGACAGTAATAGGAAACAAACATATTAGACACAGTGGGGGTTATTTATTAAAACTGGAGAGTGCAAAAACGAGAGCATCTCTGCATAATGGATAGAACCCAGTAATACAGTACAATAGACCAAACCCATTTATATGTGGCATCGGTCCCTCAAGTAATAATAAGTAGTAATAATACAAAAAAAAAAGAGATGGGGGAAATAGTTGTCCTTCTTTCCAATCCGCAAACTCCCTTTTTTTATTTCATGTTACCATAACAATTTCTCTTTTTTATCTATTTCAGAGCACCAACTGAGCCTTGCACACCAAAACCAGTCGAAAGCACCTCCAAAGCACCTAAAGCTTTGGATGCATCTGATTGCGCCACTCAAAAGGTTGGTGATCTACTTGTTCCCCTGGAAAGCACCTCCAAAGCACCTAAAGCTTTGTAACTGGAAGAAAAATCAAAGGAGCAACATTTCAAGGACAATGAGAGAGCCATTGTGTTGATACAATCTCTCATCAGGGACAAGCTAGCCCGACAGCGTTATAAGGCTTTACTTGGCGCAATGGATACATGTGTTTGCGTCACTCAAAAGGTTGATGATCTACCAGACCCCCCAGAGCCTTATAATCATCTACCTGTGAAAACAGAAGAGAAGAGTCTCCCAAACCTAGAGAGACTGTACAGGAGGAGAGGAAAGCGAAGAACTGCCTATACAGATTGTTCTGCCTAAAGTCCCCCACAAATGATCAGAAAGACAAGAGGAAGAAGAAGAAAAAGAAGAAGTGTTGGCTTCTTAGACTGGTGTGCACAACGTCACCCAGCAACGATCAGAGCAAAGAGAACAAGCAAAAGAAGAAGTGCTGGCTTTGCAAACTGGCCAGACTAGGGTGAAGGGTTAAGGGTTGGGGTTAAGGTTTAGGGTTGGGGTTTAATGTTAGGGTAAGGGTTAAGAGTTAGGGTTAGGGTTAAGGGTTAGGGTTATCGTTAGGAGCTAGGGTTAGGAATAAGTGCTAGGTTTGGGTTTAAGGGCTAGGGTTTGGATTAAATGTAAGGGTTAAGGGTTATTGTTAGGGGCTAAGGTTTAAAGTTAGGGTTAAGGGCTAGGGTTAGGGTTAAGATTATCATTAGGAGCTAGGGTTAGGATTCAGGGCTAGGTTTGGGGTTAAAGGCTAGGGTTAGGGTCTAGGATTAGGGTTAAGGGCTAGGTTTGGGGTTAAGGACTAGGGTTTGGGTTAAATGTAGGGGTTAGGGTTATCGTTAAGGGCCAGTGCTAAGAGATAGGGGTTAGGGTTAAGGGCTAGGTTTGGGGTTAAGGGCTAGGGTTTGAGTCAAATGTAAGAGTTATTGTTAGGGGCTAGGTTAAGGTTAAGGGTTAGGGTTAAAGGCTAGGGTTAAGGGCTAGGGTTTGTGTTAAGGGTTTGGTTTAGGGTTAGGGTTATTGTTAGGAGCTAGGGTTAGGATTAAGAGCTAGGTCTAGGGTTATCGCTAGGGTTGGGGTTAAATGTAACCTTATGGTTAAGGGTTAGGGGGTATGTTTGGGGTTAATGGTTAGGGTTAAGGTTAAGGGCTAGGATTAGGGTTTGGGTTAAATGTAGGTGTTAGGGTTATCGTTAGGGGCTAGTGTTAAGGGATAGGGTTAGGGTTAAGGGCTAGGTTTGGGGTTAAGGGCTAAAATATGAGTTAAATTTAAGGGTTAGGGTTAAGGGTTATTGTTAGGTTCTAGGATAAAGGGATAGGTTTGGGGTAAGGGTTAAGGTCTTAAGAGGAAGGGTTACAGCTAAGGGCTAGGGTCAGGGTTAAATGTTACGCTGGGCATCTGTCATTTATCCTAGGTTCACAACTTTCTATTCCCTGCATGCCACCTTTATGTAGGCACAGCAGCCGTTCATTTGATTGGCCGTTGTACCTGTGTGAAATGCAGGGAAAAGGTCCCTGAATCTTTTCCAAAATACAGCTGTGAGGAACCGCATGGTAAGGACTTTTACTATTTAATTTTCATTAACAAGTAAGCTTGAACTTATTCACATGGGGGTATTAGACATTCGGGAACCCTCTTATTTTAAAGGAGGCTTCCAGGTTCCAAAATTTCCCCCCGCAGACCCCCACATCCACCGGGCCACAGATATAGCCCTTGTGTTCATGATCTGGCCTTGTTGATGAGGCTGATGATGTTGTTTGCATAAACACAGGGACAAATTCTCCTGCAAGGGTAAGCCAAAAATCGGTCATGTCCTATTGACCACCCCCCTCCCCTTTGCAAGACAACTTGTCCACGTGTTGATACACACAAGGGCCACATCTCTGGCCCCCTACAGGGGGAAATTACTGGAATCTGAAAGCCCACTTTTTGGACCCCAAAAATCCATCCCCATCATCTGACTAAATACAGGGTTACACAGATGGATTCTCTTGCTCTCAGGTTTGGGGCAGCACAGTGGCTTAGTGTTTAACACTTAAGCCTGGCAGCACTGAGGTTCTTGGTTATAACAACATGGATTGTGCATGTTGTCCCTGTGCCCATGTGGATTTTCTCCCTATACTCTGATTTCCTCCCACAGATGGATTCTCTTCCTATCAACGTCAATCACAATAATGGCGGAATCCTTCCAAAGCCTGGAGCGCCTCTGTGACGTCAGCCGACTGTGGTGAGATGTATTCTTTGGCTGTCAGCTTTCAGGTAGCACCAGTGGTTTAGTGGTTAACACTTATGCCTTGCAGCACTGGCGTCCTTGGTTTGAATACCAACAAGGATACTACCTGCATGAAGTTTGCATGTTCTCTGTGTGTTTGTGTGGATTTTCTGTGTGTTCTCTGGTTTCCTCACACAGATGGATTTCTTCCTATCAACATCAATCACAATAATGTTGGGATCCTGGAGCAGCTCTGTGACGTCAGCCGAATGCGGTGATATGGACTGGGGTCCATCAAGGACACTACCTGCATGGAGTTTGCATGTTCTCACTGTGCTTACAAGGCTTTTCCTCGCATACTTCAGTTTTCGCCCACAGATGGATTCACTTGCTATCAGCTTTCGGGCAGCACAGCGGCTTACTTATTAACACTTAGGCCTTGCGACATTGGGGTCCTTGGTTTGAATACCAACAAGGACCCCTACCTGCCTCGAGTTTGCATGTTCTCCCTGTGCTTGTGTGGGTTTCCCGGATTCCTCCCACACTCCAAAGACATGCTGGCCAATTGGCCCTCCTATGTATGCATATATGTAAATACCAATGATTTTCAGCTTATGTATAAAGTCAATGTTTTCTATGTACCCCCTGCTCTGTTTAATTAACAAACTTGTGGCACTTCAGAACAGTAGTAATCTGCTCCTGCAATCATGCCAGGGTCTCCTACAGGTGCTGACTATGACAATGACGCTCTTTTGCCGCGTACACACGATCTGACATTCCGACAACAAAATCCTGGATTTATATTCCGACGGATGTTGGCTCAAACTTATCTTGCATACACGCGGTCACACAAATGTTGTTGGAAATTACGAACGTCAAGAACACGGTGACGTACAACACATACAACGAGCCGAGAAAAATGAAGTTCAATAGCCAGTGCGGCTCTTCTGGTTGATTCAGAGCATGCATGGAATTTTGTGCGTCAGAATTGTGTACACAGGATCGGAATTTCCGGCAATGGATTTTGTTGTCGGAAAATTTGAGATCCAGCCCTCAAATTTTTGCTGTCGGAAATTCCGGCAGCAAATGTCCAATGGAGCCTACACACGGTTGGAATTTCCGACAACAAGCTCACATCGAACATTTGTTGTCAGAAATTCTGACCGTGTGTACGCAGCATTAGACTCACCCAAGCAGTGATTTTCGTGGGCCGAAAAAAAAAAACCCTGCAAGACAATAGCATAATGTGCTAGTAAGCATCGCATGCTAGCACATTATGAAATACTTACTTTAGAACGAAGCCTGCGCAGCACGCCCGGTCACTGTTGAGGGGGCTGATATGTTCCCTCGGCGTTTCCTCCGGGTTCGCGGGCTCCGGCGCTGTGAGTGACCAGAGCCGCAATGACGTCACTCCCACGAGTCTTCTGTTCCGGCAAGGAGCTCTGAAGTATGGCACAATCCACCGGACCTTTAGAGCGCATGCGCCGCTGACGTCAGTGGCTGCATGCAGGGTGAATATCTCCTAAACCGTGCAGGTTTAGGTGATATTCATTTTACCTACAGGTAAGCCTTATTATAGGCTTACCTGTAGGTAAAAATGACCAAGCGGTGTATACAACCGCTTTAACCCACAGTCAACACTTTACACACTACCAATAGCCTCCGCCACGTGTTTCAACTGCTTGCCAACCATATACTGTATATATACGGCGGCAAGGCGGCTCTTCTGTGCAAAATCACGTACCTGTTCTCACCAGGTTCTGGCAGTCAACCATTGGCCGGGACCCAGTGATCGGCATGTGTTGTGGTAAATCATAGCACAGACAGGCGGGCGGATCACATACTAAGTACGTGGTACAGTGCAGGGAGCCCACTTTGCCACCGAACATCCTTGTGATGTGGTTGGCAAGCAGATAGCAATGTGCAGAGGGTTGATTTAGATTTTTTGGTATTATGTGGTCACACTCCTTGGGTCATATGCACCGATAAACCATAACATTATGATGACCCTTCTAATATTGAGCAGGCCCCCTTATTTGCCGCCAAAACAGCCCTGACCCACCGAGGCATGGACTCCACTAGACCTCTGAAGTTATGGTGTAGTGTCTGGCACCAAGCCATCAGCAGATCCTTTAAGTGCTGTAGGCTGAAGGTGGGGCCTCCATGGATCGGACTTGTTTTTCCATCACAGATGGTTTTTCCCACAGATGCTTGATTGCATTGAGAGCTGGAAAACTTGGAAGCCAAGTCAACACTTCAAACTCGTGTTCCTCAAACCATTCTTGAAGTAGTTAGAGCAGGCCAGCTTCTTCCATTGCTCCATTTCTGATGTTCATGTACGCACTGTAGTCCCTTTTGGCTGTGGACACGGGTCAGAACGGGCACCCTAATGGGTTTGCGGTTATGCAGCCTCATACACTACAAACTGCGATACTCTGTGTGTTTCTTTTTCAATACAGTAGCTCTTTTTTTGGATTGAACCACACAGGCCAGCGTTCGCTCCCCACGTGCATCCATAAGCCTTGGCTACCCATAACCCTGTCACTGGTATGCCAGTTTTCCTTCCTTGGACCACTTTTGGTCGGTCCTGACCACTGTAGACCAGGAACATCCAACAAGAACTTCAGTTTTGAAGATGCTCTGACATAGTCACCTATTATAATTTGACCTTGGCAGATTCGCTTAGATCTTTATGTTTGCCCATTTTTTCTGCTTTCAACACTTTAACTTCAGGGACAACATGTTCTCTTGCTGCCCAATCAGTGGTTTGCACAACAGCACAGCCCTTTGAAGATTGCACTAGATTTATTATTTGAGAACCAGCACTTTATAAAGAGACTATACAAATAAGAACACTGGGCACATTCTTTGTGAATGAGCACTTTATTGTGATTATGTAAATGAGCACTTTATTGTGCTTATGTATATGAGCACTCTATTATGACTATGTATATGAGCACTTTATTGTGCAAAACTTCCCCCTGATGGTGAAGTTCTGCTTTAACTACATTTTCAACATCAACCTACGTTCATACTTGTGCTTTTGCATTTTCTTGCAATTTTATCACATTTATGATGTGTTGTTATGCAATATTCAAATTCATTTCTATGCTTTATGCCTTTTTTTTTTTGTTTTGACCAATGACAAGAAATATCTGCTGTGACAACAATTAGGTGTCTTCCTCCTTGTATCTGCATTTGCTTGTTCTTTATTGTACAGTTGTGCTATTTGAATGATCATTTCTGCTCTGCCATATTTCCTGGCAGCAGAGGCAGGGAAAATTCTGTATCCCATTCTATATAAAACCCCATGGGCTTTGTCCTTCCAGGCCCTCTGGAATTTGCAGTGATCCTTGTAATTGTCATTGCTGGGATCATACAGCTTTGTCCTTGCAGTTCCTCAGTATCAAGCACTGTACAGCCAGCTCTCTCAATCTTCCTATGTAGCCTGTAATGCCCCGTACACACGGTCGTTTTTTCCAACGGAAAATGTTCGATGGGAGCTTGGTGTCAGAAATTCCGACCGTGTGTAGGCTCCATTGGACATTTTCCATCGGAATTTCTGTCACACAAAATTTGAGATCTGGATCTCAAATTTTCCAACAACAAAATTCGTTGTCGTAAATTCCGATCGTGTGTACACAATTCCGACGGACAAAGTTCCACGCATGCTCTGAATCAAGCAGAAGAGCCGCACTGGCTATTGAACTTAATTTTTCTCGACTTGTCGTACATGTTGTACGTCACCGCGTTCTTGAGGTTCGGAATTTCCGACAACTTTGTGTGACCGTGTGTATGCAAGACAAGTTTGAGCCAACATCAGTCAGAAAAAAATCTATGGATTTTGTTGTCGGAATGTCCGATCAATGTCCGATCGTGTATACGGGGCATAAAAGTAAATGTTGGTAAGAGGAGGAGACTTGCTATTATGCATAAAAATGCACCAAAAATTTTCCTAAAATGCATGTACATGCATTTTACATGGGCTCCCATTGAAGTCCATGGGGCCAAAAACACACTTTTTTCAAGTGGCCCCAAAAGCGCATTGCATAAGTGTGAACAAGCTTCATAGAAAGTAATGCGATGCCTCTTGTGCATTTCAACGCAGAGGAGTGATGAATCACACAGTTGTGAACAAGGACTTAGTCCTAATTATGAATGGAGACCTGAGCTAAATGTATGCAAATCCTTCGGTCTTTACACCCTACTCAGTTGGGCCTTTAGGAGTTGGGTGTTTTTGGGCATCGCACATTGGTACAAAATGTCACCAGCACATGGTTTTTAAATGATCTTCAAATGTTAATAAAGTGGAACTCCACATTGTTTTCATTTTGCAATGTTTTCAAAACTAGAGAAAAAAATCTGTCATTAAATCCTTTTAATCAAGAGAAAGTTTAGTAGTTTCAAACTTCTTAAAGCGGAGTTCCACCCAAAAGTTTAACTTCCGCTCATTTGTCTCCTCCCCCCCTCCGGTGCCACATTTGGCACCTTTCGGAGAGGAGTGGGTACCTGTCTTTGACTGGGTCGCAGCGCATTACGTCAGCTGCTCGGCTCCCTCCTCCTTCCCCTGCCGCCGGGCCAGTAGGAGAGCGCAGCGTTGCCTTGCACATGTGCAGTAGGGACCCGGCGTGAAGCCGTAATGCTTCACTACCGGGTTCCCTTACCGGCAATGGCGGCGGCAGCACCCAACAGCTGACAGAAACATCAGCAGCGGTGCCGACATCGCTGGACTCCAGGACAGGTAAGTGTCCTAATATTAAAAGTCAGCAGCTGCAGTATGTGTAGCTGCTGGCTTTTAATTTTTGCAGAGGTGGGCGGAACTCCGCTTTAAGACATTCCAATGCGTTTAGAGGGCCTTGCCTATAAGTGCATCACACGTAATCACATGTGTGTTATTGTCTAAGTGAATGAGATCTAAAAAAGACATTCTTTTTGTCACTAAGGGAAACACAATCACTTTACACTGCCTAAATTATAATATAACCACAAATACAAGGCAGCTGTTAGGACATAGATTTAAAAAAAAAAACAGTCCCTCATCTATTGAGCTCAACAGGCCAGCTGTAAGGAATCTCTAACCACAGCACGTTCACTTACATCTCCAACTGTACAATACAAATGGCCTGTAGAACTACACAGGAGAGAGGTGATCCAAGGGCAAAAATTACAGGAAAGTAATGATAATTCATGATGTGCAGCCATCTGAACTCCAGGCAGATAGAAAAGACAAAAAAAAGAAGGCATCATTGTGTAGTCATGACTCCACTCTTCTTACTCATCTTGGTATCAGTAGTGTGGACATGACTCCACTCCTCCTGGTGTCAGGAGGCTCTTGCCAGTTCAGATTGGACGTGAAAAAAGTAGCGCAGGGAGCAACAGAGTGATAGAGGTGAGCTCATCAGCATGCTACCTCTGTCACTGTCCAATCACAAACTGGGAGCAGGGACACGACCTGGAAATGTTACTTAAAGCGGAGTTCCACCCTAAAGTGGAACTTCCGCTCATCGGATTTCTCCCCCCTCCGGTGCCACAATTGGCACCTTTCAGGGGGGAGGGGGGTGCAGATACCTGTCTAATACAGGTATCTGCACCCACTTCCGGGCTTAGATAGCCGCAGAATAGCTGCAGATACCCCTCCCCCCCCCCCCCAATGGGGTGTTTTGGAAAACACACAGTTCCCAGAACACAATGGGGACCAGTGAAGACACGCAGCGCGACTCGCACATGCGCAGTAGGGAACCGGGCAGTGAAGCCGCAACGCTTCACTTACTGATTCCCTGACCGAGGATGGTGGCGGGGGCAGCCGAGAGACGAGCAATCGATCGGCTTCGGCTGCCGACATCACTGGACCCTGGGACAGGTAAGTAAAAGTCAGCAGCTGCAGTATTTGTAGCTGCTGGTTTTTAATATTTTTTTTTAAGGTGAAGCTCTTCTTTAAATACTTACCTGAGCCCAATCCCGCTATAGCGATGTGCACGAGAGCAGCAGCTCTCTCTCTCTCCTCATTGGTCAGAGAGGCATTGGCTCCTGCTGCTGTCAATCCCATCAGTGAGAAGAGAGCAGGGGTGGAGCCGAGCTGCGCTCTGTGTGCCAATGGACACACAGAGACAGCTCAGGATCGAGCACACCTGTCAAATGAAGCCCTCCAGCGCTGCACAGTCAAAGCTCCAGCTGGTCCCGGCTGCTTCCATCTTTGTCTGGTCTTTCTTACGGGTTTGCTTTTTCTGGCTGCTTGAATGGTTTAAGCTGCGATGATGTTACTCCCGCTCATGCATGCGGTAGTCGCTTCATCATGCCACAGAATAGGTGCCGCAAATGTGATCTGAGTTGCGTATGCGCGGTTTAGGCTTCATTATCGCTGACAGGCCAGCAAAGGTATTTATGACAGAAGAGGTCACTAGGGTCTCTACTCTTTTCTGTTACAAAAACCCTACCTGTCGGCAAATTTTTCAAAATTTGACTTTAAAGTGTAAGTTCACCGGTACAGAAAAATTTGTAAGGTAAACTTACACAGGACCCCCTCCTCACCCGACTCATCCCCCCACCCCCACGCCGGTCCCGCTGACCTGTTGCACGGCGATCTCCCTTCCTGAGCTCCAGTATAGAAGCATCAGGAGTCCGAGCCTTAAAAATCCCCTCGGCATAAACGCGTCTTCTTCCAGGCTGACAGGACGGGCTACACGGGTTCTGATTAGAATGCTCCGAAACGTCCCTACTGACGGGGTACGTTTTGGAGATCCAGCTGCAGGGATTTCTAAGACCCAGACCCGTTAAAGCGGCTATACTGGGGTTTAGAACGGGAGATGGCCACAATTCAGGTGAGCGGGACTGGGGGGGGGGTCCTGTGTAAGTTCACCTTACAGATTTGTCTCTAAAGATGAACTTACCTTTTAAAGACAGCAAAGAAAAATCATGACATCAAGGATGTGCTGTGTGGCAGTGCTGTGTGGCAGTGCTGTGTGGCAGTGCTGTGTACATCTCAGGACTTAATAGACAGAATTACACATTCTTTGGTAGGTAAACACTTTCCTTGTACATATTTAATTTATTTAGCCATTAGTTTGGTGCTCAGTATCTTAAGGTCCACCCTATAGCAGTTTCACTGCTACAGGGCAGCACCTGTGCGCTGGATCACGTATGTACAGTATAAGTGTTCCAACTCTTCCGGGTAGGGGGTGCGCATGCGTGCCGCCGCCGGCTGGCTTCCATTCTGATTACACACAGCGGAAGCCGATCAGCGGGTGCATGGTACCTGATGGCCTCCGGCACCCGCCAATTGTTAAGCAGAGAGACAGAACTGCGATCTGCCTATCTAAACAAGGCAGATCGCCATTCCGACAGGATGGAAGTCCCGCTATAAGTCGCTGACCGCCGCCATTACTAGTAAAAAAAATAATACGAATAAATAAAAATATATGCGCTTATTGGAATTTTTTTTTACCAAAAATATGCAGCAGCATATATGTTGGATAAATTTATGATTTTATAAGTAAGTAAATAATAAATATTTTTTTTTTCTTCTTTAAATTGTCGGCCTTTTTTTAGTTTATAGCGCAAAAAATAAAACCGCAGAGGTGACCAAATACCACCAAAAGAAATCTCTATTTGTGGGAAACAAAAAAACAATCCATTTTATTTGGGTACAGTGTCACACGGCCGCGCAATTGTCAGTTAAAAGTAACGCAGTGTGGTATTACAAAAAATGGCCCGGTCATAAGGGGTGGGGGGGGGTAAATCTTCTGAAGGACAATTGGTTGATGTGTGCAGCAATGTCACAGTACAATAAATATGTAGGAATTCCTTTTCAATAGGCAGTCTTAGTCAGCACTATCAGTTGTGTAACAGATAGTGATCTTAACCCACAGACATGAGATCATCATCTGTTATCCCAAAAGAGCACTTATTAGTGACAGGTTCCCTTTAAGAATGAATTACACATTTATATTAATAAAGAAAAGCTTTGTGTTGTCTGAGGTTGTTGGTGACATGACTCCACTCTCCTTACATTTTTACGAACAGTCATAATTTATTATTAAGCATGGCAGATAATTAGGGCCAGTGCTGAAAGCAGTCAGTGCAGATCTCTGGGAGAAGAACGCAATGGCACGATGTCCTGGCCTGAACTGACTCTGAATGTGCTGAGCACATCACTACATGTGTAACAATTACCTATGAAAACAGCTTTACAGAACTGCTCCAATCCATGAAGCAAAGCCAGAGGGTGGAGCATTGATCCACAATCATTACTAGAGATGATTAGACATGGTCACAATGTCTGCTCCACATATGGAATAAAGTTGCATGCTCTGCGCACTCAATACAACACAGGCCAACGTCTGCTCCATTCTGTTCCCTTTAAACCATCTATTACAAACAATGTATCACCTCCACTATTGTGTGTGTTCTCTACCTGGTTGCTGGTCCCTCCATGCAGTATACCCACCATTATGTGGGTGAGTTGTGCCAGGCAGCTTGGCGATTATGCATTGGGACTGCTGTGTGGGGCTGTGCCTGACTCCTTGTACTTAGTATACCCATCACTGTGTGTGGGGGGGTGGGGGGCTGTGCTTGGCTTTGGAACCCCTAGGTCAGCATAGGGGCTGTGCCTGGCTGTTCTCCTTCCAAGCAGTACACCCTTTACCATGTGGGGGGCTGTGCCTGGTTGCTGGTCCCTCCATGCAGTATACCCACCATTACGTGGGCATGCAGTTTGGCGATTATGCAAGTAGGACGGCTGCAGTGGCGGCTGGTGCTCAAAATTTTTGGGTGGGAGCAAAAGAACTGAAAAATTCTGAAAAATACTTTTTAAAAAAACATCAATTGCAGCCTCACTGTGCCTATCAAATGCAGCCACTGTGCCCATTATATGCAGCCAATGTGCCAATCAAATGCAGCCACTGTGCCCAGCAAATGCAGTCAAATGCAGCCACTGTGCCCATCATATGCAGCCAATGTGCCCATCAAATGCAGCCATCAAATGCAGCCACTGTGCCCATCATATGCAGCCAATGTGCCCATCAAATGCAGCCACTGTGCCCAGCAAATGCAGTGACTGTGCCATCAAACGCAGCCACTGTGCCCATCATATGCACCCACTGTGCCCATCATATGCAGCCACTGTGCCCATCAAATGCAGCCACTGTGCCCAAATACAGACACTGTGCCTATCAAATGCAGCCACTGTGCCCATCATATGCAGCCATTATGCCCAGCAAATACAGCCACTGTGCTCATCATATGCAGCCACTGTGCCCATCAAAAACAGCCACTTTGCCATCAAATGCAGCCCCTGTGCCCATC
This sequence comes from Lithobates clamitans, assembly GCA_037952925.1. Taxonomy (NCBI): domain Eukaryota; kingdom Metazoa; phylum Chordata; class Amphibia; order Anura; family Ranidae; genus Lithobates; species Lithobates clamitans. Next base: position 2,063,473 of record JBBGZY010000597.1, read on the forward strand.
ATATGCAGCCACTGTACCCAGCATATGCAGCCACTGTGCCACTGGCTGGAAGGGGGGGGGTGGCGCCCATGCGCCAACAATGCACGGGCCGCCACTGGACTGCTGTGTGAGTCTGTGTCTGACTCCTGGGTTCCTTTCATGCAGTATATCCATCACTGTGTGGGGGGGGGGGGGGCTGTGCTTTGGAACCCCTAGCCCAGCTCAAGGAACCCCTAGCCACCTCTGGAGGAACCCACTGAACCCTAGTTGTCAATGGCTGCAGTACATCCATAGCTGTTTTTCAGGGGCTGTGCCTGGCTGTTCTCCGTCCAAGCAGAACACCCTTTACCATGTGGGGGGACTGTGCCTGGTTGCTGGTTTCTCTATGCAGTAAACTCATTGCTGTGGGTGGAGTGCCTGGCTGCTGGTACTGCTGTGCAATACACCCATAGCTGGATTTCAGAGGCTGTGCCTGGCTGCTGCTACCCCTGTGCAGTACCCCCATTGCTATGAGGCTGTGCCTGGCTGGTGGTCTGTCCGTACAGTGCTGGAATTGATGGGTGTATCCCCCACTTCACTGCTGCTCTCAGTACTGTACACCCCATAAATAACAGCAGAAGTACTTCAATCTGTATGGGATCAAAGGACATGCATTTGCCATAGAATGGAAGAATATAGTGTCATATTCGGCTCAGCATAAAGAGAAACCCTATCCCTTCCTTATTGCTGCAGGGGCTGTAAGAAACAAATGACATGAACAATAATGTCGGTAAAACAGAACACAGTTCAGATCAGATGAACTGTTTCGGTTGACATTCTTCAGTATTTAACTGATCAGTAAACCAATGTTAAACTTAATAGGTTGCCTTAGATCCCTTCTCCGGGCTTTATACAAGGGATCTAAAGCATCCCAAAAGCTTGCATCTTTAATAACTTGAGTCAGTCAATAAAGGATATCACTTAAACTTCAAACCTTCCACATTAAATGATGGCTAACACGTGGCAATGCATGTATATAGCCGTTCAGTCATATCCTATTCTCTGCGATTTTATGTGCCAGCTCTCTGAGCACCATGTCTGATACACCCTTTGAAATAGAACGTTCTTAGTAAACTTTTTAGGGTAGGTCATCAGATCTTTCTTCAATCCTCCCTAATTGCTCAGTTTGGGAACGGCATGCAGAATGTGAGATATTACATGTGAATAACTAATTTATACAGACATACTGCAGCCAATTTGAACAGGAGCCAATGACCCGTTCAGCATGTCTTTGGAGTGTGGGAGGAAATCAAAATACTAACAACATACAAAGCCATTCACAACTCATTTTTGCCCATGAGCTACGTCACCAATCTTGTCTCCAAATACTACCAAAGACCTCCTGCTCTCAAGCTCCCTTGTCTCCTCCTTCCATAATCGCCTCCAGGACTCCTCCAGAGCCTCTCCCATCCTCTGGAATTCTCTACCTCAGTCTGTCTTCCTATCCCCTACTCTGCCTTTAGGCGATCGCTGAAAACACATGTCTTCAGAGAAGCCTATCACACCTCCAAATAACTGAACTTTTATCACTTCCACCAGTTTATCTCTCACAGTTACAACCTTTTGAGCTTATTAGATTGTAAGCACTTATGAGCAGGGCCCTCTTAACTTCTTGTATTGTATTGTATTGTAACTGTACTGTCTCCCTCTTTATACTGTAAACTGCTGTGCAAACTGTTGGCGCTATATAAATCCTGTACATTAATATTACCTGGAGAAAACCCATACAAGCACAGAGAGAACATGCAAATTCCATGAAAGTTAGTGCCCTGGCTGAGATTCAAACCAAGGACCCCAGTGCTATAAGGAAGCCAATCATATTCAGGGTTCCTCCAGAGGTTGATAGGGGTTCCTTGAACTGAATGACCCTATCAGATGGTGTCTGTATAATTCCAAGCCAACGCTGCTTGGCAAAACCAGCAGAATGACCCAATTATCTTTTCAGCTATTTGTAAGGGTGGCATTCTAATCACCACTTCCTGTGGTCCCATCAAAACCTTATGCCGCGTACACACGACCGGTTTTGCCATCTAGATAAACTCCGAACTTCATTCAAGCGGTCTTGCCTACACACGGTCATCCCAAAGTCCGACCAAAGTCCAACCGTCCAGAACGCGGTGACGTACAGCACGTATGACGGGACTAGAAAAAGGAAGTTCAATAGCCAGTAGCCAATAGCTTCCGTCTCGTACTTGCTTCAGAGCATGCGTCATTTTTGGTCCGTCGGAACAGCATACAGATGAGCGGTTTTTCCCGATAGGAATTGGTTCCGTCGGAAATATTTAGAACATGTTCTATTTCTAGGTCCCTCAGAATTTTAGAAAAAAAAAGTCCGATGAGGCCTACACACGATCGTAATAGACGATGAAAAGCTTCCGTCTGACTTTTTCTGCCGGACATTCCATTTGTGTGTACGCGGCTTAAGTAAAACCATTTCATCAGGTGTCAATGCGAAAAAAAATACGTTGGAGGTCAGTAGGAAGGTCCCTGAGATCTGACATTTTTTTTAGGGGATTCTTTGGGGGTAAAAAGATTGAGAAAGGCTGTTATAAGGCATAACAACTAAGCCACTGTGTTGCCCCAATAGCGTACAATATTAACTAATCAATATAACAGAGCTGCCAACAGCTTTCCAAAATGCAGATGTAACCGTTTCAGCAGAGGCAGAGATTTTCCTGCATACACCCAGGTTCCTGTCCAGTAGAGCTATTGAATGCTGCTTGTGGTGAGCCTCCTGTATGTTAACCACCAATACAAGATTGCAGTCTGATGATGAAGGCACAATCCCACCAATCAGCCTCTTCTGCAGAGAGGTGTAGCTATGGCTGGTATATCACTGAGGGTTGTCTGTGCACTCCTGGCCACTTCTTGGGTACAATGACAACCAACCAGGAAAATCCATGTCATCTGCTGGACTTCATTCAGGGACATCTGCCGTCATCAGGATAATCCTAAACCCAGGATATGGCCTGGAAATTGACAATCACCTCTCTGGGATCTAATAACAGAGAACAATATCCTGCACTCAATGTCCTAACAAATGGAAACAAATATAAAATACGTTTTTACAGTCTGAGAAATATTTTACAGACATGTTTGTGTTAACTTGTATTTTCCACCCTCTAGTAATGGTGTGGCTGGAAATAAAGACTGGACGGGCCCCGTAAACTGCAGCTGAGCACTTGGGGGCTGACATATCCTGACACTGCACTTACCTTGACTAAGAGAAGGCGAGAGATTCTCTAAGCAAGGTCTCCGGTACGCTCAAGGCGTGGAGGCCAGCTTTTTATTAAGAACAATTTTTCAAACCAATGGTGTGTGTCTGCTAATGCTTATCCTGGATTGTGTGTTGTTGGTGGCTGCAGGAATAACCTGGTACGGTGGCTGTGGAGCTGGCATCAGGAAAAGATAAACAGAGGATAAGAATGACAGGGTCACTGTAGAGGATCCATCAGATTATCCGAGATCTCAGCACAATGTATTTTGGGAAAGTAATATTTTACAGTTACTGTGGGTGTCACTGTTGGATGCTGCAGAAGGCTTCAGCGAGTAATTAGTAACCCCTCTGCCAATTCTCCACATTACACAAGAGCTGTTTTATCGGGATGCATGCCATGTAGTATATACAAAGAAAGATTGGACTGCAGTGAAGGAGTACCAATCTGTGATGTCACATCATATTACACAACTAGGTCATACATGCTAGCACTTATTAAAGAGGACCTGTCCCGTTGAAGCAGAAGGCAGAGGAATTGTCACCAGTATTGCTTGTGGTCTCCCTGCAGCTGATCCTTCCCCATTACTGGCTTACTATGCTTTGTTCTACATTGTCTCTGTGTAGGAGCAGCCATCTTGGTAGAGGAGAAGGGCTTTGCTTCCTTGTGGACAGAGCTGTCCCCTTGATCACTGGTGACCTGATAATTGGTGGGGGTAAGGATAGAGATGGAGGATGCACATATCCACAGAAAGGATGAAGCAGAAGCAGGGGGATATTTGCACTGCAGGTCCTCAGGTACAACTTCCTCTCCAGCAAGGAGAACAGTGAGCAGCATTGTAGTGTCATCACCAAACCTCACTCCTAATCTGGCGAGACTAACAGCCAGAGGCAGCAATGCCTTATGATCTCACAGACAGGAACAGGTGTATTTAGACAAAGGAAGCATACTGCTTTTTTTCAGGAGGAATTTCAAACCAAACGTACATTTTTCACAATGAGGCTACATCACAACGCATGCAGCGTACACACGAGCGGACTTTTCGATCGGACTGGTCCGACGGACCGAGTCCAGTGGACAATTTGACCGTGTGTGGGCTTCATCGGACCTGCAGAGGACTTTTTCGGTCGAAAATCTGACGGACTTTAGATTTGGAACATGTTTCAAATCTTTCCGACGGACTCGAGTCCGGTCGAAAAGTCCACTCGTCTGTATGCTAGTCCGACGGACGAAAACCGACGCTAGGGCAGCTACTGGCTATCAACTTCCTTATTTTAGTCCGGTCGTACGTCATCACGTACGAATCCGTCGGACTTTGGTGTGATCGTGTGTAGGCAAGTCCGTTTGTTCGCAAAGTCCGTCGGAAGTCCACCGAAAGTCCGTCGGATAGACCGTCGCACCAGTCCGGTTGAAAAGTCCGCTCGTGTGTATGCGGTATAAGATTTCTAGTTCTTCTCTACAACAATAAATTATATTATAACCGCGTGTATATTGACAAGTGGAACTGAAATCTAGCAGTGATAGACTCAATCCGTTTACGGATAAGTGCAACACAATGCTTCACGGAGAATCTCCATCCAGACAATCAAGACATCAAACCAGATCTCATGAAACATCATGCAGGGAACTATAGAAAAGCTCACATGACTACATAAGCACAGTAATGCAGCCAATGTACGGGCAGATTTGATCCTGATAAATGGGCCAACTAATGGGAATGTTGGTCGTTAAGGAGTCAGGTCAAATACCAGTTGTGACTTTGTAGATGAATCTCATCCCTGAAGGCTTCCACAGCAGTGTTTAGCTGTAACCTCCATGATCATTTTTCTACCTTAATTTTGGAAAACAGGTAGCTAGGTGGGTTTAGTTCCACTTTAAGAAGTTCTAAAGTGTCCAGGATCCCACCCCAGCCCCCTCTTAGTTACCTGGGCCTGATCTCAATGCGGCAATGTGCATGAGAGCAGCAGCTCTCTTCTCATTCTCCCTCCTGACAGATTGATAGCAGCAGGAGCCATTGGTTCCTGCTGCTGTCAATCAAATCCTATGACGAGGGAGTGGGGGCAGGACGGAGCCCCACTGTCTGTGTCTATAGATGCAGGCAGCGGGGCTGGGGAGCAAACCCGCATGAGTACCCCTCCTATCAAGCAGCTTGCTGGGGGAGTACTCGGAAAGCAAGAGGAGCCAGGAGCGCCAGTGGGGGACTCCAGAAGAGGATGATCCCGGCTGCTTGGTGCAAAACCATTGCACAGAGCAGATAAGTATAACATGTTCGTTATGAAAAAATAAAAAAAAACAGGTTTAGAATCACTTTAAGTTACACTTATATTTAATGCCAAGGTAATCTAATAGTGACTTTGTGTTGGAAAATGGAAAACTTACCAAAAATCTGACCTACTCTTTTCCTGAACTACCATAAATAGTCCATCTCACTTATCAGGAGCTAATAATTACTGTCTGTCATCAGAAGAACTAGAGCTGCTTCAGGCCCGGTTCACACTTGTGTGATGCCAGACATCACATGTAATTCACAGCGCACTGCTGTTCACATTACATGCGATGTCTGTGCGATGCGATTTCAGCCATACAGATAGTATGGCTGAAATCGCACCGCATTCGGTCCAAACACGCACAGGACCCTTTTTTCTGTTTGGACCAGAATGGGATCGCATGTGTGTTCACACTTATGCGATCCGATTCATGTCCGAACTGTCAGTTCGCAGTGTAATACGCGAGCTGAACTGGGGGTGTCTTTAACAATGTATTGACACTCCCAGCAGTTCTCATATGGCAGTGTGAACTGCCATGTAAGTCGGTGCGATGCGGGAACCCGCAGTGGTTTCGCAGGGTTCTCGCATCGCAGCAGTGTGAACCGGGCCTCAATATTACACTTTACAGCAGAACACCAGGTTTCAAAAGTAAATGTTTTCCCCCTATTCCCCCACCTTGGACAATGCACATGATTTATCTTTAATTTCTAGCTAAATATATATTTTTAGGAATGTAATTAAGCAGTCACGTGACCACTCCCTTTCTTCTCCTTCCTCTTGTATGGCGGTAGTAGGAAGCAGAGGTGACACAGGGGCTGCATGTCCCAGAAGCCTGTGCAGTTCAAGCTGCTGTGGGTGTGGCCACTGTGCTGTTTGGGCCAATTAAAAACACTACTGGCTGGGGCATCTACATCATTACGTCACCCCTGTAGTACCAAGAACTACAATAAGGCATTAAAACAACACGAAACTCACTTTCCTTCACTACGTTCTAGTGTGAATGGGCCCTTAGTGCTTTAGGTATCATTGAAAAAAAAAAAAGTGAAATCTCAATGTACCCATTAATGAATGGCTACTTTTATCCGAGGTGTCTCACCTATGCTTTTTTTTTTTCATGTAAGCTGGTCATAGAAGGACAGCTATAGTCACAGGATACAAATTACTGTACAACTGATCAATGCTAATGAACAGATGGGGGTCCAATTTCATCAGCTAAAGATTGGAGAGGCTGGCATTCAGCTGGCAGAACAGAAGTGAATAGAGACGATTGCTTTTTTCAATTATATGGAATGCTAAGTCAGCAACACACTACAATAATAATAAAAATGTCTCTAACTTACACTCACCCCTGAGGAAGGAGGTATATTTACTCCGAAACGCGTCGGGTGCAAGAGTACTTCTGAAATTGTGTACATACATTTAAAAATGTCTGTTATGCATTCCATACGGTATTTGTTATACTATTATTGTTTTTAATGTTGAAATTTAATAAATTACATTGGTATTAATATTTTGTAATATTTTCGTCAAGTGCCTTAAAAGTCCACCATTAGGGGGTCCATTGTTTTATTGTTTAGCTTATTACTGGATGTGGCACAAAAATATACAGTAAGCTGCCGTTCCACAACAGAATACCTATTAATGAATGGCTACTTTCATCCGAGGTGTCTCACCTATGCTTTTTTTTTCCATGTAAGCTGGTCATAGAAGGACATCTATAGTCACAGGATACAAATTACTGTACAACTGATCCATGCTAATGATCAGATGGGGGTCCAATTTCATCAGCTAAAGATTGGAGAGGCTGGCATTCAGCTGGCAGAACAGAAGTGAATAGAGACGATTGCTGGGTGTATAGTCAGGTTAAATGTATTCCAACTGCGGAGTAAAAAACACAGAGAGTGGCAGAGAATATATTTCCCTTGTCACCTATACAGGACAACTGTGAATAAAACTGAACACGTCGGTACACTGTCATATCACCACTGAGATCACCGATCAGAATGGAGCTGTTAGTATAACACACTGTAGCCATGTGATAATAGTCTGATGAGTACCTGTCACGGGCATCTCGCTCTCTCTGATCTCAGCTATCGGCATTCCCTTTAACTGCTCTGACCTCTGTCTGGCTGAGTGATTATCAGCAGGCTACATGGGCCTTTCTGCTCCTTCCAACCTCCAGGCATGATCGCTTATCTATCAACCTGAGATGAAACACTCATTTGACACCCTGTTAAATAGCAAGATTTGAGTCTTTCCTCTGGCAAGGACTTGTAGATGAGGCCACACTCTCAGATAGAGACAAGGCTGCAGGTCTCGGCAAGTGAATGTGTTCAAAGTGCAGTCATCTTGTGGTGAAATCAGCACATTGAAGAGAGCGGTCGTCACGGCTCCTCCGCGTATGACAGACGGGCTCCTTCATCTACGGTTCACCGACGCACAAGAAGAGAGCCGAGGTGTCTATAGACGTGAGATGGATATCGCAAGATGTAGGGGATTTAGACTCCATCCTTTCAGCAGCTGAACGTACGCCTGTAACTTATGACCTCGGCGTATAGAGTCATCAGACGGGCCTGAAAACGCCCAATGGTTGAGGGCTTTCGAAAGCTAAAATCAGAAAACCCTACAACTTTAAACCGTGTGTACAAACAATGGTGTCCGTTTATGAAGCGGTGGGAAATATCCACTGCTCCATTCTCCGGCATTCACAGGGGAGATCTCTCTCCTCTCAGTGCCAGTTTATGAAGCGGTATAAATCACTTCTCCTTTTGTGAAGTGAAGCGATCTACAAACGCTTCAAACAGTGGAGAACGGCCGCCTGATACTGGAATTTCCTGAGACATAACGAGATTACAGCATCTGAAATTCAGTGAAACACTTGAGGTGTCCGTTTATTAAGCAGTGATAAATTATCACCGCTCAGTACATGGACAGACGCTCACCGCATGTTATAAATTCAAGATTAATCACTGCACTAACAATAATAAAGCAGCTGATATAAATTGTATGGTGACAATAAAAAGCATAAAGGTAAATCCATTAAAATGACTGTCTTTTTATCTATATTATGTTTTATATATTGGATAATATATTCTCTCTCTCTCTCTCTCTCTCTCTCTCTCTCTCTCTCTCTCTCTCTCTCTCTCTCTCTCTCTCTATATATGTGTATACTTATTTTATTTCAAGTTTTTTATGTACTTACTAGATTTGTAGCTACTGAAGAAGCTCTTTCCAGGGCGCAACGTGTCGAGCGAACAACCCTCGCGCCGAGGGTCGAGAGAATGTGACCCTCCTTTGTACTCAATCACTCCATGCACTTTATCTATGTTGAATAGTGCTACCGGTTATATTTGATTACAATCATTTACTGTTTCTGCTTCTAAACTATATTTGAAGTGTTACCTGAGTCCCCAGGGTCAAGCATTTTACGTCATCTGTTATATGACGTGTGTTCCTTTTTATGTGTTGTACATAAAACTTTTAACCTTATCCAATTAAATACATTTTCATATTTTTACTCTAAATGTGCCCATTCTTTGTAATTTCCAAAAATCTTTTTCCAAATGCTATTGGGACGTTGGCATATCTCCCTATTAGTGTATCCACAGTGTCACCCTGTGAGGATACACGGTAAACTTTCAGAAAAAAATTCCATAAAGGTTAAATATATGCAGCGCTAGAAGCATCAAATTATAAAATAAGAGTCCATAGTGTTAAAACAGGGTCTTTGTTCAGGGGAAATACTGGAACCACCCACGGTGCAGACAGAGATACAATAAGGTGAACAGGAGATTATCCTCCACCGAACATCAACACACCGGGCCTCTTACCAAAGTAAATGGACCACTGAATTACAGGTTGTCAAACAAGCACCACCACAGCGCCATGAAACCACTTCAATTGGATCATAGAAGGCTGGATCTTGTAGTCCCACTCAGTGGTAATTCTTAGGTACATGCATAGGATACAAGAAAGCAACTCCTCATGGTGTAGTATTTAAAACCAAGGTAAATTTATTGTAAATTTATTTCTTATAAAAAACCAGGGTACTCACATTTTGAGAAATAAAACAGGCATATCAAAAGTTGCAATTCGTCGTGGATAGCAGAAAGCACAAAGATGGCCGCAATCGGCACGTTACAGTGTTGTGACGTCAGAGCTCCACCCATGTTGATAAAATAAATAGTCCCCCTACATAATATATACACGCACACACACATTATATATATATGTATACACATAAATATGACAGGGGGACATGGTTACTGTGGGGTCAGATCGAGGTAGAAGAAAGTTAATAATCTTCCTCCTTCCCCCCGGGATTCTCTCTTCACTCCCCGATTCTCCATCTCTGGGCTGGTGAATCGGGGAGGTGAATTCGCTCACAGATCGCCAGTGAAGCGCTGAGATCGCAGCTTCATAAACTGTCCCTTTCTGTGTCAGTCAATGAGGATTCTCAGTGTGCGGAGATCATCGGCGGAGAACATGTCATCATCTCTGTTTCATAAATCGTTTATGAGCTGAGATCCTCGGGATCACTGCTGTTCACAGTTTCATCGAAACTCAGTTTCTTCGAAAATCAGATGGGAAAATTCGTACGAGGAGCTGTCTGACGATTTTCGGATCTTTGGTACGGTGCTTTCGACAGCCGATTTCGCTTTCTCGTCAGACAAAAGCTGGATGTGCAGACTATAACATTTTTGTCGGATGTGAACTCAACATCTGATTTTCGTACGAAAAAAAAGGTAAGAGCAAGACTACAACATGCTCAGAAACGAAAGAACATACAAAACTATTCAACACTTTATGTCACTTCTGACGTTGTATTCTTGTAGTGCCAAGTCGATTTGCCTTTAGTAAAATAAAACCCTCCTGTTTTGCCCTTTCTGGGATTCAATAAAAATGATATTTGAAAAAAAAATGTGTAATATCTAAAATATGCAATGTTGGGTTAAGTTTTTTTTTTTATTCGTCGTTTCTTGGATGTGGTTTGTTTTGTCATGAGATGTCTTTTTATGGTATATGTGTTTCCCGTAAAAAAAAAAAAAAAACCAATAAATAAAATATGGATAAAAAAAAAACTGTATATGTGTGTAGCACATGGACCTGAGAAGAAAAGCCTTTCCATTGTTCAGGTCACCCTACGTCATGGGATTAGGCCTCATTCTCACGAGGCGCATCCGCTTCCACGGAGTCCGCCTCGGTCCGCTGGCTCAGCAGGAGATCTCTCCGTTGATCTCCGCTGAGCCGGCGGATGACAGGTCCCCTCTCTGCTCACTGAGCGGGGAGGGGCTTGTCGAGCGCCGCCGCTCTATGGAGAGATCTGACAAAAACGGACAGCATGTCCGTTTTCATCAGATCTCACCTGATCCAATCCGCCAGCGACGGATCTGAACGTAGGTCGGGGTCGGATGTCAGCGGACATGTCACCGCTGACATCCGTCGCTCCAAAGACTAGCATGGAGCGCCCGTTTAGGTCTGCCGTCAAAACTGACAGGCGGAACTGAACGGTCCGACCGTGTGAAAGGGGCCTTAAACCAGCTGCTTCTCTCTATGATGTCTAAGGAATGTATTCCTGTCTAACAACACCTGTTTTAAATGAGAGAATGGGGAAAATGTACCCAAACTGGAGCACTCAGAATCTGGTGCAGCTGGACATGGTAGCCAATGAGCTTCTAATTTCAGCTCGTTCAATTACGCTTGGACTATAAAACCTGAAAAGCTGATTGGTTTCTATGCAGAGCTGCACCAGATTTTGCACCATGCAGTTTTAGTAAATAACCCCCATTATTGTCTCTTTTGTCTACATCCACCTTCATTACATTCTACACCAACAGGTAGAAAACACATCCGAGACGACCTTTCATTTTACTAAAACACAACCTGGCAAGAGGGATACTGGGCCAGAGAAATTAGGAAAGAGCGGGAAGGCACAAGGTTTATTTGAATGTTAAAGAAGATGGGGAAGACAGCCTAAGATTCTGGGAAGAGAAGATCATAGAAAAAAAAAAGGAGACCTTAGACCCCTTTCACACTGGGGTGTTTTGCAGGCGCTACAGTGCTAAAAATACAGACTGCAAAGCGCCCTGAGGCTTCATTCACACCTGAGCATTTTGTAGCTTGAAGCCTGAAGCTACAAAACGCTGGAGGGGAAAAAATCAATTATTCTCTATGGAGATGGTTCACATCTCCACTCCAAAACGCCTGAAGCTCAAACAAGTTCTGGACCCTTTTTTGTCGCGCGAATCGGGCAGATTTGGGCGTTTTTTTGCTTTTTACATTGGTGACCTTTTGCCCTGCACAAAATCGCGGCAAATCGCGGTAAAAAAACCGCTGCAAATCGCGGTAAAAAACGCTGCAAAATCGTGGTAAAATTTTACAGCGATTTTCTGCTTGAAAACGCCGAGGTCAGGTGTGAATGGGGCCTTAAAGAGTCGCTCCTCACGCTCCAGTGTGAAAGCCCCGAGGGCTTTCACACTGGAGCGGTGCTCTGGCAGGACGGTAAAAAAAAGTCCTGCTAGCAGCATCATCGGAGCTGTGAAGGAGCGGTGTGTATACCGCTCCTTCACCGCTCCTGCCCACGGAAATGAATGGTGCAGCGCGGTGGTTTTTTTAACCCTTTCTCGGCCGCTAGCAGGGGGGTAAAAGCGCCCCGCTAGTGGCCGAATACCGCCTCTAGAACGATGTTAGCGCCGTTTTACCGCCTGTGTGAAAAGGGCTCTTAGAGAAAAGAGCAGAGAATAGATGAGGGGCCACAAAGATAATGGCAGGGATGCAGAGGAGACAAAAGTTGGAAAATGTAGATTAGATCAGAAATTAGGGGGTGTCACAGACCACACAGAAATCAGTAAAAATTGCAATATTGGTAAAGAGTACTTCCACCTTTGTTGAGAAAACAACATTCCCCTCTGGGTGATCCATGTACATTACAAGGATTTTAACAAGCTCCTACCTTTTGTTATTCTGAAGAATTCCCTGTGTTTTTGTCTGTGTCCATATGGGAAAGTGAATCTAATGTGAGTGGTTTCATAATTATCAATCAGGCGCTGCGCCTGCAGGGCTCTAATGAGAAAAGTGGCAGGGTCTGCATCCCTTTAGATGTGATTTCCTATTGGGAGTATCTCACCAAAAATGTCATTTTTGTTGCAGGGGATGCCTGATATCTGATTTGTATATTAGTGCAGACTTCTGGGAAAAATCAATGAGCCAATCACACAAGCAGGAAATAATGTTTCTGGGGGACGTTCTGTACACCATCTCTGTACAGAACACCTCCAAGTTGCCATATTGCATTTTACAGAAAATTACAGAGCTACAGATTGAAAAGGAAAGGTTATTTTTAATAACATTCAATTTCAATATGGCTTGTGTCGCAATTATATGTGCTATATTATTTTTTCTTTAATTGCTATTTTTTTTTTCCCCACGAAAGAGGAGATACCCTTTTAAATGTCAGGAAAAGATGATACAAAATAGACCGAGGGGGTCACATATATGATAGCATGGATTTTGTACAGAAGAAAATGAATAACACACGATCCGAAAATCGGACTAAAAATACAGCTTTCAACGCGATCGTATGGTAATCAGATCGTTAGTATAGAGCTTTCGAGAGCCGATCGCGACAGTTCATCTCCGATGGGACAAGCATGAAAATTTTTCTTGTATGACACCAGATCGGACGAATTTCATTTAATCAGTACAGATGTTGTACTAAAACACAATACAAATACACTACAAAACGTGACATCACTTCCGATTTTTTATTCTGTTGTACGAGAATCTTCGTAACATTAGTAAACTCTCCATTTATGATATGCAACTAGTATGCAAAAAAAAACAGACGATCTGGGCCATAACAGAACCTTCTGCTGTCAGAATACACTGATCAGGGCGGTACAGTGGTGTAGTGGTTAGCACTTTCGCCTAGCAGCCTGCCTGGAGTTTGCATGTTCTCCCTGTGCCTGTGTGGGTTTCCTCCGGGTACTCCGGTTTCCTCCCACACTCCAAAGACATGCTGGTAGGTTAATTGGATCCCATCTAAATTGTCCCTAGTATGTATGAATGTGAGTTAGGGACCTTAGATTGTAAGCTCCTTGAGGGTAGGGACTGATGTGAATTGATGGCGATATATAAGTACCTGAAATAAATAAATAAATAATCAGTGGCTGCAGCTGCTGATTGATGTCTGTCAAACAGGGAGGGTCACACACACATGGAAATTCAGCTGGTCCATGATGAACCAGATCAATTTGGATCCATCTATACCCAACCTAAGCCCAAGTTTACACTGCTGCGGGTTAGAAATCTTGCAGTCTGACTTTTGGGGGCGATTTGACAGACATCTGTGCGGGTTCCTGCAAAGATGTCTATTTAAATCAGTATGGATATAAATCAATGATTTTTTTTTTAAAAATTTAAAAAAATCAGATTTTTTTTTTTAATTTAAATCGATTTGTTTGATTTTTATCAAATTTATGTTTTCTTATGTTTTATGTCTTCTTGTCTGAGTGCCTCCATGTCCTCTGAGATGACCTATCACCAAGTGTACTATAAGATGGCACAGGTATATCACAGGATATGGAATTACTATTTAAGGGCAAAGCATAAGTACAGAATGGGGAGGATGGGGGTATGTGATATCAGGGAAGCTTGGGAGACTATAGTGGGGGTGGGGGGGTGGATGGCATCACAGGTAGAAGAATCAGAGAAACTCAAAGTGAGTTATGGAGGAGGGACAGAAGAGGGTACATACATGCAGAACAGAAGGGGAGGGGGGAATGTGTGCCACCAGCATCCAGCAACAAACACACATACAAGTAATAAAAGCGATGAATGGCTGTAAATGATCCTGGAGTGCCCCCATTATCTGTAATAATGACTGGAGATATTTATCCACTTACTCTGCTTTTGTATAAAGGACTCGGCTCCACGCTGCCTAATAGTAAACATCCATAACGCTGCCACTCAAACGACAAAGCTGAACAATGACAACATCAAGGAGTGTAATTCCCGGCACAGAAACGCAGATTGCTCGACGCCAGACGCATCCTTTTCCATATATAACAATGCAGACACCAGGGACCCTGTATAACCAGAAACCACAATATCAGATTTTATCACAGCTGATTATGGACAAATAAAATATAATTACTCCACAGAACACAAAATATTAAACAGGAGGTTTTAATTCCCCTTATTTCATGATATGTGATGGAATGAGACAGGTAAAATCTGTTATAAGGAAGGTGCTCTCTGTAGGATATACAAGGCGGGAGGGACACAACCTGTGGATACGGGTGGGTTGCAATTGCAAGCAGATAGAGAATGGCAAAAAAAAGTAAGAGGAACGCCCCCGACAAATGGTTCTACAACAACGGCTATTTATAGCACAGATTCCCAATGTATTTATCACCACAATATAGAGCGAGTTCCAAGTGATAAACTCTCCCAGAGGTCCCCACAGAGGTCCCCACATACCTGGAAAGACATTGGCACTCTTCTGCATTGTATGTGACTTCCCATCACTTCTGTGTAATGCAACCCTCTACCACGCAAGTCTTAAAGTGTAAGTAAACCCCCCTATCGCTTTCAGGCCAAGGAAGCTGCCATCTTGGCCTCTGTTTAATCTACAACTGCCATGATGCTGCACATGTGATCAGTTTAGACACCAGCCATTGGATGGTTTGACAGTTTGGTTGAGAGGACAACCAATGGGAGTGTTACATTTTCGGCACGTGCCGGAAATGAAACTGTTTTCTGGATGGGTTTACTTCCGCTTTAAAGCGATATTAAACTCTGGTTTAACAAAACACAAATGCTGCAACATATTCATGTATATATTTTTTATACCTGTCTGCCAAGATGGTCCTTGTTCAGGCACTTCCTGTTCTAGGGCAACAACGCTCCTGTCCCCCCAATAGTGCTTCTGCGTTGGCACCAGTGTTCATTCCGTCGACTAAAATATTCTCGCAGACTAAATTAATACAATTTTAGTCGACTTAATACGACTAAAACTAAAACAATTGAGATGACTAAAATACGACTAAAACTAAAATGGCATTTAAGGCTGGGTTCACACTATTGTGAATTGGGTGTGGGTTTTCCCACATCCAATTCATATAGCAGGAGGTTGTGACCGCCTCTCTATGCGCTCTATGGAGTCGGTTCACACATCTCCGCAGAGGCTCCGGTGCGAATTACACAGGAGTCCTGTGCGTCTTTCGGTACGTTTCAAGTCCAAATTGAGCCAAAAATTCAGGTTGAACCTGTAACAGTGAATGGGGACGCACCGGACACCTGCTGTGAGCCGCAGCGCGCTGCAGTGTGAACCCAGCCTTAGTCAAAAGACTAAAATACGACTAAAACTAAAATGGCATTTTAGTCAAAAGACTATGACTAAAACTAAACTGAAATTTGACGTCAAAATTAACACTGCACTACCACATAAGAATATGTAAGGGGCATCTACTAAGCTACTAAAAGAAAAAAAAAATAAGAAAAAAGCTTTATTTTTTTTCTTAATATTTAATGTTGGTGATATATTCAGGTAATATGTGCAGTGGCATTACAGCCAATAGAGTTTACAGTTTTTTGGTTTTTTTTTAAATTTTCAAGTTGTACTCCTGCTTGTCAAAAAGCAATATAGTTGTTTGTGTATGAAACTTGGTTTAATTTATAAAGACGTTATATATCGCAATGGCTAAATCTGTGTCTGTAGTGCATGTTCAAACCTTAAGGCTAATGCCGCGTACACACGAGCGGACTTTACAGCAGACTTTGCCCGGCGGACGGGATTTCGTCAGAAAATTTGATCGTGTGTGGGCTCCAGCGGACTTTGTTTTCTCAAAAGTTGGACGGACTTAGATTTAAAACATGTTTTAAATCAATCCGTCGAAATCGAGTCCGGTCGAAAAGTCCGCTCGTCTGTATGCTAGTCCGACGGACAAAAAGCCACGTTAGGGCAGCTATTGGCTACTGGATATGAACTTCCTTGTTTTAGTCCGGTCGTACGTCATCACGTACGAATTCGACGGACTTTGGTGGATTGTGTGTAGGCAAGTCCGTTCATTCAGAAAGTCCGTCGTAAAGTCTGTCGAAAAGTCTGTCGAAAAGTCCGCCGAGCAAAGTCTGCCGTAAAGTCCGCTCGTGTGTACGCGGCATTAGTGTACACGGGACGTTTTTACAACCTCTCCTGAATGATTTAACTTGACAGATAGTAAGCCACGTTGAAAACGTCCGTTCTGCCGCGTTTACATGCCGTGTTTGCATTTAGAAGCGTTTGGCGTTTGAAATGCCTTTAAAATTCAGCGTCTAAACTCACTTTTTTGCTTTCCAAAAGAGGCCTCTAAACTCAACTGCCTAAAAACAACATTAAAGGACCCTATGTACATGTACACATAAGATAAGATAAGATGTACACATAGGATAACATTGGATGAGTTCAGGGGCAGCTGAAAAAAGCAGCCAACTGTCTCTGAACGTCCGTTTACCAGCAGCCGTGTACATGAGGCCCTAATACCATAAATATTAACATGTTATTAGATTTTTACCCCAGGAGTATATAATGAGTTTGGCAACTCCAAAGGAGTGTTTAAAACGGTAGTTCCACGTGTTTTTCTGTTTATTAAAAGTCAGCAGCTACAAAAAGTGTTTCTGCTGACTTTTAATAAACACTCGCTCACCTGTCCCACGGTCCAGGGATGTGTCCGCCCGAAGCCTCGGTTCTCTCCCCCTCCTCTCCGCGGCGCCGGCATTGCAAGTGTGGGCACCCGGCTGTGACAGCTTGCGGCTTCAAAGCCGGGTGCGCACTGCGCATGCGCAAGTTGCTCTGCGCATGCGCAAGTTGCTCTACGCGTCCTGAATGGCCGAGCAATCTTTTGGGACCTGTGACGTGTCCCAGAAGATTGCAGGGAGGTAGGGGGAGAGGAGGAGTCTCCTAGGCGGCACGAGCGTAAGTGGGAGCTGGGTACCTGTTAAAACTAGGTAGCCAACCCCCACTTCTGAAAATGACGTGCCAAATGTGGCATGTCAGGGGGTAAGGAGTCCTTAAAACGGAACTTCCATTTTTGGGTGGAACTCCGCTTTAAATAATGCATTCAAATTTAACTAAACCCATTCAGTTTTAGACGACTAAAATGTACTGGAGATTTTAGTCAACTAAAATATGACTAAAACTAAAGCAATTCAGATGACTAAAATTGGACTAAAACTAAAATGTCATTTTAGTCGAAAGACTATAACTAAAACAAAATCAAAATTTGATGTCAAAATTAGCACTGGTTGGCACTCTGTCACGAGGCATCTGAATGTGAATAAAAACAGGCATTTCAACACACACTGCCCAGACAGGGTCCACTGTTGTCACCATCAGGAAATCCACCCTGAGAATTGTTATGCAGCCATCACTGGAGTGCATATGGCCAAGAAGTGGCTGCAAAGAGGCTGCAGAAAATCGATTGAGTTTCGGAATAGAACAATACTCTGTCATTCTGCCCATTTCCTGTGAGCCCAGCCTTTCCTTTATATGACCTCTAGGGGGCGTGTCATCGCGCAAACTAGGCTCACAGTACCCCGAGGCATAATGATGTGTGACTGCTGCTCAGACCTGGAAGTACTCCACCTCCCCGCTGCTGTCAGAAGACTCGCCGGTGACGTCACCAAATCAGCTTGAATAATCTGTGAGAACGGTATGTCATTTTCTTTTTTTTTTTTTTTTGTAATCTAAAACACTTGGGGGAAGGGGCTTGCTGGAGTTCCGCTTTAAATTTACACACCAGGCAAATGGGAAAAGTCTACATTTCAGATGACTCAGCCGTGGTGACTTGAGATGGCCATACATGATACAATTTTCTTGTTCAATTTCTTTTAGATTTACCTCTAACTACCTGTATTTATTGGCGTATAACACTCACTTTTTCACCATGAAAATCGGGTGCAAATAGCGTGTGCGTGTTATATGCCAATACTTCAATTTTAGCTGCCTCGTAGGGGACAGGGAGGGGGCCGGACGAGCGCCGTCAGATTACATACAGTGAGAATCTCTTGTTTACTTGGCTTCCTCTGTAATAGGAAGTCCCATCTCCTGGGCCGCCATTGGACCACTGTTCTGTCTATCATAGGAGATTCTCACTGTATGTAATCTGTCGGCGCTCATCCCACCCCCCTCCCTGTCCCCTCTAGGCTGTAGATGGGCATCGATCAGGCAGCACTGATGGCAATGGTGAGGCTGCTGCATTGAAGGCATTAATGAAGCTGCTGCATTGACGGCAATAGTGAGGCTGCTGAATTGATGGCAATGGTGAGGCTGCAGATGGGCACTGACCCTTATTTTGCTTCAAAGTTCCTTATTTAAAATGTAAGATTTTTTCCTGAAACTTCCCTCTTAAAATGAATGTGCGTGTTATACGCCGCTAAATACGGTATGTAGTGCAAGGGCCTGCCTGATTTCCATTCCTGGTTGCATTGCTAGCCGAGTCCTGAACAGCTACCGAATCTCTATCTTCTGACTGTGAGAAGCTCACGGAGTGCACTGAAATCAGAATAAGCCATTTGATTGCAGGATAGAAGATGGTACAACTGTGCAAGACTAAAAGGGAAGGCTGGAGTTCAGCTTTAAGTACAATCCCAAGTCACAGGTCCTTACATGAAAGCTCTCATAAACACATTAGTAAAAGGTAAAGCTATGCTGCTATAATTACACATCTTTCTAAGGACAGACAGAAGGACCCTACTGCAGAGGCCATGAGTACAGGTCAGTGTTCCTCCTCCAACATGCAGTCACTAATGATCCGGTCCTCACCAGGGACACAACGTCACCCCCCCCCCCCCCGCGGGAGCAAAGGGTGACAAACCTGAAAGGCATTCAGACAAGTCAACAAGCGTATTATCTACAGTTAAATCTCATGTAACGTGACGATCGGTTTGGTGGCTTGTCAGGTTAAGTCTAATGAGAGCAGCTATACACACCCTCTCCCCACGGACACTTTCTTATCTGTACTAAAGAGGCTGGGGATTTTCATTAATGAGGACACTAATTGTCACCTGTGGGTACCCCCGCACTCATTTATGACGCCTAATAACTTAGATTCCAAGCAACGACATTGGAACTGTAATAAGAAAAGAAAATACAGTGGAAAACTCGGAGGAGGGTATTAATCGGCGAGATGTAATAAGAAAACACTGACATTTTCTCCTTCAAATCACGGTCGACCAAATTTTACCTTTAATTAGCGTTTTCTCAATTTTAGCCTGAATGACGTTCTGCAGGCGTGGCGTCCTGTTCTGTCTGAGAGGAATACAGACCTGCGAATGATGAAGCAGGTTGGCACTAGTAGTGACCCCAACAGATGGCAAAACCACACTATAAGGATGAGGGGTCACCAGCACTCTATTAACCACTTCAGCCCCGGAAGATTTTACCCCCTTCCTGACCAGGGCACTTTTTGCGATACGGCACTGCGTCGCTTTAACTGACAATTGCGCGGTCGTGTCGCCATGGCTCCCAAACAAAATCGACGTCCTTTTTTCCCCACAAATAGAGCTTTCTTTTGGTGGTATTTGATCACCTCTGCGGTTTTTATCGTTTGCGCTATAAACAAAAAAAGAGCGACAATTTTGAAAAAAAAGCAATATTTTTTACTTTTTGCTATTATAAAAATCCCCCAAAAATATATAAAAAAACAATTTTTTTCCTCAGTTGAGGCCGATATGTATTCTTCTACATATTTTTGGTATAAAAAAATCTCAATAAGCGTATATTGATTGGTTTGCACAAAAGTTATAGTCTACAAAATAGAGGCTAGATTTATGGCATTTTTATTATTAATTATTTTTTATTAGTAATGGCGGCGATCTGCGATTTTTATCGGGACTACGCCATTATGGCGGACACATCGGATACTTTTGTCACTATTTTGGGACCATTGGCCTTTACACAGCGATCAGTGCTATAAAAATGCACTGTTTACTGTGTAAATACCACTGGCAAGGAAGGGGTTAAACACTAGGGGGCAATCAAGGGGTTAAGTGTGTCCTAGGGAGTGATTCTAACTGTGGGGTGGGATGGGCTACCACTGAAATGACAGCGATCACTTCTCCCGATGACAGGGAGCAGTAGATCCCTGTCTTGTCACAAGGCAGAACAGGGAAATGCCTTGTTTACATAGGCATCTCCCCGTTCTGCCGCTCCGTGACACGATCGCGGGACACCAGCGGACATCGGGTCCTGCGGGCACAGTCACGGAGCACACGGCGGGCGCACACGCGCCCACAATGCCACTTCTTAAAGGGGACGTACCTGTACGCCCATTTGCGCAGCCTCATATCGTCGTGCATTGGTCGGCAAGCGGTTAAAGACTGAAGATTCTCACGTATTTATTTGTGAAACGTCACATAAATCAAACAGGGCCAACGTTCCAGGGCCTCTCAGGGCTCCTTCCCAAAGTTGGCCATACAAAGATTCAGCCAATTCAACAAGAACCAGCCAAATTTCAATCCATGTATGGGTCAGCTGGTTGCACACAGGTCAGTCTGTCAATCGACTTGTGTAAAACCAGCCTGAAGGCTTTTTTGCAAACAATCCGTGCCGCCAGCTATAGCCAGCGATACAGATCATTGTATTCTGACAGCAGGGAAGGCTTTCCGCCGGCATAATAAGGCCATAATACAAATAATATTTGTGAATGGTGTTGCGCTGTTGTGAAATTAAAGTGTAAAGAATAAAAACATTAATACTGCAATAATACAGCTAAACACATACAAATACAAATACAAAAGACTTCTAAAGTGCAATAATAATAAAATGTCCAAAAAAACGGTGCTCAATATAGATGCAAAAAGTGAACTGGTGGAAAGTCACTGGAAAAATCATAAAAGTGAAATGTGAAACATAATATTCCAATCTTAATCGTGCTAACTAAGAATATGTGATGGGTGTCTCTTCACTCCATGCAGTGACATCTCTATAAGGGGTGGCCTCTCACCTTAAGGCTGTAAGGTAACAGCATAAGAACACATCAATGATCAGATTTCCTCTGTGGGTCCTTGCATTGGTGTCTGGTGGTTTCTGTAACGTTAGGGGTCTTCTTTGTGTTAATCCAGAGATCCACGTGGAATGGTGGATAGTAACTTCGCTGTAATACACTTCCGCATATGCCCCAACAGAATAAAGAGGGAGGAAGAAGGGGAATGCCCAAAATAGTATAGTATATCAAGTAGAATTTATTTTATAAAACACGATTAAAAGGTAACACACTGAATAAGATGAAACAAACAATAAACCACTAGGGCCGAGCTCGTTTCCTGCATCACTTCCGGTTGTGCCTGTCAACCAATCCCGACGTGTATCGTCACGGGTCACGTGACTTCATGAATATATTCACATATTCTTAGTTTGCACGATTAAGAGTGGAATATTATGTTTCACCTTTCACTTTTATGATTATTCCAGTGACTTTGCAGCAGTTCACTTTTAGAATCTATATTGAGCACCGTTTTTTGAATTTGTGTTTTTGGAAGTGTTTTTATTATTGCATTTAGAAGTCTTATGTATTTGATGTCAGAGCTTACTACCACCTTATAGCGGGGGTCCACCAACCAAAAAAAAAAAAAAATTAAAAGACCAGCAGCTACAAATACTGCAGCTGCTGACTTTTAATAAATGGCCACTTACCTGTCCCAGGGTCCAGCGATGTCGGCAGGCGACGCCGAGAACCCGCTCGGTTCTCGGCAGCTGCCGCCGCCATCCTAGGTGAGGGATTTAGGAAGTGAAGCGTTGCAGCTTCACTTCCCGGTTCCCTACTGCGCATGCGGAGTCACGCTGCGCGTCCCAAGTGGTCCCCGCTCTCTCCTGGGAGCTGTGTATTTCCCAGGAAACAGGTGGGGACGGGAAGAGGCGTAGACTCCCATGGGAGTCTATGCCGGAAGTGGGTGCAAATACCTGTCTTAGACAGGTATCTGCACCCCCCTCCCCCCTGAAAGGTGCCAAATGTGACACCGGAGGGGGGGAGGGTTCCGAAAAGCGGAACTCCGCTTTAAGTTTAGTTGTATTATTGCTATATTAATGTTTTCGTTTTCACACTTTAATTTCACAACAGCACAACACCATTCACAAACATTATACATTTTGGTCACGGATTCACCTATCGGTGTCTGCAGCAGTTGCACTCATTGAATTTCATCGTGATAGCGAGGGAGTACTCTTTCTTTATTCATAATACAAATAGTTCAGCGGGAGTGATTCCCCCGGCCACATCAACTGCGTGGATTGGGGAATCGGTTCTTTTTTTTTTTTTACATTCTACCATTTTTTTTTCCTTCTGGTTGAATGAAAAAAAAAAAAGAATCATGTGTGGCCTGCCTTAGGTGACACAGTGCAGGTGGTTCTGAATTAATTCTACTGCCTGTCATAAGACATCCAAACCCTGCCCACATGGTTGTATCATTCATTCAGTTTCCTGTGAATAATTCAGGGTGGATAAATATCAATGATTTTTAAAAAAAAAAAATCAACAAAAATTAGATTTTTTTTGATTTAAATCATTTTTTTTCTTTTTTATCAAATTTATTTTAATAAATAATAATAATATGATTTGGAGCAAAAATCTATCTTAAGATAGTTTTCTATTTAAGATACATTAATAATTTAGTTTACTCAGCATGAAATAGAGCTTAGTTATGTAGCATTGACCTGTATATTCTGCAATATTTACTTTTTTGGTAAACTCATTCAAAGAATGCAAGTTCTGCAAGCTGAGATGACATGCACTGCATTGATGCATTCACACAATGTCACAGTAACCATGAGTTAAAACAAAGTTCAGTAATATTCCTTTATGCCATTGTTTTCCAAATCTATGTACACTACAAACTGTATGACTGAATCGGTTCTGATATCGCTATTTTACTAACCTGACAGCTTATGGTTCTAAATAGGAAACCTTCATTTTGTTTGCAAATATTAAAGATTCTAACTACCAGCAAGAATGAGTCCTTACATTTAAAGAGCACCTGTCATTTCAGATCTATCATGGCAGCGCCTGTTAGCGGGCATCCACTTATGTGCTGCTGCCACGTCCCTCACCTTGTTGTGTCACTGCCGCATCACCAGCTTAAAGTGAATGGGGCTGTCAGTGAGTCAACAGCAGGTCAGAGGAGGAGCCACCACGAGACAGAGATGACAGTTGCTACTTAAAAATTATGATTTAAATCGAGTTGATTTAAATTAAGCCTTTTTACCTGATTTAAATCAAATCCACCCTGGAATAATTATACTACAACTACCATCGTCCACCACAGCTGACAGCTTGTAGTTCTGAATGAATGGTGAGGGTGCTGATGAGCGCCCTTCATTCACGAAACCTGCTGTTTTGTAACTGAAAGTCTGTATGCAGGTATGGGCTAAAAACTGCAAGGCTTGTCTGCAGAAGCCTGACATTGCACCCCTGATCACGAGTGCAATGCTTTCCAGGTTCCTGCAGGAAAAAATAATACATTCAAATGTATTTTTCTTCAAAAATATGTGTATTTATTATTTTTTCTTTAGTCCTCATGCACACGGACGTTTTTACAGCTGCTTTTTTGAGCTTAAAAAGGCCTGTCTATGTTAGTCTATGGCTTCATGCCCACCTAGGTGTTTTTGAGCTGCAAGTGGCATAGGCGTTTTTAAGCTGTAAAAAAAACCCAGGACCAGTGGGTTCTGAGAGACGTTTTTCAGCTGTAAAAACGCTCTAACGCTGAAAAACGCTCAAAAACGCTCAAAAACGTCATTCACCAACGTTTTTTAACGTTTTTGTTCCATTGAAAAAAATAAATAAATAAAATTTGAAAAAAAAAAAAAACGCTAAAAAACGCTAACGCGGAAAAACGCTCAAAAATGCTAAAAAACGCTATTGCAAAAACGCTGAAAAAAGCTGAAAAAAGTTAAAAAAAATCACTGCAAAGATACTGGTGTTTTCATAATGTAATTTTAACAGCCTGTGTGCATGAGGACTAAAAGGTAAACTTATGCTTTAATTTACCAAAAGAGTTGATGATGCTTGGAAAAGACTTCCAGCAGAGGTTAAGTGAATCCGTCAACAGTAAGGCCCCTTTCACACGAGAGATCTAATTGGTTCCACCTGTCCGTTCTTCTCCTCTATGGAGCGGTGGATGTAAATGGACTTGTGTCCAATCTAATTTAATACAGTCCATTTACATCCGACTGCCCATAAAGCAGAGCGGGCTGTGTCCGTGTCCACTCTGCTTAAACTGATTGAGCACAAATTTTCTGATCTTCAAAAAAAATTCTTTCGAAATTTGACCCATGTATGGCCAAGCCTTAGGCCCCTTTCACACTGGGGCGGTTTGCAGGCGTTATTGCGCTAAAAATACCGCCTGCAAACCGCCCCTAAACAGCCTCCGCTGTTTGTTCAGTGTGAAAGCCCGAGGGCTTTCACACTGAAGCGGTGCGCTGGCAGGAGAAGAAAAAATCTCCTGCGAGCCGCATCTTTGGAGCGGTGAAGGAGCGGTGTATTCACCGCTCCTAAACCGCTCCTGCCCATTGAAATCAATGAGACAGTGCGGCTATACCGCGGCAATACCGCGGCTATAGCCGCGCTGTACGAGTGGTTTTAACCCTTTTTCGGCTGCCAGCGGGGGGGTTAAAACCGCACCGCTAGCAGCCGAATACCGCGGTAAAACAGCGCTAAAAATAGCGCTGTTTTACCGCCGACGCCCCCCTACCGCCCCAGTGTGAAAGGGGCCTAAGTCTTGTATTATAGTATGGTAGCAATGTCCTATGTCATAAGTCCATATGTTTGGACTTGTCCATAATACGACAGCCTTGTATTTACATGTGTATTCACATCATATTCATTTATTGTAACATTTCTGTATATTGAAACAGAGACACATGAAAAAAAGGTGCCATATGTTCATCAACAAAAGTCGTATCATATAGTGAAATGACTACAACAATTCTCACTTCTGATATATCAGTATCTCAATTACCTTACAATCTCCTGGGACTGTCAGTCAGCCCCTTATAGAATATGGAGATATAAACTGAGCTTGTAAATACAGAATACATAGAGAAAAAGAAAAATGAAGGACATCATGTAACCGAAATGGTCTTTTTTCCCTCTAACTTTGACTTTCTTCTGCCGGAAAGTTTTATTAGGAAAGAAAGACAGTAAATTACATCGATTGGACAAGAAGTGCAATAAACAGCCAAATGTGATCGCACACAGGCAGATTGTTTGTATCCCGCAGACAATGTATTGTGACGGAGCTCACAGAGGGTCAACTTACCATAATGTCCTTCTAGATCTTCTAATACTGCAGGCCAAGTCATTGGGGCACAGCAATTTCCATCTGTGAGAGGAGAAAGCACAATGTCAGCTAGAGCGGGGTCTCAGCAAGTGGGCCAGCTTGGTCTCTCTGTGTCATGTACTGGCTCAATAGGGATATGGTCCAGAAATATTTAGACAGAATAAAGGTGAATAAAGCACCTGGGCTAGATGGCATCCACCCACGGATCCTAAAAGAATTGAGCTCTGTCATTTCAAAACCATTGTATCTAATTTTTAGGGACTTGTAAACGATTGGAATAGTACCACTGGGTTGGCGTAAGGCCAATGTGGTGCCTAATTTTAAAAAGGGATCAAAGCCTTTTACCAAGTAACTACAGGTTGGTTACTTTTACTTTTAGAATCTGGAAGATACTGGAGAGTTTAACCGCTGGCCGACCAGCCGCCGCAGTTGTACGTACTGCGCAAATCGCCGCCATTGTACGTCGGGCGCCTAAGCCAACCAGCAGGTCTGACAGACTCGATGTCCACCCGCGATCGCTGCAGAGAGAGAGGCAGAACGGGGATCTGCCAGTGTAAACAAACAGATCCCCGTTCTGTCAGGGGAGTAGAGAGTGATTGTCTGTTCCTAGTGATTAGGAACAGCGATCTCTCTCCTCCTCCAGTCAGCCCAGCCCCCATACAGTTAAAAACACCTCCCAGGTAATACATTTAACCCCTTGATCACCACTAGTGTTAACCCCTTCCCTGCCAGTGTCATTTATACAGTAATCAGTGCATTTTTATAGCACTGATCGCTGTATAAATGTCACTGGTCCCAAACGTGTCCGATCTGTCCGCCGCAATGTCGCAGTCCCACTAAAAATCACAGAACACCGCCATTACTAGTATAATAAAATATATATAATACTAAAAATGCCATAAGTCTATCCCCTATTTTTTAGACGCGATAACTTTCGCCCAAGCCAATCAATATATGCTAATTGGGATTTTTTTTACCAAAACTATGAAGCAGAATACATTTTGGCCTAAACTGAGGAAGAAATTTGATTTTTTACTGCTTTTTTTTGTATATCTATTTAAGCAAAAAGTAAAAAATATTGTTTTTTTTTTTTTCGAAATTGACGGTCTTTTTTTGTATATAGCGTAAAAAAAAAAAAAAAACGGCAGACGTAATCAAATACCACCAAAAGAAAGCTCCATTTGTGGGAAAAAACGTCACACGACCGCACTACTGTCAGTAAAAGCGATGCAGTGCCATATCACAAAAAATGGCCTGGTCAGGAAGTGGGTAAATCCTTCCGGGGATGAAGTGGTTAAAAAAAGAGCACATAGATGAGTTCTTGCTGGAAAAAAATAAGCAACAGACAGCATGGATTCACGAAAGACAGAAGTTGTCAGACAAATATGATTTCTTTTTATGAGGAGGTAACCTTGGACAGAGGGGTGGCTGTGGACGTGGTATACCTGGATTTTACAAAAACGTTGGACACACTTCCCCACACATGACAGCTAATGTGTAAAATAAAGACTGGTTAAAAGACGAAATTTGGAGATTAGTGGTTAATGATTCTTACTGTGAATGGTCTAAGGTTATAAGTGGTGTACCCCAAGGTTCAGTGTTGGGACCCTTACTTTGTAACATCTTTATAAATGATATAGGGTCTGGGATTAAAAGTACCAGGATATCAGGGAACTGGAGAAAGTCAGATGAGACCAAAATTTAACTTTTTGTCTGAAAAGCAAAACACTATGTGTGGTGGAAAACTAACACTACACATCACCCTGAACACACCATCCCCACTGTAACACATGGTGGTGGCAGCATCATGTTGTGGGAAGGCTTTTCTCTTCAGGAGGGACAGGGAAGCTGGTCAGAGTTGATGGGAAGATGGATGGAGCCAAATACAGGGCAATCTTAGAAGAAAACCTGTTATGCCCTGTACACACGGTCGGACTTTGTTCGGACATTCCGACAACAAAATCCTAGGATTTTTTCCAACGGATTTTGGCTCAAACTTGTTTTGTCTACACATGGTCGCACAAAGTTGTCGGAAAATCCGTTTGTTCTGAACGCGGTGACGTAAAACATGTACGTCGGGATTATAAACGGGGCAGTGGCCAATAGCTTTCATCTCTTTATTTATTCTGAGCATGCGTGGCACTTTGTCCGTCGGATTTGTGTACACACGATCGGAATTTCCAACAACGGATTTTGTTGTCGGAAAATTTTATCTCCTGCTCTCCAACTTTGTGTGTCGGAAAATCCGATGGAAAATGTCCGATGGAGCCCACACACGGTCGGAATTTCCGACAACACGCTCCGATCGGACATTTTCCATCGGAAAATCCGACCGTGTGTACGGGGCATTATTGGTTGAACGAGATGGACTAGAAGTTGTGTACAAATGGAAATAGTGCTATCAGATCCAAATAGCTGCTGGCAAAAACAATAGGATACATTGTGTACAGATAAATCTACATTGCTACACTAAGAAAATATAAGTGACTAACATAAATAGAGCATATATAGTGTGTATAAAAAAGAATCTCGCCCCTTTAAAATAATCACATTTTGTTGCTTTTCAGCCTGAAATGAAGACAGACACAGTTTTTTTGTTTTAACCAGCTGTACTTACTTACAACATCAAGTGAAACAAATATAAAAAAACAGTTTGACTTTCAACTGTGATTAGCTGTGGTCATTTTGATTAGCTCATCATGAAAAGAGCTTTCCTGGAGCATTTCAGTCCCTGGTAGTGCAACTGAAGCAAACAATTAGGAGTGGCAAGGCACGGTCACGGCCGGACTTTTCGACCAAACTTGTCCGACGGAACAAATCCGTCGGACAATTCGACCACGTGTGGGCTTCATCGGACCTGCAGCGGACTTTTTCGATCGAAAATCAGACGGACTTGGAACATGCTTCAAATCTTTCCGACGGACTTAAGTCCGGTCGAAAAATCCGCTCGTCTGTATGCTGGACGAAAACCGATGCTAGGGCAGCTATTGGCTACTGGCTATCAACTGGCTATCAACTTCCTTATTTTAGTCCGGTGTACGTCATCACGTACGAATCCGTCGGACTTTGGTGTGATCGTGTGTAGGCAAGTCCGTTCATTCAAAGGTCCATCGGAAGTCCGTCAAAAGTCTGTCGGAAAGACCGTCGGACCTTTGATGCCGAAAAGTCCGCCCATGTGTACACGGCATTAGGAGATGGATACAAAAAACTGTCAAAGGCTTTATCAATGCCTAAAACCAGTGAAGTCTATTATTAAGAAGTGGAAGATATTTGGTACAACACAGACCCTCCTTGGATCATGACGTTGCTCCAGACTGGATGAAAGAGCCAGAAGGAAACTGGTCAGTGAGGCTACCAAAAGGCCTACAGTAACTATGAAGCAGTTGCAGGAGTTTAAGGACAAAGAGTGGTCATTGTGTGCATGTGACCACAATATCACAAATTCTCCACAAACTTGTATGGGAGGGTTGCAAGAAAAAAGCCACTCCTCAAGAAATGCCACATGCAGTCATGGCTGAGCTTTTCCAAAACGCACCTTGAAGATTCTGAGGCCACATGGAAAAAGGTATTATGGTCAGTTGAGACTAAAATGTAATTATTTGGGCTCAACACCAAAACGAACGATATGTTTGGTGGAAATCCGATACAGCTCACCATCCAAATAACACCATTCCTACAGTAAAGCATGGAGGGGGTAATACCGTGTTATGAGGGCATTTCTCTGCACAGCAGGGACTGGAGCACTTGTCAGGATAGAAGGAAAAATGGATGGGGCAAAATACAGTCAACTTCTTGAGGAAAATCTGCTGCCCTTTGCCATAAGGTTGTCAATGGGAAGAACATGACAATGACCCAAAGCACACAGCAAAAATGACCACACAGTGGTTGAAGTGAAATAGGTTAAAGTCCTTGCATGGCTTAGTCAGAGCCCAGATATAAAGTGCAAGTAAACTTCCATCTCTTGCTTTTACCTATAGGTAAGCCTATAATAAGGTTTACCTATGGGTAGTGTAAATATCTCCTAAACGTGCACCAACTAGGAGATATTTACTGTACATGCAGCCAGTGACATCACTAGCCACTAGTGCCGTTTCTTCAGTGGCCTGTGCCCTGCATGCGCAGGAGTGACGTAATGGCGCCTCTGGACAGTCCCAGAGCCGGCATCTGCGAACCTAGAAGTAAGATGGGTGAAGATGAGAACGCCTGCAGCGCTGACATCTCGGTGCTGGAAGAGCTTTGTTTTAAGGTAAGTTTAACATAATATGCTAGTATGGGATGCATACTAGCACATTATGACATTACCTTGCAGGTACAAAAGAAAACAATGTCCAGCAGTTTACAGCCACTTTAAACCCCATTGAAAATCTGCGGAATGACTTGTAGACTGCAGTCCACAAACGGTCACCACCAAATGTAACTGAACTTGAGCAGTTCTGCATAGAAGAATGAGCAAATATTGCAAAATCTAGATGTGCAAAGTCAGTAGAGACAAATCCCAACAGACTAAAGGCTGTAACTAAAGCAAAAGGTGGTTCAACAAAATACTGACATAAAGGGGGTGATCCTTTTTCCAACTCAGTGATTCCGTTTTTGATTTTTTTTTTTTTTATATGACATGTTGGTGTTATATAGCTGGCTAAAACAAAAACTGCGTCTGTCTTCATTTCAGGCTGCAAAGCAACAAAATGTGATTATTTTAAAGGGAGGTGCTTCAAATCCCAAAGTGTACCACCACCTTGAACATATGGAACCCTTACCAGGGTAAGTGGACTCTGCACAAAAAGAGTCACTTATGCCGCGTACACACGACTGGACTCTCCGTCAGAATAGACTCCGGCGGTCTTTCCGACGGAGTTCCGCTGAAACGGACTTGCCTACACACGATCACACCAAAGTCCGATCGTTTAGAACGCGATGACGTACGACGGGACTAGAAAAAGGAAGTTCAATAGCCAGTAGCCAATAGCTGCCCTTGCGTCGTTTTTGGTCCGTCGGAATAGCATACAGACGAGCGGTTTTCCCGATAGGAACTGATTCCGTCGGAAAGATTTGAAACATGTTCTATTTGTGGGTCCGTCAGAATTTTAGAAAAAAAAAAGTCAGATGAAGCCCACACACGATCGGAATGTCCGACGGAATGATTCCTTCAGACCTCTTCTGCCGGAAAGTCCGGTCGTGTGTACGCGGAATTAGTGCCGGTTCACACTGCAGCGTTGTCCGAGATCGGATGTGATTTGCACCACACTGCAGTGCAAATCACATGCGACCTCTGTGCAATGCGATTTCAGTCATACAGATAGGATGGCTGAAATCGCATCGCATTCGGAACAAACTCACACAGGACCCTTTTTTTTGGGTCACACCCATGCGATCCAATTCCTGTCTGAATTTTGCGGATCACACTGTGATATGCAAACTGATTTGGGGGTGTCACTAACTTTTAATTGACACTCCCAGCAGTTTGCATAGTGCAGTGTGAACTTCCGCCAGGAGACATGCGATGCGGGAACCCGCAGTGGATTCGCAGGGTTCCCGCATCGCAGCAGTATGAACTGGCATTTAGGCTTGTGTATGAGTAAAGATAAAGTATACGATAGTTATCGCCTTGTGACATCACCACGCATGCTGTCATCCGGAAGTGATTGGTACGCATCCCGGGACCGGTTTTTGCTGTAACAAGCGCTTGTTATGTTTTATCATGTGAGTGGGTTATCTCTTTTTTTTTTTATAATAAATGTGCAATGCAGTTTTACACTATGTTGGTGTTTCCTGGTTCTCTTTATATGGTACAGCTGAATATTTTCCCGCATTGGATGTGATATTCTGGTGACCCGATGTGGAGAAAACCCGGAGGTGGTGAATGTTCCCCAACAAATGATTTTACTCATACACAAGTCTAATGCCCCGTACACACGGTCGGATTTTCCGACGGAAAATGTGTAATAGGACCTTGTTGTCGGAATTTCCGACTGTGTGTAGGCTCCATCACACATTTTCCATCGGATTTTCCGACACACAAAGTTTGAGAGCAGGCTATAAAATTTTCCGACAACAAAATCCGTTGTCGGAAATTCTGATCGTGTGTACACAAATCGGATGCACAAAGTGCCACGCATGCTCAGAATAAATAAAGAGATGAAAGCTATTGGCCACTGCCCCGTTTATAGTCCCGACGTACGTGTTTTACGTCACCGCGTTTAGAGCGATCGGATTTTCCGACAACTTTGTGTGACCGCGTGTATGCAAGACAAGTTTGAGCCAACATCCGTCGGAAAAAATCCTAGGATTTTGTTGTCGGAATGTCCGAACAAAGTCCGACCGTGTGTACGGGGCATAAGTGACTCTTTTTGTGCAGAGAGCCCATGGTCCTATCTGACCTGTGAACACCTTTACTACCTTTAGCCAACTTCACCCTACACACCAGGAATGATGGTCTCATCTCACCGGTGTACAGGTGAGTGTACAAGTGTAAGGGTTTGCATGCATGCCACCCCCCAAAACAAGCTGTGACTGGAAGGAGAAGGGTTAATAGGCACCTCTCATGCATCATATGGCAGACAGCGAGGGCAGAAATTGCATTTGAATATTTCCTTGGCAATGATCCATCTTCATTAATGCGTGGGGGGAATCAGCCAATATTTATAAGAAAAACATATTTGACACTCGAGGGAACCGCATTTAGAGCTATTTTGCTAATTTGATGGAGTGGTAATAAGCCCTGGAAAATGTCAGTGCTTTTCGAAAGCAGCTGTTTTAAATCCGTGCTGCATGTTGGCCCAACAACACAATCTAGTCTCCACAATGGGCCCCGGATGTCATCTGCCGCCTCTCGGCCCTCATGTCAGGCCGGATTAAATGATTCCATGTCTCCTTCCTGAAACTGAAGTATGGCTGGACTTCCTTTATCTGTACCTCAGAGTATAGGAATGTTCTACAGAGTGCCGGACACTACGGCCACCGACCAATCATACACTTTAACCCTATAGAATAAAGATAGTGATAGAGCACATGATTGGGAAGGGGGGGCACCGACCAATCATTCCCTTTTAGCATATAGGAAAATGAGTGAGTGCTTGTCACTGAAGAGGGGCACTGACCAATCACTGGCTTTAACCATATAGAAAACGGATTGAGTGTTTGGCTGGGAAGGAGGTCACTGACCAATTGTGGGTTATTACCCGATGGGATATACAGTAGATAGAGTGCTTGGCCAGGCAGATGGGAACCAACCAATTATGCTATTACTATATAGCAGCGGTCTCCAAACTGTGGCCCTGGGGCCGGATGCGGCCCTTTGCTTGCTTTCATGGCCCTTGCTTTTTTTGCCCTTAGGGCACTATTCCATCCACTGACCCCCAACAATGGGGCAGCATGCCTGCCACTGACACCAACAACGGGGCACAATTCCACCCAATCACATCAACGACAGGGTAGAGCTGGGCAATTTTTTCCAAAAAAAAAAAAACTGCGATCTTTTTTAAAAAAAAAACTCGATTCACGATTCAAATCGAGTGTTTTTTTTTTTTTTTTTTCTTGGACACCACGCCGGTCCTGAAGAGCAGCGGGCAGGAGTTTTTAGGCTTCGGCCTAGTCTGCGGCATCCGGCCTAAAAACTCCTGCCCGCAGATCCTCAGGACCGGCGCAGTGTCAGCGCCGGTCCTGGTGAAAAAAAAAAAAAAATCTAAAAAAATCGATTTGCTGAAAATTTGAATCGATTTGACCTCTCAACTCGATTCAAGATTCAAGTCGATTTTTTTCCCCAGCCC
This sequence comes from Lithobates clamitans, assembly GCA_037952925.1. Classification (NCBI taxonomy): domain Eukaryota; kingdom Metazoa; phylum Chordata; class Amphibia; order Anura; family Ranidae; genus Lithobates; species Lithobates clamitans. The sequence continues at coordinate 2,097,049 of JBBGZY010000597.1, forward strand.
TACTACAGGGCACTATTTCTCTTACTGACATAGGTATACAAAAGGGCACAATTCCTCCCAAAAAACACAAACGATGGGGCACAATTCCTCGCACTGACACCAACAATGGGGCACTATTCCTTCCACTGACGCCAACAGTGGGGCACTATTATTTTCACTGACACCAGTGTTGGGATACAATTCCTACTGACAACACCAACCATGAGGCACTATTCCTCCAATTAACACCAATGATGGGGCACTATTTCTCCCACTGACACCAATGATGGGGTGCTATTCCTCCCACTGACACCAACGATGGGGCACTATTTCTCCCACTGACACCAATGATGGGGCACTATTTCTCCCACTGACACCAATGATGGGGTGCTATTTCTTCCCCAACTCCAAAGACAGGGCATTGTTTACTTCTAGTGAAGCCAGGACATTTTCTTCTCTGACTTCCCCACTGTCCGGCCCCCCTAAATTCTGAAAGACAGTTAACTGGCCCTTTGTTTAGAAAGTTTGGAGACCCCTGCTATATAGGATAAAGAAGGTGCTTGGATGGAAGGGGGGCACCAACCAATCACGGGCTATTACTTGTCACTATAGAACGGTTTGGATTTCATCATACAGGATAATGATAAAGTTCAGTTCAACTATAATGACATCCTCCCAGCAAGGGGACAACTTTACCTGCTGATTGCCCATTAAATTATAATAAAGTATATCCAAAGCCAAATCTTTCTTTTTATATTATTTTGGATAGAATAGAAGAGGGTTAAAAACATTGTCCTTTTTTTTTTTCATTTAATCGGGGGGGGGGGGGGGGGATTTCACATCATTTCTGTCCTGTAGATCCAGCAGGAAGTGAGAAGAAATCTCTCCAATGTGAGAGCGTATCTCCCCATTGGAAGATTTTTCCTCTATTCCTGTTCTAGTGACAACTTAACATTTTTGATTTGCCCTCACTTGAAGTAGAACTACACTGCCTCTGAGCCCCACAAACCAAAAGTACTACTTAAATTATGTTTTATCATTTAATGTAAACTCACTTATCCATTCATTTCTCCCCAATTTATTTTGCTGAGAAATCCTTTGAAAAACACCCAATGGCCATCTTGAGTAAGGACAGATGAATAATGTAGCATTTACGTCTTGGAATTCATCTGCCCCTACCTAAGGCATACAGGAAGTAGGGTGTGCTTAGCTGAGTAAATCCCTCCTCCCCTCCTGAAGACTCCTGGGATGTATGACAACATTTGTCTTGGCCTGGAAAGCACGAAGTAACTGAAGGGATGTTAAAAATTAAAAAAAAAAAACAAGTAAATATGCATAAGGATTACAAATAGTCAATGTTGATTGAGAGAGTGAAGGGTTTTGCCTTTAGTTATATTTAAAGCAGTGGCGGAATTATCAGGGTCGCAGCAATCCCACATCGACTGGGCCCTGCAGTTCCACCACTTCCGCTAGTGTGAGGGGCCCGTGGCCCACCCGCCTGTCCGTCTGCTAGTGTGAGGGGCCCACCCAGGCCCACCTGTCCATCATGGCTGCGCTGTGCTACCGAGGCCCGCCTGTCAGTTCGTTACGCCGTGGGACTGGGGGGGGTTTCGCCTGCTTGCCGCTGACAATTTAAAGGGTTGGTTCACCTTTACCAAAAAGCACACTATGCTGTCCCATATGGGTATAGCAGCATAGTGTGCTAAACCTACCTTCAAGCTAGGGCTCCCTTTCAGTTTAACCACTTGCCGACCAGCCGCCGCAGTTTTACTGCGGCAGAATGGCACGGCTGGGCGAAACGACGTTATGTTACGCCGCTTCGCCCTGTGGCCACTAGGTACTCACCCCCCGAGCCGATGCGAGTGCCCGACGGGCGCGATGACCAGGCTCCCAAGATCGCTCGTAACACACCGAGAACCGGAGAACCGGGATCTGTGTGTGTAAACACACAGATCCCCGGTTCTCTGAGGGGAAAGGAGACTGATCGTGTGTTCATACAAAGTATGAACAGCGATCTGTCATCTCCCCTAGACAGTCCCCTCCCCCCTTCAGTTAGAACACAGAGAGTGAACACATTTAACCCCTTGATCACCCCCTAGTGTTTAACCCCTTCCCTGCCAGTGACATTTTTACAGTAATCAGTGCATTTTTATAGCACTGATCGCTGTATAAATGCCAATGGTCCCAAAAATGTGTCAAAAAGGTCTGATGTGTTCGCCATAATGTCGCAGTCCCGATAAAAAATCGCAGATCGCCGCCATTACTAGTAAAAAAAAAAATTAATAATAAAAATGCTATAAATCTATCCCCTATTTTGTAGACGCTATAACTTTTGTGCAAACCAATCAATATACTCTTATTGCGCCCCCTAGTGCCAAGGCAGGGAGTGCTGTGGTTTGTGGTTGGGCGGCACATGCGCATTGTCTTTCCTATCGCAGACGCAGAGCTCATCTTGGGTGACAGGAGAGAGTACACACTGCAAATGCGCAGCCCAAAAGAAGAGGACGTTGCCCCCTCCCATGGCACTAGTGGGCGATGCTCTCATGGCAGTCATCTGAGCATGCGCAGTAGCGAGTTCAACTCCACTACCTACATCGCTGCCGTATTTACATGGGATCACAATGAATATCAAAGCCACTTTTGCCACTGAGAGGTCATTCCTTCTACAGGACACCAATTATTTTCATTTCTCTGCCTCTGCATTGGTTGGTTACTGGTGTCCAGGAAGAAGCCCTGACCCTACAAACGAAGTGGACGAAGGAATCTGCCCATCCCCCCCCCCCCCCCACTGCTTGGACATTGTACTTTGACAGCAGCTCCCACCACTGTCAGAATACACTGATCATCGATTGTAGCTAATTGGCTGCACTGATTGTTGACAAATTTTCCAGCATGTTCCTTTCGACAAAAGCAAAAAATAAACAATCAACTTCTGTTGAGGGAGTGAGCCTACACACTGATCAAAAATCTCCTGTCCCCTGCTGAACCAGTCATTCAGTATAAGGCCTGCTTTTTCCTGGTCCAGCTTAGACCAGGGGTCCCAAACCGGCGGCCCTCCAGCTGTTGCGAAACTACAAGTCCCATGAGGCATTGCAAGGCTGACGGTTACAAGCATGACTCCCATAGACAGAGGCGTGATGGGCCTTGTAGTTTTGCAACAGTTGGAGGGCCGCCAGTTTGAGACCCCTGGCTTAGACCAATGTGAGTGTGCATATCTAATACCCGAGCAGACTGTCACTGTCACATGGTCGCCACATTGGCCCTGTACCATTTGATCACACTGACCAATCACAGAGCTCACAGTAGTTCTGTATAGCTGCATCAACAGCAGCCATCTTTACTACTGACCATGTGATCGCTGTGATTGGTCACAGCAATCACATGGTACCATTGAGAACTACAATAGCTGACGGTACTCATAGTCTATTAATTCACAGGAAAACTGTGAATGAATGACTTGGCCGCGAGGGTGGAGATGCACACAGAAGCATTGTCTTCAAATTGTTCTAGCTGTAACGGTGGGAGGGGGGGGATAGGGGGTGTGTGTTACATATGGGTGTAACATGTTCAAAAAGGTGAACTTAGCTTTTTAAGTGCTGACTATACTGTTGCCACTTCACGGGAGCATGCAATTTTTCAAAGTAGAAGTAAACTTCCTCTGCTGACTTTTACCGATAGGTCAGCCTATAGTAAGGCTTACCTATAGGTAGTGTAGATATCTCCTAAACGTGTACCGTTTAGGAGATATTTACATTACATGCAGCCGGTGAAATCACTGGGGCATGCGCTCTGAAGGAACAGCTACTCGTGGCGCTCCTTCTGAGCCCTGTGCCGCGAACGGCGGCTTCCGTGTGATGTCATCGCGGCTCCGGCCAGTCACAGAGCTGGAGCCCGTGAACCCGGAAGCAAGACGGGTGAAGATTGAAGCGGCTGCAACCTGGACATCGCGGTGCTTGAACAGCTTTGTTTTAACCACTTCAGCCCCGGAAGGATTTACTCCCTTCCAGAGCACTTTTTGCGATTGGGCACTGCGTCGCTTTATCTGACAATTGCGCGGTCCTGCGCTGTTGCACCCAAACAAAATTGACGTCCTTTTTTTTCCCTCAAATAGAGCTTTCTTTTGGTGGTATATGATCACCTCTGCGCTTTTTATTTTTTTGCGATATAAACAAAGAAAAGAGCGACAATTTTGAAAAAAAAGCAATATTTTTTACTTTTTGCTATAATAAATATCCCCAAAAAATATATAAAAAACAAATTGTTTTTCTCAATTTAGGTCGATATGTATTCTTCTACATATTTTTGGTAAAAAAAAAAAAAAATCGCAATAAGCGTATATTGATTGGTTTGCGCAAAAGTTATAGCGTCTACAAAATAGGGGATAGATTTATAGCATTTTTATTATAATTTTTTTTTTTTATTAGTAATGGCGGCGATCTGCAATTTTTATCGTGACTGCGACATTATGGCGGACACATCGGACACTATTTTGGGACCATTGTCATTTATACAGCGATCAGTGCTATAAAAGATTCACTGATTACTGTGTAAATGACACTGGCAGGGAAGGATTTAAACACTAGGGGGCGATCAAGGGGTTAAGTGTGTCCTAGGGAGTGATTCTAACTGTGGGGGGGGGATGGGACTCACAAGACAGCGATCACTGCTCCCGATGACAGGGAGCGGTAGATCTCTGTCATGTCACTAGGCAGAACGAGAGGAAATGCCTTGTTTACATCTCCTCCTTCTTCCGCTTCCATGACACGATCGCGGGCACCCGGCGGACATTGAGTCCGCGGGCGCGGAGCATGCGGCGGGCGCCCACAATGCCGCGATTTAAAGTGGGCATACCTGTACGCCCATTTGCCCAGCCGCGCCATTGTGCCGACGTATCGTCGTGCGCTGGTCGGCTAGTGGTTAAGGTAAGTTTCACATAATGTGCTAGTAATGCGATGCATACTAGTTAGGGTTGTCCTGATACCACTTTTTTTAAGACCGAGTACAAGTACCGATACTTTTTTTTCAAGTACTCGCCGACACCGATACTTTTTTAATGTTATGTGACAATGCGGCACTGAGGATGCGTGGACTGTGTCAGTATTTTTTATTTATATATATATATATTTTTTTTTTTTTGTCATTTTTATAATACATTTTTTTTTTATTATTTTTTACAATTATTTTTACAATGCTTTCTTTTTTTTTTAACCTTTTCAATATTATTTTATAATTGAATTTATTATTTAATTTAATTTATTTTTTTTATTTTTTTTATTAGCCCTGTTGGGGGGGCTTTGCTGAGATTTTGGGGGTCTTGACAGACCCCTGACATCTCCCTTTTGAGACAGAGAAAGGGACAGAGAACACAGATTCTCCAGTCCTTTTCTCTGCAGTCTCAGCTGCACTGAAGATGAATGGAGAGGAGACAGAGGCTCCTCTCCATTCATATAACGAAGCATTGTAAGCACAGATCACGACGCTCAGTGATAGCTATGAGTGGACAGAGTCAGGGATCACTGACTTTAGTTAATTGTATTCTGAAATCTTGCACTTGATAAACCATTAAAAAAAAAATGGAAAACACTATTTAATTCTGCAGAGCGCCTGCTTTCAGAAAATATAAAAGTTTTGGGGGGATTTGAGTAAACTTCAGGCCTAAAACAGCAAAGACAACTCTGACAGGTGAAGGGTTAGTAGACTTGAGGAAAACACATATCCCCAATTAGTGTATTCGCCGCTCCACCACAAACCTTCAATGTCGTTTTATATGGAGACTGTGCGAGGTTCTTAGGACTCTCTGTGGGGGAGAGATCTACTAAAACTGGAGCACACAGAATCTGGTGCAGCTCTGCATAGTAACCAATCAGATTCAAGGTTTCATTGTCAAAGCTTAACTGAACAGGCGGAAGTCAGAAGCTGATTGGTTACCATGCAGAGCTGCACCAGATTCTGAGTGCTCCAATTATTAAATCAAGGCCTCTGTGTTCCTACTGAGAAATGTGAAACTCCACAATAGAAAAAAAAAATGTCTGCAGTTGGACTAAAGGACAGCCCTCTGTATACTCTACTCACCAAGCCCGCCATGGAGGAGCACAGACTACCGTGTGACTTCTCATGAAAGTCAAGGATTTTTCCATCGGAGAGCTTCAACCCGCCCTGGAGGAGCCACTAGAGGCTGGGGAAGGGGCGGCCATGTTTGAGTAGCCAGACTCAACCAGAAGTACTCAGAGGGCTCAAGGAAGATGGCCGCCCGCCTGGAGACAACTTACAGCCGGAAGTCTCCACAGAGCGGTGGGTGAGGGGTGCGGAGTCTACTAAGCCTGCGGAGAAGAAAGCGCGGGAATTGCGTGTTGTTTAGCTGTTGCCTGGTTCCCTCTCTGTTACTTCATGTCTACACCCTCCATGTTTTATTACCTAATGTGTGTCCCTGCCATGTAATATTACCTCATGTATGTCCCTGCCATGTAATATTATCTCATGTGTGTCCCTGTTATGTAATATTACTTCATGTGTGTCCCTGTCATGTAATATTACTTCATGTGTGTCCCTGCCATGTAATATTACCTTGTGTGTGTCCCTGCCATGTAATATTACCTCATGTGTGCCCCTGCCATGTAATATTACTTAGTGTGTGTCCCTGTCATGTAATATTACCTCATGTGTGTCCCTGTCATGTAATATTACTCCATGTGTGCCCCTGCCATGTAATATTACTTAGTGTGTGTCCCTGTCATGTAATATTACTTCATGTGTGTCCCTGCAATGTAATATTACCTCATGTGTGTCCCTGTCATGTAATATTACCTCATGTGTGTCCCTGTCATGTAATATTACCCCATGTGTGCCCCTGCCATGTAATATTACTTAGTGTGTCCCCGTCATGTAATATTACTTCATGTGTGTCCCTGCCATGTAATATTACCTCATGTATGTCCCTGCCATGTAATATTACCTCATGTATGTCCCTGCCATGTAATATTACCTCATGTGTGTCCCTGCCATGTAATATTACCTCATGTGTGTCCTTGTCATGTAATATTACTTCATGTGTGTCGCTGCCATGTAATATTACCTCATGTGTGTCCCTGCTATGTAATATTACCTCATGTGTGTCCCTGTCATGTAATATTACCTCATGTGTGTCCCTGCCATGTAATATTACCTCATGTGTGTCCCTGCCATGTAATATTACCTCATGTGTGTCCCTGCCATGTAATATTACCTCGTGTGTCCCTGTCATGTAATATTACCCCATGTGTGCCCCTGCCATGTAATATTACCTCATGTGTGTCCCTGCCATGTAATATTACCTCATGTATGTCCCTGTCATGTAATATTACTTCATGTGTGTCGCTGCCATGTAATATTACCTCATGTGTGTCCCTGCCATGTAATATTACCTCATGTGTGTCCCTGTCATGTAATATTACCTCATGTGTGTCCCTGCCATGTAATATTACCTCATGTGTGTCCCTGCCATGTAATATTACCTCATGTGTGTCCCTGCCATGTAATATTACCTCGTGTGTCCCTGTCATGTAATATTACCCCATGTGTGCCCCTGCCATGTAATATTACCTCATGTGTGTCCCTGCCATGTAATATTACCTCATGTATGTCCCTGTCATGTAATATTACTTCATGTGTGTCGCTGCCATGTAATATTACCTCATGTGTGTCCCTGCCATGTAATATTACCTCATGTGTGTCCCTGTCATGTAATATTACCTCATGTGTGTCCCTGCCATGTAATATTACCTCATGTGTGTCCCTGCCATGTAATATTACCTCATGTGTGTCCCTGCCATGTAATATTACCTCGTGTGTCCCTGTCATGTAATATTACCCCATGTGTGCCCCTGCCATGTAATATTACCTCATGTGTGTTCCTGCCATGTAATATTACCTCATGTGTGTCCCTGTCATGTAAAATTACTTCATGTGTGTCCCTGTCATGTAATATTACCCCGTGTGTGTCCCTGCCATGTAATATTACTTTGTGCGTGTCGCTGTCATGTAATATTACTTCATGTGTGTCCCTGCCATGTAATATTACCTCATGTGTGTCCCTGCCATGTAATATTACCTCATGTGTGTCCCTGCCATGTATTATTACCTCACCTCCCCCACACACATTTTATTGCCTCACGTCCCTCTCCTCCATGTATGATGACATCACATCACCTCCACAGATTATTACCTCACCTCACTCCTCTCAATGTACTGTATATTACCTCACGTTTCTCCACTCCACGTATTATTATCTCATGTTCACCCTTTCCACAAATTATTACCCCACGCCCCTCTTCTCTATGTATTATCACTTCATGTCCGCCCCCTTCATGTACTTTTACTGCATGTCTGCCCCCTCCTATGTACTGTGTGATTACCACACATTTGTCCCCGCCACGTTATTATTACCTCGCCTTTGTCTCCTTCACTTGTTATTACCCCATGTTCAGCTTCTCCATGTATTATTACGTCACATCTGCCTCCTCCACATAATATTACCTCCTATCTGTCCCTCCTCGTATTATTACTTTATGTCCCTCTCTTTCACATCCTATTACCTCACATCCACCCCCTCCACCTAATATTACTTCATGTCTGCCGCCTCCATGTTTTTTTTTGTCACAGCCACCCCTTCCACAAATTATTACCTCACACTCCTCTCCTCTTCGTATTATTACTTTAAGTCCATCCCCTTCATGTACTATTACCATATATCTGCCCCCTTCACATATGATTACCTCACATTGGTCCACACCACGTATTATTACCTCTCCTCCACATGTTATTACCCAATGTTCATTACTTCACATGTGTCCCTCCTCGTACAGTAATATTACTTTATGTCCTTCTCCTTCACATAATATTACCTCACATCTCTCCCCACTACATACCTCCTCCATGTTTTATTACTTCACAGCCACCCTCTTCAAGTATTACCTCAGAACTACACCGCCATGTATTATTTCACTACACCTGTCCCCTCACTGTACAGTATTCATAAAGAAGCAGTGTTGTCACCCTAGGACAGGACTACAGAATGCATACTCCCCTTTCTTCATCACCGTATGATGGAAGGAGGGGTTCTGTAGTCCTTACAGAGAGCACTGGAAGCTAGCATATTGCTGAATTTCTGTCAGGATCAACATGTATTTATCTCACCTTTTTCGGAATAATACACGATAAAGACTTGGATAAATGGATTGGATGGTATTTGCGTAGGTAGCAAGAACAACACATTTTAGAATATTGGCTTTTCAGAAGAAACCTCAGAAACCCTGGGATTTTTCCATGGATTTTCTAAGTTTAGGCATTTGGCACTGCTGTTGTTTTGTGTGTTTTTATTTATATACAGTACGGTAATGTCCAAAAGTCTTAGGCACTGTAGATACCTGTGTAATCCGCAAAAATACTTGTTTAGATGGTTATTTTTTGTCTTGGAATGATGTCTCAACAGAAAAGTGAAGATATTACAGTTCCAAACATTTTGTTTGCAAAAAGTTACATAATACAGTAAGGTTATGAATATGCTTAAAGCATACTAGGTGATTTTTTTTTTTTACCTGAAAGCTAAAGGCATAATGTGCACATTATGTGATACGTACCTTAAAAGGAAGTATTCCGTCACCGCTGGAGGCCGTCTTCCTTCCGGGTTCGCGGCTCCGGCCAGCGGCCACTTGTGTCTTTAACATTATGTAGTTGTTAAAGCAGTTGTAAACCCCGCTTTGTGATTTTTACCTACAGGTAAGCCTATATTAAGACTTACCTGTAGGTAAAATGAATATCTCCTAAATGTACACCATTTAGGAGATATTGACCCTGCATGCAGCCGCTGACGTCAGAGGCCCATGCGCTCTGGAGGTCTGTCGTATCGTGTACCTGTAAACATGTACCTGTAAGGCTCGGTTCACACTGGGGTGACCTGCCCAGCTGCCTGACAATTCGCGCTCCATTCAGTGCAATGGAACTGTTCTATTTGGAGCAACTCAAGTCGCGCTGTGCGGGGCAGCTTCAGAGTCGGGCCACTTTGAAGCCACCCCAGTGTGAACCGAGACTAATTGTTGGTGCTTCAGGTTGTGTTCCATGCTGTGCTCCCAAAGCCATGGGTGTATTGGTTGAACTAGATGGTCTTTTTTCAACCAGACTATGTGTATGATGTGTTTAATATTAAGCTCCCAAAGCCCTGGGTTTAGGATGTGTTCAGTGAAGTGCTCCCAAAGCCCTAGGGGTAGGATATATTAAAGCGGAGTTCCATCCAAAAGTGGAAGCTCTGCTTATCTGCCCTTGGTCTGGTGGGCCAGATTTGGCCCATGGGCCTTGTGTTTGGCACATGTGTTCTACACCCAGGGCTTCACACTCAAAGAGTAGTTCCACCACCCACCAAAATATTTAAAGTCAGCAGCTACTGTAGCTGACACCGTGAGTAGAAAAAAAAGCCGATCACCGGCTCGGATGTGAGGGACATCCGTCCCGAAGTGGAAGAGGCACATCTGCCTCGTCAGTGCCACCTAACAGTGCCCACAGTGCCACCTAACAGTGCCCACAAGTGCCACCTATCAATGCCCACAAGTGCCACCTATCAATGCCCACAAGTGCCACCTATCAATGCCCACCTGTAGTGCCAATCAGTGCCACCTAGCAGTGTTACCCATCAGTGCCCATCACTGCCACCCATTACTGCCGCCCATCAGTGTCCATCACTGCCGCCTCATCCGCGTACATCAATGAAGGAGAAAAATGACCTGTTTTAAATTTTTTATAACACAATATAAAAAAATATATATATTTTTTTTAATTCATTATTTTTACATTTTTTAAACAAAAAGTAAAAACTGCAGAGGTGATCAAATACCACCAAAAGAAAGCTCTATTTGTGGTGAAAAAATGATAAAAATTTCATTTGGGTACAGTGTTGTATGACCGCGCAATTGTCATTCAAAGTGCGTCAACGCTGAAAGCTGAAAATTGGTCTGGATAGGAGGGGGGTTTAAGTGCCCAGTAAGCAAGTGGTTAAAGAAAAAAAATGAGACTTTAGTATCACTTTAAGTTTAATATAAAGAGCCGCTCCTCTCTCTCCAGTGTGAAAACCAGAGGGCTTTCACACTGGAGCAGTGCGTTTGCAGGACGTTAAAAAAACTCCTGCAAGCAGCATCTTTGAAGCGGTGAAGGAGAGGTGTATACACCGCTCCTAAACCGATCCTGCCCACTGAAATCAATGGGGCAGCGCGGCTATACTGCCGGCATAGCGCTGCTGCATTCATGGAGAGGCTGCATTCATGGCAATGGTGAAGCTGCTTTCATGGCAATGGTGAGGCTGCTTTCATGGCAATGGTGAGGCTGCATTCATGGCAATGGTGAGGCTGCTTTCATGGCAATGGTGAGCCTGCATTCATGGCAATAGAGAGGCTGCATTCATGGCAATAGTGGGACTGCAATCATGGCAATGGTGAGGCTGCATTCATGGCACTTGTGAGGCTGCATTAATGGCAATGGTGAGGCTGCATTCACGGCACTTGTGAGGCTACATAAATGGCAATGGCGAGGCTGCATTCATGGCAATGGTGAGGTTGCATTCATGGCAATAGTGAGGCTGTATTTATGGCAATAGTGACGCTGCATTCATGGCAATGGTGAGCCTGCATTCATGGCAATAGAGAGGCTGCATTCATGGCAATGGTGGGACTGCAATCATGGCAATGGTGAGGCTGCATTCATGGCACTTGTGAGGCTGCATTAATGGCAATGGTGAGGCTGCATTCATGGCACTTGTGAGGCTACATAAATGGCAATGGAGAGGCTGCATTCATGGCAATGGAGAGGCTGCATTCATGGCAATGGAGAGGCTGCATTCATGGCAATGGAGAGGCTGCATTCATGGCAATGGTGAGGCTACATTCATGGCAATGGTGAGGCTGCAGATGGGTACTGATTAGGTTGCATTGATGGGCACTGACCCTTATTTTGCTTCACAGTTCTTTATATAAAAAGTAAGTTGTTCCTGAAACTTCCCTCTTAAAGTGAAGGTGTGTGTTATATGCCAATAAATACGTTATATCCAAATAACACACCCAAGCTCATCCTTAGTCCTGAGCGGCGCTCTAGGATTCGTTGGGTTCACAAAAGATATATATCCAAATAACACGCCTGAGCTCATCTCTTTACCACACACAACGACAAAGGCAAGAGAATTCTTGTTGGGCAGTGTATTAGTGCTCGGACGCACACACTTAGACTGAATTTTAATGGTTCAAAGAATGTCAGGCAAAATGGTCGGCCCTCACACATGTTCACTTCATCAAATCTGTCCCTCTTTGAAAAAAGTTTGGACACCCCTGATGTAGTCAGTGTTGTGCTCCTAAAATCCTGAGTGTAGGATGTAGTCAGTGCTGTGCTCCTAAAGCCCTGGATGTATGATGTGATCAGTGGTGGGCTTCTGAAGCCCTAGATGTATGATGTGATCAGTGGTGGGCTTCTGAAGCCCTAGGTGTATGATATGATCAGTGGTGGACTTCTGAAGCCCTGGATCTATAATGTGATCAGTGGTGGGCTTCTGAAGCCCTGGGTGTATGATATGATCAGTGGTGGACTTCTGAAGCCCTGGATCTATAATAAGATCAGTGGTGGGCTTCTGAATCCCTGGATGTATGATGTGATCAGTGGTGGGCTTCTGAAGCCCTGGGTGTAGGATATGATCAGTAGTGGGCTTCTGAAGCCCTGGGTGTAGGATATGATCAGTAGTGGGCTTCTGAAGCCCTGGGTGTAGGATATGATCAGTAGTGGGCTTCTGAAGCCCTGGGTGTAGGATATGATCAGTAGTTGGCTTCTGAAGCCCTGGATGTATGCTGTGATCAGTGGTGGACTTCTGAAGCCCTGGGTTTAGAATGTGATCAGTGGTGGGCTTCTGAAGCCCTGGGTGTAGGATATGATCAGTAGTGGGCTTCTGAAGCCCTGGGTGTAGGATATGATCAGTAGTGGGCTTCTGAAGCCCTGGGTGTAGGATATGATCAGTAGTGGGCTTCTGAAGCCCTGGATGTAGGATGTGGCCAGTGCTGTGCTTCTGAAGACCTGGGTGTAGGATGTGATCAGTGGTGGGCTTCTGAAGCCCTGGGTGTATTATATGATCAGTAGTGGGCTTCTGAAGCCCTGGATGTAGGATACATTCAGTGCTGGGCTTCTCAAGCCCTGCCTAGATAATGTGTTCAGTGCTGTGATCCTGAAGCCCTGGTTATAGGATGTTCTCACACTGCACCAAAGCCTCACAGTCACTTGTAAACCTGAGACAACAAGCAATTCTAGCCATCACTCAGCAAACATCCACTTATAAAGAACTGATCAGAACGTTTTAGCAGTTATATACAATAATTATTCAGCTTCTCTTCCGCCATATCTTTCGGCCAAGTTTATTACTGTGTCATATGTTTCTTGTAATGTTCCACATATTCTGTAATAAACGTCCTGTGAAGTACTTTTGACTTTTCAGTGACTTTAATGTGGTGTAATTGCTGACTTGAATCAGTCAATCGTTTCATTCTTTCTGGACAAGGTTATTTTTTTCTTAGAATTCTGGGCAAAAAGGAAAGATCACCTTTTAATACAGGTATAGATAAAGGAATTACTAGCGGTGCACCGAAGTGAAAATTCCAGTGCCAAAATCGAAAATTCAGAATACAGTTGGCTGAAACCGAAATTGACTGTTTTTTTTTTTTAATCATCTTTTTATATGTAATCGTATTGTATTCGACTTTTTAATTAATATCATGAATTTAAATGAATATGAATTTATTGTCGGCCATTATCGGCACTTTTAGCGCAAGATGTATGTCTTCACACTGGTCCATTGCGCTTCCGTCGCGGTGTTAAAAATCCTGCTTGCTGCATTTTTGGTCAGTTAAAAAAACCGCACCAAAAAACGCACCTCCCCATTGAATTGCATTAAAAACACAACAAGAACGCATTAAAAACGCCCCGTGTTTTTAGTCACATGACCTATGAAAAACACACCATAAGCACGGTAAAATCACGTGCGTTTCGCAGCCCCATTATCAGGACCTTTTTTTTTCTATCGGCAAAACACTGATAACCCTATTTTTGGCTGATAATTTTCGGTGGCCGTAATTTCGGTGCATCACTAGTATTTACCTACCCAAAACCTAGGGACACCTGTTCTGGTGACAACTTTTTAAGAGGGAATTTTCCCTCAATTTGGAAGGAGTTTTGTCGCACTGCCGCTTGTGTTTTCAAGACAGTAAAGCTGGGAATACACACACGATGTAGATGCTTGATATCACTGTAGTGATAGCTGCGATCTTCCAGGTCCTGTTCAGGTTCTCCATGGGCAGCTTCTGCTCTGGCCACTGACCACAGGGAAACACTCGCTCAGCACTGCTTGCCATTCATAGAAAGCCATGACATTTTTGCATGAAGGCATTCTCTGATTGGACAAGATGGGACAGTGGTCACGATCTTGACCTCTTCCAATCAGAGAATGCCTTGTGTGGCTTTCACTGTAGCATGCCTACTACAGTGATTTCCAGCTTCCACAGCAGCCAATCAGATTTGAGATATGTATACTTACTTTGTGCCAAGCTTGGCCGATGTAAGTATATAATACAAATAATTCCTGGAGTTCAGCTTTAATGCATTATAAGTTGCGTGTTAAAAGAGAAGTCCAGCCAAAGCTTGTTTGGCTCGACTTCTCCTATGGATCACAGGAGTGCAATTCATTTTGCACTCCTGTGACCTGTTTTCAGCAGAGAGCGGACTGAAGTCTGCTCTCTGCTGACGTCACAGAAATCCGTCCAGGCGCCGCGTCATCCCGACAATGGGCGTCGGGATGTGCCTGGACTGGCACCCGTCTCAGCCTCTCAGCGAGCCGCTAAGAGGCTGAGACGGCTGCTGCCCGCCCCTCCACAGCTCAGCGCTCCAGTGAACGAGGAGGGAGCAGAGCGGAGAGCTGCTAATTGACAGTAAGCAGCTCTCTGCTCGGGGAGCTGTGAGAACCGAGCTATAGCCGCTATTAATAATCACTATGTTCTCCCAGCCGAGATGCCTGCCAGGAGAACACAATAGCTCCACGGGTTCTAATAGTATAAGTGTTTTTATTATGTCTTTATATTAAGACATAATAAGATGTGGACTATTCACGATCTGCTGTCAGTCTAACATGTTTCAGGCACTGTCAACCACTTAAGGACCGGAAAGGATTTACCCCCTTAATGACCAGGCCATTTTTTGCGATATGGCGCTGCGTCACTTTAACTTACAATTGTGCGGTCGTGCGACGTTGTACCCAAACAAAATTGACGTCCTTTTTTTCCCACAAATAGAGCTTTCTTTTGGTGGTATTTGATTACCTCTGAGGTTTTTATTTTTTGCGCTATAAACAAAAAAAGAGCGACAATTTTGAAAAAAAAAAACTGTTTTACTTTTTGCTATAATAAATATCCACATAAATGTTTTTTAACAAATTAATTTCTTCATCAGTTTAGGCAGCTATGTATTCTTCTACATATTTTTGGTAAAAAAAATCGCAATAAGCGTATATTGATTGGTTTGCGAAAAAGTTATAGCGTCCACAAACTATGTTAAAGATTTATAGCATTTTTTTTTATTTATTTTTTTTTTTTAACTAGTAATGGCAGTGATCTGCGATTTTTAGCAGTACTGCGACATTGCAGCAGACAGATCGGACACTTTTGACACATTTTTGGGACCATTGACATTTATACAGTGATCAGTGCTATAAAAATGCACTAATTACTGTGTAAATGCCACTGGCAGGGAAAGGGGTTAACACTAGGGGGCGATCAAGGGGTTAAATGTGTACCTTTGTGAGTGTTTCTTACTGTGGGGGGATGGGACTGACTGGGGGGGAGACATATCGCTGTTTGTAATTACTACAAACAACAGATCTGTCTCTTCTCCCCTGCCAGAATAGGGATTTGTGTGTTTACACACACAATTTCCCGTTCTGACTCTAGTGGCCGGCAGCGATCGCCCATGCGGAGCGGGTCCCCCCTGTGCAGCAAGTGCGCGCGCCTCCGGCGGCATGCGCGCGCCTTCTATGGCTCTTAAAGGGGAAGACGTACCCAAATGTCGATTCGCGGGAACGTGCCACTTTGCCAATGTATATTGGCGTGAGCCGGTTGGCAAGTGGTTAAAAAAGGATAGTACCAGGAGGATCTCAGCAATGTGATAATCCTAATTGTTTGTTCATTTAGCACGTGACACAGGAAGCTATAATGGTGTTATAACACTGGGATTGATTTACCAAAACTGGAGAGTGCAAAATCTGGTGCAGCTCTGCATAGAAACCAATCAGCTTCCAGGTTTTTTTATCAAAGCTTAATGGAAAAGTACAGCCAAAGCACATTTGGCTGTACTTCTTCTATGGATCACAGGAGTGCAGTTCGTTCTGCACTCCTGTGACCCGTTTTCAGCAGATAGCGGGCTAAGCCCGCTATCGGCTGATGTCACTGAGCCAGGCCGCCAGGCTCAGGCAAGATTGCGACAATGAAGTGGGGATTCGCCCACATGCCTGGACTGTCACCTGGCACAGCCTCTCAGCGAGCCACTGAAAGGCTGAGCCAGCCGTTCCCCCGCCCCCTCCACAGCCCAGCGCTCCAGTGAGCCCGGCGGGGGGGGGGGGGGGGGCAGACAGCTCAGAGAGCCCTGAGAACTGAGCGACTGGTGGTGTTTGATCGCTCGGTTAAGTCGGCGGGGGACAGATGCAGCACCGGTCAGATGCAGCATCCACCTAGATAAGTATTAATCTTATCGTTATTAGCATAACCCCATACTTCTTTTTTAACTGAACAGATTGAAGTCAGAAGCTGATTGACTACCATGCACAGCTGCACCAGATTTTGCACTCTCCAGATTTGATAAATAGACCCCACTGTATGGTGTGGGTGAGGTATATAAGGAAAATTCTAAGTATCCTTGGAGCTCGGACAATTCACATGTATGTATTTCAGCCTTGTATTAAGTTATTGCAGCTCCATATGAAACGAGTATTTGTACTACTGCTGGTCTATTCCCTTTTCATGCAAGCTTGCTTTTTCCACAGATTGGGCTTCAAAGCCTCCGCCGGGGCCTTGTCACACTGCAATCCACCAAGAAGGAGAATTGACCTCCAGGAGGTGAGGAGTCTTGCTCTGCTAATTAGCTAATCTTTGGGACAACATGAGATTAATTGGTATGTGGAGGAAGAAGAGGTCAGGATTGAGTGGAGGACAGAGTGTGAAGATGTCATTAGCATGTAACACCTTGTCTGCCGCTCTGAAGCTGGCTCTTCTCTCTGTATTGTAATGAGTGGAGAGAGAGAGAGAGCAAAGGACGCTTTCCCCGCTCTGAAGCCAGTTCTTCTCTCTGTATAGTAATGAGTGGATAGAAAGCAGAGGACTTGTGTCACTACTTGCCTGTGAGCAGCCCGACGCTCCTAACCGCCATCTGCATAGAATCAGAAAATGAGCGCACAAAGCTGTGACAGAAGTGTGAGCTTCCTTTATATCTCACTTTCCGCACCTACACCCATTTCCCTCTTCAATTCCTGGACCCAACTTGCCCACGTCTGTCTCTTATTTGTTTATTGTCGCCAGATTCCTACATGAAACGCTAGACACAATTATAGAGATTTGAGGAAGGTATGAAAAGTGAGGGATGGGGTGGAGGGATACAATGTAGGGGGGATATACAATTATTATAGATATTTGAGGAGGAAACAGGTGAGAGAGGACAGAGGAAATACAGAGTATGGGAGATATACAATTATTATAGAGATTCAGGGGAGGTAACAGGTGAGGGAGGACAGGAGGAATACAGAGTGTGGGTAATATACAGTCATTACAGATATTCAGGGATGGAAAGTGTAGGGATGGGGGGGGGTAAAGCTGGAAGAAGAAATTAATAGTTTGGGGATGATCAGTTTGTATAGTGAATTGTGAATAGTATAAAAAAGTGAATAGGGTCTAGACATATTCACAATTTGGGGGGGATATGCAGTTATTATTTAGGATTTGTCAGTGACCATTCACCTTAGGGGGACATCATGTTTTCTGCATCATGGATTTGACCTGTCTGATTATTTTTAATCTACTTCTTTATAATGGCGGGAAGATTTTCTAAAACTGGTGCACACAGAATCTGGTTCAGCTGTGCAGGGTAACCAATCAGCTTCCAACTTCAGCGTGTTCAATTAAGCTTTGACAGTATTGTTATTACTATACAGAATTTATATAGTGCCAACAGTTTACACAGCCCTTTACAATGTAGAGGGGGACAGTACGATTACAGAATACAGTTCAGTACAGAAGCTTACAATCTAAAGGGAGGTGGGAGTGGTACAAAATTTAATTGCTGATGGGGATAATCTAATGGAGGTAAATCGGGTACAGTTCTTAGGTGGAGGTGGGGTAGGCTTCCCTGAATAAGTGAGTTTTCAAGGATCGCCTAAAGGCAGACAGAGTAGGGACTGAACTGACATACTGGGAGTTCCAGAGGATGGGAGAGGCTCTGGAGAAGTCCTGGAGGTGAGCAGGGAAGAGGTAACAAGGGAGCTAGAGAGCAGGAGGTCCTGGGAGGAGTGGAGTGGATGTTTTGGGCGATATCTGCAGGTGAGGTTGGTGATGTAGCTGTGGGCGATGTTGTGGATGGCCTTGTATGTGGTGGTTAGTATTTTGAATTTTATATGATGGGGTAGGGGAAGCCAGTAAAGGGATTGGCATAGAGGAGCAGTGAGAGAGAGTCATGAATCGGTTAGGAAGATGTATTAGTCTAGCAGCAGCATTCATAAAAGACTGAAGGGAGGATAGCCTGTGTAATGGTAGGCCAGTGAGGAGAGATTTTCAGCTGTCGAGGTGGGAAATAATCAAGGATTGAAAAGGTTGTTTTGTGGTGTCAATAGTCAGGAAGGGGCAAATTCTGGAAATGTTGCGGGGTTAAGGAGGCAAGATGTAGCCAGTATTTGGATGTGGGGGCTGGAGGAGAGGTCATGATTACACCTAGCACCCTGGCGTGTGTGGCGGGGCCAATGGTTGTGCCATTGATCTCAATGGTAAAGTCATGGGGAGAGAACCTAGGAGAAGGAAATATTACAAGCTCAGTTTTAGAAAGATTGAGTTTGAGGAAATGGTGTGACATTCATACTGATATGTTTGTGATACATGATGGGGTGAGTTGAGGAGTTGAGAGATAGATCTGGGGGTCGTCAGCATAGAGGTGGTATTGGAAGCCATGGGAGGCTATCAAATGGCCCAGGAAAGAGAGAGAAGAGGGGGGACCAAGGACGAAGTCTTGGGGGCACCCCAACAGAAAGAGTAAGAGGAGTGGAGGGGATGGTGTTGTATTTGACACTGAAAGTTCACTGAGATAGGTAGGAGGAGAACCAGGAAAGACCAGATTACGGAGGCCGAGGGAGTGGCGTTTGTTGGGGAGGAGTAGGTGGTCAACTGTGCTGAAGGCAGCAGAAAGATCCAAGAGTATAAGTATGGAGTACTGGGCGTTGGTTTTAGCAGTTAGTTGGTCATTGGTAAGTTTTGGTAGGGCAGTTTCAGTGGAATGTTTTGGGCGGAAGCCGGACTGTAGGGAATCGAGAAGGTTGCTGTCAGTGAGGTAGGAGCTCATATGGTTGTGGACAAGGCATTTAAGAAGTGAGAGTAACCAGTGCATGTTTGAGAAATGAGGGAAAGGTGCAGGAGGGGAGGGAGAGGTTGAAGATGTGGGTTAGAGAGTTTAGGATAGAGCAGGAAGGTAGTTGCAGTAATTGTGAGGGGACAGGTGGTGAGGTGGGCCGTAGAAAAGAGTTTGGCAACTCCCTTAGTGGTGGCAGGGAGGAAAGTATTGAGTGCGGTGTTGGACCTGGTGTGTTGGTTTGGGGAGGAAGCTGGGCGCTGGATATCTCATCACCAATTGTGACAGTAACCTAGAAGCTGATGGGTTACTATGCAGAGCTGCACAAGATTCTATGTGCACTGGTCTTAGTAAATCTCTCCCACAGTTTTTCTTTACTGTTCCTGTCAGAAATAGAGCTTCTGTTTCTGCATGGAATCAATGTCTTTGCAGAATGAGAAGTTTATGGTCTTCTTGCAATTTGATTTATTTTATTTGTACAATGAGCATTTTCTAAGGCTGCTTTCACACTGGGGGGTTGAGGGGGGTCGGCGGTAAAGCACCGTTGTTTTTAGCGGCGCTTTACCGTAGTTTTAGCGGCGCTATTCGGCCACTAGCAGGGCGCTTTTAACCCCCGCTAGCGGCCGAAAAAAAAAAATGGGCAGGGGCGCTTTAGGAGTGGTGTGTACACCGCTCCTACAGCACTGCAAAAGATGCTGCTTGCAGGGCTTTTTCTACCGTTCTGCAAGCGCACCGCTCCAGTGTGAAAGCACTCGGGCTTTCACACTGGAGTGAGAGGAACGGCTCTTTACAGGCGCTATGCAAGCGCTATTTTTATCACTATAGCGCCTGTAAAGCATCTCTGTGAAAGGAGCCTTAGACTTTCATTTGACCATTCTAGAATGCATGTGACAGAGAGGTTTGCAGAATTGTCAGTCATTGACTTGGATATATGGGCTTAGGAGCAGAGATTGGAGTAGGATGTAAGACGAAGTAACCTATATCAGTCTAGCAGAGGTTTATGCTGAGTAGAATCACAGAAGTTGTTGCTACGGGTTACGGCACTGTGTGCAGTTTTCGTTTCCTCATGTTTAGGAGGATCATGTCTACCAGATCCTGTAGATGCTGCAGTCTTCGTATGTAGGGAAAACTGTCAGTGGTAGGCACCACATGTTGCCACTATTATGCCTCTGGTTTCTCTTGAGGCGTAAAAGTTACCCAATCTTGTCTTGAAGCTTTTCATGATTAATAGATAAAACACAATGCTCTGCAGAATAAAACATATCTTTCTTTATCTGAAAGATATGTTACTCACTGCTTACCATGGTATGTATAATCCAGCAGAGTAAATCGGTGTTAAGATCCACGTAAACTTTGCTGAACAGTTTAAATGGGCTAAATACATTCCAGGTTTATCAAAACAAGAGGTGTGTAATGTTTTACATCTTGAAAACCAGTTTGTTTTATTTTCAAGGCTGCCACAGCCTGAGTATAAAATTCTGTCCCCTGTCAGCATGCTGAAACAAGGACCCTTGTTCTCAATGTGGAAGCAGTGGTCTCTCTGTTGAGGTCCAACAAACCCCTACTGAGTCATACCTGGAGATATGCATTCAGTAAAGCTTATGCTCTCTGCTGATGGCAAAGTTCCAGGTTTGACTCAGCGGGGGGGGGGGTTCTTCCTCTACAGAGAGACCACTGCTTTCTCACAGAGAACAAGTGTCCTCCACAGCTGGCAGGGGACAGACTTCTCTACTCAGGTTGTGACTTTTCACTTAGGCACCTAGGATGTATTTGGCTTACTTAAAATGAAAATTCTGTTGGTCTTTAAAGTGGAACCAAAGTCTAATATTTAAAAACTATGATCAGAAAGGCTTTTTACTGCAAAAGAGACATGCAATGCAATCTTACCTGCCTGCGCACAGTCCTCTGCAGAATGCACACTAAGCAGCGCATGCCCAGCTCAGTTGGCATTGAGGCACAGCGCCTGATTGCCGGGATAACTGCACTCTCCGCAGGAAACTCAGCCGGACGTTCGGTCCCCCCCGCCCAACCCGCCCCCCCCCCCCCACCACCACCACCACAGCCACGCGCTTTCCACATGCGCAGTAGGGAACATCCTAGTGGAGATGGCGCCGGCAGTACCCAATAACTGATTAAAACATTGGCTCGGGTGAGGACACCTCTGGTTTCCTAGACAGGTAAGTGCCCTAATATTAAAAGTCAGCAGCTACAGTATTTGTTATTTTTTCTGAAGGAGCCTGGAGCTCCGCTTTAAAACCTTTATCCCAAAAAAGAAAAAAAATTGTTCCTGTAACTGCTTAAAAAGTGTTAGCTGGAGTTTGGCTTCAATTTGTTAGTGTAATGAAGTTTGCTAGCCCATCTAACACACCCCTCCCCCCAGACTGACAATGCTGATGTCCAATGTTGCCCCCTGTGCTCCTTCATACAGAGTGGGGGCACTCTAATACAGGAGGTGTGTTACTGGCCAGATCACCAGGTGATCTTTTTTTTTTTTTTTTTTATCCAACAAAAAGTACCGTATATACTCGAGTATAAGTCGAATTTTTCAGCCCATTTTTTTGTGCTGAAAGTGCCCCCCTCGACTTATACTCGAGTCAAGCACTTTTCTGCAGCAAAAAATTTCATTTTCCGACCCGACTTTGGGGCCCTGTATCTCAGGGCCACTTAGAGCTAGGAACCCCAGATTTAGTGTGCAAACCCAGTGGAACTGGTACCACAACATATCCAAAGCTGAAGTTCCTAGCACTAAGTGGCCCCGAGATACGGGGCCCCAAAATCGGTTCGGAAAATGTCATTTTCTGCTGCAGAAAAGTGCTTGACATTTTCTGAACCGAATTTGGGGCCCCATATCTCAGGGCCACTTAGTGCTAGGAACCCCAAATTTGGTATGCAAACCCAGTGGAACTGGTACCACAACATATCCAAAGCTGAAGTTCCTAGCACTAAGTGGCCCTGAGATACGGGGCCCCAAAACCGGTTCAGAAAATGTCATTCTCTGCTGCAGAAAAGTGCTTGACATTTTCTGAACTGATTTTTGGGGCCCTGTATCTCAGGGCCACTTGGTGCTAGAAACCCCAGCTTTGGAAATTTTATGATGCTAGTTCCACTGAGTTTGTACATCAAAGTTGGGGTTCCTAGAACTAAGTGGCCCCGAGATACAGGGCCCCAAATTTGGTCAACTGTGTCCATCTGCAGCAATGTCATTTCGGGACCCTTTGGGTTCAGAGACCCCAAATTTTGGCTGCAGCTAGGGGGCATCTAGGAACCCTTAACTACCGAGTTTGAAGTTCAGGGGACCTATGGCTGCAAATGGGCACAGTGATGCTGCAAATGGGCACAGTGATGCTGCAAATGGGCATTGTTGACCCTCTTTTCCACTTACAGTAGCTGTGCATTTCTCACCCTCGTCTTATACTCGGGTCAATAAGTTTTTCCCATTTTTTTTGTGGTAAATTAGGGCCTCGACTTATACTCGGAACGACTTATACTCGAGTATATACGGTATTTATTTTTCAGAATTGGTATACATACATTGTCGTCATTGCAATACGGGTTAGTATCTTGCATCTCAACCACTGTAATAAACACACCATAGCATCTTCAAAAATTTTACATTGTCCCTCTTTGTCCCTTATAATCCCTCGCTCACCCAACATTGATTCCCAATAGTCTGTCTGATACCAGATCCACCGGGGCTAGTTCCAGGACATCCAGCCACAGTGCCATAACCTCTCAAATTTGGACGTACTTTCCCTGTGCTGATATATAAGCTTTTCCTATCTTTAGCATTGCGCCAATGTTAGCTATCCATTCCATTATGGTCGGGGGATCCTCAGATTTCCAATGTGTCATAATTTGTTTCCTAGCCAGGAATAAGACTCTGTGGATAGCCTCTCTAATGTGCACTTCCCACTCATATTCTTCCAATGCACCCAGGAGACATGCTCTGGGGTCCTGTGGAAGAAATACTTTAAATTCGGAGTTGACCGTAGACACTACTCGTGCCCAGTATGTGTGTAGTTTGGGACAGCGCCATAGTAGGTGTATGAGTTCCCCAGGATCTCATTTGCATCTTGTACAGGTTGAGTCGATTGTAGGTTCATCAAATGGAGTCATCAGCAGGTGATCTTAGTTAGCAATCCCCACTTCCTGCCTTGTTTCTTTGATGTGAAATCCACTGGATGCTCAACCTCAGAATTACATGAGCAAAAAAACAAGTTTCCGTGTCCTAACAACAGGGTATGACATGAAGGTTTCTGACCAAGAGTTTTTTGGCTAGGCTCCCTGTACCCCCCCCCCCCCTTCCACCCCCATACTGCCTACTGCTATGATAATAAAATTAATGAACATTTTACAAAGCTGCACAGTATTTTAATATCTACTGGTTCCCCTCTACTGCATTGGCTATTTTCTGGAAAAGGGGAACTTAAACTGGCAATATACTAGTGGATATCTCAAGGAATGTTAATATGAACATTCGTACAAAAATTCTCATCAGTACATTTGATGACATGATGAATGTCTTTTCGAAAGTACTTTCAAAATCATTTGCTCTTAGTATTCGATTTTGGAATGAATGGACATTCCTGAACGAAAACCATATTGACTGTTAGAAATTAATTTGTTTTAGAAAAAAAAACCCATCCATCACCTTTAAATTATTTCATCACTACAGTCGAAAACAAATTCCGCTTTTGCCCCATTCCTGAAATAAATATTTTCTAATTGAATTCTTCTAGTTTATGGCCAGCTTTAACCTTTACAAACAAATACATTACAAATGGGGAGTTTTGATTCTTTTCTTTTCTCGAGGACCAATGGGTGGATTTACTAAAGGCAAATAGAGTGTGCACTTTGCAAGTGCGGTTGCTCCAGAGCTTAGTAAATGAGGGGAAGCTCTGCTGACTTCCATCATCCAATCATGTGCAAGTAAAAATGCTTTTTTTTTTCCTTGCATGTGATTGGGTATTCTTTGCAATGTGAAGCTTTACCTCCTTTAACCACTTCAGACCCACGCTATAGCCGGCTACAGCATGGCTCTGTTGTTCCGCGAGGGCATCCATGGATATTCTCCCAGAACTAGGCCCCCCGCTCGTCCTCTGATTATCAGTGCAACTACATCAGTGCCGCCTCTCAGTGTCACCTATCAGTGCCAATCACTGCCACCGGTCAGTGCTGCCTATCAGTGCCCATCACTGCAGCCTCATAAACAACAGCAACTAAAAAAAAAAATATTTTTTTTGTTTTTAATTTTCTGTCTCTTTTTCATTTATTTAGCAAAGAATAAAAAACCCAAGTGGTGATTAAATACCACCAAAAGAAAGCTCTATTTGTATGAAAAAAATGATAAAATATTCATATGGGTACAGTGTTGCATGACCGAGCAATTGTAATTCAAACTTTAACAACACTGAAAGCTGCAAATTGGCCTGAGCAGGAAGGGGGTGAAAGTACCTGGTATTGAAGTGGTTAATAAGCTTTGGAACAACCATGCTTGCAAAGTGCACAGTCTATTTGCCCTTACTAAATGAACCCCTAATGAATAATCGCATTGCATTTATTAGGTCAGTAGTTGAAATCAATGGGCAGCGCTGCCGAAGCACCTGCAAAGCGTATCGGCAGGGGTGCTTTTAAACCCTTCAGGGGGGTAAAAGGGCACCGCTAGCGGCGACATATCACCGCTTAAACAGCGTTAAAGCGCCGCTAAAACTAGCAGTGCTTTACTGCTACCACTCCCACCGCCTCAGTGTGAAAGTGCCCAAAATCTCGAGAACTAAGAATCTGGTGCAGCTGTGCACGGTAGCCATTCCGCTTCTAACTTTAGCTTGTTTAATTAAGCTTTAGCAATAAAACCTGGAAGCTGATTGGTTTCTATACAGAGCTGCACCAGATTTTGCACACTTCATCTTTAGTAAATTACTCCCAGTCTGTCAGCCATGACAGTGTCTGGTGGACTCTCATCACTTTTAGACTTATGTATGAAGGTGTTCTCTAGGCTGGACTCTCGCTACATGGAGTATGTGAATGGCCAGCTGACACAGGACTCATGTCAGTTGCACTGCAGAACTCCCTTTCCTTTGGCTGTCATAACTGACATTTAAAGTGTAAAGCCCAGAGTGTAGAGGGGTTTGGACCCTCTGTCAGGTTTTTATTACTCTTGGTATCCCTGCTGAGGAGATTGTACCCTCTCTATTTCTCCTGGTGATCATTCTCATCAAGATGAAACACGATGAGCAAACAAAAACTTTAGACATGTAGAAGGTGAGGAGAAATCTCCCAATAGGGACACCTACTGTGATGACAGCTGTTTAGGAGAGAAATTCCCTTTACTTTGGGATATTTCCTCTACATTCTTATTTTGTCTACAGGGCACTAAATAAAAACGTTCCCTCAATGGGACAAAAAAACAGAACGAATGACAGGGGCGAAGTCAGAAACTCCAGCAAGAGATGGTAGGAGCCCCTCTGATGGGCCAGCAGGTGTGCAGACTCGAAACCCAGCACAGGGATGTGGAACCCCCTCATAATGGGCACAACAGGTCAGCATACCCGGCAACTTAGAGGAGGGATAGTGGAAACCCCTCATAATGGATCCAGTAGGTGTGCAGATCCTGGACCTCAGAGCAGGGGTGGTAGGAACCCCTCATAAGGGGCACAGCAGCTGTGCATACTGTAGCTGAGAACTCAGTGCCACGATGGAGAGAACCCCCAATAATGGGTATGAATGGTGTGAGAACCTGGGAACTTGGTGCAAGGATGGTGGGGACCCCTCATAATGAGCACAGCAGGTGTACAGACCTGGAAACTCAGGACAAGAATGGTTGGAACTCCTCATAATGGTCACAGAAGGTGTGCAGACCGAGGAACTTAGTTCAATACAACTCTTTATAACTGCTATGCCAAAAGTGCATACCCAGGAAGTTAGCACAAGGATGGAGCGAACCCCTCATAATGGCAACAGCAGGGGTGCAGACATAACAAAGGGATGGTGAGAATCCTTTATAATGGGCATAGGAGGTGTGCACACGCAGGACCTCAGCACGGGGATGCTGGGAACCCCTCATAATGGACACAGCAGTTGTCTAGAACTGTGCAGGGATGGTGGAACCCATCGTAAAATGGACAGCAGGTGTGCAGAATCAGAAATTTAGTGCAGAGATAGAAAGAACTCCTCATAATAGGCATGGCATGGGTGCAAACCCAGGAACTCAGCACAGCAGTGGTAGCAACCCCTCATAATAGGCATAGCCGGTGTGCAGACCCAGTAACTTAGTGCGGGAATGGGGGGGAAGCCCCTCATAACAAGCACAGATGATGTGCACAGCCAGAAAGCCAGAACAGGGATGGTGGGAACTCTGCAAAATGGGCATGGCAGGTGTGCAGACTTAGGAACTTGGCACAGGAAGTGTGGGAACTCTGTGCAGACCTAGGAACTTAGTGTAGGTATAGTGGGAACTCGTGTCCTCATAATGGGTATGGCAGGTGTGCAGACTTAGGAACTTAGCAAAGGGATTGTGGGAATTCTGTGCAGACCTAGGAACTTAGTGTAGGTATAGTGGGAACTCCTCATCATGGGTATGGCAGGTGTGCAGACCTGGAAATTCGGCACAGGGATGGTGGGAACCCTTCATGATGAGAACAGCAGGTGTACAAACCCAGTAACTTACCACAGGGATAGTAGGAACCCATGTTAGTAGGCACAGCAGATGTGCAGAGCTGGGAACTTAGTGCAGGGATGGTGGGAAACCTTCTTAATAGGGGCAGCAAGTGTGTCGACCTGGGAACTCAGCTCAGCTATAGTCAGATCCCCTCATAATGGGCTCAGCAGGTGTGCAGTGCTGGGAACTCAAGGGAGGGATGGTGGAAACCACTTTTACTGGGTACAGCAGGTGTGAAGACCCGAGCTCTCAATGCAGGGATGGTGGAAATTGCCTATACGGTGTTGTGGAGTGACCCTTTAACATAGGCAGTTAAGCTCAAATCTGCATGCAGGTCTCTGTGACAAGCATTGGTGCAGCCAATAAGAGTACACCATTATATTACATAAAATGATATCATCACGTCTGTTTTGCTGCAGTGGTACCTGCAGGTATTAGGTAATCCTCCTGAGCAAGCAATGGGTAGAATGCATTTCCCTTGCTTGGTGAATAGTGAAAGGTGGGATCTGGTTGGCTTTTTCTGTTGGCAGTATGATGGTAAATAATCATATTTCTTATGCTGACCATACACACATCATTTTCACAACCAATAGGTTTTTTTTTTTTAAGTCTTCATAATAGTTGACATGGTCACTTTTTTTTTATTTATTTAATGTGTTTGAAAGATTTATATTTACCATTGTAATTGTAAATTGAAACTACAATTTATACAATTTTTTAAACATTTTAGATGGAGTGGGTAGAAGGGTGACCCCTGTCCTTGTGGTGACTGTAGTCACAAGGATGAGAAATATGCAAAAAAAAAAAAAACTGACCGGAATTTAGACACTTCCAAACTCAACCCAAAACTGGAAAAGGTACATTTTGCCCGGAGTTTCCAACGTTATTAACGTCAGATGTTATTGGAACTTTTTCTGCATATGTGGAGATATTTCCTAAAATGCCCAGATTGTTGAAAGATGTTTTTACATATATGAACACCTTTTCTTTACAGTCAACATATTACATACCATACCATTACAAGACTTCGGGCATTCAGAAGCAACTTGGTGCAGGTCAGAAGGAGGTCAAATGAATGATTGCATAGAGATTGTCTGTTTGGGTCCTGATGTGTGCTGCCAGCGTTGTATGCTTGTTGCACAGTGATTGTGGACTGTGTTTCCTGAGCTCTGCCATGTGTTCTGTACATGAGAGAATTGTTATAAATAACCGCTGCGCCCATCTGCTGGAGGAGGCGGCACAGCGCTCTAATTACAGCTAAACTTGCTGTAAATATCATATTTTTTCCAACTGTATTTGTCTAATGAATCCATGGTGGGAGCGGTCCCCAGAGGACGCTGTCAGCGCACCCTGCAGCAGATGTTACCTTTTGTTTTCCTGTTTCCACATTCGGAAAGCTTTTTTATTCATTACAGCCTGGCGACGTACCAGTGAATGGTGTAAATACGTGCATTTAGGAATATATTAGTATATGTGAGAAAGTAGGAACGGCTAAACCTCTGGACGCACCTTTAAAATTTGTATTTTTCATTTTCATGAAGTTTTTTTGTGATTCAGGGGATCAGGGGAGAATTATTTGTAATATCAGAGATCAAAGGATAGTTATTTGTGATGCTGGAGATCAGGGAACAGTTATTTGTGTTTCCAGAGATCAGGGATTAGTTATTTGTGATTCCGGAGATATGGGAATAATTATTTGTGATTCAGGGGATCGGGGGGATAGTTATTTGTGATTCCAGGGATCAACAGATAGCTTTTTGTGATTCCGGGGATTGGGGAATAGTTATTGTTGATTCCAGGGATCAGGGGACAGTTATTTGTGATCCCAGGGATTAGGGGAAAGTTATTTGTGATACCAGAAATCAGGGGAAAGTCATTTGTGATTCCAGGGATCAGGGGGATAGTTATTTGTGATTAGGGCCAGAATTAGACCTTGGGCACTTCAGGATTGGGGAGCCCCTCATAAACAGGGTTTGTTTACAATCTCAGTGACAGTCACAAATTTTGAAAATGCATGACACACCATCATTATGAGGTCATGCGTACACACACACACACACACACACACACATTTATAGCACTCTATGTGTGCTTCGCTTGAGCTGCCAAAATTAATTTTTAAAAACGATACAATATACCAGTTCAGAGTAAAAACCTTCACAGATGATGGCCAGCAAAATCTTACTTCCCAAGATACATTTACAGTGGTATTAAAGCTTCCGTTTTCTTTTTTTAAATAACAAACATGTTATACTTACCTGTTCTGTGCAGTAGTTTTGCACAGAGCAGCTCTGATCCTCTTCTTTTCAGGTCCCCTGCTGGCGCTTCTGGCTCCTCCCCCTCGAGCAGTGCCCACAGAGGAAACCCTTTGCCCTGGGGGCACCGCTGTGTGTTCGCTCCCAAGCCTCTGCTCTATGCGTCCACAAGACACTTAGGGGTCAGTTCACTAAGCTTAACCTCCCTGGCGGTATGATTATTTCGGATTTTAGGTGCTGAAAGCGGTACAATTATTTTGCATGGAAATTTGGCCTTTTATATTGTAGGTCTGTAATTCTTCACAGTGACACACTTATATTTGTCCAAACAAGAGTCTAGTAGATATCCCGGGTATGATAAAGTTTGAAACACAAAAACATAAATTATAATATAATAAATAAAAATAAATAATTAAAAAAAAAAAAATTAATAATAAAATAAATTTCCCCACGATTCACTATCGCTCAATTCTGCAAGTGTTCTAATTTACTATCGCTGTTTTCTAGCTGGTCTAAAGTCACTTTTGATGTAAAGGGACACTTTTTGGTTGCTATGGACAATCTCCAGTTTCCAGGCAGAAAGAACAGTATATATAACATAAAACTGCATGCAGGGCATAGGACAAAGCACTGGGGACAAAAGGGATGTGAAATAATTTCATACAGTACTGTAATCTGTAAGATTACAGTGTACTGTATGTGTTATGATTTTACACTTTTTTGAATTTGCCGCCAGGCTCCGCCCCCGTGCGTCGCGCCGCTTGCAGGGAACAGAGCCTGGCACGGAGAGGCTTCGGAGGAGGACACAGCCCCCAGACACAGCGGGGGACATCGCAGGATCCCGGGGACAAGGTAAGTAAAGCCACACCAGGATCCTGCGATGTAATCCCGAGTGTGGCTCGGGGTTACCGCTAATGGTCCTGAATTTTAACCCCGAGCCACACTCGGGAAAACCGCCAGGGAGGCTACGGGTATCATGTTACTCATTTGCATTAATTTATTGCATGCGGTAAATAAAGTCCAATTCATGAAAAAAAAAAAAGATTTTGGGGTAAAAAAAAAATTTGAAAAAATTGTCAGTAACTATCGCAAAAATCATGAGGTAATCTGTTAAGTCCAATTTGCAAACGAAACAGGAACTAAAAAAAGGTGCGATATTTAACACCACCCTTCGGGTGGCAGTAACCAGTCAGAAAGAGGGGCCTATTCAAGCCCACAGAAAGGGGCATTCCACCCACCGGGAGCCTAAAATATGCTCAGTGTACTTGTATGCTCCTTCTTCCTGTTTCATGTTTCTCTTTTGTTGAAAAGACATGTTTTGATATTCCTCCATAAAAAGTATAGCTATCCTCTGCATACAACAAGCTTCCAGCGCATGAAATCAATACTCTGCACAATAAATTCAGCCCAGAGAAGATCCACAGAAAGGGGCTTAATCCCACCCACATGAAGGGGTACTATTCCACACACAGAAAGGGGTGCAATACTACCCCCAGAGAGGGGTCTAATTCCACCCACAAAAAGTTGACACTATTCCACCAGCAGTAGACACATAAAAATGTGGCATTATACATCACGAGTAGAGAAGTATTTTTTTTTTTTATTATTATTAAATCAAAAAGGCATGACATTCAGTGCAAATTAAATGCTAGCATCAGCTAAAATGTAACATCAAGAACTTTAAAAAAAATAATAATTTTTTTTTAAAGTAAATGTTTACAAAAGTGCAACGATGGAGTATGTCAACCATGACAATTACTCCAGCTAGAAGTGACCTCTTAAAGTGGACACTGTAATACTTTTGGTTATATACTGTACACCATTAAAACAAGTTAAACTTGGATAGGAACATGAAAAATAAATAAAAATGTTTAAAAAAAATGATTAACAAAAAATATAGTCCAGTTTTCTTTAGTTTCCACAATATAAACATAGGCAGCAGCACAGAATTGTGCCGAAAACATAGAAAAGAGCACTTTCAACAACTCTAGTAGGCCATAGATTTACAAAAAAGCACATTTTTATAAATGTATGGCATGATGAATTTAGTAAAGGGGCTTTGATTACCAAACATCAGGAGAGATTTGAGAAAGTAATTCTGCCTTTAAATACAGATTACTGTAAAAAAATGTTAGATTAAAAAATAAAAAACTAACAAACATGTTAAAAAGTATAATATTATATTGAAATTAACTTAAACAACCCTTAACCACTGACACGTGCGATAAATTAAAACATGAGAAAATGCGGTAGTTACCGAACAATTGAAAAAATACCCCATTCGTTATTTAATGCTAAATTCTTAGTGAATTGAACTTTCACAACTGATTTATCGCATGCGTTATTTTACCGTATTTTATTTGATGTTATTTAACTCTTAGTGAATTGACCCCTTAGGGGTTGATTTACTAAAGGAAAAAAGACTGTGCACTCTGCAAGTGCAGTTGCTCCAGAGCTTGGTAAATAAGGTAAAGCTTCACTTTGCAAAGAATACCCAATCACGTGCAAGGAGAATAAAATAACAGCATTTTTGCTTGCACATGATTGGACGATGGAAGTCAGCAGAGCTTCTGCTTATTTACTAAGTTCTGGAGCAACTGCACTTGCATAGTGCACGGTCTACTTGCCTTTAGCAAATCAACTCCGTAGAGCCATGGCTCCCCTACCCCCTGCTCTCTCCTCATTGACTCACTGGCTGTGATTGACAACAGTGGGAGCCAATGGGCTACTGCTGCTGTCTCAGCCAATGAGGAGGGACAGTCCCAGGACATCCAAGGCTATCCTGAGCATCGCTGGATCGGAAGGAGTTTAGGTAAGGAATGGGAAGGGGGGTGGGGTGGGGGGGCACTGCACACAGAAGGTTTTTTACCTTCATTCATAGAAGGTAAAAAACCTTTAGCCTTTAGAACAATTTTAATAAAAGAAAGTAATTTTTTAATATTACATATTTTATATTATTTTTGTATTATTTTATATATTTTTTATATTGTTTTATAATATTTTTGTATAGAGGGGGGCCCCTTCTGTCAGGGGGGGGGGGGCATGGCTTTTGCCCCCTTATGAATCCGGCCTGAAGACCGGAAATCAGGAGATAGTTATGCATAATACAGGAGTTCAGGAATATAGTTTTTGTGATTCCTGGCAATCATATGATATTTGTTTTTAATTATTTGGATTCTTGGGGACCAGATGATAGTTTCTTGTGATTCTGGGGATCATCAGGTGATAATTATTTGTGATTCTGGGGATCAGGGGATAGTTTCTTGTGATTCTGGGGATCGGAGGTTAGTTTATTGTGATTCTTCGGATCAGAGGATAGTTTATTGTGATTCTGGGGATCAGCGGATAGTATCTTGTGATTCCAGGGATCTGGGAATAGTTTCTTGTGATTCTGGGGATCAGGTGATAATTATCACAGCCAAGACACTATTTGCATACAATTTGCATGTTCTTCCTATGCTTGTTGGGTTTCCAGTTTTTAGTTATTTGGGATTCCTGGGGATCAGGGGATAGTTTCTTGTGATTCTGGGGATCGGGTGATAATTAATTGTAATTCTGGGGATCAAGGGATAGTTACTTGTGATTCTGGGCATCAGGGGGTAGTTTTGTGTCATTCTGGGGGTCAGACAATGGTTTCTTGTGATTCTGGGGATCAGGGATAGTTTCTTGTAATTCTGGGGATCGGAGGATAGTTTTTTTGTGATTCTGGGGATCAGGTGATAATTATTTGTGATTCTGGGGATCAGGGGATAGTTTCTTGTGATTCTGGGGATCAGGTGATAATTATTTGTGATTCTAGGGATCAGGGGATAGTTTCTTGTGATTCTGGGGATCAGGTGATAGTTTCTTGTGATTCTGGGGATCAGGGGATAGTTTTTTGTGATTCTGAAGATCAGCGGACAGTTTCTTCTGATTCTGGAGATCAGAGGATAGTGTCTTGTGATTCTGGGGGTCAGGTTATAGTTATTTGTGATACTGGGGATCAGGGGATAGTTTCTTGTGATTCTGGGGATTAGAGGATAGTCTATTATGATTCTGGGGATCAGGTGATAATCATTTGTGATTCTGGGGATCAGGGGATAGTTTCTTGTGATTCTGGGGATTGGAGGATAATTTCTTGTGATTCTGGGGATCAGGTTATAGTTATTTGTAAATCTGGGGATCGGAGGATAGTCTCTTGTGATTCTGGGGATCAGAAGATAGTTTCTTGTGATTCTGGGGATAGTTTCTTGTGATTCTGGGGATTGGAGGATAGTTTCTTGTGATTCTGGGGATCAGGTTATAGTTATTTGTAAATCTGGGGATCGGAGGATAGTTTCTTGTGATTCTGGGGATCAGGGAATAGTTTCTTGTGATTCTGGGGATCAGGGGATAGTTTCTTGTGAGGATCAGAGAATAGATTCTTGTGATACTGGGGATCAGGGTATAGTTTCTTGTTATTCTGGGAATCAGGGGATAGTTTCTTGTGAGGATCAAAGGATAGTTTCTTGTGATTCTGGGGATCAGAGGATAGTTTCTTGTGATTCTGGGGATCAGGGGATAGTTTCTTGTGAGGGTCAGAGGATATTTTCTTGTGATTCTGGGGATCAGAGGATATTTTCTTGTGATTCTGGGGATTTGAGGTTAGTTTCTTGTGATTCTGGGGATCAGGTGATAATTATTTGTGATTCTGGGGATCATAGGTCAGGTTCTTGTCATTCTGGGGTTAGTTTATTGTGATTCTGGGGATCAGAGGATAGTTTCTTGTGATTCTGGGGATCAAAGGTTAGTTTCTTGTGATTCTGGGGATCAAAGGTTAGTTTATTGTGATTCTGGGGATCAAAGGTTAGTTTATTGTGATTCTGGGGATCAAAGGTTAGTTTATTGTGATTCTGGGGATCAAAGGTTCGTTTATTGTGATTCTGGGGATCAGGGGATAGTTTCTTGTGATTCTGGGGATCAGAGGTTAGTTTCTTGTGATTCTGGGGATCAAAGGTTAGTTTCTTGTGATTCTGGGGATCAGAGGTTAGTTTCTTGTGATTCTAGGGATCAGGCGATAGTTTCTTGTGATTCTGGGGATAGTTTATTGTGATTCTGGGGATCAGATGATAGTTTCTTGTGATTCTGGGGATCAGGGGTTCGTTTCTTGTGATTCTTGCTATCAGGGGGAAATTATTTGTGATTCCTGGCATCAGCGGATAGTTTCTTGTGATTCTGGGGATCAGAGGATAGTTTCTTGTGGTTGTGGGGATCAGAGGATAGTTTCTTGTGGTTCTGGGGATCAGGGGATATGTAATTCTGGGGATCAGAGGATAGTTTCTTGTGATTCTGGGGATCAGAGGTTAGTTTCTTGTGATTCTGGGGATCAGGGGATAGTTTCTTGTGATTCTGGGGTTAGTTTCTTGTGATTCTGGGGATCAGAGGATAGTTTATTGTGATTCTGGGGATCAGGGAATAGTTTCTTGTGATTCTGGGGATCAGATGATAGTTTCTTGTGATTCTGTGGATCAGGGGATAGTTTCTTGTGAGGATCAGAGGATAGTTTTTTGTGATTCTGGGGATCAGAGGTTAGTTTCTTGTGATTCTGGGGATCAGGGGATAGTTTCTTGTGATTCTGGGGATAGTTTCTTGTGATTCTGGGGATCAGAGGATAGTTTATTGTGATTCTGGGGATCAGAGGTTAGTTTATTGTGATTCTGGGGATCGGGAGATAGCTTTGTGTGATTCTGGAGATCAAAGGTTAGTTTCTTGTGATTCTGGGGATCACGGGATAGTTTCTTGTGATTCTGGGGATCAGAGGTTAGTTTCTTGTGATTCTGGGGATCAGGCGATAGTTTCTTGTGATTCTGGGGATAGTTTCTTGTGATTCTGGGGATCAGGTTCGTTTCTTGTGATTCTTGCTATCAGGGGGAGATTATTTGTGATTCGGGGGATCCGAGGATAGTTTCCTGTGATTCTGGGGGTCAGAGGATAGTTTCCTGTGATTCTGGGGATCAGAGGATAGTTTCTTGTGATTCTGGGGATCAGGGGATAGTTTCTAGTGATTCTGGGGATCAGAGGATAGTTTATTGTGATTCTGGGGATCAGAGGATAGTTTGTTGTAATTCTGGGAATCAGAGGTTAGTTTCTTGTGATTCTGGGGATCAGGGGATAGTTTATTGTGATTCGGGGGGTCAGAGGATAGTTTCTTGTGATTTTTGGGATCAGAGGATAGTTTCTTGTGATTCTGGGGATAGTTTCTTGTGATTCTGGGGATCAGAGGATAGTTTCTAGGGATTCTGGTGATCCGAGGATAGTTTACTGTGATTCTGGGGATCAGAGGATAGTTTGTTGTGATTCTGGGAATCAGAGGTTAGTTTCTTGTGATTCTGGGGATCAGGGGATAGTTTCTTGTGATTCTGGGGATAGTTTCTTGTGATTCTGGGGATCAGAGGATAGTTTCTAGGGATTCTGGTGATCCGAGGATAGTTTACTGTGATTCTGGGGATCAGAGGATAGTTTGTTGTGATTCTGGGAATCAGAGGTTAGTTTCTTGTGATTCTGGGGATCAGGGGATAGTTTCTTTGATTCTGGGGATAGTTTCTTGTGATTCTGGGGATCAGGGGATAGTTTGTTGTGATTCTGGGAATCAGAGGTTAGTTTCTTGTGATTCTGGGGATCAGGGGATAGTTTCTTGTGATACTGGGGATAGTTTCTTGTGATTCTGGGGATCAGGGGATATGTCACGTACCTTACAGCGGAGTCTGAAATGACGAGGGCGGCCTCTTGCACGGTCCCGGTCCTAGCGTCCCTGGAGGTTGAGACAGGGTTGCTAGGGCGGCGGAAGGGTGCAGGTGCCTGCTGGCAGGATCAGAAGCCCAGAAGTCTTCGGAAGGAAGCTGAGGTGCTGATCCCTGGATGGATGCAGGAGAGGTCCAGCAGAGGAACTTGCAGGGTCACGGCAGACAGGAGTTGGCAACGTGCTGGCAACGAGGTACACAATCGGCAGGCAGAGACGTGGTCAGGGACTGGCGGAGGTTGGCAACAAACTGGCAGCGGGGTACCGAATCAGGAGACAGAGCCGTAGTCAGGAGTCCAAGCCGGGTTCAATACAGGAAGCAAGGCAGGCAGAAATGTAGGGGTGATCCGAGAGGGTAGTCAAGGCAAGCAGAGGTTCAAGATCAGGGTCAAGTAAACAAGGCAACAGCAAGGGTTCAGGAACGAGCTGAGACAATCCAGCATTGATGCTAGTCTGCTGATCGTTTAAATAGGGCGCCTTGCGCCGTGATTCGTTGGAGTGCGAGCGTGCACACGCTGACGTGCCCTCGTTCGTACGATCGCATCGCGTGCGTACCTAGTCCGGGGCTCGCTCATTCTTCCCGTACGTCCGGCTGGCACCCGGGAATGAGCGTTTGTGATGGTTCTCTGACATTGCCCCCTTCTTAAGGGCAGCCTCCGGATGCCCACCTGAGACCTCCTTTCCGAATGAGCACGATGAAAGGCTTGTATGAGTCTTGGGGCATGGAGGTTCGCTTCTGGTTCCCAGGAGTTTTCTTCTGGACCAAAACCCTTCCATTTAATTAAATATTGATTTTGTCCCCGCCTTCTCCTGCAATCTACAATGGTCTCAATTTCGAACTCTTCTTCCCCATCTACCATTATGGCCTCTGGGGGCCCTCTTTCACGACCAGGAAAGGGATTAACCACATCAGGCTTCAACAAGGAGGTATGAAACACAGGGTGAATCTTAAAGGAGTCGGGAAGTTCGAGCTCATAAGCCACTGGATTAATTTTTCTCTTGACCGGAAAGGGTCCTAGGTATTTAGGTCCCAATTTCCTGGATGGGCAGGTAAGTTTTAGATTCAAAGTTGACAGCCACACACGATCACCAACCTTCAAATCCAGTTCTCCCCTCCTCTTTCTATCAAAGAACCTCTTATTAACCTCTTGTGCTTTGGCAATGGTATCCTTTAACACCTGGTTATTGGTAGCAAAGAAATTTAATCTGTCCTGAACTGCAGGCAAAGGAGAGTCCGGAATCAATGTAGGCAAGAAGGAAGGATGAAACCAGTAGTTGGAGAAGAAGGGTGATTGGTTGGTGGCGGTATGAGCAGAGTTGTTAAATGCAAATTCTGCCAGCGGCAGAAGTGAGGCCCAATCTTCTTGGGAGAAGGAGGTGAAGCAACGCAGATATTGCTCCAGCGTTTGGTTGGTACGCTCAGTCTGTCCGTTGGACTGGGGATGATAAGCCGAAGAAAAGTTGAGTTTGATGCCCAGCGCTTCGCACAGTGCTTTCCAAAATCTTGAAGTAAACTGTACTCCTCGATCCGAGACGATGTCACTAGGGATTCCATGCAGTCTGACAACTTCTTTAACAAAGACTTTAGCAGTTTCAGTTGCTGATGGGGTCCCTTTCATAGGGATGAAATGTGACATTCTGGAGAGGCGGTCTGCCACTACAAAAATAGATGAGAACCCCTCTGATGGAGGGAGCTCTACGATAAAGTCCATTGCGATTTTATCCCAGGGTCTCTCAGGAATGGGTAGAGGTCTTAATAGTCCCCATGCTTTGTTCTTGCTGTTCTTGTTCCTGAGACAGATTGAACATGAGCCAACATATTTCCTGCAGTCCTTTGCTAAACTAGGCCACCAGAAATGTCTCTGGATCAAATCCATGGTTTTGTATCCCCCAAAATGGCCGGCTAGTGGGTAGTCATGACACACTTGTAGGATGGTAGCATGTAAATTCTGTGGTATGAAAATTTTATTACCCCGCCAATAGACCCCATCGTTCTCCTGAAGGTCTGTATCCGGAGACAGAGAGACTTCCCTGGATGCTTGACGGATCTGTGACATTAGGTCGGTTTGCATAAGTAGAAAATTTCCAGCCTGCAGGATAGTATCAGTTTGAGGTGGAACTTCAACTTCTGTAAACATACGCGATAACGCGTCAGGTTTCACATTCTTGGAGCCAGGCCGGTAGGTTATGTGGAAGTTAAAGCGTGAAAAGAAAAGAGCCCACCTTGCTTGTCTGGGCCTGAGACGTTTGGCGGTCCTGAGGTATTCCAAATTCTTGTGATCCGTGAAGATCAGTATTGGGTGTGTTGCTCCTTCCAAGAGGTACCGCCACTCTTCTAAAGCCAATTTGATTGCCAACAGTTCTCGGTCCCCCACATCATAGTTCCTCTCTGAAGGTCCCAACTTCTTTGAGAAGAAGGCCACAGGGTGCATTAGATTCTTGGGTCCTTGGCGCTGGGACAGGATGGCCCCTACGGCGCTTTCTGAGGCGTCCACCTCCAGGATGTATGGAAGAGCGGGGTCAGGGTGCTTTAATAACGGAGCTGAGGTAAAAAGTCCCTTTAACTTATCAAAAGCAGCTTGGGCTGCCTCTGTCCATTGAAAACGGTTCTGTTTCTTGGTGAGCTGGGTGATGGGCATGATGATACCAGAGAAGTTTTTAATGAACTTTCTGTAGAAATTAGAGAAGCCGATGAACCGTTGTACCCCTTTCTTATCAGTGGGAGGTGGCCAGGACGTTATGGCTGCGACTTTTTGAGGATCCATTGCCATACCTCCTGTAGAAATCACCAGTCCGAGGAAGTGGATGGTCTGTCGTTCGAATTCGCATTTCTCGGCCTTGGCATAGAGTCCATTCTGTCTTAGCCTCAGAAGGACTTGTTTCACATGGACACGGTGAAGATCTAGAGAGGCTGAGAAAACTAGGATATCGTCTAGGTAGACGATCATGAATAGATCTAGAAAGTCTCTGAATATATTATTCACAAAATGCTGGAAGGTTGCTGGAGCATTGCATAATCCGAAGGGCATGACGAGGTATTCAAAGTGGCCAAAACGAGTCCGGAAGGCCGTTTTCCACTCGTCTCCTTCCCTGACTCTGATCAGATTGTAAGCACCTCGTAAATCCAACTTGGTGAAGACTCTTGCAGAGCGGAGTCTCTGGAGCAATTCTGGAATCAGAGGCAAGGGGTAGCGATTTTTAACGGTGATCCGATTTAACTCTCTGTAATCCACACATGGACGGAGCGAATGGTCTTTCTTTTCAACAAAGAATATTCCTGCCCCGGCTGGTGATGTTGAGTGACGGATGAACCCCTTCTTGAGGTTCTCATTCACATAGTCTTTTAGGACTGCGAGTTCAGGCTCTGACAGAGGAAAGATCCTCCCAAATGGAATTTCTGCCCCTGGTAAAAGTTCAATCGGGCAATCGTAGGCCCGGTGCTGGGGAAGAGTATCGGCTTTCTGCTTGTCGAAAACATCCAAGAAATCATGGTACACGGATGGGACAAGGTCTTGGGATTCGGATACTGATTTGAGACACCCAATAACTGGAGCTGTGGTGTGGAGGATCTGGAGACAGTTTTTGAGACAGTAGGAGGATTGAAAGACTACCTGGCCGGTTGTCCAGTCTATCTGTGGGTTGTGTGCTTGCAACCATGGCATTCCTAAGATGATCGGAAAAAGTGGTGAGGATATAACGTCCAGGCACAACAGTTCTTGGTGATTGGGTAAGATGTCGGCAGGCAAAGGTTGGGTTTCTTGGATGATAGGCCCAGATTTGATGTTGGACCCATCAGCTAATCGGATGAACAGTTTATGTTGCTTCGATCGCAGCGGGATGTTGTGTTGCAGGGCAAAGGCACGGTCAATGAAGCAACTGCAGGCACCGGAGTCAATTATGGCCTGGATCTGAAGCACCCCTTCTGGAAGCTGTAGAGAAACAGGAACAGCAATGTGAGTCGTTCTTGCTAGAGTTAATGCATAACGATCAAGAAGAGGAGAGTCACACTTACGGGTCTTGTTGGGACACATATTGGCGTAATGACCGGCTTCCCCACAGTAGAGACAAAGATTATTCATACAACGGCGTTGTTTTTCTCCCGGAGTCAAGGGTGCACGAAGCAAACCCAACTGCATTGGTTCTGGAGGTTCAGTGGTAGGAACAGACAGTGGGGGTGTGGAGGTAGGTAGGCGACTGGGTACTCTGGGTAGCATCCACATGGGCCGATACTGGCTGGTCCTTTCAGATCTTCGCTCCCTCAGCCGGCGATCGATCTGAATGGACAGTTGAATTAGTGTTTCGAGGGAATCGGGGATCCCCACACGAGCTAGTTCATCCTTGAGTGCCTCCGAAAGCCCTAAACGGAACTGAAAACGGAGAGCGGCGTCGTTCCAATG
Source organism: Lithobates clamitans (assembly GCA_037952925.1). Taxonomy (NCBI): domain Eukaryota; kingdom Metazoa; phylum Chordata; class Amphibia; order Anura; family Ranidae; genus Lithobates; species Lithobates clamitans. The sequence goes on from JBBGZY010000597.1 coordinate 2,137,732, forward strand.
TGTTTCAGTACTCCACCGTTTAAAGTCTGTAACATAGTCCTCCACGGGCCTACGACCCTGTTGGAGGGTGTGGAGGCTGGCCTCGGCTGTGGTAGTACGCTGGGGATCATCATACAGTTTGGCCATTTCATCCAAAAAAGAGTCCATGGTACCCAGCAAGGGACTGGCTTGTTCCAGTAAATGATGGGCCCAGGTTTGAGGTTCTCCCTGCAGTAATGAAATGATGAACCCCACCTTGGTACTCTCCAAAGAAAAGGTGCGGGGCTGAAGCAAGAAGTACAAATGGCAGGCATTCCTGAAAGCACGGAATTTGCTGCGGTCACCCATAAACTTCTCCGGGGCAGGAACTCGTGGTTCTGGGGGTGGCACCACTACTGTGGGTGTAGAAACTGGAGTTGATGATGCAGGTGCTGTGGCCTGAGGTGCTGAGATGTTTGGAGAGGGAGATTCCACTCGTTGTTCAAGTCGCTGGTAGCCATCTTGCAGGCCCTGAACTGCTTGGGTGAGATTTGCGATCTGTTGACACAGAGCGTCCATAGCTGAGGCCCCCCTTTCAGACTCCATTTTGGCTGGATTGTACTGTCACGTACCTTACAGCGGAGTCTGAAATGACGAGGGTGGCCTCTTGCACGGTCCCGGTCCTAGCGTCCCTGGAGGTTGAGACAGGGTTGCTAGGGCGGCGGAAGGGTGCAGGTGCCTGCTGGCAGGATCAGAAGCCCAGAAGTCTTCGGAAGGAAGCTGAGGTGCTGATCCCTGGATGGACGCAGGAGAGGTCCAGCAGAGGAACTTGCAGGGTCACGGCAGGCAGGAGTTGGCAACGTGCTGGCAACGAGGTACACAATCGGCAGGCAGAGACGTGGTCAGGGACTGGCGGAGGTTGGCAACAAACTGGCAGCGGGGTACCGAATCAGGAGACAGAGCCGTAGTCAGGAGTCCAAGCCGGGTTCAATACAGGAAGCAAGGCAGGCAGAGATGTAGGGGTGATCCGAGAGGGTAGTCAAGGCAAGCAGAGGTTCAAGATCAGGGTCAAGTAAACAAGGCAACAGCAAGGGTTCAGGAACGAGACAATCCAGCATTGATGCTAGTCTGCTGATCGTTTAAATAGGGCGCCTTGCGCCGTGATTCGTTGGAGTGCGAGCGTGCACACGCTGACGTGCCCTCGTTCGTACGATCGCATCGCTTGCGTACCTAGTCCGGGGCTCGCTCGTTCTTCCCGTACGTCCGGCTGGCACCCGGGAATGAGCGTTTGTGATGGTTCTCTGACACTTACCTCTGATCCCCAGAATCACAAGAAACTATCCACTGATCCCCAGAATCACAAGAAACTTACCTCTGATCCCCAGAATCACAAGAAACTTACCTCTGATCCCCAGAATCACAAGAAACTATCCCCAGAATCACAAGAAACTATCCACTGATCCCCAGAATCACAAGAAACTAACCTCTGATCCCCAGAATCACAAATAACTGTCACCTGATCCCCAGAATCACAAGAAACTAACCTCTGATCCCCAGTATCACAAGAAACTATCCTCTGATCCCCAGAATCACAAGAAACGAACCCCTGATCCCCAGAATCACAAGAAACTAACCTCTGATCCCCAGAATCACAAATAACTATCACCTGATCCCCAGAATCACAAGAAACTATCCTCTGATTCCCAGAATCACAAGAAACTATCCCCAGAATCACAAGAAACTAACCTCTAAACCCCAGAATCACAAATAACTATCACCTGATACCCAGAATCACAAGAAACTATCCCCAGAATCACAAGAAACTATCTACTGATCCCCAGAATCACAAGAAACTATCCTCTGATCCCCAGAATCACAAGAAACTATCCATTGATCCCCAGAATCACAAATAACTATCACCTGATCCCCAGAATCACGAGAAACTATCCTCTGATCCCCAGAACCACAAGAAACTATCCCCAGAATCACAAGAAACTATCCACTGATCCCCGGAATCACAAATAACTATCACCTGATCCCCAGAATCACAATAAATTATCCTCTGATCTCCAGAATCACAAGAAACTATCCCCTGATCCCCAGAATCACAAGAAACTAACCTCTGATCCCCAGAATCACAAATAACTATCACCTGATCCCCAGAATCACAAGAAACTATCTACTGATCCCCAGAATCACAAGAAACTATCCTCTGACCCCCAGAATCACAAGAAACTATCCTCTGAACCCCGGAATCCCAAGAAACTAACCTCAGATCCCCAGAATCACAATAAACTAACCTTTGATCCCCAGAATCACAAGAAATGAATCCCTGATCCCCAGAATCACAAGAAACTATCCCCTGATCCCCAGAATCACAAGAAACTATCCACAGAATCACAAGAAACTATCCTCTGATCACAAAAATCACAAGAAACTATCCTCTGATCCCCAGAATCACAAGAAACTAACCTCTGATTCCCAGAATCACAACAAACTATCCTCTAATCCCCAGAATCACAGTAAACTATCCTCGGATCACCAGAATCCCTAGAAACTATCCTCTGATCCCCAGAATCACAAGAAACTATCCCCAGAATGACAAGAAACTATCCCCTGATCCCCAGAATCACAAGAAACTATCCCCAGAATCACAAGAAACTATCCCCTGATCCCCAGAATCACAAGAAACTAACCTCTGATTCCCAGAATCACAACAAACTATCCTCTGATCCCCAGAATCACAGTAAACTATCCTCGGATCACCAGAATCCCTAGAAACTATCCTCTGATCCCCAGAATCACAAGAAACTATCCCCAGAATCACAAGAAACTGTCCCCTGATCCCCAGAATTACAAGAAACTAACCTCTGATTCCCAGAATCACAACAAACTATCCTCTGATCCCCAGAATCACAGTAAACTATCCTCGGATCACCAGAATCCCTAGAAACTATCCTCTGATCCCCAGAATCACAAGAAACTATCCCCAGAATCACAAGAAACTATCCTCTGATCCCAAAAATCACAAGAAACTAACCTCTGATCCCCAGTATCACAAGAAACTATCCTCTGATCCCCAGAATCACAAGAAACGAACCCCTGATCCCCAGAATCACAAGAAACTAACCTCTGATCCCCAGAATCACAAATAACTATCACCTGATCCCCAGAATCACAAGAAACTATCCTCTGATTCCCAGAATCACAAGAAACTATCCCCAGAATCACAAGAAACTATCTACTGATCCCCAGAATCACAAGAAACTAACCTCTGATCCCCAGAATCACAAATAACTATCACCTGATCCCCAGAATCACAAGAAACTATCCCCAGAATCACAAGAAACTATCTAATGATCCCCAGAATCACAAGAAACTATCCTCTGATCCCCAGAATCACAAGAAACTATCCATTGATCCCCAGAATCACAAATAACTATCACCTGATCCCCAGAATCACAAGAAACTATCCTCTTATCCCCAGAACCACAAGAAACTATCCCCAGAATCACAAGAAACTATCCACTGATCCCCGGAATCACAAATAACTATCACCTGATCCCCAGAATCACAATAAATTATCCTCTGATCTCCAGAATCACAAGAAACTAACCTCTGATCCCCAGAATCACAAGAAACTAACCTCTGATCCCCAGAATCACAAATAACTATCACCTGATCCCCAGAATCACAAGAAACTATCCCCAGAATCACAAGAAACTATCTACTGATCCCCAGAATCACAAGAAACTATCCTCTGATCCCCAGAATCACAAGAAACTATCCATTGATCCCCAGAATCACAAATAACTATCACCTGATCCCCAGAATCACAAGAAACTATCCTCTGATCCCCAGAACCACAAGAAACTATCCCCAGAATCACAAGAAACTATCCACTGATCCCCGGAATCACAAATAACGATCACCTGATCCCCAGAATCACAATAAATTATCCTCTGATCTCCAGAATCACAAGAAACTAACCTCTGATGCCCGGAATCACAAGAAACTAACCTTTGATCCCCAGAATCACAAATAACTATAACCTGACCCCCAGAATCACAAGAAACTATCCTCTGAACCCCGGAATCCCAAGAAACTAACCTCAGATCCCCAGAATCACAATAAACTAACCTTTGATCCCCAGAATCACAAGAAATGAATCCCTGATCCCCAGAATCACAAGAAACTATCCCCTGATCCCCAGAATCACAAGAAACTATCCCCAGAATCACAAGAAACTATCCTCTGATCCCAAAAATCACAAGAAACTATCCTCTGATCCCCAGAATCACAAGAAACTAACCTCTGATTCCCAGAATCACATCAAACTATCCTCTGATCCCCAGAATCACAGTAAACTATCCTCGGATCACCAGAATCCCTAGAAACTATCCTCTGATCCCCAGAATCACAAGAAACTATCCCCAGAATGACAAGAAACTATCCCCTGATCCCCAGAATCACAAGAAACTATCCCCAGAATGACAAGAAACTATCCCCTGATCCCCAGAATCACAAGAAACTAACCTCTGATTCCCAGAATCACAACAAACTATCCTCTGATCCCCAGAATCACAGTAAACTATCCTCGGATCACCAGAATCCCTAGAAACTATCCTCTGATCCCCAGAATCACAAGAAACTATCCCCAGAATGACAAGAAACTATCCTGTCAGAGAACCATCACAAACGCTCGTTCCCGGGTGCCAGCCGGACGTACGGGAAGAACGAGCGAGCCCCGGACTAGGTACGCACGCGATGCGATCGTACGAACGAGGGCACGTCAGCGTGTGCACGCTCGCACTCCAACGAATCACGGCGCAAGGCGCCCTATTTAAACGATCAGCAGACTAGCATCAATGCTGGATTGTCTCAGCTCGTTCCTGAACCCTTGCTGTTGCCTTGTTTACTTGACCCTGATCTTGAACCTCTGCTTGCCTTGACTACCCTCTAGGATCACCCCTACATCTCTGCCTGCCTTGCTTCCTGTATTGAACCCGGCTTGGACTCCTGACTACGGCTCTGTCTCCTGATTCGGTACCCCGCTGCCAGTTTGTTGCCAACCTCCGCCAGTCCCTGACCACGTCTCTGCCTGCCGATTGTGTACCTCGTTGCCAGCACGTTGCCAACTCCTGCCTGCCGTGACCCTGCAAGTTCCTCTGCTGGACCTCTCCTGCATCCATCCAGGGATCAGCATCTCAGCTTCCTTCCGAAGACTTCTGGGCTTCTGATCCTGCCAGCAGGCACCTGCACCCTTCCGCCGCCCTAGCAACCCTGTCTCAACCTCCAGGGACGCTAGGACCGGGACCGTGCAAGAGGCCGCCCTCGTCATTTCAGACTCCGCTGTAAGGTACGTGACAGTAAGTTTCTTGTGATTCTGGGGATCAGTGGATAGTTTCTTGTGATTCTGGGGATCAGTGGATAGTTTCTTGTGATTCTGGGGATCAGTGGATAGTTTCTTGTGATTCTTGCTATCAGGGGAAATTATTTGTGATTCCAGGGATCAGGTTCCAGCGGACAAGTTACAGACAAAGTGGGCAGCATCGTGGCTTAGTGGCAAGCTCTTATGCCTTTCAGCACTGGGGTCCTTGGTTAATATCACCGCCAAGACACCATCTGCATACAATTTGCATGTTCTTCCTATGCTTGCTTGGGCTTCCTCTGTGTAGATTTTCTTTCACACTCCAAAGTCATGGTGGTAAATTAATTGACTCCTGTGTAAGGGCTCATTTACATTAGTGGCAGCATTTGCCGCACCTTGGAAAAGTGATCAGCGGTGGATCGCTTGATTGAGAAGCAATATGTTTCTTCTTCACCTCTTCAGTTAACGTTTAAAAGCCCGCTCCAATCACAAGCACATGGTTTGCGGTGGCTCCCTCCTTCACTTGCATGGGTTACATTGGGTGGCATTATTGGCAGCCGAACGCAATGGGATATCATTTTTACTGCAGCCGTGGCATGTATACAACATCTTCCAGCTGATGTTTTGAATTTAGGGGTGCAGTCAGAGGCAGTAAAACCGTAGCTTCACCACCTATTTTTACTGGCCCCGAATGTGAATGAGCCCTAAGTGTGCATGCCAATCCCAAGCCAAGCAAATGGTAGTGTTGAGGAAAAACCTGGCAATCAACCATGTAAAAGAAAACTTTACAGAAAAGACTTTCAAGCATATTAGACATGGTACCCAGCGAGCTGGCTCCTAGTCTGAAACAACTGAATGGATGTATACATATATACATACATATAAGAAAAGTACGGTATCTATAGCAACCAGTCTAAATTGATCATTAATTGGACCCCAGAATTCAATAAAACTGGAGCATACCTTATAGCATCATATCTTATGGAAGGTTTCCGATTGCAAGTTAGTTAGCAAGTTCTTTAGTAGTTAGTGCCCAGGTACCTCCTATATGTTATCCTGGTTTCCCTGTTTATAATCAGCTGCATCATTGCTGCAGTTTATTTGATTCTTGAATGCGCTGATTATTTCCCTGGTAATCTTATCAATGTGAATAGAGGAAAGTTTTCTACGTTGATAAATGTGCCAAATTGATTTACCAATTGCTATTGGTTCCAGGATGACAGTCTAATATATATATTTTTTTAAATGTTATGCCGTATATTGTTTTGTTTTCATTTCGTGCAGATCAGATTCCTGTTCTTCCCAAAAAATCCAAAAGGGGTCTATTTAAAAAAAAAAAAAAACAAGTGTTGTAAAAATATATCAGCATTCAGGCAAAAGTTGTGCAAAATATGTCAACTGCAGGCAGTCCTTTTTGTTCCCATGGCAAATTGAAAGTAATAAGAATGTGTTACCTAGTATTTGTGTTATTGTATACATTTCTGTTGAATATAAACAGTACTAGATGAAATATATCCACTTCAGCTCTGGAAGGTTTTACCCCTTTCATGACCAGGCCATTTTTTGCTATTTAGCACTGTACTGCTTTAACTGGTAATTGCGCGGTCATGCAACGCTGTACCCAAACTTAATTTTTGTTATTTTTTTCACACAAATAGAGCTTTCTTTTGGTGGTATTTGATCACCACTTGGCTTTTTCTTTTTTATCATATAAAACAAAATAAAGACTGAAAATTTTGAAGAAAAAAAAAAACAATAATTTTTACTTTCTGCTATAAAACATATACAATAATAAAAAAAAAAAATAGGAAAAATGTGTTCTGCTACAAGTCTTTGGAAAAAAAAACAGTAAGTGTAAGTAGTGGTATTTGATCTCCAATGGGTTTTTTTTTTTTTTTGTGCTGTAGCCTCCCTGGTGGTATGATTATGTCAGGTTTTGAATCTTAAAGTGGTACATTGTTTTATAGAAATTTGGTGCTTGGTGTTTTATATTGTAGGCCTGTAATTATTTTTTTTTTAACAAGAAAAGGCCTGTAATTCTTAGTAATAACACACTTAAATCTGTCCAAACAAGAGTCTAGTAGACATCCCGGGTATGATAAAGTTAACTATAAATAATTATAAAAAATAATAATATAATAATAAATATAAAAAAATATATAGTAATAAAATGAATTTCCCCCACGATTCACTATCGCTCAATTCTGCAAGTGTTCTAATTTAAAGCGGGGTTCCACCCAAATTTTGAACAATATCTGTATGTATTCTCTTCCTTGCCTAGATGCTGACATGCCGTTTAAAAAAATTTAAATCGCCGTAATTACCTTTTATTTTTCTATTCTTCTTTGCACTTCCTGGTTCTCCTCCCGTGGGAGTAGGCGTGTTTCTAGCCTCTCCCAGACTCTTGGGAGCTAGTCTCAGGCTTCCCAGGATGCCACTGAGCATGTGCGGGAACGAGCGGTGAATGCTGGGAGCACAGCATTCACCACATCCAGGAAATAAATGCTTGTGGGCTTCAAATGCCCACAATGAAGATGGAAACCGCCTGCAGTGAATAATATAAGTTATTCTTTCCGACTAAATCTGACACAGGCGGACATATTACACACAATATGTGAGTATGTAATGCTGAGAAGAAAAGTTTGTGAATGAACTCAAAAAAAAAAAAACGATAGATAGGTGGACCCCCGCTTTAATATCGCTGTTTTGTAGCTGGTCTAAAACCACTTTTGACGTAAAGGGACACTTTTTGGTTGCCATGGACAATCTCAAATTTCCAGGCAGAAAGAACAGTATATATAATATAAAAAGGCATGCAGGGCACTGGACAAAGCACTAGGGACAAAGGGGAGGTGAAATGATTTGATACAGTAATGTAATCTGTAAGATTACAGTGTACTGTTTGTGTTATGTTTTTTGTACTTTTTGAATTTGCCGCCGACATCCGCCCTCATGCGTAGCGACGCTCGCAGGGAACGGAACCCGGAACACAGAGCATCGAGCGGATTATCCGGTGGAGGACACTGCGGGGGGGACATCACAGGATCCTGGTGACAAGGTAAGTACGCTGTACCATGATTCTGCAATTCAATCCTGAGTGTGGCTCGAGGTTACCGTTAATGATACTGAAATTTAACCTTGATCCACACTCGGGAATACCGCCAGGAGGGTTAAAAGATTAAAGCGGAGTTCTGCTTAAAAAAAAAAATTAAAGTCAGCAGCTACAAATACTGCAGCTGATGACTTTTAATAATCGGACATTTACCTGTCCCAGGGTCCAGCGATGCGGGGGAACGAAGCCCCGCTCGTCTCCCCCTCCTTTCCGTGGCCGGAATTGTCACTGTGGGTGCCTGGCTGTGGCCTCACAGCCGGGCACGCACTGCACATGCGCGAGCCGCGCTGTGACTTGCCGGGCAATCATCTGGGACCTGTGACGTGTCCCAGATGATTGCCGAGAGGGAGTGGGGGAGAGGTGATCTTCCTTCCATCGCCGCTGGTGCGCCAGGAGGAAGTAGGAGCTGGGATCCTCTAAAAAGAGGGTTTCCACCCGCCCCCCCAAAAAAATGACATGCCAAATGTGGCATGTCAGGGGGTCCCCTTCCCTTTTTGGGTGGAACTCCGCTTTAAGACTGGAAGTTTGGGGGGGGGGGGGGACTATATTTTTTTACTTTGTTATAAAACCTCCAATAAAAAAAAAAAAATCTAATTTCTTCATAAATTTAGGCCAACATGTATTCTGTGGTAAAAAAAATCCCATTAGGTGTATATTGATTGGTTTGCATGAAAGCTATAGCGTCTGCAAACTATATATATATATATAGTATATATAGGATTTTTTTTTTTAATAGTAATGTCGGTGATCAGCGACTTATAATGGGACTGCGATAGTGTGACGGCCAATCTGACACTAACTGGCTAACTGCCACTGACATCATCAGTGACACTAATACAGAGATCAGTGATAATACTATACACTGTCACTGTACTAATGACACTGGCTGGGGAAGATTGAACATCAGGGGAGATCAAGGGGTTAAACAACGTGTAATGTTTGTAATGTGTGCTGGTTTTTTTTTAAAGATCTCTCTGTTTCTTATCCCTGCAAAGAGAGATCGCTCCCTTGGTACAGAGCCCTGTGTTTATTGTTAACACAGGGCTCTGGGCTGTGATTGGACACAGCCAATCAGCAGGTCCTGGCCATGAATCATTGGCCGGGATCCTTTGACAAACTCCCGCTGTGCAAGATCACGTGCGCATGCGCGCACCCTAAACCCAGAAGCAGGCAACGATGTACCAGTGCGCCACTTTGCCTGCATGGGCCACCCGTACACAGTACATTGCAGGCGGGCGGTCCTTAAGTGGACATTCTAAGTTTTCAAGTATATTTAATCCTAAGGTAAAATACTATAAGGACATTTGATTTTGCCCCATTTGCACAACATCCACAGCTTTATTAGTGCACGAATGCTGGTTAAATCACACAGAATAAATGTAGTTTTGCTGGGCGATTTTTTATGCAATTTTTTTTTGTTTTTATAAACTGACGTCTACGTAAAGAAGTCTGAAAATAGGCAATAGGCTGGGATACGGCGTCCTCCATAGCTCAGATCTTTGCAGCAGATCCAGCAAACATGGCTGACGTCTGGGCTGGCAAGGTAACACCTGTTGCATGATGGGAGCTGCTAGCGCCAATAACTGCTTGTCGGGCTGATAGGGCTCTGGTGCCAGAACTGGAGTTTTAGTGAGTTTCTTCTAATTTATAATCTGCACATAAATGAATGAGCTTGGACCCTCGCGCTCATGTTAATGTATTAAAGCACCTCAAGGGTTGCATTACTATTAGTTAATCTGGCGCTTCTGGACCTATTGCCATGGAAACCTAATAATGACATTTATTTCTGCACCAGTTCTTATAATGACTAATTATTAAGTACAGATAAGGTCACATCCGCAGGGGCTGAAGACAGATACTTCTAACACTCCGAATATTTGGTGAGGTTTTACTTGTGCTTCCAGGCGATCTTTAGAAAGGCCTTAACACCACAAAAAAAAAGCGTGGAAATGAAAACGCTTTGTGCCGCTTGCTTGATCCAATTACTCCCTCTCCTCCAGTCATCCCCAGGGACCCAAACTTGTTTGTTACAGCGCTCCTATCTATTATTAATCTTTAGGTAGTTAGCCGAATCATTTGCACTGTTCATTAACGCAAATCACCTTATGGATTTCTAAACAGCATCCGCAGCTCAGCTAATGAGCCCCAGCAGTGACAGCCCGGGGAGGCCGAGCAGAATTAAGGCCTGTGTAAAAATCAGAAGCCGCCCGCTTCTCATTTTTGTCAGACCGCCACAGTCAGGGGCTTCGCATCTTGTGCGCCCACCACTGCTTGTAACAGGTGGAGGAGGATGGCACGCTCCCCCCGTTCCAATATCGTACCACATATAGACAGTGTAGATAGAACGCTATTTTACCACTTCTGGAAATAAATCTGCGGCACACGTCAGCCAGACGAAAACAAGGACCAAACCAAAAGGTGAACGAGTCCAAGATGCCTTTAACTGTTCATCGTTTGATCACAATAAAAACAACCAAGGCATTTCGGGGGGGGGGGGGGGGGGGGCAACAGAATATTAGCCAATTGCATCGTTATACTTCCAATCTAAAAGAAGATTTTGTAGCAGATCAAATTTAAATTTGGTTATAGTTTGCTCTAACCCATTCAAGGCCTCCTTCCACTTTTCTAAATCCAAATAAAGGGGAGTTTTGTTGCCAATTTGGCACCTGTATTTTTACGTCTATATTTTGGGGTTGATTTACTAAAGGCAAATAGACTGTGCGCTTTGCAGGTGCAGTTGCTCCAGAGCCTAGTAAATGAAGGGGAGCTCTGCTGACTTCCATCATCCAATCATGCACAAGCAAAAATTCTGTTTTATTATTTTCCTTGCATGATTTGGGTGTTCTTTGCAAAGTGAAGCTTCACCTCATTTGCCAAGCTCTGGAGCAGCTGCAGTTGCAGAGTGCGCAATCTATTTGCCTTTAGTAAATCCACTCCATTGAGTTGTGTCTGAGTATGCATTGAGGGAAGCCTGTGTGTTCGAGAGCTGCCTTACCAGAGCCACTGAGCTTCTTTGTAAAATTTTCTTGGTTGGAACCTTTTGAACACACATTGAAATCACAGTGCCCTTTAAACCAAAACTACACTCTCTCAATCAGCACTGACTATTTTGAATCCTAAGGCCCACCAGTGGACCAATCGGGTCTGCCTGTGAGTTTTTCAGGCGGACCCGATCTGACCACTTATTGTTCTCTATGGGGCAGCGGATGTCAGTGGACATGTGTCCTCTAATACCCGCCGGGCATTCGATCCAATAAAATTTGAAAAAAATGGACATATGGCAATACGTTTGCCATCCGTCCAGCGCCTCAGATCGGATGACAACCGGATGGAAACGAACTGCATAGAGGAGAGTGAGCTGTGTCTAAGTAGAGCAGACACGGATCTGTCATCCGCCTGCTAAGCGGGGATCAGCGGAGAGTTCCCCCGCTGAGCAGGCAGATTCCGCTTGGATTGATCCCCTCCATCTGAAAGGGGCCTTTTGCTGCTAGCATTAGTAAATAGATATTATATGAAGTATATCATATTCAATTGATTTAAACGTTTTCTTTTTTTTTACATTTCTTCAGTTACTTTCTGGTTTTCAGGCCTAAGCAAATTATGTCATACATCCCAGGAGTCTTCAAGAGGGGTTTTTTCAGCTAAACACAATCTCTTGCCTGCATGCCTAGACTAAGGACAGACGGATTCCAGGAAGTAAATGCTGCATGAATCATCTTCCCTTACTCATAAAGGTTAGGGGGTATGTTTTTCAAAGTGATTTCTCAACAAAATAAAGCATGGAGACATAGGTGGACCGGTGAGTTTGCTTTGAATATTAAAATTAAATGAATAGTGTTTTTTTTGGTTTGTGTTTCTCAGATGCAGTGTAAGTCTGCTTTGTAAGTGGCTTTCTGGAACACACAGCCAGTTCTGGTTTGTTAATATATTTCTAACATACATTATAATTGAGATTTGATTACCATTTATTGGTTAGAAGTTCTCCTGGGGTAATATAATGACAGGACATGGCAGGTCACCAAAGGGCAGGACACCAAAGCACAGTCCCTGACTGTATTCTGTATGCAGGGTGATTTGTGTATATACTACAGGTGGGCTGTGATATATAATATTAGGTGTAGATCCTGGGGTCTGTATTCTACATGGACTCTGCAGATTGCCCAGGGAATGTATGTCGTTTAGGTTTTATGTGTGTATATAGTACACGTGTGCTGTATACAGTGTGATATATAATAACACGGGTTGCAGGAAAGAAAATCGCTCAATTCCACCATCAACACAGTCTGTGTTGATGGGGCAGTGCCTGCCGCGGAGCTATTGTGCTCTCCTGGCGGGGGGGTGCGCGGGAGCCGTTCCTACCTGGAGAACACGGTGATTATTGCTAGTGGCTGTAGCTGCTGGCGATAATTGCATTCTACAAATCTGACATGCTGGTTGTACCTATGTCGATCGATGGATTGACTTGGGTACAATCAGCCTGCCCATACATGGTTCAAATCTCGGCCGGTTCGTGCCCAGCCAAGATTTTAACCAGCCAAGATTTGAACTGCTTATGGCTGGCTTAATCAGAATGTAGATCCTAAAGGTCTGTATTCTGTGTGTATATAGTACAGGTGAGTTGTATACAGTTTAATATATAATAATAGTAATCTGAATGTAGATCCTAGAGGTGTGTATTCTGTATGGACTCTGCAGGGTGTCCGATGCACGTACAGTATATAGTTCAGGTGGGATATATAATAATAACCTGGGTGTAGATACAGGGGGTCTGTATGGACTCTGCAGTGTGTGTATATAGTACAGGTAAGTTGTATACAGTGTGATATATAATAATAATAATCTGTGTGTAGATCCTGGGGTTCTGTATAGACTCTGGTTAGTGTCTGGTGTGTGTGTATATAGTACAGGTGGGCTGTATAGGATGTGATATATATTTATGTTAATTTAGTATTTTGTACCTGGCTTTGCAGGCCTGGAAATGAGCCTGGGAGCCAATTTTATAATTTATTTAGAGAGATTTAACTTGTGGTTAAGCTGCTCATAGATTTGGCTGCAGCTTCTCACTGGAGCTTGGTTCCGTCACTGCACAATCCTCGCAGTGTTATCTCACGTCCAACATGGCCGCCTATGCATCTCTTACAGTGCTCATACAAAGACCCTTTCACGGCAGAGAAGAGCTGGAACACACACACATGTCTGCCGATGCTGCAGGATTTCATGACTTACCTTTGTGAACCAACCACCAGAGTACACAAGAGCTACGCCAAGGGTCTGCCTGCCCCCTGCAGACACAGTCGATACCGCGCAAGTTATTTATTTAACTAATGGAAAAGCTAAACGTCTTTAAAATAAACCCGAACTATTTGAAGTGTGCAGACGTTAATACTTTTCCTGGCCTTATCTAAGATTTTGTTATGCTTACATCAGACAAAAAATAATTGAAAAACAAAATAGAAGTGCAGATGTGAGGCAGAATACAAAGTCATTTACACGCCGGATAAGAGATTCCACTTTCCAGGTCTGTGATACGGAGTGTCTCCTGCCCAGGGAGCCAAGCATGGCGGGATATAAGAGCACCGTTACAGGTCGCAGCTGCTGGGGACATGATGGGACGTGGTGTCAGGAGAGGTGACAATTTCCAGCTGCTTTAATTATGTCAGATCTATAGTGAGAACAGCTCAGGACCAGAACGCGGACAGCGCACAAAGAATGGAGATGTCAATTTTTACCTGGCAGAACAGCATAGATGGAAATATTTCAGTGTTGGGAACAAATAAATAGAGTAGTTCAAACTTTGGAATTAAGCTTGGTATAGATTAAAGGGGCCCCTCTCCAGATTAAAAGCGGAGTTTCGCCAGATTTTTTTTTTTTTTTAAAAGTCAGCAGCTACAAATACTGCAGCTGCTGACTTTTAAAATAAGGACACTTACCTGTCCATGGCGCCCCCGATGTCGGCACCCGAAGCCAATCTCTCCCTCGGCTCTCTCCCTCGGGTGCTGCTGCCGCCATCTTCGGTAAGGGAATCAGGAAGTGAAGCCTTGCGGCTTCTCTTCCTGGTTCCCTACTGCGCATGCGCGACTCGCAATGCGCTATCCCACTAGTCCCTCCTGTCTTCTAGGACCTGTGTGTCACCCAGAAGACGGGGGGGGGGGGCGAGAAGTGGTGTAGATACCCATGGGTGGCTCGGGTATCTATGCCCGGAAGTGGGAGCAAAATAACTGTATTAGACAGGTATCTGCTCCCCCCTCCCTCCTGAAAGGTGCCAAATGTGACACCGGAGGGGGGGAGGATTTCAAAATGCGGAAGTTCCACTTTTAGGTGGAACTCCACTTTAAGAATGAAAAAACCCTAACACTAATGCCTCTCATTGACTGTTAAAGTAGAATTAAAGACAATCTTTTTCATTTTGGAAAGAGTACAGAAGGGATATAACCCCGTCCACTTTATTTGATATCTGTGTCCAATTGTGTAGGTTTCGCTTCACTTCCTGTCCCATAGCCAAAACAGGAAGTGAGGGGAAATCCCTAAAACTGAGAGAATCCCTGGTTGTCACCAGAACTAATGTTCCCACTGGAACTGAGGGAACTGAAAACATGACGTATAGAGAGGGTGACCATGCAGTGAGCATGACATAAATAGAGAGGATGAAGGTGTTCTAATCCCTTTCCATTCCATCCAAAAAAAATAGTCTTTAGTTTTGCGTAAAGCCCCATACACACTATCAGATTTTCTGCTGATTTTTTCCTTCAGATTTACCAAAACCATATAATATGAGGTCAAACCTTAAGAGTTTCAATTTGTATGCAATCGGGCAGGCCCTTGCACTACATGGTTTTGGTAAATCTGAAGACAAAAATCAGCAGAAAATCTGATAGTGTGTATGGGGCTTAAGTCAACGTTAACCAACGGCCATAAGTATGAGGACACCTGACCATCATATCTACATGTGGCTATATATACTGTATATGGACACCTGACCATATACAGTATGGCCAAAAATTTGTAGACCCTCCTCCAAATGAATTCCAGTGTTTTCAATGAAGAGGACTGTTAATTCTATAGAATACAAAGACATTTTAGACAATTGTGCCCTTCCATTCTTGTGGTAATAGTGTGAGGGCCCTTTTTTTCCCAGCATAGTTGTGACCCTGTGAACAAAGCCAGCTCCATAAAGACTTGGTTTGACCTGTTTTGTGTAGAGGACCTGAAGTGGTCCTTGTTTTTAATAGCTGACATAGGTGCAGCCATATTGTTCTCCTGTGACTCACGCTACAATAATCTAATAATTTCCAAGCAAATTAATTGGCTGTATTCTCAGAACATGCTGCATCCTGCCTTTCATCATTATCAGTGTTAGCAGAAAGTGTAGAAATTATGTCGTTATCGCAAATCCGAACATTTTTTTCTAATGATTTTCTATCCATGTATGGCCAGCTTAAAACGGAGCTCCACCAAAAAAAAGGAAAGCGCCGCTTGTTCGCACCCTCCCCCCATTTGGGAGGAGCAGGTACCTGGTTTTGACAGGTACCCACTCCCACTTCCTGGTAATAATGCCGCACGATGATCTAGATCATGTCCGGCCCCTCCTCTTTCCCCTTCGCTGCCTTCTGGGACTTGTGTGTGTCCTAGAAGATGGCGGGACCATTCAGAAAGTGCAGCACGACGGCTGTGAGGCCTGAAGGCTTCACTATCGGTTTCCCTTACATGAAATGCTGCTGCCTGCACTCGAAGCCAATGGACGAATCGGCTTGAGGTGCCAACATCGTGGGATCCCAGGACAGGCGAGTGTCCTTATATTAAAAGTTAGCAGCTACAGTATTTGTAGCTTTTGACTTTTACTTTTTTTTTTCCCAGACTAGAATTCCGCTTTAAGTGATTCACTATTTATCAGCTGATTAAATCAACGACTTGCCATCCGCCTCATAGCAGATTTACTGCTACAAGGCAGCGCTCCTGTGCAGAATCAGGTGTATATATATATATATATATATATATATATATATATATATATATATATATATATATATGTGATTCTGCACTTCCTCCTAGGGTGCGCGCCGGCAGTGGTCCGCTTTTGCTGTGATTATTCAGATCTGCAGGTGCCGGGCACTGGATGTCCACCGGCATCCGCCAATCATGTGTGAAACACACAGAGCCGAGATCTGCCTATGTAAACAAGGCAGATCTCCGTTCTGACAGGAGAGAAGGGATGGATTTTGTGTCCCTGAAAAGCAGGGAATAAAATCCATCTCTTCACCTAGAAAAATTAACACATTCAGTACACAAAAACACTGGATGTTTAACCCCTTCCCAGCGAGTCATTAGTGCAGTGACAGTGCATATTTTTAGCACTAATCACTGTACTTGTGTCACTGGTTCCTGCAAAGTGTCAGTTAGTGTCCGATTGTACACTGCAATATTGCAATCCCTCTATAAGTCATTGATCGTTGCCATTACTAGTATAAAAAAAAAATATATATATATATATATATATATATATATATATATATATATATATAGAAAGATTTCAAAAATATATCCTATAGTTTGTAGACGCTATAGCTTTCGGTAAAACAATCAATATACGGTTATTGGGATTTTTTTTAACCAAAAATATGTAGCAGAATACATATTGGTCTAAATCGATGAAGACATTTGATTTTTTTAAAAATTTATTGGATGTGTTTTATAGCAGATAGTAAAAAATATTGAATATTGTTTGTTTTTTTTGTTTTTTTTTTGTTTTTTTCCAAAATTGTTTGCTTTTTTTGTTTATAGTGCAAAAAAAATAAAAAAACACAGAGGTGATTAAATACCACCAAAAGAAAGCTCTATTTATGGGGAAAAAATTGAATACATTTTATTTGGGAACAGCGTTGTATGACCGTGCAATTTTCAGTTAAAGTAACACAGTGTACTCGGCACTGCGAGGCCCAGATGTTGTTAAAATTCTGCTTTAGCATAAATAAAAAAACTTTTGAAAGTTAAAGTAACGCAGTGCCGTATCACAAAAAACGTCCTGGTCATAACGGGGGTAAATCTTCCGGAGGTCAAGTGGTTAATTGAACATACAATTTTTATATACACATTTGTTTTTTTTCTATCAGACAAGTTAGGTAGTAAATGATATAAGCTTTGCACTCTCTGGAAAGCATGTGTGTTGTTCTTTAGTTTATATGTCATTGTGAGTTGTGTTTTCTCCCGGGTCCCCCCCTATATTTTGTGATAAGGCGTCCAGTCATTATCAGGAGAGTGTGATGTGTAAATTTACTTTCCTCTCCATTATCCTTTGACAGAAGGCTCACTGAGCTCTACCAGTGTTTTGGTTGTAGTTATGGGGATTTATGTGATGAGGTTTTATTGCATTTCATGAAATCTTTGTTTTTCTCATCATGTGACTTTGAAGAGGGTGTTATACCCTCAGGGACTGGCAGCAGTCCAGCCAAAGGGCACAAGACTGACAGAGCGAGGTGAGGCACGGCAGCTGCCCAATCAGGCTGAAAACAGGAACTTTCATCAGCTCCGCTCTGACATGTCCAGCTGACAGCCTCCTCCCCCCCGCTTCTGATGACAGTTCAGCCAATGACATGGAGACCTCAGAGAGCAGCAGAGGAGTGAGTGGCGCTCCCCATAGACTGGGTCACTGTTCTATCATGTGAGACCTGCAGCTGCACTTTGTGTCCATCGTTGGGTGAATGTGTGTATTTAGAAGTTCTACAAGCCAGCAATAACTTCTGGTTAAATGGTACATACACATACATACAGTACATATCAAGACTGTAAGTAAATGTCCCAGCACCCGGGTCACTTGTAGGAGACCAGTACTAAGAGAAATCACCTTCTGAAAATGCTGTTGCCTTGCTGTCTGGCTGATTCTTCTTTGTTACAGATCAGAAACAAGCTTGTCGCAAGTAAAGTTACAACGCCTGACCTACACACTTGTTTTGGAGCCATAGGGGCAGCCAGGGGGCTAGCATTTTCAGAAGCAGAGGTCTCATGGAAAAGAGACATAGAACTATCTCTGCCTACAGGGCTCAACTGCATAGGGGGTGTTCCTGGGCACACCCTAATCACTATGTGTGTTGCCGATTCCCCCTACTGCCCAGGCCTTCCCCACCTTGTTGCCCCCCCCACACACACACACACCGCAGTGCTGCTGGCTTCCCTCCTCTCCCTCCGGCTGCTGCGTGGTATGTTTCAGGATAGAGGAGCATGGTAAGGGGCTCATGTCTTTGATGACCCCCTGTGGGAGGGGCGAAACGCGTTGGCATAATTTCTGGTTTCCTGAACCAACAATGTCACTTCCGCCGTCCCTGAAACAACCGCCGCGCTGTGAACCCGGAAGAGCCCTTTACTACCATTGTAACGCCTCTTTGTTCCTGGCATTTTGTACGTGTATTTCAATTTGCGTTAATAAACCTCTTAAATGGTATTTCACTATGTACTCCCCATGATCGTCTCCAGGATTTCTCCAGAGCCTCTCCCACCCTCTGGAACTCGCTACCTCAACCTGTCCGGCTATCCCCTACTCTTGCTACCTTCAGGCGATCTCTGAAAACTCATCTCTTCAGGAAAGCCTATCACGTCTCTAACTAATCTTTTACCACTTCCATCCGCTCATTCCCCACAGTTACAACCTTTTGTACCACCTGCCCCACCCTATTAGATTGTGAGCTCTTCCGAGCAGGGCCCTCTTAATCCTCTTGTATTTTATTATATTGTAACTGTATTGTCTCCCTTTTATATTGTAAGGGCTCCTTCACACGGACGTGTCCGTGTTAGGAGCCCGCTCTGCTCAGAGGGGGATCGCTCCGTCGATCCCCGCTGAGCAGGCAGATGACAGGTCCGTCGCTGAACACTGTGCAGCGAGGGACCTGTCAGAGCGGCGCTCTCCCCTATGGGCGATCGGATGACGACGGACCGTAGAGTCCGTCATCATCCGATCCGCAGACGGATGGAGTGGGTCGGATGTCAGCGGACATGTCACCGCTGACATCCGACGCTCCATAGAGGTCTATGGAGCGTCCGTTCAGGTCCGCCTAAAAGACTGACAGGTGGACCTGAACGGATCGGCCGTGTGAAAGAGGCTTAAAGCTCTACATAAACTGTTGGTGCTATATAAATCCTGTATAATAATAATGATAATAATACACCCTCTGTTTTTAATGAACCTGATGGAGATTGAGCTGCTTTACTAGCAGCAACCTGGAGACCTATATTAAGGATACCTAAAGCTCTGTGGTACCACCCCCCCCCCCCCCCCACACACACACACACCAGATACAAGCCTGTCTGACCCCCAGACTGAAAAACTGAGGGTCCAATATTTCTGGTGAGTAGGAATGGAATAGGGGAGTGTGGCACGTTGCACGGCATGTCTGTTTGAAACACTTCAGCACTTTTTATGAATTTGGAGCACCGGGCACTTTATAGCAAATATATTTTTGTATCACAATAATACTGGGACTAAGCTATATACATTGTTTCACAATATCTTGACTCTTTATAATTTAAAATCATGTTTTTGTCACTATGAATGATGTAACATGTATATATGAATCACAGTATATTGGATGTTATGAATTAGTAGTACTGTAAGCGCTGTATTATTGAAACAATAATTGGTGAGTGATTTAGCACTTGTTGTACAGCAGCTGCAGAGGATTATTATTGTCAACAGAATTTTAGTCCATAGCGTGGAGTATTATATGTTTTTTTTAAATGGTAAGGGGCTAGTAAATGTATAATATACTGGCCCCTTTCTTGTTTACATAAACACATTCCCCCACTGTATCCATTCATAGCTGAAGCATAGTAAACTCTATTTACTATGCTTCCGTTCGTGAATGAACAGGAAGCTGACAGAGAAAGGCATGTGTGTTTGAGCTTTGGGTTGCACACCCTAATGACCTTAATGCAATAGACTGCGCACACCTATGCTCAACAGTGTAGGGTTGAGCGAGTGAAGTGATGACCATAACATTCAAAAATAAATCAGAGAATTTTGTACCATGGAGACTCCTGAATATTTGCTTTTATGGTTATCCTGTTCTGAAATGTACAGTCCTGTGTGGTAGTTGTGGCGTGAGGATAGGCGGTGGCGGGGGGGGGGGGTGCGTTAGGGGGGCTGAATTTCTCTGCTGTAGTTTCACTTTCAGTTGCAGGTCCCCACCTCACCCTGTAAATGGACAGTGAAAAGAGGAGCATCACACTGATGAGCTTATCTCTCCGCTCTCTACTCCTATAAAAAAGCATGCTCACACCACTGCAAAACATCTGATTGGCGTCTTGTGCCACTTTTCCCTCCCTCGGTCTGAGCTCTGCTGTACAGGCACTGCAAGAGGTGGATAACAGATTCAGGTACTTAAAGTGATTGTTAACCCTTTATTTTTTTTTTAAATAACAAAACTTGTTATACTTACCTGCTCTGTGCAGTGGTTTTTCACAGCCCTGATCCTCCTTTTCCCGGGTGCTCCTGGAAAGCCACTTACTATGGGGGCACTCGCATGGGCTTGCTCCTGAGCTGGCTCTGTGTATCCATAGATGCAGAGAATACTTCTTGGTCCTACCCCCTCTCCCTCCTTACTGACTGTGATTGACAACGGGGGGAGTCAATGGCTCCCACTGCTGTCTCTGAGCCCATGAGGAGGGAGAGAGCTGAGAGAGCCGCTGCTATCATGCACATTGCTGGATTGGGCTCTGGTAAGTATAAAGGGGGGCTGCACTCAGAAGCTTTTTTACCTTAATGCGGGGAATGCATTAAAGTGATATTAATAACAAACATATTATACTTACCTGCCTTGTGCAGTGGTTTTGCACAGAGCAGCCCCGATCTTCCTCTTCTTGAGTCCCCCCGCCAGCGCTCCTAGCCCCTCCCTCCTGTCGAGTGCCCCCAGAACAAGCAGCTTGCATTGGGGGGCACCTGAGCTGGTGCAGTCCCGCACCGCTGCTCTGTGTGTCCATTCACACACAGAGCCATGGCTCGGCCCCGCCCCCTCTCTCTCCTCATTGGCTCACCGCTACAGGTGCATTTATGGTGCATTACCATAGACTTGAATGGTAGGAGTTTGCAAGCTTCAACTCCTCTCAGACTCAACATGTAGCTTTATATTTGCCACACAGCGACACAAAGCAACACAAATGCCACATGTTTTTCAGATTTGAAAAGCTCTGTCTGCTGTCCATATTATACACCACAGGCTGCTTTACTAGTTGTTTGAGGAGTTGCAAAAACGTGCCACCGATGCCTGTTTCTAATGCCAGTGTGAACAGGGCCTTCGTGTGCTCTAATGTGGATTAGGAAAAAAAAAGTCTGAAGGAAGACTAGGATGGCATAAAAGATATGAGGCTGCATAACAGATATGCTAAGGTTCTTGCAATTACTTGGTGACCTCCCCAGAACTCTGCATGTAAATACTGACCATCTGAGAGTCTGTATCTGCATAAGGCAAGGTGTTTCCGCCATGTGACACCATTTTAAATAGGCAATTGGCTGCTGAGACACCTAGTGCTGAATTATGAAAGCCGGGGAGGGTGTGTGTTTATGGGTTCCCCATACACGGAAGTATCAGATCGTTCTCAGAACTCTGGTTATGGATCAGAAAGCTTATTACTCATCTTATGCCGCGTACACACGATCACAATTTCCGTCAGTTTTTCCGACGGGATTTCGCTCAAGCTTGCCTCACATACACACGGTCACACAAAAGTTCTCCAAACTTTCGACCATCAAGAACGCGGTGATGTACAACACTATGACGAGCCAAGAAAATGACGTTCAATGCTTCCGAGCATGCGTCAAATTGTTTCCAAGCATGCGTGATTTTTTGCGCATCCATATTGCATACAGAAGAGCACATTTTCGCATAGGAACTTTTCCAGACCGAAAAATAGAGAACATGCTCTCAATCTTTTGCTGGCTGGAATTCCGCCAGCAAAAGCCCGATGGAGCATTCACACGGTCGCATTTTCCGACAAAAAGCTCTCATCGGAGTTTTGCTGGCGGCATTTCCGATCGTGTGTACGCGGCAAGTCTTGCATTAAAGTTTTTTTTCTTTAACATGGGTTTGTATTAAACACTTAGCTGTGTTGATCCTTTATTGGTTTGCAACTCAATAGCGATTGAACTTTATATGTCCTGGACTTTACCTTCTAATGCAAGCTTCAGTAAGTCTCTTGTGCCCTGTCCACTAACAAGCATCTCAGTGCTTGACCCAGTTGGGCCCTAAAAACTATGAAAACCCACCTGGCAGTCTATGATGAACTGCATTTACAATAGGTTTCTGCAGCTTGTATGGCATATAAGCCATCATGTATGTGAAACTTGTATGTTGCTGACAGCTGCGTGTTGGACGTAAGTGCCGCCCAGCGTAGGGCGAGGCGCTGTGTAATGACAGTAATCAGAGGGTAAGTTAGGTACAATCTCAGTGCCTGACAGGCACTGCAAAGAATGTATCTCTACCCCAGAGAATATAGCAATCTGAACTGTGATATTGATGAAGCTCTGGCCTCTACTCTGTCTCCAGGTTATGTGACGTCACTTTTCTGGCTCTTTGCAGAAAGACATAATTACAGTCATTTAACTTTGGAGAATAAGACAGAGAGGGCTGGGATGGGGGGGGGGGGTCAGGAAACACACACATTGGAGTTCCTGGGCCGCTCTGTACGCAAATCACACATCTCGTCTTCCAGAACTCATATGCTGCCGTAACCTGAGAATCCGTGTGAGGTATTCGGGGTGTCATTATCCTCATCTTCGGTGGCACTACGTGAGGGCCGGCCCATTTTATTTTATCAGAACACCCAGCAATGTCTCCTGAGCCGTGCTGAGTTTTCAGCGATGAAATGTGGCAGCACAGAGGAGCCAGTGAAGAATACTCTCACCAGGGCCAGACGCCTGCCATATTAAGGCCGAGCTCCAGGCCAGTACCTACAGTAAAGATCACCATTCAAAGCACACCTTAGGAAAATTAACAAGATAATAATGTATAGCTCATTTAAAGATAAAATTACAAAATGAGTGTTTGCTGCAATATTCACCTTCAATCCAGAGATTTCCCCCGCAGTACTTTTTTTGTCACTAGATGTTCTCAGTCTTATGATCAGCATCATTCAACCCACTTCCTTTAAGCCCAAGTCATCCTGGATCTGCTCCCAGCCGGTGACTGGACAGTGAAAGGAGAAGCAGAACAGTAATGAGTTTATCTCTCTGTCACTCTGCTTTTTTCCGTCTAGCAACACACTTGTTGACAAACTGAACTGATTGGCTCCTTATGTTGCTTCTTTCTCTCACATTCCAGCCCTGATGTACAGAGACTGAAAGTGGCTGTTACCAGGTCACATTCAGGTACTTAGGGCCCTTTCACACTGGGGCGGCGTCGGCGGTAAAGCGCCGCTTACAATTGTAAGCGGCGCTTTACCGTCAGTTTTCGGCCGCTAGCGGGGCGGTTTTACCCCCCACTAGCGGCCGAGAAAGGGTTAAAAACCACCGCAAAGCGCCTCTGCAGAGGCGCTTTGCCAGCAGTATAGCCGCGCTGTCCCATTGATTTCAATGGGCAGGAGCGGTATACACTCCGCTCCTGCACCGCGCCAGCACACCGCACCGCACCCTTGGGGCTTTCACACTGGTATCAAAGCAGCGGCACGTTCGGGTCGGTTTGCAGGCGCTATTATTAGCGCAATAGCGCCTGAAAACCGCCCCAGTGTGAAAGGGCCCTTACACTGTTTACTTCGCTGAAGGTACTAACAGGGCTTATCCAGGCCCCTAGCCGCTAATTCCAGACAGTCCCCTTACAATGATGTCACTGGTGTTAATGTCACTTCCCATAAGAGCAGTCGCACAAACCACTGTATGTACTCGTGTTGGGGCCCTATTAGAAATGAAAGGGAACACCACCAAAACACACGAACAATGCGTATGTTTATTGTGCATTACAGCGCATGTGAATGCCCGTTATTATGCATACATAAGTGTGACGCTGTGGTTTCTCCTGCCAGTCAGTACATCACTACGGGCAGGGAAGTGAAATAAGGGTTGGCAGATTGGACCACCGAACCCAGCGAGCCACCAGAAATATGACTATTTTCACTCCTGATCTGGATACTAGTTAACCTCCCTGGCGGTATGATTATTTCAGATTTTTAAGTCTCAAATCGGTACAATTATCTTGCATAGAAATTTGGCGTTTTATTATGTAATTCTTAGGAATAACACACTTAAATCTGTCCACCAAGAGTCTAGTAGATATCCCAGGTATAATGAAGTTTGAAACACAAAATCATAAATTATAATATAATAAATAAATATAAATAATTAAAAAAAATAATAATATAATAATAATAAAATAAATTTCCCCACGATTCACTATCGCTCAATTCTGCAAGTGTTCAAATTTATTATCGCTGTTTTCTAGCTGGTCTAAAGCCACTTTTGATGTAAAGGGACACTTTTTGGTTGCTATGGACAATCTCAAGTTTCCAAGCAGAAAGAACTGGACAAAGCACTGGGGACAAAAGGGATGTGAAATGATTTCATACAGTACTGTAATCTGTAAGATTACAGTGTACTGTATGTGTTATGTATTTTCACTTTTTTTAATTTGCCGCCAGGCTCCGCCCCCGTGCATCGCAACACTTACAGGGGACGGAGCCCGGCACACAGGACATCGGGGCGGAGGACAGAGCCCGTAGACACAGCGGGGGGGGGACATCGCAGGATCCTGGGGACAGGGTAAGTAGACTGCACCAGGATCCTGAGATGTAATCCCGAGTGTGGCTCGGGGTTACCGCTAATGGTGCTGAAATTTAACCCTGAGCCACACTCGGGAAAACAGCCAGGGAGGCTACAACTCTTAGCCTTTGGATCAGTATAACAGCCAAGAAACTAGCACTTTCAGAAGGGGAGTCCAGCAATGGCAGCCTCTATATTTTCTCTTCTCTACTCTACTTTCCGCCCGCCCACAGTAGATTTACTGCGGGAGGGTGGCACAGGCAGGCTGGACAAGGTACCTATACATCGCCGGTTTGCTCCCCTGCTGACCCGTGCTGTGATTGGACACAGCAACTAGTTTGGCAGCTGATTTCAACCAATGATCAGCTCACATTTACAAAAACACAGAACCCTGTGTACAGGTAACAGCGCTTTAGCTGTTTTATACATCCGTATAGTAAAGTAAAAGCAGCACACATTACACATTGTTAGGCACACAGTTAACCCCTTGGTTGCCTGTGGATGTTAATCCCTTCCCAGCCATTGTCATTAGTACAGTGTCAGTGTACAGTATTATCACTGTATTCGTGTCACTAGCGATGTCAGTGTCAGTTAGTGTACCTCCCAGATAGTGTCTGTTAGCGCCAGATTGTCCTCCACCCTATCACAGTCCCATTATAAGTAGCTGTTTACCGACATTACAGTATAGCATCTATAACTGCGTGAATTCCAGTACATATACCATAGTTTATAGACACTATAACTTTCACACAAACCAATTAATATACACTGATTAGGATTTTATTTTTACCAAAGACATGCAGCAGAATACATTTTGGCCTAAAATTATGAAGAAATTACATTTTTTGATTTTTTTATTTATACATGTTTTATAACAGAAAATACCACCAAAAGAAAGCTCTGTTTATGTGAAAAAAATATATGTTTCAATTGGGTACAGTGTTGCATGGCTGCGCAATTACTAGTTAAAGCGGGGTTCCACCCAAAAGTTGAAGCTCTGCTTATCTGTCTCACCCCCCCTCCAGTGCCACATTTGGCACCTTTCGGGGGGGGGGGGGGGGAGCGGGTACCTGTTTTTGACAGGTGCCTGTCCCCACTTCTGTCAGACCTCGCCGCAGCAAGTTACGTCAGAAGTCCCCCCCTTCCTTCCCCCACCACCGGGCCAGTTAGAAAGCGCAGCGCGCTTCGCGCATGCGCAGTAGGGGACCAGGTGTAAAGCCACAAGGCTTCACTGACGGTTTCCCTTACCAGCTATGGCAGCGGCAGCACCTGAGAGCAGATGGACATATCGGCTGGGATGTCGACATTGCTGGATTCCAGGACAGGTAAGTGACCTATTACAAAAAGTCAGCAGCTGCAGTATGTGTAGCTGCTGACTTTACATTTTTCCGTGCGGAAGGCGGCACTCCGCTTTAAAGTAGCCCAGTGATGAATGGCAAATAATGCCCTGGTAATGAAAGGGTTCAAACCTGCCGGAGGTCAAGTGGTTATAGAAGAACCCCAGGCAGTTTTCCATAATAAAGAAGTCATTTATAAGGCTTAGTGGACATATTAATAATTAATCATATAATTATAATAAGAAGAAGTTCATTTCTGAGATATTTTACTAGAAGATTAAATGTCAATTTTCACAAATGTGAGCAACAAAGAAGTGGCCATCAGTGTTCTACAAAGATCAGCGTGTGACCTGAGTTCTTTTCAGAAATATCCTGCCGGACAGAATATAAAGTAATGTAATAATAATAATGTGAGATAATATAGAAGACTATTAATACTAATAATGTCACATACAACATATGATAGAAGGCCATAATTATTAATAATGCAAGCTGTTATCGAAGGATACTAATAATGTCACATATGAAAAAAAGACAATAATATTAATATAACATATTAGGGATTGGTAAAATTATTATGCTATATAGAAGGCATATAATAATTATGTGACATATATGTGATGGCTCTCATTTTCCAGGTTATGGTATAACTAGTAAAAGTCTCATTCAACTGTTACGTTAGTCAGGTTGAAAAAAGACACAAGTCCATCCAGTTCAACCAATATAATATATATATATATATATATATATATATATATATATATATATACATATATATATATATATATATATACATATATATTATATATATATATATATATATATATATATATATATAGTGTGAGACAGTTAGGTCCATGTATATTTGGACACAGGCACAATTTTCATACTTTTGGCTCTGTATGCCACCAGAATAAAATGAAAACAAAACGATCCAAATTAATTTGAAGCGCAGACTTTCAGCTTTAGTTCAAGGGGTTGAACACAAATATCAAGTACAAATTTTAGGAACTGCAACCATTTTTATACACAGTCCTCCCAATTTTAGGGGCTCAAATGTAATTGGACAAATGAATATAATGATAAATAAAATGTTCATTTTTAATATTTTGTTGCGAATCCTTTACTGGCAATGACTGCCTGAAGTCTGGAACCCATGGACATTACCAAAGACTGGGTTTCCTCCGTTCTGATGCTTTGCCAGTCTCTAACTGCAGCTGTCTTCAGTTGTTCTTTCTTTGTGGGTCTTTCTTCCTTTAGTTTTGCCTTTAGCAAGGAAATGCATGCTCAACTTGGGTTGAGATCAAGTGATTGACTGGGCCATTGCAGAATATTCCACTTCTTTTCCTTCAAAAGCTCCTCGGTTGCTTTTGCAGTGTGTTTTAAATCATTTTCCATCTGTACTGTGAAGCACCGTCCAATCAACTTTGCTGCATTTGGCTGAATCTGGGCTGACAGTATATCTCTAAACACTGCAGAATTCATTCCGACTGCTTCTGTCTTCTGTCACATCATCAATAAATACCAATGACCCAGTGCCACTGGAAGCATCACACTGCCTCCACCATGTTTTACCGAAGACGTTGTGTGCTTTGGATGAGCTGTTCCAAGCCTTCTCCACACTATTTTCTTCCCATCATTCTGGTACAGATCAATATTAGTTTCATCCGTCCAAAGAATGCTTTTTCAGAACTGGTCTGGCTTTTTTAGATGTTTTTTTGGCAAAGTCTAATCTGGCTTTTCTTTTCTTCAGTCTTATGAATGTTTTGCACCTTGTGGTAAATCCTCTGTATTTGCTCTCGTGAAGTCTTCTCTTGATCGTAGACTTTGACAATGATACGCCCACCCCCTGGAGTGTCCTTCACTTGTCTGGATGTTGTGAATGGGTTTTTCTTTACCATATAGAGGATCCTGTGATCATCCACCACTGTTGTCTTCCGTGGACGTCCAGGCCTTTTTATGTTGCTGAGCTCACCAGTGTGCTCTTCTTTCCTCAGAATGTACCAAACTGTTGATTTGGCCACTCCTAATGTTGCTGCTATCGCTCTGATGGATTTGTTTGGTTTTTGAAGCCATACAATGGCCTGTTTCACTTGCATGGACATCTCCTTTAAACCATATTGTAGGTTCACAGCAACAGATTCCAAATGCAAATACCACACTTAGAATCAGCTCCAGACCTTTTACCTGCTTAACTGATGAAGAAATAATATATAATATATTTTAATGGTATTGCATTATTTATTGCATCATTTTATTGCATTATCTTTATTGCATTACCATTGGTCCTGTGCGCTAACATATATGTATATATGGATGGGAGATTAAAGCTGTGAACTGGCAGTCTATTTCAAGGTGTTGTCTTTAGTAATGACTGGAGTGTTCCTTAAAATAGCCATTCAGAGATGCCGAATATGTCTAATGGGGGGAGAGAGTGACTGATGGACATCTGCCCAACCTAACCTGCTTATCCCAACGGTGTGGATCTCACATTGGGAAATGTACGCTTCAATCAAACATTATAATTTTGCTTTTAAATGGACCCAAGGGACACAACACACCAGCTGAGCACCTGTATTCTTCATTCTGGAATTTGTCTTGTGCATCCTCCTGGCCTGCTAGGTAAATTCTCATGGTTACAGGTATCTGCTGGACAATGCTGCCAGTGTGTTTCATGGTACCAGAAAGTGCCCCACTGTACCTCTTAGAGAGGGTGACTGCACAGCCCAAAAATCATATGAGAAGTCTCTCCCCAAAACACTGTGAAAAGCTTGCTGAACCTAGCTGTGTGGATGGTCTAAAACTGTAACTGATGGACTTTTTATCTCAGCAAGGTTTCCTTCATAAGCTTAATGGCTTACTGATTGATTCTACTCATTACATGGAAGAGCCACCTGAGTCTGGGAGCTGGTAACATGCCGTCTGGAGCCGGACAAATGTTAGAGACTTGGCACACCCGGCCTACTGTTTTGTGTGATCTCTTCTGCTGGGTTTTGGTATCTTCTAGGTGTGCAATCTCCTTTCTTCCTCTCATAATAAGACGTCAGATATCCAATAGCTTCATTAGCAGCAATTGGGCTCATTAACAGTAGCTGGACTGTGTGGTGTAAGGAGAGAGACTAGGGTTGTGTTTCCCTCCACTCGCCCGCTTATCTTTCTTGCTTTATGTTCACTATCTCTCCCTCTTTCTCTCTCCACTTTCAAGAGTGTCTTTTTCTCTTTCTAACTCTTACTGCTGGCTTTGATAGATATCTCCACCTAATAGGAAGGAGCAGAAGAGCACAAGGGCTGCCATGTGAAACTACAAAGCACCTCACCCTGTTAAAGGGGCCTTACTCCTGCCCCAGTTCCCTGACTGAGATAATACCCTCCTGTCTCAGCCCCCCTGTTCCCCATCAAAACACCTTCTTGTCCCAGAACTCTCTTTCCTCACTACGATAATACCTCTGTTTTCCAATTACAATAACACCTTCGCACCACCAAAACCTGGATCCTTAATTATGATAGTACCTTCCTGCCTTAGACCTCTGTTTCATGACTACAATAATATCTTCCTATCCTAATTCCTTGTTTTCTAACTTAAATAATACAGTTGGGTATAGAAAAGAATCACCTCTCCCCCCCTTTTAAAATAATCACATTTTGTTGTTTTGCAGCCTAAAATGAAGACAGACACAGTTTTTGTTTTATCCAGCTGTATTTACTAGTGCAAATAATAACATCCGAGTGTAAGATATAACTCAAACATGTCAGAAAAAAAAATTCAAAGACAGAATCACTGAGTTGAAAAAAGGATCACCCACCCCCATTATGTCAGAACTTTGTTGGACCACATTTTGCTTTAAAAAGTGGATGTAAACCTGATTCATGAAACTTGACCTAAGCACATATATCTGTAGTGTTTAATTATCTCTCTCCAAAACCCTCAGTCCTGTGTCTTTCTGCTGTTTCGTTCTTCTGTTATCAGCATGATAACTTCTGACAACTTTTCCGACAACCGAGATAAAACCAGCCTGAAATTTGTGTCGGGGAGGTTGCTATAAATAGATTAGCAGAGAGCTGGTCTATTCCCAGCACATTCCTTCCTCTGTCTATGTGAGGAGGGGGTGTGTGCCATTCCACCAATCAGTTGTCACCCAGTGCATGCCAAGAATCCACCCCCAGTGCTGAATAGGGAAGAGACAATCACTAGATGTGCACTTTCTAAAGAATATAGCAAGCTGAAGACAGCAAATATACATGTAAAACTTATGTAGGGAGATTTGTTTCATCTCTGTGTATTATCTGAGGCTGTTCACTTCACTGGGTATATGTGAGGCTTTACATCCACTTTAATTACAGTCTTTAGTCTGTTGAGATTTGTCTCTACTAACTTTGCACATCTAGACTTTGCAATATTTGCCCACTCTTCTATGCAGAACTGCTCAAGTTCAGTTAAGTTTGGTGGTGACCGTTTGTGGACTGCAATCTTCAAGTCATTCCACAGATTTTCAAAGGGGTTTAAGTCTGCGCTCTAACTAGGCCATGCAAGGACCTTCACCTTTTTCTCCACTGTGTGGTCCTTTTTGCTGCAAGAAGGTAAACCTTCTTCCTTTTTGACAACTTTCCAGCAGAGGGCAGCAGAATTTCCTCAAAAATTTGATGGTATTTTGCCCCATTCATTTTTCTTCTATCCTGAAAGTGCCCCAGTCCCTGCTGCAGAGAAACATCTCCTTAACAGGATATTACTACCTACATGCTTTCCCAAGAGAATGGTGTTATCTGGATGGTGAGCTGTATTGGATTTCCGCCAGACATATCGTTTGATGTTTAGGCCAAATGATTCAACTTTAGTCTCATCCGACCACCTTAACTGGTTCCCGACCGGCTCACGCAGATATACTGCGGCACAATGGCTCTCCTGGGTGAAATCTTGTATGGGTACGTCCTTCCCTTTTTCGGCCACCAGAGGGTGTGGGCCTGCCGCACAGCTGGGGACACACAAATCCCTGTGCTGTCAGAGGAGAGGAGACATGTCGTTTGTTCCCACTAAGTAGGAACAGCGATATGTCTGCTCTCCTACTCAGTCCTATCCCCATACAGTTAGAACACACTGAGGGAACACACATTTAACCCCTTGATCGCCCCCTAGTGTTATCCTCTTCACTACCAGTGACATTTACACAGTAATCATTGCATTTTTATAGCACTGATGGCTGTATAAATGTCATTGGTCCCAAAAATGTGTCAAAAGTGTCCGATCTGTCCGTCGCAATGTCTCAGTAGTGCTAAAAATCGCAGATCGCTGCCATTACTAGTAAAAAAAGAAATAACAATAATAAAAATGCCGTAAATCTTTCCCATAGTTTGTAGACACTATAACTTTTGCGCAAACCAATCAATATACGCTTATTGCGAATTTTTTTTTACCAAAAATATGTAGAAGAATATATATTGGCCTAAACTGATGAAGAAGTTAGGTTTTTTTTTTTAAATGTGGGGGATATTTATTATAGCAAAAAGTTTAAAAAAAAAAATTTTTTTTCAAAATTGTCGGTATTTTTTTGTTTATAGCGAAAAAAATAAAAACTGCAGAGGTGATCAAATACCACCAAAAGAAAGCTCTATTTGTGGGAAAAAGAGGACGGAAATTTTGTTTGGGTACAATGTCGCACGACCGCGCAATTGTCAGTTAAAGCGATGCAGTGCCAAATTGTATGAAGTGGTCTGGTCAGGAAGGGGGTAAAATCTTCCGGGGATGAAGCGGTTAAATGCACCTTGAAGATTTTGAGTGGAAAAAGGTGTATTATTCAGATGAGACTAAAATTTAAATATTTAGCCTCATCACCAAACTAGCAGAAATCCAATAAAGCTCACCATCCAAATAACACCATTCCTACAGTAAAGCATGGTGGTGTTAATATCGTGTTATGAGGGTGTTTCTATGCAGCAGGGACGGGAGCACTTGTCAGGATAGAAGAAAAATGGATGGGGGCAAAATACCAAATTCTGGAGGAAATTCTGCTGCCCTCTGACAGAAAGTTGTCAATAGGAAGAAGGTTTCCTTCTAACATGAGAATGAACCAAAGCAAACAGCAAAAATGACCACACAGTGGTTGAAGGAGAAAAAGGTGAATGTCCTTGCATGACTTAGTCAGAGCCCAGACCTAAAGTGTTTATTAACCCCCCCCAAAAAAATGCAGATCCTGGTCCCCCTACAGCAGATTACACAGCACAGTGATTGTGCTGTGTAATCTGCCCCCCTCTAAACTGTTAAAAACCTCCCTGATCCCTCCACTTCCTGTGTCCCCCTCTCTGCGCTGACAAAGAAAATCAGGGCTGCTGAGCCCTGACCATCATTGTCAGCATACGTCCTTCCGTCATCCGCAGCCCTGCTCTGATCTCATCTCACCCCCTAACCCCCTCCTCCCTGCCTGTCAGCTCTGTGTCTGTGTCTCTCCCCCCCCCCCGCATAGTATAAAAAAAATTATAAATGGTCACTGCCAGCCCTGTATTATAGGCAGGCATAGCACACTGTATAAATCTTTTATAAAAACAAAGGTTGTCAATACAGATTTACCGCGATCTTCAGGCCGGTCACTTGACTCTCGGCCAGTTTCCAGGGCTAATGCAAGAGAGGCTGAGCGGCCATGTGATCTCCACGGCTGACGTCAGACGGAGATCTCGGCCCCTCCTGCAGTATCCATGTATCGGCGATGTAAAGCGGCCACGAGTCATGTGACCGGCCTAAAGATCATTCTAAAACGGTATTTACAACGATCTCTCATCCATGTCTTTATGGGCCTTGCTTTGTGCACAGGTCCAAATCATTGGGTGGAGGGGGGATTATGGTGTGGGGTTGTTTTTCAGGGGTTGGACTTGGCCCCTTAGTTCCAGTGAAGGGAACTCTTAAGGCGTCAGCATACCAAGACATTTTGCACAATTTCATGCTCTCAACTTTGTGGGAACAGTTTGGGGATGGCCTCTTCCCATTCCAACATGACTGTGCACCAGTGCACAAAGCAAGGTCCATAAAGACATGGACGAGTGAGTTTGGGGTGGAGGAACTTGACTGGCCTGCACAGAGTCCTGACCTCAACCCGATAGAACACCTTTGGGATGAATTAGAGCAGGGACTGTGAGCCAGACCTTCTCGTCCAACATCAGTGCCTGACCTCACAAATGCGCTTCTGGAAGAATGGTTAAAGATTCCCATAGACACACTCCTAAACCTTGTGGACAGCCTTCCCAGGTGAGTTGAAGCTGTTATAGCTCCAAAGGGTGGGCCAACTCAATATTGAACCCTATGGACTAAGACTGGGATGCCATTAAAGTTCAAGTGCGTGTAAAGGCAGGAGTCCCAATACTTTTGGTACTATAGTGTGTGTATATATATATATATATATGTGGCACTGACATGTTGTAGCACTGAGATACAGTATTTTTGGTACTGACATATCTCCAGCCCTGGGATGTTTGTAGAAGGGATGATTCTGAAGAAGGAGTGGCGGTGAGCCTGCGCACTTGTCTTCCAGTCTTCACACCTCTCGGGGGATAACATGCGGTCTGCATCTTCCTGCCAAATATTCCTGAAATAAGGAAGCAGCAATTTAGGTCAGGCAATTCCGATGCATTTTGGTTTGGCACCCGAGCTGATCAAAGTGTTTTTACAGAAATGTTCTACCTAGACATTAATATTTCATGTGGGGGAGGGGGAATTGCCCTGCAGGTGAAGAACAAAATATTAATTAAATTGATGTCAATATTTTCAAGCCCATCTCCTTTCATGTAAATGTCCGTGACGCCTGTACATCTGGGGGGAAAAAACACATTTTAATTGAGTGATAACCAATATTTCCACTCGCTGGAGAATTTTGTTAACTCGTGAGTCTATGGATCCGCTGAACGAAGCACAAATATTTACTAATATATGACAGAGATGCTGGAGAGGGCGGCGGATGGGACTGCAGGACGTGTCCTGATCTCAGTGTGTTCACCATGAGCCGCTCACATTACTAGACAACACATTGGTCTACAGGTCTTCTTGTTGCAAGCTGACAACGTTAAAGTTGGCTATACACTAGTAGATATTTGAACAAACGTTTGCACATCCATTTGAAGATTGGTATTTAAATTCTTTATACACTCTCATTTGTAACAAAAAAAAAAACCTTTATACAATCAATCACTGGATGAATGTCATTTAAAGAAAGTACAAATTTCTTTTGCTTTTAACAATTGATTTTGGAATGAATCTAATTTCAGGAACGAAAACCACATACCACTGCTGCAGCGGCACTTTGCGGGTGGTTTTACCCTTTTTCGGTCGCTAGCGGTGGTTGAGACCACCCTGCTAGAGGCCGAATAGCGCTGCTAAAACTATGGTAAAGCGCCGCTAAATATAGCAGCGCTTTAACGCCCGCGACGCTCCAGTATGAAAGTAGCCTAAAGCTTGT
Organism: Lithobates clamitans; assembly: GCA_037952925.1. NCBI lineage: Eukaryota > Metazoa > Chordata > Amphibia > Anura > Ranidae > Lithobates > Lithobates clamitans. Next base: position 2,172,674 of record JBBGZY010000597.1, read on the forward strand.
CTGAGAATACAGAAAAAAGGAGGCAGAGAGCTGAAGTTACACTCTACAGAGCTCAGAGAGGAGAGCTCTGAGAGCTGATTGGAGGAAAGGAACACACCCACCTTCACACAGCACCACAGGAAGAGAGCTGAGGCTGTTAATCACAGGCTGTGTGCTGGGGATCCCTCTCCTGTTTTTTCTCTTGGTATCAGGTAAACATGTCAGGGTTTACTTCCTCTTTAAGGCTGGGTTCGCACTAGAGCATGGAGCGGCTCGCAGCAAGGGGTCCTGTGCATCTCCATTCAAAGGTTCAGGTCTCCTGTGCAATTCACACCGGAGCCGCTCTGAAGACATGTGAATAGAGAGCCGGTCACAATTTCCTGCTATGCGAATTGGATGCGGAGAAATCCACATCCAATTTGCAATAGTGTGAACCCAGCCTTAGGCATGATACCAAAAATGCTGAAAATTAGATTAAGACCTCTTTCACACTGAGGCGTTTTTCAGGCGCTTTAGCGCTAAAAATAGCGCCTGTAAAGCGCCTGAAAGAAGCCTCAGCTGCAAACCCCGTGTGAAAGCCCGAGTGCTTTCCAACCGGGGCGCTGCGCTGGCTGGGCGTCAGAAAAAGTCCTGCAAGCAGCTTCTTTGCAGCGCATTTAAAACAATTGGGCAGCGCTGCAGCTGCGTTATGTAACCGGATTTAACCCCCTTTCGGCCGCTAGTGGTGGTTAAAACCGCCCCATTAGCGGCCGAATAGCGCCGCTAAAACGACGGTAAAGGGGCGGCACAGTGTGAAAGGGCTCTTAAGGTTTATATCCCATGTGTCCTGACAGAACAGAGTATTAAAAAGTCCAACCTCCAAAAAAATAGAGTGTTGTAATTTTTTTGTCTCCACCCTTCCCACAATAGTGAGATTTACTACAGTATTTGATGTCTTCACATCTCCCGTAATGGTGAGATTTCCTGTAGTAGTTTGTCTTTCTGCCCCTCCCACGATGAGGAGATTTCCCTGCAAATGTTTGTGTCTCTGCACCTCCCACAACAGTCAGATCTAGTAACAATCGGTGTGTTGTAGTAACAATTGAGCCTTGTATTAGTTATTACGTTTCCAAAACAGTCGGAATGTTGTAGTAACAATCAATGTGTTGTAGTAACAATCAATGTGTTGTAGTAACAATTGGGTGTTGTAGTAAAAACTAGTGTGTTGTAGTTATAATTGAGCACTGTAGTAACAATCAGTATGTTCAAGTAACAGTCCGTGTGCTGTAACAATTGAGCATTGTAATAACTATCAGTACGCCTATGTAACAATTGTCATGTTGTACTTACAACTGGGCATTCTAGTAACAATCAGCATGACAAAATACACTTTGATTTCAAAAGTATTGGGACGCCTGCCTTTACACGCACATGAACTTTTAATGGCATCCCAGTCTTAGTCCGAGGGTTCAATATTGAGTTAGCCCTCCCTTTGCAGCTATAACAGCTTCAACTCTTCAGGGAAGGCTGTCCACAAGGTTTAGGAGTGTGTCTTTGGGAATGTTTGACCATTCTTCCAGAAGAGCATCATGTGAAAGGCCAGGCACTGATGTTGGATGAGAAGGCCTGGCTCTCAGTCTCCGCTCTAATTAATCCCAAAGGTGTTCTATAAGGGTTGAGGTCAGGACTCTGTGCAAGTCAGTTAAGTTCCTCCACCCCAAACTCGCTCATCCATGTCTTTATGGACCTTGCTTCGTGCACCAAAAATTATTTGGTGGAGGGGGATTATGGTGTGGGGTTGTTTTTCAGGGGTTGGGCTTGGCCAGTGAAGGGAGCTCTTGCATACCAAGACATTTTGGACAATTTCATGCTCCCAACTTTGTGGGAACAGTTTGGGGATGGCCCCTTCCGGTTCCAACATGACTGCGCACCAGTGCACAAAGCAAGGTATTTAGTAAGAGACATGGTGAGTTTTCTAAAGTTGTCATTTTTTGTCACAATTTTTTGGAAAATTGAGAAATTTAAAAAATAGTTTTTTTTTCACAAATTGTTTTTGTTACATACTGTCACCAGTGCAGTACAGCATAATCATATAACTGGTGTGGTGATGATCAGGGACACTGACTGATGACAGTATATACACTTTTTTTTCAATTTTTAAAATATTTTTTTTCTCTTTTATCACATTTTTTTCCCTTTTTTTTCATACTGTGATCAGAGAAATACAGTGTTACCATATTACCACTGTACTACTCTGGAGAGGTGATCAGGATTTATTTATTTTTTTGCACACTATGATTGCTTATAACACTGAATATCACTTTTATAAAAACCTGTTTTACTGAATGAAATCAGTGTTTACTATTGTGGTTAACTGTGATTGGCCACAGCTAAATCACATGGTACAGATGTGCTGTGATTGGCCCTGTCTGAACTATGTGATGATCACTGTGACCAATCACAGAGAACAACACAATAGTACACAATTAATGTCAGCAATCCATTGTGTACAATTGTCATATGATCTGCTGTGTTTGGTCACAGTGATCATATGGTACAGGGCTGTGGGCCGGTACACCGATCTGTCATCTGCTGTTTCAGGTGTACACAGCGGGTGACAGATCAGACCACAGCGCGGCCCACTCCTAAACCTTGTGGACAGCCTTCCCAGAAGAATTGAAGCTGTTATAGCTGCAAAGGGTGGGCCAACTCAATATTGAACCCTACGGACCAAGACTGGGATGTCATTAAAGTTCATGTGCGTGTAAAGATATACGTCCCAATATCTTTGACAACATAGTGTAACTCTGTATATTGTAGTAACAATCATAATTTTGTAGTAACAGCTGGGCATTTTAGTAACAATCTGCATGATGAAGTAATTATCAATCATTTTGTAATAACAATTAGTATTCTTTAGTAACATTTGCCCTGTGTACAGCCGCCCATAGTCATGAATGGCTGTTTGCAGCCGTACTCTGGATACCAGGCGGTACTCACATAGACACGAGTGTAGTATACAGGCATATGAAAAAAATAGAAAATGCCAGAATTTATGTTGCACAGACTCAGACGCCCATGTGCAAGAGCCCTACGTGTGTTGTACTAACAAGCTGCATCTTATAGTAATAGCTGGTGTGTTGTAGTAACAATCAGTATGTTTTAACACTTGGGCTCTGTAGTAGCAATTAGTATGTTGTAGTGACAATCGGCATGTTATAGTAACAGTTAATGGGCTGTAGTAACAATTGGCCCATTGTAGTAACTGTCGGTGTTTGTGGTTCCGTAGCGCTCGGTGGATTATATCTGTCACTGTTATTGTTTTCCTATGTGAAGTGTTACCGTCGCGGTGGCTCCAGACCAGGCAACCTCGGAGTATAATGCTCCCTTCAGCGGCCAGCCGAACATAATTCACCCCGACCATTTTCTTCTGTCAGAATTGTCAGCTATTAAAACTTTTCTTTAATATTTCACTCTATGAGCTCCGGAACGCGGCGGCGGAGCGCAGCAATGTGTCGGGAAACCACAAGGCCTGTGTCTATAAATAGCAGGCAACGAGGTAGAAGGAACAAGACGTGGAATTCACCATCGCCTGGCACCACCGAACAATGCCAGCTTGTGTGCCCATCATATGTCCCCCCCCCCCCCGTCCGCTCTCTCACCTAATGAGCGAGTAGCGTATACTTTCCAGATGCTCTTTATCATTTATATATGCTAAATGTATGCGCTGCAAATCACTTACATGTGTGCGCTTGTATTTCCAGAGATTAGACATAATTATACCGCCACTCTAAAATACAGTGCGTCCTGTAATCAACAATACCACTAAGCCAGGTGGCAACCAGCCGCCATAGTGAGGATTCTGACATGTGGACTGTTGGCGCTGGAGTGCCATTTTATTTCCACACGTGTGCAGACTGGGCCAGCTAACCTTACCTACCATATCTAGAAGGTGGGGGACCCCATCCCATTCAGGGTGACACTGGCTGCCCACAGTGTTCAGAGGACAGGAGTGACTCAAACCTACAGTGTATGTAAACCCCAACAATGGAATTCTCTTATCTCAATGATACAATACAGGGATCACGGGTTGAGTATTCATAGACTATGGGTTATAGGCCGTTACCATCAGGTGATTGAACACTGGAAAACTTTTGAGGACATGTCCCCTGGGTGTCCCCCTATAACCTTACCCTACTCTGTGAATTATCAGTTTTATGCTAGTGGTGAAGGACCTCTTCTACCTTATGAAGAAATCACAATTAACTACTTTATGATTTTCTTTTGTGGATTCTTAAAGCAGAGTTCCGCCCAAAAATGGTACTTCCGCTTTAAGAGAAGGTGACCCCCTAACATGCCACATTTGACATGTTATGTTTTTTTTGGGGGGGGGGGGCCGAAACCCTCTTTTTAGAGGGTTCCACCTCCCACTTCCTCCTGGCGCACCCGCGGCGCCGGAAGTAAGATCACCTCTCCCTCCCCCCTCTTGGCAATCATCTGAGACACGTCACAGGTCCCAGATGATTGCCCGGCCAGTCACGGCGCGCCGCGCAGGCTCGCGCATGCGTAGTGGGTACCCACAGTTACAATGCCGGCGCCGCAGAGAGGAGGGGGAGACGAGCGGGGCTTCGTTCCCCCGCATCGCTGGACCCTGGGACAGGTAAGTGTCCGATTATTAAAAGTCAGCAGCTGCAGTATTTGTAGCTGCTGACTTTTATTTATTTTTATTTTTTTAATTGGAACTCCGCGTTAAATCAACTCCTCTTCTAATACAATTGAAGCAGTGCCTCCGGATTGGTGCAACCTTGGTAAAACCCTGGGAGCTGTACCTGGACCCCATGATGTGGGAGCAACCTGTAATGTTGCTGTGGGCACTGGATCCTGCATGGACACTCACCTTATTTACTTATTTTTGGTCTTTTAAAGATGCCCCTCAAAGCATTCTGTTATATCTATTTGATAAGTGAAAAAAAAAAAAATACCTGTTGATCCTGCCAGAAAACTTGTGAACGAATAACGTCCTATGCTCTCTGCCGATGCTCACTGTTAATAGTGTTACCATGTTATGAAAAGGGGGATTTGTCTGTAGTCCTGTCCTAGGATGACATTACTGCTCCTCCATAGATACAATATGGTGGGTGAGTGTTGTCATCGTAAGACGGGAGGTGTGTCACACAGTCAGACTGGGGGGATATTGTACAGTAACACAGACTGGAGAGAGAATGTACTGGGGGGGCATAAAGACTTGGGGGAATTTTACAGAGACACACACAGACTGGGGAGAGATTGTACAGGGACATATACAGACTTGGGGGGGGGGGGGGATTGTACGGGAACACACACAGACTAAAGCTGGCCATAGATAAATCTTGGCCTGTTCAGCAGGGGAGAGATTGTCAGGGGGGGCACACAGGTTAGAGAGAAATTGTATGGGGGACAGACAGTCTAGGGAAAGATTGTATAGGGGGCAAGATTGTCTGTGACGCACGCAAACTAGGGAGAGATCATATGGGGACAGAAACAGACTAGGGAGAGAATTTACTGTGACACAAATAGACTAGGACGAGATTGTACGGTGATATACACAAACTAGGGAGAGATTGTACAGACACACACACAGACTAGGAAGAGATTGTACAGATATACGCAGACTAGAGAGAAATTGTACGGACACACAACAGACTAGGGAGAGATTGTATGGACAGTCGAAAAGACTAGGGAGAGATTGTACGGACACACACACAGACTAGGAAGAGATTGTATGGACAGTCACACAGACTAGGAAGAGATTGTACGGATACACACAGACTAGAGAGAAATTGTACGGACACACAACAGACTAGGGAGAGATTGTATGGACAGTCGAAAAAGACTAGGGAGAGATTGTACGGACACACACACAGACTAGGAAGAGATTGTACGGATACACAGACTAGGGAGAGATTGTACGGACACACACACAGACTAGGAAGAGATTGTACGGATACACACAGACTAGGGAGAGATTGTACGGACACACACACAGACTAGGAAGAGATTGTACGGACACACACACAGACTAGGAAGAGATTGTAAGGACACATACAGACTAGGGAGAGATTTACAGTGATATGTAGACTAGGAAGAGATTGTATGGACAAACATACAGACTAGGGAGAGATTGTATGGTGATACAAACAGACTAGGGAGAGATTGTACGGATACACACACAGACTAGGAAGAGATTGTACGGAGACACACACAGACTAGGAAGAGATTGTACGGACACACATACAGACTAGGGAGAGATTGTATGGTGATACAAACAGACTAGGGAGAGATTGTACGGATACACACACAGACTAGGAAGAGATTGTACGGACACACACACAGACTAGGAAGAGATTGTAAGGACACATACAGACTAGGTAGAGATTGTATGGTGATACAAACAGACTAGGGAGAGATTGTACGGATACACACACAGACTAGGAAGAGATTGTACGGAGACACACACAGACTAGGAAGAGATTGTACGGACACACATACAGACTAGGGAGAGATTGTATGGTGATACAAACAGACTAGGGAGAGATTGTACGGATACACACACAGACTAGGAAGAGATTGTACGGACACACACACAGACTAGGAAGAGATTGTAAGGACACATACAGACTAGGGAGAGATTGTATGGTGATACAAACAGACTAGGGAGAGATTGTACGGATACACACACAGACTAGGAGGAGATTGTACGGACACACACACAGGCTAGGGAGAGATTTACGGTGATATATACAGACTGGGAAGAGATTGTATGGACACACATACAGACTAGGGAGAGATTGTACGGATACACACACAGACTAGGAGGAGATTGTACGGACACACACACAGGCTAGGGAGAGATTGCACGGACACGTACAGACTAGGGAGAGATTGTATGGACACACATACAGACTAGGGAGAGATTGCACGGACACGTACAGACTAGGGAGAGATTGTACGGTGATACACACAGACTAGGAAGAGATTGTATGGACACATACAGACTAGGAAGAGATTGTATGGACACATACAGACTAGGAAGAGATTGTATGGACACATACAGACTAGGAAAAGATTGTATGGACACATACAGACTAGGAAGAGATTGATTGTACAGTGATATACACAGACTAGGCAGAGATTATACGGACACACACACCACGGGCTAGGGAGAGATTAACGGTGATATATACAGACTAGGAAGAGATTTTACGATGATATACACAGACTAGGGAGAGATTGTATTGGGGGAATTTGTATAGGGATAATTTTTCTTTGTCATAGACAGTATTGCCCTTTCTGTGTAGTGTTATACTATCACAGAATATTTTAGAACGGTTGACCTTTCAAAGCCAGCCAATTATGTTTATGAGGAACTTCTGCGTCCAGAGTTCATCTGTTACTGTCACAATCAGCGTACAGTGATCAGACATCTGTTTGTGTGACATAAAAAGTGACTTTATCTGAGCTGAATCTAATCCTGCTATGGCAGACTGCTGTATGAAGTGACACAACTAAGAAAAGGAAAACTGACACGAGTTCTCTTCTGACCAGAATAATGTGCTGCTGCTCAGATAGTCCTCTATAATATGTGCAGGCACGAAACCCCAAGTCTGGGTCGTAGGAAGCTCTGTGTGTACATTCACTAATGAGATCTCTATGGTATATGTAGGCACTATACTCTGCGTCTGAGTAGTAGGAAGATCCAAGTGTACATTCACTGCTTAGATAGCCCTCTATGGTATATGTAGGCACTATACTCCTAGTCTGGTTAGTAGGAAGACCCAAGTGTACATTCACTGCTCAGATAGCCCTCTATGGTATATGTAGGCATTATACCCCTAGTCTGGGTAGTAGGATGACCCGAGTGTACATTCAATGCTCAGATAGCCCTCTATGGTATAGGAAGGTACTATACCCTGATTCTGGGTGTTAGGAAGCTCCATGTGTACATACACGTCTGAGATAGCCCTCTATGATATATGCAGGCACTATACCTTAGTGTGGGTGGTGGGAAGCTCCATGTATACAATAACTGCCCAGCTTGCTCACTATGGTATATGCAGGCATTATACCCCAGGTGTGGGTGAAGGGAGCTCTATGTGTACTGTTTATGCTCAGCTAGCCCTCTATAGTATATGCTGGCACTATATCCCAGGTGTGGGTGGTAGGAATCTCAGTGTGTAAGATCACTGCTCAGATAGTCCTCTATGGTATATGCAGGCAATATACCCCAGGTGTTTGTGATAGCAAGCTACATGTGTGGGGTCACTGCTCAGATAATCCTCTATAGTATGTGCAGGTACTATACTCCAGGCGTGGATGAAAGAAGCTCAGAGTGTACAGTCATTTGCTCAGATAATCATCTATGATATATGTGGGCACTATACCCTGGGTGTGGATGGAGGAAGCTCCGTGTATATGGTCAGGTAGTCCTCTATGGTATATGCTGGCATTATATCCCAGGCTCCTCATGAACAGTCACTGCTCTGCTGTTATGCAAAAAGATGGATGTACTTACTTTTATCAGAGGTGGGCAGGAGAGACAGAATCATTATAAAGGGATCAGGGAGGCTTATATAATTTGTATAATTCCAGTCACCTCTGGCTTATCTCTGCATTTTTCCATTATATTATTTTATGTTTTTTAGCCTTACACAAAGTTTTTTTTATTAGTTTACATTGACGTTGCTATAAATTGATTTATTCCAAAACAGAAGAAAAAAAGCCAGAACCCTCCTGATGTCAGATATCAATTGAAGTAAAAATACAGAGGACGATGGAAGCTGCTTGATGGACGGACATAGGAAGAAATGTACACTTCTAAAACACAAGGGGCATTTATCAAGCAAATTAGCTACAAGTGTAGACCCAAATTAGGTTGCCTGTCAGTCATCAGATTCTATGCACTAGTTTTTATATGTATTTGTGACCCCTGCCCCTGTAATCCTGTGCAGGCAACTGAGGCAAATTTGCACAGGTCTGCGACAGATCTAGCACTGGAGATGAGACAGATTATCAATAAAAACAGACGCACAATTAAAAAGTGTTCAGGGCAGGCTTTGTTCTGTCCCAGGGCTACTTCAGAGCAGCTAAGGAAGGAATTATCATAAATCTGTCTTAACTCCATCTCAAATGGTCTCATTGCTCCTGTTTAGCATTGCCTGGCTCTGTGACAGAATTGATAAATGTCCTCCAGTGGAACCAGGGTTGATTTACTAAAACCTTGTTAACTGAATGTTTCACTGAGCTTAGTAAATAAGGTGAATTTGCATTGACTTCATTCATCCAATCCCACCCAATTCTTGCATGTGAATGGATGACGCACGTGATCACAACTTATCATTTTTACTGGAATCGGTGAACATTCTCTACTACTGAGTGCTTTCACACTGAGGCGTTACAAAAACTCCTGTAAGCAGCATCTTTGGAGTGGTGAAGGAACGGTGTATACCCTCCTGCCCATTGAAATGAATGGGCAGCGCCGCCGGCAGTCGTTTTAACCCTTTTTCTGCCATTGGCAGGGGTTAAAAGCGCCCCGCTACCTGCCGAAAACCTCAGCAAAAACGAAGGTAAAGCGCCGCTAAAAATAGCGGCATTTTACCATCAACGCCCGCCCGCTTCAGTGTGGAAGCAGCCTTAGACATTTCAATTCGGCTGACTGGGCCACCGATGGCTGGAATATTATCTTTTTCCCCACTGAAGCCGAGGTTCACATTGAGGGCCGGTTTGAGATCGTGCGAGTTCAGCTGAGCGAACTCGCACGAGCGAGTTCAGCATGTACAGCTGAACTCGCACGATTTCAAACTGGCAATGCAGTCCGACTTCGGTGGCGATTTGACTGATATCTGCGCGGGTTCATGCACAGATGTCTGTTCAAATCGCCCCCAAAGTCGCCAAAAGTAGTACAGGAACTACCTTTGGGAATCAGTGCGGCGCCGCAAAGTCGGCGTCGCACCGTTTCAGACGGTGCAATAGCCGGCGATTTAACATGTGATTTGTCATGTCAAATCGCATCTCAAAACGGCCCGATGTGAACATGGGCGAATCGGCCAACATTTGAGCCATGGTTGGTCCTGTCGTTGGGATAGAAAAATCTTAGGAGCTAGGTGGAAAATTGTTGGTGGAACACTGACTGCATCCAATCAGAACCAGTCAGTGTTGGGGTCTTCAGATAGATGCGGTCACTGCGGTTGTCTTAAATATAATAGCCACCAGGGAAGATCCCCCATCCATGTTGTCTAGTGTGGATGGTGGAAAATATTGGATCTCTCTCATTCAGCCTGTGGTCTGAGCAAGAAAAATCTATGCATGTATGACTAGCAATATACTCTCTACATACACAGCAGAGGGGATTGTTGTGACAAGTGTAGGAATTGATTTTCACATCACAGAGGGACAGCAGTCTTCCCTTCTCATACAATGACATGATATACACATACACAGCAAGAATAATCAGGAGAATAATGTGTAACAGTACCTGAGCAGTGCATGCCATGTCCATCTCCTCCATCCTCTCCGACTCGGATCAGTAACTGACAATGAGTGACTCGGCCAGCCAGAGACTGAGCACAGAGCTGTCTGGATATATTATCCCGGCTGTCTATACAGGAAACCCTATCACTCTTCCTTAGTACTTTTGTCCATGATAACCGCCATACAGTGACTGGATGCACTTGCTCTCCTGATCACCTACATCAATCACCCTAAAGTTAACTATAAATGGATATTTTTTCTTTTTTTTTGATCATCCAGTTGGCTGATCATAAAAAAAAAAAAAAAAAACTGAAACGATTCCCCTATCCAATCAAGGTTGATGAGGGAATTGCCCCTCTGCACTATTCTGTTCTGGCATTGGGACTCCTCTGCTGACAGAATACACTGATTAGCGTGCAGCTGATTGGCTGCCAGCGCTGAGCGAGCTAAAATATACCGACAGTCCCGTCACTAGATCAACCCCTCTTGAACAGGAATGGCCATCTAATGCATACAAGCCTATAATGTAAACATAGTGCAGATACTTAAAAACAAATCCCATCCTTGTACATGAGATAGATGTCCACCTGTAACACTTACATGACCACTGAATTTTGGACAGCGGCAATTCACCCCCTTTGTGGATTGGAATCTCAACTCCAGTGATTTCGGACATGTCCTATAGCTGCCAATACACAAATAGATCAATCACAGAGAACAACAGGTGGTGGGATGTCTACCTGTCCTGTCCAGATTGCTGCAATCTTCAGAATTACTCACCATTCGTCTTTGATCCTCCTGACTTCTGAATACAGCACTTATATCAGTTGTAGCCTTCACTCTCTACCCTGATGAATAAGAGCAACAGTTGTAATTGATTTACAGACATATCCCAACATCATGTTATAAAGAAACTCATCAGACACAGTGACATTCTTTTTATCTGTTAAGAATTAACCACCACACAGCACAAGTTTGGGTGTACACCGTTTAAATAACATACACCTTCTATGTACAACCTCTGTGTACACCTATACCCCTGGCATATTTTTACATCTTTGTGTGCTCTTGAACTCTTTTGTCTACATGTATTTTTTTGTGTACATATGCTATGCAGCCATAACTCTCTGTGAACCCTTACCATGTATGTAGCCACACACCATCCGTCTGTGTACACCCTCAATGTGCTTGTATACCCTCTATGTACCTATAACCCTCTCTTTATCCATATACCCTGTATGCACCAGTAGGTTTGTATGTATACCCTCTATGTATCATTATTCCTTCCATGTTTATGTACATCCCCCATGCACCCATTACTCTGTCTGTGTCCACATACCCTAAATGTACCCATCCATGTATCTGTACACCCTCCAGGTGCTTGTATACCTGTCGTGTGTTTGTACACCCTCTTTCTTCCCATAACCCTCTCTGTATCTATTCAACCTAGTTGTACCCATCTAAGTATTTGTACGCCTTTCTGTATAGTCATAACCCTCTGTGTACCCACTACCCTTTGTATCCATATACCCTCTGAGTACGCATATATTTATAACGTATGTATGTACCCTCTTTGTGTACATAATGGGGTTGATTTACTAAAGGCAAATAGACTGTGCACTTTTGAAAGTGCAGTTGCACGCTGCAAGTGCAATTGCCCCAGGGTTTAGTAAATGAGGTAAAGCTTCACTTTACAAAGAACAACCAATCACGTGCAAGAAAAATAAAAGAACAGCATTTTTTGCTTACACATGATTGGATGATGAAAGCCAGCAGAGCTCTCCCTCATTTACTGAGCTCTGAAGTAACTGCACTTTCAAAAGTGCACAGTAAATTTGACTTTAGTAAATCAACCCCATACACTCTATGTACCAATAACCCACTCTGTATCGATACACCTTATGTACCGATATACCCTTTAAATATCTGTATACATCCATAATTCTCGGAGTGCCCATATACCCTTTACATATCTGTATACTTGTCTATGAAGTCATAACCCTCTGTGTAATTGTATACCGTCTATGTATCTCTGCTCTATTCTATTCTCATAACCCTCTATTATAGCCTTCCATGTATCCCTCTACTCTATGCGTATACGCCTTGCTTTTGTATCTATTTCCCTTAAGTATGTACATACACACTCACAAATATATATATTATTTGTATTATGTATGTTAACAGATTTCTAAAGCCGCCTAAGTAAAACAACAATCCTTTCTATAAAAAAACCCACCAAGGCCACATCACCCATTGCCATGTGGAGAGAGACTTCTGTTCGTGTTCTGTCCCATCAGTGCCAGGAGCTGCTCTGATCTTCACCCCGTCTTTGCCGAATTGTGTTAGAACTGCATGCAGGGTGAACATCTTGTTTGCTTTTTTCCATACAAAAGGAACCATTCGCCCCGGCTCACATATGTTGGAATAATCTTCGTTGTGATAAGAATCGCTGCTTACAGTCAGTAGTGTCGTCATCGTAGACCGCACTTGGCCAGATAGTTGCCCAATCATCACAAGAGGAGTTTGAATCTGTGCCATGGGCAGTGTTTGAGTCACCTTTACTGTTTAAGGGGTCCCCTACACCTTTAGCAGCCAGTCACCAATAGAAAAATGTAAAACTTTGTGCCCCTGTTATTCTGCTTCAGGCAGTTTGTGCTATTAGCCTGGTATTGAGGATGGAGTGGGCACAAAAAATGAGTTTGGGATGCAAATAGCTCTTCCTGACAGAGAATGTCAGAATGGGGCCCTAGGAAATAGCAGCTTTGGCCCCCTCATCTCTTCAATTTATGTTGATAAGGATTGCAATAAGCACAGAGAAGTCCTCCCTATCTTTATTGTTTGTACTGGGTTCATCAGACACCAACTGCCTACAAGTCCATCCCTACTTGTAATGTGGCTTAGCTTTGGCTATCTTTGATATCCCCCTGGTTACTGCATGAAAGTTGTACCTGGACTTCTCTGCGCACTGGGTTCCTTGTGAATGATCCAGATACCTGATTAATTCCTATACTGTTATGTGAAGAAATTTCATAATGAGAGTAATTTGGGGTACAGATATCACCTCCCGGAACAGGATATTCCTCTATGCATTTAAGGGGTACAGATAGTCTTTCCTAGTACATGGTGTCCCTCTATACATTTAAAGGAAGGGATCTCATTATAATGGGAGTACTTTGGGGCACAAATAGCCCCTCCCAGTACAGGATATCCCTCTATACAGTAATAGGAAGGAATCTCATGCTAATGGGAATAATTTAGGGTTCGGACAGCTTCTACCAGTACAAGATATTCCTCTCTACAATAATACTCAGTAATCTCATTACAATAGGAGTATTGTTGGGGTGCTGATAGCCTCTCTTGCTATAGGATACCGCCTCTACAATTATAGGAGGAAATACGTTATTATTGGGTATCATTTGTTGGCTAAAGGATATAAATTAGTGTGTGATGCAGTTCATTCAGAACAGAGACCAGTCAGCAGAAGGAAGGAGGTCCTGGTTTCCCTATGAAGCTCTTTAATTATCACTAGAGGGATCTCCAGCAGGAGTAAAGCTGGCCATACATTGGTTGAAATGCAGCCGGTTCAGCAGGGACCAGCTGAATGTTCAGTCCTTGTATGGTCAGGTAGGTTGTACAGAAGTCAATCTAACAACTGTCTTTTGTACAACTACCCTGTTGGATTTTCCCCTCTCGATTGGCGCCGCCAGCCATAGCCGGCAGCGCTAATCAGTGTATTCTGACAGCGGGGAAGTCTCCCTGCTGTCAGAATACAATAGCTCAATGGGAAGGATTTTCCCATTCACATCGAGTGCGTTGATGGGGGAATCGTGTCTTTTTTTTTTTTTTTTTTTTTTTTTTAAACCTGCTGGTCGAACAGAAAAAAAAAATGATACATGTATGGGCTGCCGAAAAAGGTCCCGATTCCCCTATATAGAGCTTTAGTTATCATTAGAGGGATTACCAGATGTCTCTATGAGGAGGAGGGATGTCTTAATTCCTCTATATGGATCTTTAGTTATCACTAGAGAAATCTTCAGCAAGAGAAAGGAGGTCCGGATCCATCTGTATAGATCTTAAGTTATGACTAGAGGGATCTCTAGCAGGAGCAAGGAAGTCCTCATTTCCTTTTATAAATTTTCAGTTATCACTAGAGGGATCACCAGCAGGAGGAAGGAGGTTCTGATTCCTTTATATAGATCTTTCGTGAGACCTCATTTAGAATACTCTGTCCAGTTCTGGAGGACCTCACTTAAAAAAAGATATTGATAAGATATCAGTAGTTCAGAGACAGGCAACAGAAATCTGGGGGATAAAACATATCAGGAGAGACTGCAGGAACATAATATCTACAGTTTTGAGGAAAGAAGTGAAAAGGGAAGCTGAAACCTTTAAATTCATTATGGGTATAAATAAGGTTCAGAGGGGCAGTATTTTCAGTATGAAGCTATGATCAAGAACACAAGGACATGACCTCAAACTAACAGAAGGAAAATTCAAAACTAACCCTAGAAAGTATTTTTTTTTTTTACAGAAAGAGTAGTTGTAGCTTTGGACAGAATTCTATCAGAGGTAGTATGCCAGTCAACAGAAGAGAATTTGCTTAACACACACATATAAAAAAAGCCATTACTCTTCTATGTTTCTTGTTTTTTTTTCAGCCATTACTCTTCTATGTTTCTTGTTTTTTTTTCAGCCATTACTCTTCTATGTTTGTTGTTTTTTTTTCAGCCATTACTCTTCTATGTTTTTTGTTTTTTTTCAGCCATTACTCTTCTATGTTTCTATTTGGGGTGCAGATAGCCCCTCCCAGCACAGGATATCCCCCTATACGATTATAGGAACAGATCTCATAATGGAGGTAATTTGGGATGCAGATAGCCCTTCCTGGTACAGAATATCCCACTATGCAGTTGTGGGATAGGATCTCATTATAATGGGTGTAATTTGGGGTGCAAATAGCCCCTCGTGGTACAGGATTTTCCCTTATGTGGTTATAGGAAATTATGGGGTTGATTTACTAAAGGCAAATAGACTGTGCACTTTGCAAGCGCAGTTGTACTCTGCAAGGGCATTTGCTCCAGAGCTTAGTAAATGACATGAGACTTCTCTTTGCAAAGAATACCTCATCATATCCAAATAATATAATAAAAACAGCATTTTTGCTTGCACATGTTTGGATAATGGAAGTCGGCAGAGCTTCCCCTAATTTACTAAGCTCTGGAGCTTAGTAAGGTACACTCCTGCAGAGTGCAGTCTATTTCTAAATCAACCCCAATATCTTTTTAATGGCAATTTCAGGTGCCTGGTAAAAGATTCCCTCTTATAAAGTTACAGTAAATGAATAGATCTTGTTATATTGGGGGTAATGTGGGGTACAGATAGTTCCTCCTGGTACTGGATTTCCCATTTTACAGATAGAGGAACAGATCTCATTATGATGGTGGTGATTTAGGGTGCAGATAGCCCCTCCTTGTACAGGATACCCTCCTATACAGTTGCAGGAAGAATCTTACTGCAATGTGTAATCAGGAATCTTCTGCCATATATCATACAGGAGTCTCTCAGGTGTCATGGATTCCTCTGACCCCTTGGCTGTTGTGTGCATTGTATAACGCACCTCCTGTGCCAGAACCAGCCGTGTAAATAATACACAAAGCCAGAAATCTAATCCAGCAGCTCGAATGTTTAATTCATCATTATAAGAGCTAATTGGGAGGTGATTATATGGTAATTGCTCATTAGCGGTGTATACTTATCGCTGTACCTTATGTCGAGGCCATGGGAATAATGTCGAGTCAAGTCTCCCATTTCACAGATCAGTTTCAGAGGCAGAAGTGAGACAGCCCAGCTCCTGTTCCCCCTGACGTCACATGGGCCCCTCCTGGGGGGGGGCACAAGGCTTTATAAATTCTGCTCAGGGTCCCCCCACCAGACAGACAGCATGGAGCAGTTGGCCCAACGCTAGATTAGACAGTCAGGGGTGTGTATGTGGTAAGATTGTGTTAGCTCTGTGTGTATGTGGTAAGATTGTGTTAGCTCTGTGTGTATGTTGTAAGATTGTGCTAGATCTGTGCGTATGTGGTAAGATTGTGTTAGATCTGTGTGTATGTGGTAAGATTGTGTTAGATCTGTGTGTGTTTGTGTGTGTGTCTGAAAGTTGTATGTAGAAACACACTACATACAACATACACAGTTGTGTAATGTGTGTATAGTGTGTATTTGTGGGTGTGCATATACAGTATTTTGGCATAGACAGAAAATGAGACGAGATTTTTTTTTTTTAATTTGAGTGCTCATACTTGAAATCCGAAGACAAATTTTGGACAGATCAATAGCTATCGTAATTCTGAAATGACTATATTTAGTTTATCTGTGAAATTTGCGATAGTGGATGTGTGCAATGCTTAGTTGTATGTATGTATCTTTTAGCAGATTTTTAGGTATACATGTGTATGTGATGTGTAATTGGATGGTGGGTTTGGTATCAATGTAAAGGTGGTTGTTTCTAGCCAAATACAACCAGTCAGGCAGTTTGGAGTTGAAGGGAGCCCAATTATTGGTGAATTCAATAGACTGCAGGCTTTCCAAACATATCAGGAAACAATACTGAATGTGACATTCAAGTACAGGCATACCCCACTTTTAAGTACACAATGGGGCTTTATTTACTAAAGCTGGAAAGTGCAAAATCAGGTTCGCTTCTGCATAGAAACCAATGAGCTTCCAGGTTTTATTACCGAAGCTTAATTGAACAAGCTGAGGTTAGAAGCTCATTGGTTTATATGCAGAAGTGAGCCTGATTTTGCACTTTCCAACTTTAGTAAATAAACCCCATTGTGTACTTAAAAGTGGGGTATGCCTGTATCTACAGTATATATAATTGATATATAAATATGTAATCAGAGTGTATCGAGGCTGACACAGAACAATAATGAAGATTGCACCAGTAAATGGGATCCCTTTAACGCCATACCTTCTGCTTCCATGGCCGGCCTTGCGGTACGAAGGTGTGATGGGCCTGTGAATACAGACACAATGATCATTGATTCTGAGGGTTGAGCGATAGAACAAATATTCTGCCTTTTTTCCTAATAAAATATTCTGAATACAAAGTGTACATAATGATGCGGAGCTTGTTGGAGCAGGCTTTTCTTCCACTTACATCATATCTGGAGACAAGTAAGAACAGGTGGGAATAGTGCGCGGTGCCATGGGAGAGATCAGCACGGTGTCAGGGGAGAGACGGGGACACATCCGTCAGGAATAATGGAATTCGCTAGTTCTGGGCACATTCATAGTGGTCAGTCAGTCTGTTTCCTGGGTCAGGGTGATCCTGGGATTTGGGGCTTCCAGATAAAAGCTCCTGTCTTTATTTACGTTTATTTATAGGTGTACTTAAGGAACTGACATGGTGACAAATAACATCACATCAGACAATCAGTGTCTGTATATAAGTCGTAGTCAAACACGTAAACATATGTTGACAAGCATTACACTACGGAATGAAAATCTTGAATTGTCAGCTGCTCTCTTACTATATATATACTGTACAGTATATAGCAGGGTCTTATCTGGGTTGGCACCTTATTTGCCCCACTATTTTTTTCACTGCTCTCAGTTCTCCTCACAGTGACTGACAGATAAAGAAATGTACAATTCTCTCACCATAGAGCTCACAGGGAGGTGCTCCAGAGCTCAGTCCCTCGACCCAACACCACCACTGGAGGGGGCTGTTAGTGCTGCAAAGAGTTATTGCGAGTACCGGTTGTGCCTTCACCCAACACTGCCACTGGGGGTTGGGGGTGGGCGGCTGTTAGTGCTGCGTGGAGTTGTTGGGTGCCTTGCCTCCAGCCAACAATGACTAATAGCAGTGTTAATTTCGTCAACGGAAATAATAATAATTTCATAGACTGAATTAACACTATTTCAGTCAACTAAAATGTGACTAAAACTAAAACAATTTAGATGACTAAAATAAGACTAAAACTAAAATGGCATTTTAGTCAAAAGACTATGACTAAAACTAAATCGAAATGTACACATCTAATTAACACTATTAGGATCCTGGGTCCTCTATCCTATCCTGTGCCATTCTACTCCTATCGAGCTCCTGGGTCATGTTGTCCATGTCTTCTATGTCATGTTATACGTTCTATATTCCGTGTCCTTTGCCCTCTATCCTATGTCATGAGCCTAATACCCTGTATGCTGGGGCATGTGCTCTATGCCCTCTATCCCTGATCATGTGCAACATGCCCTCTATCCTGCGTCATGTGCTTCATGCCCTATGTTTACTTTCTCTGGTCATGTGATACATGCCCTGTGCCCTCTATCCCATGTCATGTGCTTCATGCCTTATGCCCTCTATCCCATGCCATGTGCTTCCTGTCCTATGTCCTCTTTACAGTATTTGGTGCTTTATGCTGTGTGCCCTGTATCCCAGTCCATGTGCTCCATGTCTTATGACCTCTATCCTGGGTCATGTGCCCCATGCTCTATATCCTCCTCTATCCCTAGTCATGCTGTCCATGCACTATGCCCCCAATTCTTTGTCGTGCTCCATGCCCTATATCCCATGTCATATGCTATGTGTCTAGTGTCCTTTATCCCCTGTCAAGTTCACCATTCCCTATGTCTTATATCTTATGTCATGTTCTCCATGCCCATGCTGCAATCATTAAGCATATATTAACTATGATATTAAAGTAGAAATGAACCGGCTGCAGACTAATAATGTCATTGATGTAACACAAGCTTTACTATATAAGTAGAGGATTCGCAATATATAGTCTTGTCTGTTTACCTGCCGCTCCAACGTGTTTCACCCCCACAAAGGGCTTAAAGTGGTTGTAAACCTCAGATATTAAATATGAACAAAGCATATCCCCCTATAGTGTGTACGTGTCTCAATCCAGAGCACTAAGTGTCATTCCTGTCTGCTGCTTTGTTCTTCTGCCTTCAGCAAAAAAAAACTTCAGACAGCTGCATCTGGGCATAACATTACTTTTTGGGAAAGTGCATATTCAGGGTTAGAGAAGCGCCGCACTCCCGACCAGCCAGTATAGTATAAACCTCAGTGCATGGGTGCCCCACCCCATTAGGGTGGTGTGCCTAGAGCCGGATAAGGGCAATTTATGCATCATCAGCCGTTAGCAAAGCAGGTGTGAGATGGACAGTGATCAAGAGAAGTGTGGATAAGAGACTCACAAATAAAACAAGGTGAAAAAGATGCCAAGAAAATAAGAATAAACTGAAAATTAATAAAATAATAAAAAGTGAAAAGAAAATAATAAAAAAAAAAATTGAGAAAAAATCAACAGAAAATATTGTTGGAAATGGTGTGATGTTAATGTGAGAGTCAAAAATGTAATCAATAAAAAATTTATAAAAAGTAAGGAAAATATAAGTGACCCAAAATTAATAAAACCATAAAGTGAAAAAAAGATGTACAGACAATAAATCAAAAATAGACATAAGCACAAAAAAAAAAAAATGGAAAATAAAATACGGAAAACAGTCCTCAAAACATTATAAAGTACCAATGTGGGAAGATGATAGAGTGAAGTATTATTATTATTGAGATATTCAGAGAGAAAGAAATACAATGGGGATGAGGAGGGGAAAGAGGGAGGGGGCTTCAACCAAGGTACGGCCAAACCTCACCGCATCAGTGTGAACGTAGTTTCACCGTTGTCACCAGAACAGGAGTTGATGGGATATATTCTAACAGGAACACTTGTTCAGGCGACATCGGTCTTATGCCCCGTACACGCGGTTGGGAGCGGGAGCTTGTCGGAAATTCCGACCGTGTGTGGGCTCCATCGGATATTTTCCATCGGAATTTCCGACACACAAAATTTGAGATTTGGATCTGAAATTTTCCGACAACAAAATCCGTTGTCGGAAATTCTGATCGTGTGTGTACACAATTCCGACGCACAAAATTCCACGCATGCTCGGAATCAAGCAGAAGAGCCGCACTGGCTATTCAACCTGATTTTTCTCGGCTCGACGTACGTGTTGTACGTCACCGCTTTCTTGACGTTCGGAATTTCCGACAACATTTCATCATGGATTTTGTTGTCGGAAAATCCTATTGTGTGTGCAGGGCATAAGAGAGGCTTCTCCTCTTACTTCCTGATGTGTTTTGGGACAGGAAGTGAAAGGAATTCTTCCTACTGAGGACACAGATACAAGTGTTTTAATCCTTCCCTTCTACATCCAAAGCTACAAAAACCGATGGCCATAATTATACCTAATATCCTGTATGGTCTCTTATACTAATATCCCATATGAACATTTTTGACTGTTAGTACAAAGCAATCGATCCCTCGTTAACATGGTACCTCACTGATACAATAAAAAAAAAAAGAAGCAAAATAACAACTGAAAAAATGGGCATTACCAGATCTCCATGGTGCACTTTCATTCTATTGTAGCTTTCTGCAGCTTTTTACAAAGGTGGTGGAAAGGAAACTTTTTTTTCTTTGCCAACTACTCAGCAATGGTATTATGTAAGTCAAAAGAATCTGTATATAGATCCAAGATCCAATCTTCTCTACAATGCGGTGATCTTACTGCATATGTGGACGATTTGCTTTAAATGAAAAATACAAAAACACAGCCTTAATGTTATTAGTTGAACCTACTTAGGGACTGCCGCGACTGCTGCAAAATTGTACAGGTGAGCTTCAGTATGTAACATTGAATTTGAAATTGTTCAGTAAGCATGTTCCTGGCAGTACAGACAGTGAATGCAGCACAGTGGCTAAGTGGTTAGCACTGCCACCTGGCAGCACTAGGGTCATCGGTTTGAATTCCAACCACGGCACTACCTGCATTGAGTTTGTATGTTCTTCCTGTGCCTGTATGGGTTTCCTCCAGGTACTCCAACACTCCAAAGACATGCTGGTAGGTTAATTAGCTCCTGTCTAAATTGGCCTTAGTATGTGTAAATGTGAGTCAGGGACCTTAAATCGCAAGCTCCTGGAGAGCAGAGACTGATGTGAATGTATAATATGTATGTAAAGCGCTACATAAATTGACAGTGCTATATAAGTACCTGTATTAAATAAAATACTATATGTCTAGGGATGTGACCGTAGGAGTATGTTAAGAGCTGGAAAAAGAGGTTTAATTACATATATATATATATATATATATATATATATATATATAGATAGATAGATATATATAAAGTGGGGAAGCCATACAGAGTATTTGGTTATATATGTAGACAGTGGGAGGAGCCATAAGGGGCAGTTACCCAGTTTAAAGTTTCCGGGACAATTAAAGATGGGTACAGTGTGAAAGATTAAGTGATGAAGATGTTCCTTCACTGGCACTGCTCGTTGATGGTGGGTAAAGATGGGTGGAGCAATTTTGGCAAAAAATTATATTTTGTACATTGTGTATTTGTGTCCTGTCCCTTTACATTGTTTATTAGACTTATTTTGCTCTGTGTGTTTTTCTTTCTGTGGAAAAAAAAGTCTAATTGGGGTACTCCTGTGCCCCTGGACTACAGCCCTGTGACGAAACGCGTAGGGGAGAGCATAGCGATGATGTCATCACACCTGCTGGAGAGAGAGGAGTTTTTGTAATATGCTATAAGACTTTGTATTTGTGTGAATACCTGTCCCTTTTTAATAAGTTGGTGTATGAATTCACTACACTATGGAGTATTGTAATGTCTCTACCTTGCTGAGGAATACTGAATATTGGAGACTGATAGAGATTGTTCGAATGTGGAATGCTAGATCCAGCCATCCATCAGGAATCTATATGCATATCACTGAGTGCTGTTAGATCTCTGTGATTGTCGGGTCTTATGACCTGGTGCACAGTTTTGTGTGCAGGTGGAGGAGCACTGAGAGGATAGTATGCTCACACTTGCAGTGGGGTGTCACTCACATATTTTTGAACTTTATATACTTATTTAAGCACCTTGTATATGGAGCACAGTAATGTACAGTGGATATAAAAAAATCTACACACCCCTGTTAAAATGTCAGGTTTCTGTGATGTAAAGAAATGAGACAAAGTTAGATCATTTCAGAACTTTTTCCACCTTTAATGTGACCTATAAACTGTACAACTCAATTGAACAACAAACTGAAATCTTTTAGGTGGAGGGAAGTAAAAATAAAAAAATAAAATAATATGTTTGCATAAGTTTGCAAACCCTTAAACTAATACTTTGTCAAAGCACCTTTTGATTTTATTACAGCACTCAGTCTTTTTGGGTATGAGTCTATCAGCATGGCACATCTTGACTTGGAAATACTTGCCCACTCGTCTTTGCAAAAACACTCCAAATCTGTCAGATTGCGATAGCATCTCCTGTGCACAGCCCTCTTCAGATCACCCCACAGATTTTCAATCGGATTAAGGTCTGGGCTCTGGCTGGGCCATTCCAAAACTTTAATCTGAATCTTCATCTGGTAAAGCCATTCCATTGTTGATTTGGATGTATGTTTTGGGTCGTTGTCATCCTTAAAGATGAAGTTTCTCTTCATATTCAGCTTTCTAGCAGAACCATGAAGGTTTTGTTCCAATAGTGACTGGTATTTGGAACTGTTCATAATTCCCTCTACCTTGACTAAGGCCCCTGTTCCAGCTGAAGAAAAACAGCCCCAAAGCATGATGTTGCCACCACCATGTTTCACAGTGGGTATGGTGTCCTTTTGGTAATGTACAGTGTTGTTTTTGCACCAAACATATCTTTTGGAACTATGGCCAAAAAGTCCAACATTGGCTCATCAGACCATAACACTTCCCCCATGCTTTTGAGAGACTTCAGATGCGTTTTTGCAAAATTTAGCCGGTGTTCTGTCAAAATAGCCAACTCGTCAGAAGCTCCAACTACTTAACTTCCAGTTTCTTTAACTAGTTGCCGCCCGCCCACCATCAAATGATGGCAGGGCGGTGCAGCTCTCGTTCTGGGACGCCGTCATATGACAGCGTCTCAGAACGGCAACTCTCGCGCGCAGCGCAGAGATCGCGGCCTCGCCGTGTTGCTAGGACACGGCGCGACCCCGATCTCTGTAAAGAGCCGCGTCCGCGGCTCTTTAACCATGTGATCAGCTGTGTCCAATCACATGTAAACACAGAGATGCCAGTAATCGGTGCTCCTCGCCTCACACTGACAGAGTGTGTGGCGAGGAGGGCCGATCAGCGGCATCTCCACGCAGGGGGACATCTACACATGTAATCAGGGCACTCATCATCAGTGCCTGATTACAATATAGTGCCAACAGTGTCACCAATCAGTGCCCACCATTTCCCACCAGTTGCAGCAATCAGTGCCCACCAGTTGCAGCAATCAGTGCCCATTAACGATGCCAGTCAGTGCTGGCTATCAATGCTCATCACTGCTGTTGATCAATGCCCATCAGTGTCACTCATCAGTGCCCATCAGTACCGCCTATCCGTGCCGCCAATCAGTGCCCACCAGTGCCACTTATCAGTGCCCACCAGTGCTGCCTATAAGTGCCCATCAGTGCCACCTATCAGTGCTCATCAGTGCCACATATCAGTGCCCGTAACTGCAGCATATTAGTGCCTCCTCGTAAGTGCCGCCTCATCAGTGCCACCTATCAGTGCTCATCAGTGCCACATATCAGTGCCCCTAAGTGCAGCATATTAGTGCCTCCTCGTAAGTGCCGCCTCATCAGTGCCCATAAGTGCCACCTCATCAATGTCCACCAGTTCAGCCTATCAGTGCCCATCAGTGACATCTCATCAGCGCACATCAGTGAAGGAGAAAAATTACTTAGTTACAAAATTTACTGACAGAAACCAAGTAAAAAAATTTTTAAAAAAAAATTTTTGGTTTATTTTTTTTGGTAAAAAAATAAAAAACCCAGCAGTGATTAAATACCACAGAAAGCTCTATTTGTGTGAAGAAAATGATAAAAAAAAATTGTTTGGGTGCAGTGTAGCATGACTGCGCAATTGTCATTCAAAGTGCGACAGCGCTGACAGCTGAAAAATGGCTTGGGCAGGAAGGGGGTGTAATTACCGTGTAGGCAAGTAGTTAAGCCATCAGTAATTGGAGATTTAGACAAATTGCTTTTTGGACACAACGCCGGCAACCAAATACAGTCCGGTGCGCGATATTATGAGTGGAGATTGTTGCTCCGCTCCGATACTAGCCAACAAAATGGCCTCCTCCCAGGCGGCGACAACTTTGTCCTCGCTAGCCGCTGTGCTGTCAAAACAGCTAAATCTTCCTGTACCTGACTGTATTCGGTTACTGGTGTTGTGTCCAAACAGCAATTCATCAAAATCTCCAATGACTGCTGATTTAAAGAAACCGGAAGTGACGTGGTGGGAGCTTCTGACGAGTTGGCTAATTTGACAGAACACCGGGCTTGAATGTTTTTCTTCATGATAAAGGGTTTTCGTCTTGCCACTGTACCCCATAGCCCAGACATATGAAGAATACGGGAGATTGTTGTCACATGTACCACACAGCCAGTACTTGCCAGATATTCCTGCAGCTCATTTAATGTTCCTGTAGGCCTCTTGGCAGTCTCCCTGACCAGTTTTCTTCTCCGCTTTTCATCAATTTTGGAGGCATGTCCAGTTCTTGGTAATGTCACTGTTGTGCCATATTTTCCACACTTGATGATGACTGTCTTCACTGTGTTCCATGGTATATCTAATGCCCAGCAATTTAAAGAGACAGCGCAACACAGTCTTATTTAGATACCTTTTAAGTTTTTTGCACCCAGTTAAATATGAGTGCTACTGTCCCAGATTTATATACATTATAGATGCAATATTTAGTGATTGCATTATGCTGGGATTTAGAGGATTTAGGTGCGTTATAGGTACAGTTTTTGGGCATTACATTTTCCCAGGTATCAGAGAATCAAGGCTGCATTTGCATCTTGGCGCTTTGAAACGCGGGCAGATTTGCCGCGATTCTGCCCACGATTTCAAAATGGCAAGGTGTGAATGACAAATCGAAGAACACACATTTGAGATGAAATTCATTTGAAAGGAACCTTAAATCGTGGTGCGGTTCTGCCATGATTGTTGCGTGATAAATCGCACTGCAATCATGGCAACCCGCATTGCGTGAAGCATGTCACCCAAAAGTAGCTCCTGCACTTTTTTTGGACGGCATGCTTTAACCCCACACCCTCCTTCCTGTACACACTGCCCCCTTCAACCCTACACCCCCCTTTCCTGTATACACTTCCCCCTTTAACCCTACACCCCCTTCCCGCACACACTGCCCTGTATAGACTATACCCCCATGTGATGTGTGTTGCAGCAGCTTTAGAGGTGACATCCACCGAGGATGAGGAGGTGACTGGAGAGGTATGTGGCACTGGCCATGGCTGCGCCCTAGGCAGCTGCCTTGTTCACCTAGTAGTAGCACCGGCCCTGCTTATATTTACCTGAGCCCTCATTGGACCTCCTCTCTCCCCTCACTTCCATGTCTCACAGGTTTTGCTGAGCCATTGGCTCCCAGTGCTGTCAATCAAAGCCAGTGTATGTGTCAATGGACGCAGCAGCAGGGCTCGGGAACCCCATGATTAGGGGCCTCCCATAGGGGGCACTGGACAGAGAGGAGGAGCCATGAGCGCCGGCAGGGGACCCGAGAAGAGGAGGTTTGGGGCTGCTCTGTTCAAAACCCCTGCACAGAGCAGGTAAGTGTAAAGTTGTTTGTTATTTAAAGAAAAAAAAATCCATTACCATAACTTTAAGGTGTTATATTGTTCTGTATTTTGGATGATTCAGATGTGTTATAGGCACAGTGTTTAGTCATTTATATTATATTATATTATATTATATTATATTATATTATATTATATTATATTTAGTCATTATATTGCCTTGAGTGTCGGAGAATTCAGGTATGTTATAGGTATGGTATTAAAGTGTTTTTCTGTGTCAGCTATTGGGGATTTAGGCACATTATAGGTATGATATTAAGGTGTTATATAGTTCTGTGTTTTGGAGCATTCAGGTACATTATAGGTATGGTATTTAGGTGTTAATCAAAGGAATTAGGTATGTTAGGCTGAGTTTACACTGGCATTTAGATCCCTTTCACACTGGAGGCTTTTTCAGGCGCTTTAGCACTAAAAATAGCCCCTGTAAAGCACCTGAAAAAATACCTCATCTGCAGTCCCAGCCCGAGTGCTTTCACACTGGGGCGCTGCGCTGGCAGGATGTTAAAAAAGCCCTGCAAGCAGCGTCTTTGGGGCGGTGGAGGAGCGGTGTATACACCGCTCCTGCCCATTAAAATGAATGGGCACCGCTGCGGCAGCGGTGCTACACGGCCGCTAATGACCCTTTCCTCAGCCACTAGCGGGGGTTAAAATCGCCCTGCCAGTGGCCGAACAGCGCCGCTAAAACTACAGTAAAGAGGCCGCAGCTGTGAAAGGGCTCTAAGAGCAGCCGTTTGAGAGGCGTTTGACAGGTGTTAAAAATGCCCCTCAAAAACCTATGCACAAGATATAATAGACAGCACATTGCGCTGTTCACACTAAGCGTTATCGTCGCGTCGCTTCAAAATTGAAGCCTCATGTCGAGTCAGGAGGCGCTTGAAGCCTTTCAACGCCTCCCATTCAAGTCCATGGTAACGCTCCGCAAACGCTCTGGCAGGCGTTCCCGGCGTGGTTTTGGTGCGATTGCGGCACGTTAAAATTTGTTTATTTCTGTCACTTTACATTGTGGAGCAGTTTTAACGCTCATCAACCGCTACGAAACCGCGCATAGGGCGTTTAGGGAAAATGTAAAATGCCCCATTCTAAAGCTCATTGACGCCTGTCTGACGCCCATACTAACGCCATACAAACGCTATAGGAGTGTTTGTTGAGCGTCATAAATTTAGTCAAGTGTGAGCAAGCCCTTATAGGTATGGTATTAAACCATTGAATTGTTTTGAGTTTCAGAAGATTCAGTTACAGTATGTTATAGATCCGGTGTTTGAGCATTATATTATCCTGGGTTTCGGTGGATTCAGGTACAGTATATTATAGGTACAGTATTTAGGCATTATATTATCCTGGGTAACTGAGGATTCAGGTATATTACAGGTATGGTCTTTTGGAATTATATTATCCTGGTTATTAATGAATTCAGGAATAAGTACGATATTTAAGTGTTATACTGTCCTGGGTATCAATGGATTCGGGTATGTTATAGGCATGGTATTCAGGTGTCCAATTGTTCCAGGTATTTGGGTATTCAGGTAAGTTATAGGTACAGTATTTAGGCTTTACATTGTCCCAAGATACAGTATATAGGCAATAAATGTTATCTGGGGTATTGCAGGATTTACGCTTTTGGGAGCAGAACCTCTACTATTATTTTTCCTCAAGCACAGGACACTTTTTTCAGGCTGCAAAAGAAAATCCAAGTTTTCTGTTCCCTTTTTTTTTATTTAGGCAGCAGAGGCTGGAGGATTACGCTGACCCTCAGAGGAGCTTTCAGATTCTCCAAAAGATTAGAGGTCGAAATCATTTCTAGACACGAATGACTGGGATATCCCCGGAGGCTGGCACAAGGGTCAAGTGTAAGAGGTTACAGTTACACATTTCCTATCTATGTACATTCTCTGTGACATCTTACTTCTATAGACATCAAAGTTTGACATTATATCCAAGACTAGAGTGTGAAGATGTGCTATAATTGACCCTAAGAGTAGACATTAAGTGCTGGGGTGAGGCCACATACACTGCAGGCAATATAAAATTCCACATCTTGTGCATATTTGCTATGGGTTTCAACACACTTTGCTCTTTCTCTATAAAAGCTGTAGCATGCTGCAGTGTTCTCTGTGAGATATTTATTACATGATAGTAAAGTTGCCATCCTGCGAGGAGTCATTTTAGAATAGGGAGGGGTTTTGAGTTCACTGGACACCGCCACACTTGCTGCTATCTTTTACACTTGCTGCATTGAATGAAATTTCCTACACTCTCTAGTCTGCCACTACGATGTGCTATAGAGCTGTGGATCTGCTGCGCCCCTGCCTAAGAGGGTGAACATTGTTTTTCCACTGGGTGAAAAGAATCCAAAATGAACATTCTCCAGCTGCAGAGAAAGAATTCTAAATCTTTATTATCGCTCCTTAATGATGGAATGATGCAAAGCTGGAGCGCCTGCTAATATTCCACCAATAGTTACCAAAGAATTGTTCAGTGTTCCTGCAGCAGTCCTGTCTTTCAGTTGGAATAGTTACAGTGTAAAATTCAGGTTTGTGCTGGCCTTTAAAGCTGGGTACTCGAGCAACTGTGC
This sequence comes from Lithobates clamitans, assembly GCA_037952925.1. Lineage (NCBI taxonomy): Eukaryota > Metazoa > Chordata > Amphibia > Anura > Ranidae > Lithobates > Lithobates clamitans. The sequence continues at coordinate 2,201,399 of JBBGZY010000597.1, forward strand.
CCTCACTGCTGCTGGGGACACAAAGCTTTGCTACAGCCAGCGCCACTGCGGGAGGATTCAGCAGAACTACAGCTTTGTGTTCTATAGTAAATCTACTGAGTGTCAGGATTAGAGGGATGGAGGGGCATAAGGGAGCTCCGAATATAGAGGGCACTGTTTATACATTCTATAGGAAAACTACTGAGTGTCAGGATTGGAGATATGGATAGGCACAAGGGAGCTTATAATATAGAGAGTGCTGTCTATACCAGCCTTTTTCTACTTTTTTTACGTCCGAGGAACCCTTGAAAAAATTACCTACAGCTCATGGTACATTAGCATGATTAGTAAATTGTACCAAGGTTTAAATGAAATAAAGAATGTGGCATACCTAGAGAATTAAATACCTTGGCCAGTTAATTTTTTAACACCCACCTGATGTATTTGACAAAATTATTTTCAGCAATTAAATTCATTGTATAATAAAAAACAACCCAAAAATATTCATATAGTGCAAATTGTGGCGTAACATTGGCGGTCATTGTAACCCTACATTGGTGGTCAATGGAAATTTTCCTTTTAGGTCATTTTAGGTAGGAGATCAATTCTTCATTGCTCACTGCTCAATGAATCCCTAGCATCTTTAAGATGAACACTGGCTGAGAAAGGCTGGTCTATACATTCTCCATTTTATGGTTGACTTCTGGTAAAGAGCACTCAGTAAATATAATTTATTACATGTATCTATATACCATTGCAGCACTTTACGTATTGTAAATGAGCTTACAGTTGGGAGTGTTTGCTGTACATTAACCTCCCTGGCGGTATGATTATTTCAGATTTTTGCTGCTGAAAGCGATACAATTATTCTGCACAGAAATTTGGCGTTTTATATTTTAGGCCTGTAATTCTTAGGAATAACTCACTTAAATCTGTCCAAACAAGAGTCTAGTAGACATCCCGGGTATGGTAAAGTTTGAAAACCGAAATCAAAAATTATAATATAATAAATAACTATAAATAATTATAACAAATAATAATAATAAAAATTATTCAATAATGTAATCAAATCAAAAACACTGAAATTTGCTCAGTTGCAGAATTGTTGCTTTCGTTACTTTCAGTGTTTGATGACGGATTTCCCCACAAATCACTATCACTGAATTCTGCAAGTGATTCTAATTTATTATCGCTATTTTCTAGCTGGTCTAAAAGCACTTTTGATGTAAACGGACATTTTTTGGTTGCTATGGACAATCTCCAGTTTCCTGGCAGAAAGAACAGTATTTATAACATAAAACTGCATGCAGGACACTGGACAAACCACTAGGGACAAAGGGGATGTGAAATTATTTGATACAGTTCTGTAATCTGTAAGATTACAGTATACTATATCTATACTGTGTTTTTTACTTTTTGAATTTGGCGCCGAACTCCGTCCCCGTGCGTCGCAACGCTCGCAGGGATCGGAGCTCGGCACTGTGAATCGAGCGAGACACGGCGGCTCACAGATCACAGCGGGGAGACATCGCAGGATCCAGGGGACAAGGTAAGTATGCTCTTCCTGGATCCTGCGATGCAAGCCCGAGTCTGGCTCGGGGATACCGCTTTTGGTATTGAAAATCCACCCCGAGCCACACTCTGGAATACCGCCAGGGGGGTTAAAGAAGCCATAAAAACTGTAGCTTCCGACTTTTAATAAACAGACACTCACCTGTCCAGGGATCCAGTGCTGTCCTCACCCGGGCCGGTTCTTTGCTGGTCTTCAGGTCCCTGGGGCTGGCATGTTAACTGTGGCAACCAGTTGTGAATCCTTCAGAAGGAGTCATAACCGCCTTCCCGCTGCGCATGCGGAGTTGTGCAATGGTTTTGCAGGCTCCTGGGACCTGTGGCGTGTCCCAGAAAGTTGCGGGCAGGGAGGCAGGGGCCTAACTTCTGCTCAGATCGCAGGGAGGTGGAGGCCCAACTTCTGCCCAAGGCGAGTGGACGCAGGTATCTGCCAAAACTAGGTACTCGTCGTCCCCCCCCAAAAAAAAAAATATTCCAAATATAGTAGAGGAGGAGGAACAGCGGACCTTCCCCTTTTGGGGGACATTTTGCTTTAAGGCTAAGTACACACTTGCTAAAAATACTAATGTTAACAGTAACGTGAACCAAAGTGCCTACAGCATAAACACAGTTTTTATTTACGTATTTTTTGTGCATTTAAAGTATCTGTGCAATCTGCTTATATCGCAAAGGCATTTACCTATCACTTTTGCCAGTGTTAACTGATCTTCTGTTGCTAATGTTGACCCCTAGGCATTGATCCTGGAGGGTGGAGTATGACAATCCAGTCATTAATTGTGGTGGTTGGAGCCTAACATCCCAGTGTGCTGATTGCGGGGGGGGGGGGGGGGGGAGCTACACACATATTTATACCAGATTCTGCATGTTGTATTATCCATATAACTAAATATAATGCCACAATTATATCTTAAAGTGACTGTAAAGGATTTTCTTTTTAAATAATATACATGTTATATTTACCTGCTCTGTGCAATGGTTTTGCACAGAGCAGCCCAAATCCTACTCTTCTAGGGCTCCTGGCTCCTCCTCTTCTCGGCGTGCCGCCATAGGAAGCCGTTTCCAATGGTGACACATCTGCGGGCTCAAACCTGAGCTGTGCTGCCTTTATCCATAGACACAGACAGCGTGGCTCGGCCCCACCCCCAGCTCCCTTGTCACAGGGTATAATTGACAGCAGCAGGAGCCAATGGCTTTTGCTGCTATCAATCTGCCCAGTGGGGAGGGAGAGAGAGGAGAGAGCCGCTGCTCTCGGGCACAGCACTGGATCGAGAATGGGCTCAGGTTTTTAGGGGGGGGGGGACTAGGGGGATACTGACAATAGAACTTACAATAAGGAGACATATCTAAAAATGTCATGCCAAAGCTACATTTTCCCTTCTTATTCCCACAGTAATCATCCTGTCCAGTTGTGGAACATATGTGGCTTTATTAGTGCTGGGTAAGCTATTGGAATCTGTTGTTGTGATTCCTTAAAGCAAATCTATGGTCAAAATGTAAAAATGATATATTCATTTCCACATTGCTGAGAGGAGGAGTTCCAGGAGGCGGACACAGTACAGAAATCACAGCTCACAGGCAGCAAGGTACCATGGGATATGTAGTCCTTAAAAACTAAAGGTAAACAGCAGAGGAGAAGCTGCAAAGCATGCAGGGAATCCAGGGAGTTGTAAAAAAAAGACGGCCAGCAGACAGGCAGAACTCACAACATGAAAGGAGACTTTGCTTTGTGTTGCTGTTACAATGCTGATGTTCTAAAAATTAAAGTATATGCTGTGACCATAGAATTCCATTAAAGAGAACCTGTCAGTATCCATGCAGCCATTAACTCAGTAGATAGAGTAGTTATTTTCTTAGGGTTTGTCCGGACTGAAATAATAAAAACTGGGCGACTCCATTATTGAATAAATACAGTCCACAGCTTCTGAGCCAATGTGGCCTGCTATAGAGCCAAAGATTTGAATAAAATGCACCAAAATTGCAGATTTTCCATTGCTAGTTACTTGGCAATAGCAGAATTAATGTGAAAATGATTTCTGCTGTGCCAGCCTGCTGGAGAGTGCTGTCATGTGACCACACATCTGACAGGTTCACTTTGAAATCCTTTATTATTATTATTGTTATTCTTAAGGGCAAATTTATAAATCAGTAAAGGTGGCATGCACCAGCATTTCACAGGTAGTTAATCATTCCCTGTAAGGCCTTGTTCACACAGCCGTTTGTTTTATTTAAATGCAGGAGAAATTGATCTGGGAAGTGTTTGCCTTTATACTTTTCTCTCCAAACGAATGTGTTTACATGAATTCAGAGTGTCTAGCAAAAAATGTATATTTTTCCTAAATGTGATAAAAATGAATGCACAGAAAAATGAAAAACAAAAAAATGCAGACGATACATTATGTTTCTTCTGCATTCAAACAAAGTTACCTGCCTGCTTGCCATCTTTACTTAGAATGTACACTGAGCTGTGCAATGCATGATAGTTACAGCGTTCTGGCCTGGCCAATCAATGTGGCCGAAGATATCCAGAACCCTGAAGAAGAACAGGTGAAGTCATTGGCTCCTGTGAGGGGAGGTGAGTTTCTTTTTTTTAAGTCATTACATGTAATTATACGTATTTATAAATGTCCTACAAACGTATATAATTGCATATAGGTCATTGCCTGTGTGAATGAGGCCTTATTTAAAACACATGCACTGAGAAGATCGACCTGCAGTAAATATTTGGTGAATGTAATATTCACTGTTTAATAAACATATCCCTTCTTAATGTTATTATTTACAATTATTATTATTATATAACAAAACAAGATGTAGCCCCAAGCAGTTTTAATGAACATCTGTCTGTAGAACCCTGGTGTCTTCTGTCTCTCTTTCTCCAAATTTATACATACATACATATATATATATATATATATATATATATATATATATATATATATATATATATATATATATATATATATATGTATATATATGTGTGTGTGTGTGTAGATAGATAGATAGATAGATAGATAGATAGATAGATAGATAGATAGATAGATAGATAGATAGATAGATAGATAGATAGATAGATAGATAGATAGATAGATAGATTTAATAAAATGGTCAGACTGTCACCACATATGACAATTATTTTCCCAGCCAGAGGGGAGAGCTGATTCCATGAACACAACTAATAGATATATGATAATGGGTTGATTATTAGGGGATTTTTTTAAATAACTGTTACCATGGGTGAATAGTAAATGTAAAACAAAGACTGGAGAATATTTCTGTAGAATTTTTTTAAGATACTTTTTAATGTAAAATATAGAAATGTCACATGGCAGTCTGAAAAGGGCTTCTTTCTATGGATTCTCCTCTAGCCAGGGCAGGAATACTCTTATTTACTTCTCCTTTATGTGGTGTATGTATGTATGTATTGAGTTGTATTGTAACTGTACTGTCTACCCTCATTTTGTAAAGTGCTGCTCAAACTGTTGGCGCTTTATAAATCCTGAATAATAATAATAATAAATAAATATTATATATATATATATATATATATATATATATATATATATATATATATATATATATATATATATATATATATATATAAATATGTATGTATATATATATATATATATATATATATATATATATATATATATGTATATATATATATACACACACAAATATATACACATCCACACATTCTGTTAGTTATACTTGGGAACAGAGGGCTTAAATAAAGTTTAAGTCATTTTTCCATTATAACTACCACAAAAAATATAATTCTATAATCAGAACATGTGTTAGGTATTTATATTCATATTTGTTTGTTGAATAGAAAATTCTACCCCATAATGGGAATGTAGAGCTGAGCTAATGAAGGGATTGGCTTCATTTCTCTGCTAAAAAAAAATAAAATTACAGACAGAAAAGAAATTTGGAGCTGTTACAGAAAACACTTGTGGACGATCAGAGGTGACAAGTGTCACGTTTAAGTATCTTTTTTACTGTTTTCTTTATAAAAAATGACAAATAGAATATAAATAATATATCAAGTAAAAAAACTAACACTGCACAATGACAGAAGTGGCAGTGTCACAGAAAGTGTCTGTCATTATACAGAATTTTATCCCCATATCGTACTTTCATCCCAGCCATGGTCAGCTGGAAATCTTTGTATATGTGTGTGTGTAATATTATATGTTACATTTCATTTTATTCAATATTAAATTAGCATCCAGGGAATTATTTGACTTCCATGTTGATATTTTTGAGGTGGGAAAAGTGAATCCTAATACATAGTATTATATTCTTTTTTTTTTCCTACATAGTATTATATATTAATATATATTATTTTGGATACATAGACAGGAATGAGGTAATATTTGTGTCCATATTTATGATTACAGTTATTTGTACAGGGGGATTGAGAGCTGTAAATATATATAAAAGTGATACGATGGGGTGTAATAGCATCAATGTCAGTGGGGTATATATATACCAAAATTCTACAACAAAATATTATCTATATACAGCTATTCACTATATATATATATATATATATATATATATATATATATATATATATATATATATATATATATATATATATTTAGCATATATGTTTATATTAAAGTATTTATAATACAGTCACCCAGGTATACCATGGGGGGGATTTCCTATAAATTCTAAGTATCCAGACTCAGCATTATTATGAAGGTATATAGGAACGGATATATCTGGCCAGGGCCATAATATTACAAGAGATATATCCTATCCAAGATCTGTATTTTAAATATAGGCGGAGCCCTGCTCCGTGCACAAATATGAGAAGCAAAGTACTCAAAATGGTTCATTATAAATTAAATTCTGTTTATAACAGCTTGCTCCAGTATAAAGAGGCCCTGTCATATTATGACTAGAATGGCCTATGTCTCTATTCACATAGGGATATATGTAGGTTATTAACTGCCATTATAATCCACATTTTTCTAAGCAGCCTATGTGATTATAGACAGAGACCCAGGCATTATATTCTGCAATATACAGAATGATTACAGCAGCCGGTCTGTGTGCATTATAATCCACAGGGAGCCTATAGAAAGTAGTCATTGTTATTATATCAGCAGTGATTAGTGGGCGGAATAAAATGTCTTATTCCCCTGACTGGAGGAATACTACCGGGGCCTGTACAGGAAGACGCCAGACTCAACTGTGCACAAATCTACAGCTCTATACAACACTGCACAATTATATACACAGCTGTATACAACTCTACACAGCTGTATACAACACTGCACAATTCTATACACAGCTGTATACAACACTGCACAATTCTATACACAGCTGTATACAACACTACACAATTCTATACACAGCTGTATACAGCACTGCACAATTCTTTACACAGCTGTATACAACACTGCACAATTCTATACACAGCTGTATACAACACTGCACAATTCTATACACAGCTGTATACAGCACTGCACAATTCTATACACAGCTGTATACAACACTGCACAATTCTATACACAGCTGTATACAGCACTGCACAATTCTATACACAGCTATATACAACACTGCACAATTCTATACACAGCTGTATACAACACTACACAATTCTATACACAGCTGTATACAACACTGCACAATTCTATACAGAGCTGTATACAACACTGCACAATTCTATACACAGCTGTATACAACACTACACAATTTTATACACAGCTGTATACAACACTGCACAATTCTATACACAGCTGTATACAACACTGCACAATTCTATACACAGCTGTATACAACACTACACAATTTTATACACAGCTGTATACAACACTACACAATTCTATACACAGCTGTATACAACACTACACAGTTCTATACACAGCTGTATACAGCACTGCACAGTTCTTTACACAGCTGTATACAGCACTGCACAATTCTTTACACAGCTGTATACTGCACTGCACAATTCTATACACAGCTGTATACAACACTACACAATTCTATACACAGCTGTATACAACACTACACAATTCTATACACAGCTGTATACAATACTACACAACTCTATACACAGGTGTATACAAAACTAAATAATTCTATGCACAGCTGTATACAACACTACACAATTCTATACAACAATAAACATATTCATACAACACTGTACACATCTATACACAAAACGACACAGTTTAATACAACACTGTAGACAACTATCTACAACACTACACATTTATATACAAAACTGTACACAGCTATTTACAACACTACATCATTTTATAAAACACTGTACAGTACTGTACAATGCTATACACCATTTTATATAACACTGTACAGAGTTGTTCAAGACTTATACAAAACTGTGTTATACAATGCTGTGCACAGCTTTACAAGCCTATACACAATTATATACAACTATTCAAACTGAATATATAATGTTACACAATTCTGTATACAACTGTACAACAATGTACAAAGATATATGCAACACCATTCACAACTCTTCAGCACTGTACACAATTATACAACAGCACACACAACTCTTCACCATACAACACTGTACACAGCTCTACACGATTTTATTCAACGCTGTACACCACTATATAGCCCTCTGCCGTGCATTACACAACTATATCTGACTATGCGCTTCTATACACAACCGTTCACCTCTCTACAGTGATATCCACAAGTATATCTGACAATGCACCAATAAGAGTGATATATACAACTATACCTGACTGTACACCTGTATACACCCCTGTATAGTGCTATATACAACTATACCTGACTGTACACCTGTATACACCCCTGTATAGTGCTATATACAACTATACCTGACTGTACACCTGTATACAACTCTGTATAGTGCTATATACAACTATACCTGACTGTACACCTGTATACACCCCTGTATAGTGCTATATACAACTATACCTGACTGTACACCTGTATACACCCCTGTATAGTGCTATATACAACTATACCTGACTGTACACCTGTATACAACTCTGTATAGTGCTATATACAACTATACCTGCCTGTACACCTGTATACACCCCTGTATAGTGCTATACACAACTATACCTGCCTGCACCACAAGACATCAATACAATGAGGGTGACTTTAGTAATGGATTTGATAATATTCACTCCAAAAAAAGACTGAAAATTCACTTCAATTATCCAATCATGTGGAAAGCAAATTCCCGCTGTTTCATTTCTACATCATAAATGAATTAAAGTGAATCCCAATTTAGGTGAATATTCCTAAATCATCTAGTAAATCAGCCTCATTGTGTCAGAAGTTAAGCTAGCCATACATTATACAAACGTCTTTTTCCTTTAGATTTACCTTCAAGCATGTCGTGCCCAAGGGCCTGCTGCAAACCAATTGACCGTGTTTAGGATTAAGCTTATATTTTATGGTTTTGGTAAATCTAAAGGAAATTTGTGCAAGAAAATTGTATAATGTATGGCCAGCCTGCAGAACAAAATATCAGGAGAAAGGCTCTGTAGGTGAAGCTGTTCTGCCACTCTTCCTATGGAGAAGTGGAGTATCCACACACAGAAGTAGTGCCTGGTATAGTGAAGGAGGGTCACCATATATATATATATATATATACAGATGAAGACTTGTGGGTACAAGCAGGGAACCTGGCATCTGAGCTATACACACATATAGATGGGGAAGTATTTTTTAGTATTTATCTCAGGGTGGGTATAAATGTAATCTGGATACTGTACTGTATATATATATATATATATATATATATATATATATATATATATATATATATATATATATCACTTACAGTATACATTGCAGAGTGTATATTCATATTATAAAATTCTGTATATGGGGCAGTATATATAGTGCGTTGCTCAGTATAGATGGAGATACAAGGGATAGCTGTATATATATATAATATAATACACCTACAGCATGCAGAGAAGTATATATAAGGGTTGATTTACTAAAGGCAAATAAAGACTGTGCACTTTGCAAGTGCATTTGCCCCAGAGCTTAGTAAATGATCTAAACCTTCACTTTTCACAAAGAATAGCCAATCACATGTAGGGAAAATTAAAAAAAAAAAACTGCTGTTTTGCTTGCACATGATTGGATGGCGGAAGTCAGCAGAGCTTCCGCTTCATTTACTAAGCTCTGGAGCAAAATCACTTGCAGAGTTGCGCAGTCTATTTGCCTTTAGTAAATCAGCTCCATAGTGTGTAGCTCTGTATGGATGGGGATACAAGGGGTAGATGTATATATAATGCGCATACAGTATACAGAGCAGTATATATTGTGCGTAGCTCAGTATAGATGGGGACATAGGTGTATATATTTATTGCACACAGTATACAGTGCAGTATATATATATTGTGTACCTAGAAGAGGTATAGATGGGTCAGTGCACAGGATCTATCTATCTATCTATCTATCTATCTATCTATCTATCTATCGATCTATCTATCGATCTATCGATCTATCTATCGATCTATATTATACAGAGCGATATATATAGATATACAGTTTGCAGCTCAGTATAGATGAGGTGTTGTACATGATATATATATATATATAGAGAGAGAGAGAGAGAGAGAGAGAGAGAGATCTAGATCTATATATTAAACACACACAGTATGAAGTGTGGGGGGGGGCAGTGTCTCTCCGGAGATAGGTGTGCCCAGATTGCTCCCTGTGTGTGTGTGTCGGTCGGCAGATAAAGGTCTGCTCCCTCTCTTTCATACCTCTATTATCTATCTCCGGCAGAGTGGTGAATGGATTTGCAGAGAGGGGGGTACACACAGCCGGGTCACCTCATTACCATGAATCTCCCCCCCGTCCCCTGTCAGCCCCTCTAATCCCCCTCTTTGTACTGCAGCTTTTCATGGCCGATAATGGCATTGTGCGCAGATCTGGCTGTATAGAGGCAATAATCCTCCTTATCTAGATTGGAAACAATTTCTAGGCGGACACAGACGCGGCCTTTCATGCTGCAATTTGCATCTGTTTGAAGCAGAGAAAAAAAACTTTTTTTCCTTCCACTTTAATAATTTTGTTTGGAAGGTTGTTCGCCATTTCCAGGGACACGTGCGATGTGGGTGCAATCTGCCTTATCGGGGCGACCCCCACCCCCTTCATGAGGGATTACGGAGATTAAAGGGACACCCCCCCCCCCCCCCCTCCTCCTCCCAACACCCCATACCCGGCCATGATAATTGCCTGCACTGATTTGCACTTTCACAAAAGGCCTTTAGAGAGCCGAATAATGAGGAGGGATGGGGGCCATGGCAGGGCCAGGGGCCCCTCCACATCCAGAGCCAAGAGCCAGTCTGCCGACATAGGGAGAGATCTTTATTGACAAAATATTGACAGCTCATACTTCTCGGAAGTAGATCGGAGATCCGGACAGGTGTGAACACAAAACACAAAAATATCTACAAGCGCGACAAGAAAAGTCGCAGCGCCGGCGCAGCGTCACCGAGCGTCCAATAATATTAATAATAATAAAAGTCTTCTTCTCCAAAAGTTTCTCCAGCCACAATCCATACATCGGCCCCGGGGCTCCATCCAAAACTGCAAGTGCAAAAAGCTGTCCCGTCAGCCCCCCCAGCCAGGTCCGGGGTAAGGAGGGGGGAGGGCGTCCCTCCGGGGCAGGGTAATCCGGGGGGGGGGGGGGTGGCCCCGCCGCCGCTGTGATGTAGAAAACGAAAAAATAAAAAGTCCATCAAAGTGCTAATTGGCGATTAATCGTCCGATGTGACGTCGATCTCCTCCGGACTGGACTGTTTGGTGGCGAGCCTCCAGCGATTGATGTGGTGGGCCCCCTTCTTTTTCTGGGAAGAGTCGGAGCCTTCCTCTTCCAATTTCTGCCGCTTGAACTTCGTCCTTCTGTTCTGGAACCAGACCTTCACCTGTTGGGGGAGAGATCGCACAGATCAGACACGATTCCACACCTATGTCCATACACACAGCTCAGCTGTCAACGGAGGCTAACCAGCGAAAATAAAAATTCTTCTTAATAAAGAGAGACCCGCCAGCAGCATCATTCTCATCGATAACCCCACACATTCATTCGATAGTACACCGATAATACATCGACCACATCCATCAACAGACGCCAGTGAGTGCGATCTGTGTCGGATTGCCTGCAGGATTATCGCACATCGATGCTATGACCCCCGACCTGCCACTCAACATATTCCCTTTTTCGTGCGAATCAATAAGATAATCGATACGTCCATTACCATCGCACAGAGAGATCGACAGTAATAATCCTCTCCATTTACTTACTTTATATTTTATCTGTTCAAGACTAATAGCCGGCTCTGTCCCCATTATACTTCGACTGAAGGATCAATATATATGACACAAACCAAACCAAATATATATTTATAAATGTCCTCCGATTGTATATAGACGATTTACACACTTCGGCCTGTAACATGTCTTTTTTTTTTAAAGAATATATTTATATTCACATGCAAATACATATGTAAAACACACACCTATAGATCATACACATCTATATAATACCAATCTTTATAATACAAACATCTAAATAACACATACGTATACACATCTATATAATACTCATACATATAACACACACACATACAATACATTATCTATATAATACATACACTTACTACTCATACATATAATACACACACACATATAATACATATCCATATAACACACACACACATAATACATACATTTAATACATATTCATATAATACACACACACAATACATTACCTATATAATACATACACACAAACATCTATTTAATACATATCCATATAATACACACACATATAATACATAATCTATATAATACACACACATATAATACATAATCTATATAATGCACACATATAATTCATAACTAAATAATACCCATAGATAATATACATCTATATAAATCACACACACACATATAAAACCCATATTTGTATAATACACACACATCTGTATGCTGCACACATACACACTAATTTGCATAATACACGCATGTAATCCACGTTTATTATACACATCCATATGATACATACATTCATATTATACACAACTATATGATACACACACACACATATAATATACACATCTATTTAATATGCACTTATATAATACACATACGTATGTATAAAACATACATATAATACATGTTTATAAAATATACACACATAATACATGTCTACATACATATGTGCATACATATATTGCACATTTATATAATACACATATACTCTATACACCCATACATATCATACTTTCATATAATTCACTTCTATATTATACACCCAGACATATATAACACACACACACATATATATATATAGATATATATACATATATATATTATGCATCTATATAAAATGTGCATGCCTATAATGCACACTTCTACCTCCAGCTGATATCTATAGTCTATTAATTATTATTCGTATGTATATATATATATATATATATATATATATATATATATATATATATATATATATATATATATTTATATATAAGATTATATATATAAATATATTTTTTTTCAGTAATTGTAATTAGTTGATATAACACACAGGTATATCCTTCACACTCACACACAGATGTATACGTTGCGCTGCGCTCCTATGTAACATTGCTAAACAAATTTTTATTTCCATCCCGAGCAGAGCTCACCCCTCCAATAATGGATTTAGGGGGCCCCGGAATAGATGAGGTCGGGGCCCCGCAGTGTCGGCTGTCTGCAGCTGACAGATAAGTAAAGCCTCTAATCTGCCCGGGCTGGGGGTCCTGTCTGTGTAGGGCGGGGGATTCCGGGCTGTGCCCCCCTACAGAGAAGGGTCACCCCGACACCTGCCATCACCCCGCACACTCTCATCACTAGTATTGTTTTTATTATTATTATTATCAACGATGATCATCAAAGATCATCACAACCATCATCCCAGGACAGGAATCTCCATCCAGCAATAAATACTTCGCTCCCAGCACCAACCTGCTCACACATTGCACATACACACACATACAGTATATATACACACACACACAGATTTTTCTGCATTCATCGTCTGACTTCAAGATTATCACAATGGCAGCCTCGCCCAACTGACAATAACAATAAAAGTATAGTAAATATTCGGTTCCCCATTCTCCACCAACAATGCAATCCTTCATTGAGCAAACACACCGATCACGGAGACTTGCTGATACCAATCCAAGAAATACCCCCCCCCACACACACATACACGCACACAGTGTAACTATTCACCCTCTTACAGTGATAAAGTGTAATTTACCCCCCCCCCCCCCCCCCAATGGTGTATTATTCAGTGATGGGTATAACTATTTACCCAATAGTGATACACTTTATACTATATATTCACCTTGCGATGGTACAGTGTAACCCTTTACTCCCTAGTATAACTAATTACCTCCCCCCTACAGTGATACAGTACAACTATTCAACTTTCATAAAAGTGTTATTCATCCTGACAGTGATACAGCCTAACTGGTCAGCCCCTTACAGTCACCGTCCCAATCTTACAGTAATACTGTGTAACTACTATTCACCCCCTACAGTTATACACTGTAGCTATTCACCCCTAACAGTGACACACTGTAACTATACAGTATCCACAATAACTACTAGCCCTCTACGGCCAAACACTGTAACTATTCATCCCAAACAGTTATTCACTGTAACTATTCACCCTCTACAGTCATACTGTAGATATTCCCCCCTATCGTGATACACTAAGGTGAAACACTGTAACTATTCACTGAAAACAGTTATTCACTGTAACTATTCACCCTCTACGGTCATACCCCCCCCCCCCCCCTTACAGTTCTACACTGTAACTATTACCCTTTCCCATTGTTACAATGTAACAATTCACCATCTACAGTGATACACTAACTATTCACCCCTCACAATGATTCACCCCCTTTAGCCATACACTGTAGCTATTCATCCCTCCGGTAATACAGTGTAACTATTCACATTCTACAGTGATTATACATTGTACGGGCTACTCTCTGCAGTGACACAGTGTAACTATTCGCCCACTACAGTGAGAATGTGTACAGGGTGACAGTGATACTAACTATTCACCTTTTACAGTGATAAACTGTAGTCACCCCTACAGCCATAATTGTGTATTTTCACACTTTTCCCGTTACAACGTAACTAATCGTCATTAAGGTGTCGGGCTCATGCTGGCCTCACCCTTTGTGGTGTTCAGTGTTTGGGCTTCACATTGCGGGTTGTTGCTCTGGATTCACATAGTTTAGGAGGGTGTCGTACCTGGGTCTCGGTCAGGCTGAGACTGTGGGCCAGCTGCTTCCTCTCCGCTCCCACCACATAATGGTTCTTCTCGAAGGCGTGCTCCAACCTGAGGAGCTGGGACGGGGAGAAGGCGGTTCGGATCCGTTTGGGTTTCCGGGCCAGAGCATTGTGCAGTAAGAAGCTCTCCGCACTGGTGTCATTGCCTGCAGGGGTCAGAATACAAGTCATATAGGGTCTGTATATGTATGTACAAATTCATCCTACCTCTCTACAGTATACTCAACCCTGAACAGAGCCCTGAACAGGTCATTTAGAATCTCTATATAAATGTATACATTCATCCTACCTCTGAGCCCTGTGTAGGCCATATAGGATCGGTATATGTATGTACACACTCATTCTACCTCTGTACACCTATAATACTGAGCCCTGTGCAGGCCATATAGGATCGGTATCGATATGTATGTACACATTCATCCTACCTCTGTACACATATAATACTGAGCCCTTCATCCTACCTCTGTACACATATAATGCTGAGCCCTATGCAAGCCATATAGGATCTGTATATGTATGTACACATTCATCCTACCTATGTACACATATAATACTGAGCCCTGTGCAGGCCATATAGGATATGTATGTATATACAATTCATTCATTGCATCTCTACAGCTATTCTGAGCCCTGTAAAGGCCATAAAGAACCAGTATATGTAAGTATACTGTACAGTTATACTAAGCACTATGCAGGCCATATACACGTTTCTGTATATGTATGTATACATTCATCTCTGTACAGTTATACTGAGCCCTGTGCAGGCCATATAGGATCCATCTCTGTACCTATATTCACCCCACCTCTGTACCTCTGTATAAAGAGCAGCCCTGTACAGGTCATATAGAATCTATATATGTTCCTATACATCCCACCGTTGTGCACCTACATAATACTGGCCTACATAATACTTTCTCTGTACAGGCCACATAGAGACCATATCTGCATCTATACGGTCATCCCACCTCTGTACAGTTATATTATACTGCGTCCCATACAGGCAATATAGGATCCTTATCTGCTATATGGCCCAGGCCATATAAGATCTGTATATGTATCTATGTATACATCCATCCCACATCTGAAAACATATATATCTATACGGTCGTCCCACCTCTTTACAGTACACCTATATAATTCCAAGCCATGTACAGGCCATATAAGATTTGTATATGTATGTACACATCCACCCGGTCTCTCTACACTTATATGATACTAAACCCTGTACAGACTATATAAAACCCATATCTGTATCTATACACTCACCCCACCTCTGTACCGTTCTATAATACTGAGCCCTGTACAGGCTATAGGATCCATGTACATTTATCTCATATGTACACCTATATAATATTGAGCCCTGCACAAGCCATATAGAATACATATCTGTATGTATACATTCATTCTTCCTCTGTACAGTCACATTACACTGGGCCATGTACAGGCCATATACAATACACTTCTGTATCTATAGTTGAATCCACCTTTGTAATACTGAGTCAATACAGCCCATATAGGATCTGCATATATACAAGTCCTCACTGCTATACAGAATACGTGATTAGAAATACGTGCGTCTATATATAAATTTAGTTTCATATAATTCAATTACTTTCACTGTATGTATTATCAATATTTATGTATTAATATAGACATAAACACACAAGTCTATTTTCTGTGTTCTATAACCAACGTTTACAATGATTAGAATTTCTCGAGCACCTTATAGACGAGATAACACGAGATAACAATTCTACATAATGTTATATATATATATACACACATCCAGGTTTAGATGCATAATCTATATAGCACCATAGGATACAATATATATAATTCAGTATATATTCATAGGAAGTGCAATATACACACCGGGGACGTTATGCATTTTTTATCTAATCCCAAGTCGAAAAAATAATAATATATAAAGAGACACAAAAAATCGATTGGTTTGTATATCCACTCTACAACAGTTATTTTTGTATATCCACTACAGAGAAAAATACAAAGCTAAATATATATATATATTATATTATATATTAGCCGAATGTACAGTAAATAATATAGAGGGAGATACAATTTCGTGGGCCGATCGGTCTGCTCTATCCACTAGAGTATTTTGTTTCTGTAACTCTGCTATATCCAATCAGTATTATTATGGGTTGAATTACATATTGAAATTGAATTTGCAGGAAAGGGATTGCCTCAGCTGTTTATTATCAGGAAATGTTTTCTTCAATATCCTTCTGCAATCTATTTATAATAATATAAAGTTGCGATATAAATATATATATATATATATATATACACCGTCTTGTATCACCCTGTGTATTGTGGAGGGATCGGACAGTTCTCCCGAGGAGATAATGTCCCTTTTTATTTAAAAAAAAAAAAAATCATCCCCCAATAAGTTCGAATAATCGGTCGAACAAACTGTCATTATTTGTGATAATTTATCCTGATATTCGTTACTGCTTTTCTGTCCTAAAAACGTCTACCGACTGCAGGACAGAGCGAGATTCGTTGAATACAGATAATCAGGTGACATGATTATTGTGTGTATATTTGTAGGGTAAAAAGATTAATTTATTTATATAAATCGGAAGGTGTGAGATTATTTGCATATAATCCTGGTATGAGGGGTTCATTGTATATAACTGTATGGAGGGAGATTCGGTGTATTGAAATCGTAAAGCGAGAGATACATCGTATATACATCGCAGGGTGAGAGATTTATTGTATAAAAAATCGTTGGGGTGAGAGATATATTGTATATCTTCGTGGGGTATGAGATACATTGTAAAGGGCGAGAAATGGTTTGTATTTACATAGTAGAGTGGCAGATACATTGTACGTAAATAGTAGAGTGATATATATATATATATATATATATATATATATATATATATATATATATATATATATATATATATATATACAGTAGAGTGGGATATATATATAAATAATATAGTGAGAGATATGTGGTTATGTGGTATAGAAATGGGAGGATGAGAAATAGAATGTAAACAAATCGTAGTGTGAAGAACATATTGTATATAAATAATAAGGTGAGAAATGCACTGTATACAAATAGAGTAAGTAATATACAGCCCATAAATCATAAATAAATATGGGATGATTTACTTCAGGAGAGGTTGTTTATGTAGCAAACGTGAGTAAATAAGATGAACCTGTGTGTGTGTGTGAAATGATCGGAGTATTAGAAGAGGACACAGTTTCACCTTATTTACTAACATTCACTTTGCTGGGTGAGCAGCCTCGTCCCCATCGCACAGAGGGACACATTCATGTATATTGGACGGTGAGCGATAGAGATCAGAGGCTGGTGTTGCAGCTGTGCTCACTTTTAATATCCAACCATGTGCAGATGGAATAAATATACAGGAAATCACTGTTCACATGATTGGAAGTGAATGTTCACCGAATTTATCGTGTGACGATTCTGAAATTCTTATTCAATGTAATTGTAGGGCGAATAATACACTGTGCATAACTTGTAGGGTGAAAAATACATTGTATATAAATTATAGAGTGGGGAATACAATGTATAGGCAAGGAATGCATTGTACATAAATTGTGGGGTTGGAGAAAGGAATATATTGTATATAGGTGGTAGGTTGACGAATGCACTGTATATTAGATGGTAGGGTGAGGAATACATTGTGTACACATTTTAGAGTGAGTAATTAATTGCATAGACATTGTAGGCTGGAGAATACATTGCATACACATTTTGGGGGGAGGAATACATAGTGTATACATTGTGGGGTGAGGAATACATTGTACATACACTGTAGAGGGAGGAATACATTGTATATACATTGTAGGGTGAAGAATACATTGTAGGGTAAGACATACATTGTACATACATTGTAGGGTGAGGAATGCAATGTACATACATTGTAGGGTGAGAAATACATTGTAGGGTGAGAAATACATTGTATATACATTGTAGGGTGAGAAATACATTGTATATACATTGTAGGGTGAGGAATACATTGTGCATGCATTGCAGGGTGAGGAATACAATGTACATACATTGTAGGGTGAGAAATACATTGTATATACATTGTAGGGTGAGGAATGCAATGTACATACATTGTAGGGTAAGAAATACATTGTATATACATTGTAGGGTGAGGAATACATTGTGCATGCATTGTAGGGTGAGAAATACATTGCATATACATTGTAGGGTGAGCAATACATTGTACATACATTGTAGGGTGAGGAATACATTGTAGGGTGAGAAATACATTGTATATACATTGTAGGATGAGGAGTACATTGTACATGCATTGTAGGGTGAGCAATACATTGTACATACATTGTAGGGTAAGGAATACATTGTACATACATTGTAGGGTGAGGAATGCAATGTACATACATTGTAGGGTGAGAAATGCAATGTACATACATTGTAGGGTGAGAAATGCATTGTATATACAGTGTAGGGTGAGGAATACATTGTAGGGTGAGGAATACATTGTACATACAGTGTATGGTGAGGAATACATTGTACATATATTGTAGGGTGAGGAATACATTGTACATATATTGTAGGGTGAGGGATACATTGTAGGGTGAGGGGAAGTCTGTGAGTTTAGGTCTCTCTCTCTCACTTTCGTTTTTGTTCGCAGCTTCTGTTTATTTCGTTTAGGACTCAGAGAGCGTTCGACTCACCCCTAAACTACACCCGTTCTTTATTAATCCCTCTCACCCAAAACTTTGCTTGATTTTTAATCCTCTTCACTGGTAAAATACATCCTATTTTTTTATACTTCTCACCCCAAACCACACCGATATTATATTCCTCTAAACCTAAACGACACTCTATTTGTTATTCCTTTATCTTTAAACTGCGTTAGAATTTTTTTAGCCCTCTCACCCTAAACTACACCCGATCTTTTATTCCTTTCACACTGAAGCAATCCCGATTTTTTATAAGTTTCCTAAATTTACATTGAAACTCTTCCTTTCATTTCCCCTCTACACCCGGTTTGTTACACTGTCGCCCCAATCTACACCCGAATTCCTCCCACTCTCTCGCTGTCAGCCGAATTTCTACCCCTCTCTCCTCGGTCAATTATGTATACTTTTATACACCCGTTTTTTTATCCCTCTCTACACCCGAATTTATATCTCTGTGTACACCCGGATTTGTATATCTCTGTACACCCAGATTTGTATTCACCTCTCTTTTTTCTATGCCCGGATTTGTATTTTCTCTGTCCTGTCTGTACACCCAGATTTGTATCTCTCTGTCCACCCGGATTTGTTTCTCTGTGTATCCCTCTGTACACCCGGAATTGTATCCCTCTGTACACCCGAATTTGTACCTCTCTGTACACCCGGACTTGTATCCCCCTGTACACCCAGATTTGAATCTTATGTACACCAAGCTTTGTATTCCTTTCTCTTCTTTGTAAGCCCGGATTTGTATCTCTTTGTACACCCGGATGTGTATCCCACTGTCCGCCCGGATTTGCCCCCCTCTCTCCTGGGAAAGTTTGGAGTAAAGTTTGTGGGTGACTCACCCTGGAAGCGATGGCCCAGGTAGCGGTACCGGTGGATTAGCCAGGGGTAGAAGGTTGAGGGGTCCCTCTGCTGGGAGGTGAAGATGGGGTGCGGGCTGTTGGGTAGCGGGTGATGTGCCAGGGCGGTGGGCATCGGGTGGACGGGGTTGGGGGGATCGCTGAAGATCAGGTCGGGGTTTGGGTAGACTCCTCGGCTGCTTGGCGGGTGGAAGCCGTTCAGGAAGGGGTTCATCGGGTTGGAGTTGGCATAGCTGAGGGCGGCGGGTCGGATGGGCTCCTCGGCTCGGGAGACTTGGACAGGGCTGTCTTTGGCCACCAGAGATTCGATGGTGAAGCACCTCTTGGGAGCGGGCTGAAACATGGTGGCCCGGGGGGCTCTGCAGATCGGTGGGCACCGGCGGGGTCACTGCAACTCCTCCATCCCAGACCTTCGACTACTTGTGTCCGACCGTCTGTGTGTGTGTGTGTGTGTCTGAGAGTGTGTGTGCCCCACTAATGACACACCAGCTTCCTGCGCCCGCTCATTGGACGCCCGAACACCCAGGAGGAGGAAAAACACGGAACGGATCCGGACAGCTGCAGAAACCAGGAGTTGCCACACCCGGGGCTCTAATGAGGCCGAAACTGTCTCCTCCTCCATCACCACTCTGTGTGTGCACAGACTCATGCGTGCCCCCTCCCTATATATGTGTGTGTGTGTGTGCGTGTGTCAAAAGTATTGGGACACCTGCCTTTACATGCACATGAACTTTCATGGCATCTCAGTCTTTAATATTATTGTATTATTGAGTTGGCCCACCCTTTGCAGCTATACAAGCTTCAACTCTTCTGGGAAGGCTGTCCACAAGGTTTAGGAGTGTGTCTATGGGAATGTTTGACCATTCTTCCAGAAGTGCATTTGTGAGGTCAGGCACTGATGTGGGACAAGAAGACCTGGCTCGCAGGGTTGAGGTCAGGACTCTGTGCAGGTTGGTCAAGTTTCTCCACCCCACACTCACTCATCCGTGTCTTTATGGACCTTGCTTTGTGCACTGGTGAGCAGTCATGTTGGAACAGGAAGGGGCCATCCCCAAACTGTTCCCACAAAGTTGGGACCATAAAATTGTCCAAAATGTCTTGGTTTGTTGACGCCTTAAAAGTTTCCTTCACTGGAACTAAGGGGCCAGGCCCAACCCCTGAAAAACAACCCCGCACCATAATCCCCCGTCCACCAAATGATTTGGATCAGTGCACAAAGCAAGGTACATAAAAGACATGGATGAGCAGGTTTGGGGTGGAGGGACTTGACTGGCCTCAGTCCGATAGAAACACCTTTGGAATTAATTAGAATGGAGACTGCGAGCCAGGCCTTCTTGTCCTACATCAGTACCTGACCTCACAAATGCGCTTCTGGAAGAATGGTCAAACATTCCCATATAAACACTCCTAAACCTTGTGGACAGCCTTTCCAGAAGAGTTGAAGCTGTTATAGCTGCAAAGAGTGGGCCAACTCAATATTGAACCATATGGACAGAGACCGGGATGTCATTAAAGTTCATGTGCGTGTAAAGGCAGGTGTCCCAATACTTTTGGTAAAATAGTGAATCTGTATAATCCACCCATATATCTGTACAGTGCCTCTCCATATATGCACAATGACTCACTCTCTGACATGGTCCCCCAGGCTCAGTGTCTCTCCAGTCTCAGGCTCAGAACCCCTCTAGTTCCATCTTCAGTGTCCCTCTAGTGCCAGGCTAAGTGTACCTCTAGTCTCAGCTCAGTGTTCCTCCAGTCCCAGATTCCGTGTCCAAGGTTCAAGGTTGCACTTGATTGGATAATGGTAGTCAGCAGAGCATCCACCAATTTACTAAGCTCTGGAGCAACCGCACTTGCAGAGTGAAAATGTACTTTGCAAACGTGCACAGTCTATTTGCCATTAGTACATCAACCCTATGTGCCTGTGTAGTCCCAGGGCTCAATGTCCCACTAGTCTCAAACTCAATGTCAAGCTCTAATCCCAAACTCATTGCACCCCTAGTTTCAGGTTCAATTTCCCTCTAGTCCTTTAGTGTCAGGCTCAATGGCCCTCTAGTGCAAGGCTCAGTGTCCATCTAGTTTCAGGATCAGTGCCTCTCTGCTGCCAAGCTGTCTTTAGTGACACACTTAATGTTTTTGTAGCTATTGGGTCAGTTTTTAGTGCCAGTGTCAGTGTCCCCCTGTCCCAGGCTCAGCATCCCTTTAGTGTGAGGATCTGTGTCCCAGGTTCTATGTAAATCTATCCACTGGGTCAGTGGTCTCCTATTATAAGACTCAGTGTCAGTCCTTAGGACTACTCTTAATGCCAGGCTCATTGTCTCAGGCTCAGTTTACCTCTAGCATCAGGTCCAGCACCAGACTTAGTGTCCTTCTAGTGCCAAACTAGAATCTTTAGCCGCAAACTCAGTCTTTCTCAGTCTTGAGTACCAGGTTTAGTGTTTGTCTAGGATCCCAGGCTCAGTGTCCCTACAATGTCAGGCTCAGTCTTCAGTGCAAAGCTGGCACTGAGTACCAAGCTCATTGTCCCTCTAGCCCCAGTCTCAGTGTCCTTCTAGTCCCAGGCTTAGTCTCCCACTAGTTTCAGGCTCAATGCCCCTCTAGTGCCAGGCTCAGTGTCCCTTTATCCCCCCCATTGGCTGTGGCCCTCTAGTTGCTAGATGCTCACTATCTCACTAGTCTCAGGTCCAGTACACATATAGTTGCAGGCTCACTGTCCTAGTCCCAGGCTCAATGTCTCTCTTGTCTAAGGCTAGTGCCAAGGCTAGTATCAGCTTTCCTTTATTTACAGGCTCAGTGTCCCAGCCTCAGTGTCCCTCTAGTGCCAAGCTCAATGTCTCTCTAGTTCCAGGTTCAGTATCCTTCTAGCTCCAAAGTAAGTGGTCCCAGGGCTTGACTGGGACAAAAACCTGGCCCTGGACTTCATCCTGACCGTCCCAGGGCACAACACAGGGTACAGTGCACATAAGGGCACGGTACAGAGCCCAGCACATCAGGGCACAGCACACCAGGCCACATCAGGGTACAGGGCACAGCACATCAGGGCACAGGGCACATCAGGGCACAACACATCAGGGTACAGCACATCAGGGTACAGCACACCAGGCCACATCAAGGTACAGGGCACAGCACATCAGGGTACAGCACATCAGGGTACAGATCCCAGCACATCAGCGTTCAGGGCACAACGCATCAGGGTATAGTGCACAGCACATCAGGGTACAGGACATCAGGGTACAGCACATCAGGGTACAGGACATCAGGGCACAGCACATCAGAGTACAGAGACCAGCACATCAGCGTACAGGGCACAACACATCAGGGTACAGGGCACAGCACATCAGGGCACATCACATCAGGGTACAGGGCACAGCACATCAGGGTATAGCACATCAGGACACACGACATTGAGGCACAGCACACCGGGGCACAGGACATCAGGGCATGGCACATGACATCGGGGAACATCAGGGCACGGGACATCGGGGGAAAACATCAGGGCACATAGCACATCAGGGCACATCGGGACACATAGCACATCAGGGCACGGGGCACATCAGGGCACATAGCACATCAGGGCACATGGCACATCAGGGGACATAGCACATCATGGCACGGGGCACATCAGGCCACATGGCACATCAGGGCACGGGGCACATCAGGGCACCGGGCACATTGGGGCATGGGGCACATAGCACATCATGGCACATCAGGGCACGGGGCACATCAGGGCACATTATGGCACATTATGGGGCACATCAGGGCACATGGCACATTATGGGGCACATCAGGGCACATGGCACATTATGGGGCACATCAGGGCACATGGCACATTATGGGATTGTTTACTAGCCAGCATGCAGAGTAGCAGGAAATGTCTGTAGTAAGTTCTCTCGCATGTCACGCTGCTCCCCAGCGGTCCCTCCTCTCTTCTTGTCCATCCCAGATGATGTCACAAGCCAATGGAGATGGACGAGAAGAAAGGAGGGGCCGCCAGGGAGCAGCATGACATGAGAGAGAACTACTCTGCATGCTGGCTAAATCTCTATCTACCCGCTAGGCGCCAGCAATTGACGGGTAGATCGCTGCGCACCGCAGATGCAATAGGCAGATTAGGCGGCCACTGAAATCGGCCCTCTGAGCCATCGGCCCGCCGGGAAACTCCCGGTAGTCCCGATGGTCAGTCCATCCCTGGTCCCAGCCTCAGTGTCCCTCTAGTGCCAAGCTCATTGCCTTTCTAGTTCCACACTTAGGCTGTCCCTATATCATACACATTTCTTGTACAATTTTTCTTTAGATTTACCAAAACAATATAATATGAGGTCAAACCTAAACACTTTTAAATTGTATGCAATCAAGCAAGCCCTTGCACTACATAGTTGGAGGTAAATCTAAAGGAAATTGAAAAGGAAAATTGTATAATTTAAGGCTAACTTTAGTGCCCCTTTAGACCGAAGCACAGTGTCCCGTTGTCCATCTAGTCCCATGCTCAATTTCCCATGTTCAGTGTTTCTCTAGTTACAGGCTCACGGTTCCTATAGTCCCAGGCTCAATATTCTTACTTTAGTGCCCATCTAGTTTCAGGTTTGCTGGCCCACCAACCCGCAACCTCAATGTCCATCTAGTCTCAGACACAATGTCCCTCTAGTTCCAAGCTGAGTATCTTTCTTGTCTTGTGCCATGCTTTTATTTTTTGTTCTAGGCTCAGTGTCCCTAAAGTGTCAGGTTAGGATTTAAGCACAAGGCTTGATGACCTTGGATCAGTCTTTACTACCAGGCTCAGCACCCCTCTAGTTCTTTTATCAGTGTCCTTCCATTTCCAGGCTCAGAGTCCTTCTAGCCTCAAGGTCAGCGTTCCTCTAGTGCTAGGCTAAGTGATCGTTTAGTCTCAGGCTCAGTGTCCCTCTAGTGCCAGGCTTAGTGTTCCTCTAGTTTCAAGCTAATTGCTCCTCTAGTTCCAGGCTCAGTGCCTTTCTAGTGCCGGGCTTAGTGCCCTTGTAGCACCAGACTCATTGTCCTCTATTTCCCTGCTCAGTGTCTGTCTAGTCTTAGGAACAGTATCCCTCAAGTTTCAGACTTAGTATCCCTCTAGTGCAAGGCTCAGTTTCCCTCTATCATCAGTCTGAGTATCCCTCTAGACCGATGCTCAGTGTCCATCTAGTCCCAGGCTCAATGCCCCAGGTTTATTGTCTCTCTAGTTACAGGCTCATTGTCCCTCTAGTGGCTTAGTGTCCCTGCTTTGGTGCCCCCTCTATTTTCAGTCTTGCTGCCCCACTAGCCCCAGACTCCGTGTCCATTTAGTTTTAGGCTCACCGTGCATCAGGTCTTAAGTTCAGTTTCTCTCTTGCCTAAGGCTAATGCCATGCTCAATTGTTCCAGGCTTAGTGTCCCTATAGTGTCAGGCTCAGTCTTCAGTGCAAGGCTTGATCTCCTTGATTCAGTCTATATCACTAGGCTTAGCGTCTCCCCATTTCTATTCTCAGTGTGCCTCTAGTTCCAGCCCAGGCTCAGGGTCAATCTGCTCCCAGGCACAGCGTCCCTCTAATCCCAGGCCCACTGACTTCAAGATCAGTGTTCCTCTAGTGCCAAATCAAGTGCTCTTCTATTCCCAGGCTCAATGGCCATCTAGTGCCAGGCTTGGTGTCCTAGTGCCTAGTCTACTGTTCCTTTAGTTCCAGACTCAATGTTTTCCTGGCCCCAGGCTCAGTGTTCCTTTAGTTTCAGGTTCAGTCAGGGCTGGTACAAGGAGTTTTGACACCCTAGGCGAAATCTCATTTTGCCGCCCCCATTGGCTCCACCCATGACTCCATCCCCTTTGCCCTGCCCATGTGACAGAAGGCGCCGCTATACAAGAAGCATTAGCTCTGCTTCCTCCAGCGCTGGCTCCAGTTAGTTATATACTGCAGCCTGCAGAGCATGTAGACACAGAAGGCAAACAACAGCTGGGCGCCCCTAGGCAGCAGTGCGCCCTAGGCGGCTGCCTAGTTTGCCTAGTGGTAGCACCAGCCCTGGGTTCAGTGTCCCTATAGTCCAAGTGCCATGTTAGTCTCAGGCTCAGTGTATCCCTTTAACATCAGGATTATTGTCCCTTTTAATTCCAGGTTTAGTGTCCCTTTTATACCAGGCTCATTGCGCCTCTAATTCCAAGCTCATTTTTTTTTAACTTCCTTGCTTAGTGTTTCTGTATTCTTATGCTGAGTGCTGCCCTAGTTTCACACTCAGTGTTCCCCTAATACCAGGCTCAGTGTCCATTTAGTTCCAAGCTCAAGGTCCATCTAGCACCAGGCTTATTGTCCCTCTAATCTCAGGCTCACTGACTCCAGGATCAGTGTTTCTCTAGTGTCAGACTTAGTGATCCTCTAATCTAAGGCTCAGTGTCACACTAGTACCAGGCTTGGTGTCCCTCTAGTGCCAGGATTAGTGTCCCTCAAGTCCCAGCCAAGCTCATTTTCACTTGAGTTTTAGGATCCATATCCCTCCTATCCATAGGCGTGCGCACAGGGTGTGCCGGGTGTGCCCAGGCACACCCTAATCACCCCGTGCACATTAGTGTTATCGCTCTGTGTAGCAGCAGAAACAGGGGAAAGATCTCCCTCTTACCAGCTCTGCCATAAGAGAAGTGTTTATGCTCTTCTCTTTCACTGTGCCAGCAGGGAGATCAATGTGCCGGGGTCATATATATGTAGACACCCGCACACATGTGTGTTTGAGCTTAAGGGTGCACACCCTAATGCAATAGGCTGCGCACACCTATGCTCCTATCCCAGGCTCCTTGTTCCTCTAGGTCCAGGCTCTTTGCCCCCTTACTTTCCTGCTAAGTGTATTTCTAGTCCCAGACCGAGTGTCCCTCTAGTTTTAGACTCAGTATTTCTCAAATGCCAGGCTCAGTGTTCCTATAGTGCCAGGCTTAGTGTCCTTCTAGTTCCTGGTTCAGTGTCCCAGCCTCAGTGTCCTTCTGAAGTAAGGCTCAGTCATTGTCCCTGTAATTCCAGACTTAGTATTTTCTAGTCCCAGACTCAGTGTCCCTCCAGTCTCGTTCAATGTCCCTCTAGCCCCAGGTTCAGTGTTCCTCTTGCGCAAGGCTTAGTATTCTTAGTAACCGGTGCCAGGCTCAATATCCCTCTAGTCTTAGGCTCACTGTCCATCTATTACCTGGCTCAGTGTTTCTCTAGTTTTACACTCAGTGTTTCTCTGGTTCTAGGCTCAGTGTTCTTCTCGTCCCAGGCTCATTTTCCCTCTAGTTCATTTTTTAGTGTCCCAGTCTTGACGCCTCACGAGTCCCAGGCTTAATGTCCAACTTGTCCCAGGTTCAGTGCCCTTCAAGCCCAAGGTTTAGTGTCTCTCTAATTTCAAGCTCAGTGTCCATCTAGTTCTAGACCCAGTGATCATCTAATCCAAGGCTCCATGTCCCTCTAATCCGAGACTTAGTGTCTCTCTAACCCAGGCTCATTTTTCTTCTAGTGCAAAGCAAAAAAACAACCTCCTGCGCACAAGAGGATAGCACAGGCAAAGAAAGGTCACAGTCTTTCAGCTCCTCTACTATTGGCACAGCTTTGCAGCCCCCTCAAGGCTGGGAAAGCCCAGAAGTTACAGTGGTAAATACAAACAGAGGGTGCACCAGCTTTGTGCATTCCCTTTTCGAGAACTTTATTAAAGGAAAAAATAGATATATATACTCAAAAAGGCATGAATAGTCAATCACATCAGTATTCACGCTGTCCCGAACGACCTGGTCAACGAAGCAAGTCCCAACTGCAAGAAGACCCTCTGAATGGCTGATGCGTTTCAAGGGGAGATCCCCTCTTCCTCAGAGCCATTTTCCCTCTAGTCCCTGTCTCAGTATCCCAACCTCAGTGTCTTAGGTCCACTTTTCCTATAGTCCCAGGCTCACTTTCTACCCAGTCCCCATACTCGGTGTCCATCTTCTCCAAGGCACAGTGCCCCTCTAGTCCCAGACTCTGTGTCCCTCTAGTCCAGGGTTTCTCAACTAGGGTTTCTCAAGAGGTTGCTAGGGGTTCCTTGAGCAACGAGCAATTGCTACCTCTCAGATAAATTCCCACTGACACCATTGACCTTTTTTGCTATCTATAAGGGGGTAATTATTCCCAATGACCACAAGTGTAAGTAGCATTTTTCCTACTGACCATTACACCAAGGTATCCCGAGTAAATATATTATTTTTTAGCAGGGGTTCCCTGAGACTGGAAGGTTATTTAAAGGGTCCTTCTGTCACAGACATGCGCAGGGGGTGTGCCAGGTGTGCCTGGGCAAAGCCTAATCACCCACTTGTGGCGTACATTCCCCCTGCTGCTAGCGACCGACCTGTGGGGGGCAGGGGCTGTGGGTGCATTGTTTGCTGCCGCCCTACCCCCCAAAAAAGAACCCACCAGCCGCCACTGTTCATGACTGTGTTTACGAGGCTTCAGTTTGTCAAAGAACAGGAAGCCGTTCAGTACAGAGCATTTCCCATTCATTCACTGTCCCATGCAGCTGAGGCTGCAGAGAAATGGGCTGGAGAATCTGTCCTCAACCCCTTTCTCCTTTAATACATTTTAACTGCTTCCAGACCAGCCGCCGCAGTGATACTGCGGCAGGTTGGCTCCCCTGCGTGAAACCACGTAGCTGTACGTTGGCTCACGGGGTCCGGATAGCAGGCACGCCCCCGCTGCATAGCAGGGGTGCCGATGCTCGTGGTCGATGGTCGCGATGACCGCCGGCCACGAGCGATCGTGACCAGGAGAGACAGAACAGGGACGAGTGTGTGTTGACAGGAGTGACAGATCGTGTGTTCCTAATAGCTAGGAGCCATGATCCGTCACTTCCTCTAGTTAATCCCCTCCCCCTTCAGTTAGAATCACCTCCCAGGGAACATAGTTAACCCCTTCACCACCCCCTAGTGTTAACCACGTCACTGCCGGTGACATTTTTACAGTAGTCAATGCATTTTTAATCACACTGATCGCTGTATTAATACCAATGGTTCCAAAAATGTGTGAAAATTGTCCAATGTGTCCGCCATAATGTCGCAGTCACGATAAAAATCGCAGATTGCCGCCATTACTAGTAAAAAAAAAAATAATTAAAATGCTATAAATATATCCCCTAGATATATATTAGATATATTTGTAGACGCTATAACTTTTTCGCAAACCAATCAATATAGGCTTATTGTGATTTTTTTTTACCAAACATATGTAGAAGAATACATATCGGCCTAAACTGAGAAAAAATTTGTTTTTTTTTTAACAAAAAATGGGGGTATTTATTATAGCAAAAAATACAAAATATTGTGTCTTTTTCAAAATTGTCGCTCTTTTTTTGTTTATAGCGCAAAAAATAAAAACCATAGAGGCGATCAAATACTACCAAAAGAAAGCTCTATTTGTGAGGAAAAAAGGACATAAATTTGGTTTGGGTACAATGTCGCACGTCCGTGCAATTGTCAGTTAAAGCGACGTAGTGCCGAATCACAAAAAACGATCTGGTCAGGTAGAGGGTAAATTCTTCCGGGGCTGAAGTGGTTAAAATGTTTGTTTACATTAATAAGTGTGTGTCTGTCTGCATAGTGGGGACAACCACCCCCCCCCCCCCAGGCACTGTCTGCTGGTCCAGCACTTACCCCATAGTGTCTCCGGTGTCCTCACTCATCTCCAGCATGGCGGCTTTCGCCGTGCATCTCCTTTATCCTCCTCCTAGGCGCTAGGCATCCAATAGGATCACCTGACGTTTTGGCCAATTGAGAAAGGGGTCTCACGACATGCTTCATGATTGGTGGGGAGGAGATTTAGTGTGAAAATAGCGAATATTCATTCGCTATTAAAACAGTGTAAATAGGTTGGTATCTGCGCTGCTATTAACCACTTAAAGTGGAGTTCCACCCAAAAGTGGAACTTCCACTAATCAGATTCCTCCCCCCCTCCGGTGACACAGTTGGCACCTTTCAGGGGGGAGGGGGGTACAGATACCTGTATATTACAGGTATCTGTACCCACTTCCGGCATAAATAGCCGCAGAATCTGCAGTTATTTACGCCACTTCCTGCTCCCTCCCGCTGCCTGCTGGGAAACACACACGGGTCCCAGAGGCAGCAGGGAGCATTCGCATTGCGCGGCGCGACTCGCGCATGCGCAGTAGGGAACCGGGAAGTGAAGCCGCACGGCTTCATTTCCTGATTCCCTTACCGAAGATGGAGGCGGCAGCACCCGAGGACGGAGAGACGCTTCGGCCTCGGGTGCCGACATCGCGGGCGCCCTGGACAGGTAAGTGTCCATGTTTTAAAAGTCAGCAGCTGCAGTATTTGTAGCTGCTGACTTTTAAAAAATTTTCTTTCGGTGGCGCTCCGCTTTAAGGACCGAGCCTCTTTCTGAGATTTGTTGTTTACAAGTTAAAATCTTTTTTTTTTTTTTTTTGCTAGAAAATTACTTAGAACCCCCAAACATTATAATTGTTTTTTTTTTTTCTAACACCATAGAGAATAAAATGGCGGTCATTGCAATACTTTCAGTCACACCGTATTTGCACAGCGGTCTTACAAGCGCACTTTTTTTGGAAAAAATAAATTTTTTTGAATTAAAAAATAAGACAAAAGTAAAGTTAGCCCAATTTTTTTTATATTGTGAAAAAGGGCGTGCTTGTGACCCATGGCCACGCCTCTGATGATATCCAATAGGATGAAACATGTCAGGCGGGCCAGGACTCAAGCACGCTGAATGCCATGGCTGTTTTGTACCTTAAAGATCGTTTCTACAGAATCCACTTACTAACCATACGGGCTTCACTATAAACCGCTTCATTTTTGTCTGGTGATGCTGTCCCCTTGATTGGATGAGACTACCATTTCACTGCTGGAAGCTGGCAGTAGTGTGCTCTTTGGGAACAAGTGAACAGATGCAAGGTTGCACTATGTTAAGCCATCCACTGACCAGTGATTGAGCAGCTGAGCCGTGATTCCTGAGGAGTTCATGTATTGCCCAATATATGCTGAGTTCTGGTAAGCAGATTGGATTCTCACGTGGTGTGGTGTGCTTTATCCTATGCACTGAAAATTGGTGAAGGGACCAAATCTTTCCTTCTTCAACAATCTAAAGACTGTTGCTTTATATTAGCGCCACATGTGGACTTTTTATTCATTCGCTATTGTCACACAACTGGGTTGTATCGGGGTGTAGAGCCCTGCACCCTGAGCCCATCCCTTTTTGAAGCCTATTACAGCCTCTGGCTCTAATCACGTGCTTTAACCCCCCCCCCCCCCACTGGAATCCATAGTTTGACACTCTGTATGTAGATCAGTCGGCCGGACACATGGATAGGGGGGGCACCCGTGCACCCCTAATGAACTGGTCACCACTGTATATATATATATATATACACACACACACACTCCTGTGTGTTTGAGCTTTGGTGTGCACACCCTAATGCAATAGTCTGCACATGTCCTCTGTGATGAAGTGTTGAGAAGGGCTACTCTAGTCCCATACTCAGTGTGCCTCTAGTCCCTGGCTCATTGCCCCCCTTGTCCAAGGTTCAGTGCCCCACAGGCCCAGGCTCAGCACCCCTTTAGTCACAGACTGACTGTGCTCTAGTCCAAGATTCAGTGTTTTTCTAGTCCCAGGCTCATTCTTCAGTGCCAAGCTCAATGTACCTTGATCAGTGCTTAGTCCCAGGCTCATTATTCAGTGCCAGGCTCAATGTACCTTGATCAGTGCTTAGTCCCAGGCTCATTATTCAGTGCCAGGCTCAATGTACCTTGATCAGTGCTTAGTCCCAGGCTCATTATTCAGTGCCAGGCTCAATGTACCTTGATCAGTGCTTAGTCCCAGGCTCATTGTCCTACTATTGGCTAATTCAGTATTAATCATAGTGACTGGCTCAGCGTCTCTATAGTTTTAAGCTCACTGTCCCTAGTCCCAGAGTCAGCGTCCCTCTAGTGCCAGTCCGTGGCATAGTTGTTTTAAAGCCTAGAAGCAACTGAAGGGATTATCCGATCAGTTTGTAGCTCCAGCCCAGGTTTTGCTGAGGTTCTCCAGGGTCAGCCAGAGCTGGCCCCGCCCCCTGCCAGTTGTAGACACGGTGTGCTCCATGCTTCTCTCTCATCTGCACACAAGAGAAGCACTTTGTGCCAATTACCATCTTGTAAAGTGAAGTGGCATCAGGTAGTGGCACTAGAGGTGGGGGGGCCCCAATAACACACAAAGGTACGTGCCAGCCTCTGACAACCCCTATACCAGCCTATAGATGTATTTTTGTGGGGGCTGAGCATGTCGGCCGATCGGCTACACTCAGAGAAAAGACCATTTATTTATAAATATTTATCTATTCTACACAACTTTTTTTTCCTTTGTTTATAAATATTTCATTTTTATTTTTTTGTATTATTTTCTCATCTAGCCGTGTGTGGCTGGCGGGGTATTGGCTCTTATCTGGAGTGACAGCAGATTGTTACTTTGTATCTATAAACACACACTCTATATACTGTCTATATCTATATAAATTGTATACACTAGCACTTTATGCAACAATTGAGTTCTGTTTAGTATGGTATGATAACAACAAATAATTAAAGAAAAAAAAAATATATATAATGAGTATATATATATATATATATATATATATATATATATATATATATATATGCATTACACGGACATGTTGGTGTATATTACTGCATTATATATCACATATAGTACAGTACTAAGAACATAAATAATACACTACTATATCCAGCTCAAATGCAATACTTCACTATAGAGGATATACAATAGGGTGCTATAACACACACACACATATACTGTCTATATCTATAAAAAATGTATACACTAGCACTTTATGCAACAATGAGTTCTGTATAGTATGGTATAATAACAACAAATAATTAAAGAAAAAAAAAAAAATATATATATATATATAATGTATGTATTTATTTTTCTTTGTGTGTGTAATTTATAGTACCTTAACATATATATGATCTGTCTATATATGATCTATCTATCTATCTATCTATCTATCTATCTATCTATCTATCTATCTATCTATCTATCTATCTATCTATCTACCTATAGAGAGAGAGACAGAGGTATGTAGACACCCAGGGAATTATAGAAAATAATGTGCAACACAGAGAGCCCCGAACAATCACTTATAAAACTAGAACATTATATAAAGGCATTATTATCTCCCACACCGCAATCTCCTATAGCCAGGCTGATGCCGCATATACATCACGTACTATTCCCATATACACTGTGACGTCTCTGTGAAGGAGGAATTTTTCCGCCGGAGCAACGTTTCCCTTTAGACAGCCGGCCAGATTGGCGTCATTTTGTATTTGAATAATCCGCAGTGAATTCCCTTGGGGTTGGTTAATCGGCCTCATCACACAACCCCAGGTTGGCTATTTGTATTTTAATTGAAAAAAAAAACTTTTTTTTTCTTTTTTCTTTTTTTTTTTCTTTTTTGAAAGAATGAATGGTTTACATTCATCTTGGTGTTTCTGTACATACACCGACAGACAGCACCGAGCGATAAACAGAGAGCGCTGTGTGTGAGGACAGTCCTGACTGACAGCTGACTGAGCAGACAGACCCCCCACTGACAGCACCTCTCCCGACTGCTCCACACACTGCACAACACCCGACCGTCCTGTAGTGGACAACGTACATATATATATATATTAGATACCGGACACTATATATCACACAGATATAGAAGATATCACACACTGGATAGCAGGCACTCAGACATAACATATATTTTTATATTCTATTACATGCTGAATCTAGTATATATTACAATGTATTTTATTCGTGTATAATTTAGATATATAAATCGTTTATTACATATCCAGTCCACTTACTCTATCTATCTATCTATCTATCTATCTATCTATCTATCTATCTATCTATCTATCTATCTATCTATCTATCTATCTATCTATCTATCTATCTACACACACACACACCCTTGCTCGGGGCTATGTATTGTACATCTATCTATTACATTGTCCTTTTGCAGTAGAAATATGTGGAGTATGTTTACCTATAGAGACTTCTATAGTGATGATAACTCAATTGGCAGGTGTATGGACTATGTATGTGGGGGCCGCTAATCGTACAGAAAGGTGCTATCTATCTATATATATCACAGCTGGTACACTCTGTAGTCTCCATTATATAATATATACCAGTTGTATTGGTTTTGTCTATACATAGTATTATAGGACACGATCTATAATGTATGTACTAATCTCAGTGTACAATGTATGATATATCTGATACTTGTTCTCATCTCTCTTGCTCCATCATGAATATTCCAGTCTGGATTCTGTACATCGGCCCAGCAGATTATAGGTGTGCTATACAAGGACCCCGATCTATAGGTTACCATATATTGCCCATTTGTAATGTACAGCGAGGTGTGTAGGGAGTCCGGCCATATACATCTGCACTAATTCACAAGACTTATGTCACCTATATATATAATGATCATAT
Organism: Lithobates clamitans; assembly: GCA_037952925.1. Taxonomy (NCBI): domain Eukaryota; kingdom Metazoa; phylum Chordata; class Amphibia; order Anura; family Ranidae; genus Lithobates; species Lithobates clamitans. Next base: position 2,236,350 of record JBBGZY010000597.1, read on the forward strand.
GGCATATGTGTGTTATAGGGTCTAAGATGCGAAATGGGACCCGTATGGACAACGTCGGGAGAATTGGCCTTTACACTCTGATTAACAGAGTGATCTTTTTCACGACAAAAAAATATATATTATACAAAAATTGTGAGCTGGGAGTGCAGTGTGGAGATGTGAATATATATATATATACAGAGAGAGGGAGAATAGTATAATGTATAGTGGGTGCAGTTTGTATAGTAGTATACAGTAAATGCCATGTATAGTGCAAGTAATACAGTGTATGAATTGCAATATGTGTAGTGTGCAGGATGTACAGATGTACAGAGAATATAATGAGCACAGCTTATAGTGTTTAGTGAATACAGCGTATGTTATGTTGTATATATTGATTACGGTGCATATAGTATACAGTATTATATTATACATATATAGTATAATACTATATATAGTTCAGTGTAAATATTAGATATAGGGAGCACAGTGTATATAATATATATAGTAAGCACAATATATATAATATGTGAGGTAAGCACAGTGTATATAACAAGTATTGTAAGTAGAGTGCATACAGTACAGCGTATAGTATAGTGAGCACCTTGTATAGAGTACAATGTATATAATATTATGTATAATAAGCACATTGTATAATACATGTATAGTGAATACAGTGTATATAATATGTATAGTGAAATCATTATATATAACATATATATTTATTAAGTACGGTGTATTCAGGATATACAGTTCATTGTATATAATATGTATAGTGAGCACATTGTATATAACATATATAGCGAGTACGGTATATACAGTGCATTGTAAATAATATGTATAGGGAGCACGGTGTATACAACATAATGAACACAATATGTGGTGAGCACATTCTATACAGTACAATGTATATATACACTGTATACTGCGCACTGTGTATACAGTGCAATGTATATGAAATGAGCACAATGTATACAATACGATGTATATAAGTGTATGCAATACGGTGTATATAATATAATATGTATAGTTAGCACAGTATTTACACTAGTGTATGTATACAATGCAATGCATATAATATGTACAGTGAGCACAGTCTTTACACTAGTGTATGTATACAATGCAATGTATATAATATGCATAGTGAGTACAGTATTTACACTTGTGTATGTATACAATGCAATGTATATAATATGCATAGAGTACAGTGGGGGTTATTTACTAAAACTGGAGAGTGCCAAAGGTGATGCAGCTCTGCAAAGAAACCAATCGGCTTTCAAATTGTCAAAGCTTAATTGAACAAGCTCAAGTTAGAAGCTGATTGGCTACCATGTACAGCGCTCCAGTTTTAGTAAATCTTTCCCAGTGTATATGTATGTTTAGCAGTGAGCATATATATATATAATATGTATAGTGAGCATCGTGTATACAGTACAGTATATATGTATAGTGAGCACAGTGTATAATATTATATGCATAATACGAACAGTGTATACAGTACAGCGTATATAATAAGTATTGTGAGCAAAGTGTATATAATATGTTTAATAATTACAGTGTATACGGTGTGTACAGTACATTGTAAATAATATGTATAGAGAACAGTGTATATAATATATATACTGTATATGTATAGTGCGAACGTTGTACACAATACAATCCAGTGAACACAGTGAATGAAATATGTATAGTGAGTAAAGAGCATACAGTACAGTGTATAAAATAAGTATAGTGAGTACAGTGTTTATATTATGAATAGTTAGCACAGTGTATATTATATGCATACTGAGAAGAGTGTATACAGTACTGTGCATAATAAGTATAGGGGGCACAGTTTCTAGTTGATGAGTACAGCGTGTGTAAGAAGTAATAAAGTTTATACAGCACAATAGTAGTGTGTACGGCGATCCCAGTGTACAGTATAGTAGGGAGGTTTATATTGTGTGTAGAATGATCCCAGTATATATAGTACAATTTGTGTACATTGAACTCAGTGTAAGGAGTACTGCATATGAATGCAGTATTTATATATTACAATTATCCCAGTGTGTATAGCACAGTATAGGAGTGCAGTGTTAATAACATGTACTGTGATCCCAGTGCATATAGTACTGTTTTGCTGTGCAGTGTATATGTTACAAGCAAGGTGTGAAATTAGGCATTCTATAGAATGCTTTTAGGTAAAGCATGCAATGTCTGTGTTATTTTAATAAGCTATTCATTTTCCCTATGCATTGTATAATATCTAGGCATGTCGCGTATGTTTTGAAATGGCCTATACTGTATTTATGTATAGATTGCTTAGGCATTCAATAGAAATGGACTGTAACATATATAGTATATACCATGATCCTATTGTATATAGTGCTGTTTTGGTGTGCAATGTATGTAGTATATACCATAATCTTAGTGTATATAGTATTGGTTTTTTTTTTTTTTTGCAGTGTGTATACCATAATCCTAGTGCTATTTTGGTGTGTAGTGAATATATTATACATATTGTAAAGCGCTGCGTAAACTGTTGGCGCTATATAAATCCTGTATAATAATAATAATAATAATAATAATAATACAAGTAATCAGGATCCTAGTGTATACAGTACAGCCAGGGAATACTGTGTAGGATGTACTGCTTGTATTGCTAATGTTCGGTGTAGAAATCTGCCTGTCGGATATGTATGGTGGCGGCGCCCTCTAGTGGCTTCACTTTGCGGCAGCAGCCTCTCCGCTATTCACAGCTCAACATGTTCTGCTGGGACTTTTAGTGCTACAACAGCTTTGTGGATTGGAGAATTGACCGCGTCCCATTCCGGGATAAGTAGAGAGTTCGATATAATGTCATTGTGCCCCATTGTATTCATGCCCTGTCATACTTAAATATCTGCTTTATGATATCATTGATTATAACTAATATTTATTCAGGTTCCCCAACTTGAGTCAGTCTATCACAACGTCCTCCAGTATGCCGCAGTCTATCTCATGGACCCCCAATGTATAGCAATCTATCTCAAGGGCCCCCAGTGTGTGCCAGTCTATCCCAGAGACGTTCAGTGGGTGTCAGTATATCCTAGGATCTCCCAGTGTGTGCCGTCTGTCCTAGGAAACCCCAGTGTGTGCCAGTCTGTCCTAGGAACTCCCAGTGTGTGCCAGTCTGTCCTAGGAACCCCCAGTGTGTGCCAGTCTGTCCTAGGAACTCCCAGTGTGTGCCAGTCTGTCCTAGGAAGCCCCAGTGTGTGCCAGTCTGTCTTAGGAATCCCCAGTGTGTGCCAGTCCGTCCTAGGAACCCCCAGTGTGTGCTGTCTGTCCTAGGAACCCCCAGTATGCGCCAGTCTGTCCAAGGAACCCCCAGTGTATGCCAGTCTGACTGAGGAACCCCCAGTGTGTGCCAGTCTGACTGAGGAACCCTAGTGTTTTCCAGGCTGTCTCAAGGACCCCCAGTGTGTGCCAGTCTATCCCAAAGACATTCAGTGGGTGTCAGTCTATCCTAGGATTCCCCAGTGTGTGCCAGTCTGTCCTAGGAACCCCCAGTGTGTGCCAGTCTGTCCTCGGAACCCCCAGTGTGTGCCAGTCTGTCCAAGGAACCCCCAGTGTGTACAAGGCCGCCCCAGTGGCCTCCAGTGTGAGACAGTTTATCCACAGTCTGTGCAAATCTACTTGAGGGAATCCCCGTGTGTTTCACTCTGTCTCAGGGACCCCTTGTATGTGCCAGTCTGTCCATTTGTACCTCAAATGCGTCCCAGTCGGTCTCATGTACATCCAGCGTGTGCCAGTCTATGCCAGGGACCCCAGTGTCTTCAAGTGTGCTTCAGGGACCTCCAATGTGTGTCAGTCTTCCCCAGGAACTCCCAGTGTGCTACACTATGTCACAGTGTGCACTAGTCTGTCCCTGGTACCCCAGTGTGTTCCATTGTGTCATTGGGACCCCCAGTGTGTACTCGTCCCAGAGACTGAGGACCACCCCCCACCCCCCAGTCTGTCCCGTGTAACCCCATTGTGTGCTCTTCTGTCCCAGGGATCTTGGGTGTATGCAAATCTGTCCTATGTACCCCCAGATTGTTCCAGTCTGTCCCAGGGACCTCTATTGTGTGGAAGTTTTGTCCAGGTGTAGGCCAGTCTGTCCAAGAGAACTTTTAAGTGGTCCCATTTATTGCCCCTGCCCTGGATAAGTATCTAAATGTTTGGAAGGAGCCCCCCTCTTTTTAATCAAACCAGAACAGGAATCAGATAATGGTATTTACTAATATTTCAGGTCAGTCAGTATGGAAAAGTCCGGCGGGTAATATCTATAATAAATGAAGATATCTTTCTTGCACTCAAATCTTGGGCAGGGGCCCCTCGTCGGACAACTGTGGCCCCAGGAGCCCTTTCTAAGGTCTGCCATTATGACCTCTTTTAATAACAATAATAATAATCACAACAAAAATAATACAAATAACAAGCATGATATTTTTATAAGTTTTTATTTTATTTTATCAGTGCCCAGTGCAGCCGATAATATGTTCAGATTTCTTGGTAGCGTTTAAGGTTTCCATTCTGTTGAAAAAAATGTGACTTGTACTTTTCTTTTACATAAACATAATTTAAAGTACTATGGGAGAAAAATAATAATACTGTCAGGGCACACTCCTATGGAACCGATATTATTAGTCTGGGAATTTACTGGGTACTCCGCGGGCATAGAGGTAGGGGGTGTAATCAATACTTTACATTCCTATAGTTTCAATTCTGCAGCGATAGAGGTGGATTGGAAGAAGCCGATAATATCGCCGGACAATTTGGACAGAGCGGTCTGGGGAGGATAATATCGGGCGAAGTGACTCTACAGGAATAGGGCAGAAGGGAAATTCGTCTGCGGATCGTGGATACAGGGCATCGCCGTATATTCAATTCTTCGGAGATCTGGCCGAGCTGGTTGCTTGTTTCTGCTCGTAAATCGCGTGTGTGGTCACCAAGTGATGGCAGAACAATGACTCCGATTACCGCACTCAAAGCTGCAATTAGAGACAATTCTGCGAATAACAACTTAATTACTGCACAAACAGGAGCCGATTTCTGGTGTTTGTCTAATCATAAATGTGTCACCAGAGCCCAAATTACAGTCATTTTATAAAGAGTAAAATAAATCATTATAAATAAGAGTGACGTACAATTCAGAAATGACAGAGCTGAGAGCACCAATTCATATCAGTAATCAATTCTGTAACCTGAATTTCTATGTGATTAGTAATGTCATATTATTATGATTATTTTATCATTATTATTAGTTTATTATGATTTACATTATTATTATTATTTTTATCACCCTCATCATCATTTTAGCATTACTAATAATATAATATTAACAAAAACAAACAATAAATATTTTAATATTATAAAAAAACATATTTTAAAAGAGTTAAAGCAAGCCTTTAAAGAGTTAAAGGCAAAATTTTCCTTTCATAGATGGAGTAGGGAGGGTATAACCCCTGTCAAGTATTTTTTTTTTCTTTTTTTTTTGGCCATCTTTGTCCCATTGGTGAAATTTCCTTTCACTTCCTCACCAGATGTCACCAGATGTAGTGTCCCCTTTGGAAGATTTCCCTTCCTATTGTTCTGGAGACAACCCAAAATTCGGGATTTTCTCTTACTTTCAATTTAGGTAATAAGAGTGAACAATGGGGACCCAAGCAGCAATAAAAACCTGGCAGGTGTTCTAATTCCTCTCCACTCCGCCCAAAACTAAAAAAAAAAAAAAAAAAAAACAAAAAAAAAAAGTTTTGCCCTTAGTTGTTTATTATAAAAAAGAAAAATACTACTACTACTACTAATAATAATAATCATATTGTAACAATAAATAATAATCATCATCAAATTAATATACCGTAGTAGTAACAACAGCAACAATAATAATAATACTATAGTAACAAATAATACTATAGTAACAAATAATAATAATAATAATTATATAGTAACAAATAATAATAATATAGTAACAAATAATAATAATAATATCTCCTGCTGGGTGTTGGAATTGTATTTTCGTTTCTCCAGTTATATCCGATTCCGGATTGAATTTCGTTGTCACCTCTCTGTCTCTGTCGGGCTATTTCTATCCTCCCAATTATCGGTGTCACCTGCTGTCCCCAGATGTCCGGGAAGGTCGGGCTTCCATGTTTCTGGCCGACCTCCGATATTATTTGCAGCTTCTGAGCTGACAATCAGAAAAGGAACGTGCAACTTTTCAATCGTTTCTGAATTCGTTTATTTCCATGTGGATAATTTTTCAATTTCTTCTCAGTTTGTAGAATTGCTGCGATGTCTCCCCACTGACAGAACAATCCCCGTACCCGACTGCAAGCTGCAGGACGATCTTCCATTCGATCGGGAAAAAGATAAACAAAAATTTGTTAACGAAATAATCAGAAGGGGACGAACCATACCGTGTATATTTTATATCTGGGATTAGGTGGGTCGTTTCCCACGATTTGTACCTGGAACAATTATAATCGGTCAGTTTGTGCTGGTTACATTTTTTGAAAACAGAAATTCTGTCGCAAACAGAAAATCATTTCGGCCAATCCCTCCTGTTGTCTGTCACCAGCCTTCCTTTGTAAACTGAATGTTAGAATTTGTGGTTCAGGTTGTCAGATTTTCGTGGAATCTTTTGAAAAGTTGTCTCTCTTATTTCCTCAAATTACAGAAAATTGTCCCCAAATGACAAGAGAATTTTATCTTAGTGGGAATGTCTGAGAATTCTAATGGTGGCCACACAGGTACAGTTATGGTCATTCAATAAATCAATCAATAAATCAATCCATCCATACAACCAATCCATACATCCAATCACATACAAATTATATTCTGACTGTACAATCCCATTTAAATCTGCCAACAACTGTTTAGTTCAAGGCCCTTTCTGTTTAGATCTGATTAAACAGTGTAGGTAGGTCACCATGTTACATCGTTTTGGTGAATCAAGTTGATTGTACAAAGATTGTATGGTTAGATTGTAACGTGTATGGCAAGCTATAGCTTGCGTTTATATGCAGCGCTTCTTAAAACAATTTTGCAAACATTTTGAAAATGCACAAAAATGTCATGCTTGCGTTGGCATTAATGCTTGCGTTGGCATTCATTTTGAATCCCAGGCAGATTTTCCACAATTCTGTCCACAATTTCAGCGCACCGAGAATGACAAATCGTAGAACGCCATTTGAGATGTTATTCATTTGAATGGCACCTAAAATCGTGGTGCGGTTTTTGAACGATTGTTGATTGATAAAAATCGTGCTGCAATCGTGGCAACCCGCATCGTGTAAAGCATGTCACCCAAAAGTAGCTGGACTTTTTTTTCGCAACAAGCTTCATGCCATGCTGGTTGCCGCAACTGCAGAGCGATTTATCGCACGACAATCATGGCAGAACCGCACAGCAATTTTAGGTGCCGTTTAAATGAATGGCATCTCAAATGTGCGTTCTGCGATTTGTCATTCACACCTTGGCGCTTTGAAATTGTGGGCAGAATCCCGGGAAATCTGCCCACGATTCAAAACGCAGAGGTGTAAATGCAGTCTTAGGGCCGGTTCACACTGCTGCGATCCGGGAATGCTGCAAATCCACTGCAGGTTCCCGCATCGCATGTCTCCCAGTGGCAGTTCACACTGTCCTATGCGAACTGCTGGGAGTGTCAGTTAAAAGATAATGACACCCCCAATGCAAACTCAGACAGGAATCGGATCCAATCCTGCTGCGGACCAAAAAATGAGTCCTGTGCGAGTTTGCTGCAAATTCAGCATACAATGTTTATGGCTGAAATCGCATCGCACAGAGATCGCTTGCGACTTTCACTGCAGTGCGGTGCGAATCACATCCGATCTCAGACATCGCACCAGTGGGAACCGGCCCTTAATGCCACCACAAATGTGACAAAAAAGAAATGTGCGTTTTTCTCCTGGAGTTATAAAATACGTGAAGTTCAATACTCAAAAAGGCGCCTGAGCCACTTTGCTGCATTTTGGTGCGCATAGGACAGCCCATTCAAATGAATGGGCTGCTCTATGCGTTTGGCGCAAAAACACCAAGCAGGCGTAGCGCGGTTTAATGCACATTCACAAAACAAATGCACATGGTAGCCAATCAGCTTCTAACTTCAGCTTTGACAAAAAAATAAAATAAAAAACCTGGAAGCTGATTGGTTTCTGTGCAGAGCTGCACCAGATTTTGCACTCTCCAGTTTTAGTAAATCACCCCCAATTGATGGCTGGTCCGGAAATGTATTGATTAGTTCTTACTGGTTGTATGAAGATTCTGTTTTTATTGTCAGTTTAAAGTGTTACTAAACCCAGTAATATATAGAGCGTTCACCCCCCACCCCACAGTGTACACAGCTTATAAATCTTCTTTTTACATTAAAATACTGCCACTATATACCTTTTTGGCTGATCTGTATACCACGGTTACATGAAGACTGCACAGTTTCTTCAGTGCTGAGAGTTCAGGTAGGAGGAGAATTTCACTGCAGCCTGTATACGCCCACATGTGTGATGTCAATATCATGTGACCTGGCAAGTAAATGTTCTCTCCAGCATAAAAGACACAACTGAGCATGTGCAGGTCAGCTACTCTGCCTGTGTTAGCTGGCCTCCCCCAGATAGACAGTGCAGGAGGGGGAGGATCTGTGCATACAGGATAAAACAGCCTTTTTACAAGATGCAGAGGATTAACCCCTTAAGTTCAGTGAGTATAACAAGCATGCTATGCTGCATATACAGACTGATTTTACTGTTGTGGGTTTAGTAACACTTTAAGGCCCCATTGAGGCTGGGTTCACACTGGTGCAATCACAGACATCGCATGTGATTCGCACCGCATTGCTGTGCACATCACATGTGATGTCTATGCGATGCAAATTCAGCCATACAAATTGTATGGCTGAAATCGCATCGCATTCGCACCAAAATGGTGCAGGACCCTTTTTTTGGCCCGCACTGGAATTGGATCGCATGGGTGTTCACACCCATGCGATATGATTCCTGCACCATTTGACAGTTTGCACTGTGATCTGCGAACCGATCTGGGGGGTGTCATTCATTATACAACAGCCGCAGCGGTTTGCAGATGTCAGTCAGGTGCGATGCGGGAACCCGCACAGGAATCCCAGAGTTTCCCACATTGCACCGGTGTGAACCCAGCTTCATACTCTCACGTACTAGGAATGTGTACAGAATTGCATGTTTCTACGCACATTTCCAGAAATGTGCCAATAATAGACACCATGCGCATTGCGCTTGTGGTGCCATTAATACTTAACGGTACCCCAAATGCTTGTAGCAGGCCCATGTTTCGTCTTGCAGAAAAAACAAAAAAAGAGCAAGGCTCACTGCATAAGAAGGGACAGGAGCTACTTTGGCACCTTTGTCAAGCAAAGGGCAGCACATTCAAGTGAACTGGCAGCCCTATGCAGTCACGCGAAAAATACCACGCCGCACCATGCAGGAGTGAGTGGTTCCTAAATCATATGTAGGGATCATATATCTTTCATATAAGAGATCACACAAGGGAAAAACAACTCAATCAATTTTCCAATTGATATTGAAGATGAATCAGTTGTGGGGGAATGTTCTGTGTATGCTGAATTGTTTGAAGATTCAATTGATGAGATATTACTGCATACCTCCCAACATTTTGAGATGGGAATGAGGGACACCTACTAGCAAACGTATGTAGGCATACAACATGCCCCCTGCCACACCCCTTCAAGGAGAATTAACCAAAAAAAAAAAAAAAAAGGTTAATTAAATCCATAAGGGATTTTTTACCACGACTATTCCTTTATATTGGCTTTAAACATTTACAAATTCAGCAATTTAGAATTTGGATGAAAGATTTAGCACTGGGAAACACTTTTTGAAAGATAAAAAGTGCATTGTATATACAACTATGAGGATCAGACCAAAATGAGGGACAGATGAGGAGGAATGAGGGACAGAGGGACTTTGCTCCAAATCAGGGACAGTCCCTCAAAATCAGGGACAATTGGGAGCTATGTTACTGTATTGCAGTCTCTTGTATAGGAGATTATAAGAAAGCATTCAGGCGCAATGTGACCAACTGTTAGGTTGAGTTACTAAAAGCAAGTAGACTGTGCATTCCGCAAGTGCAGTCGCTCCAGAGCTTAGTAAATGAGGTAAAGCTTTATGTTACAAAGAATACCCAATTAGGTGCAAGGAAAATAATAAAAAAAACAGCATTTTTGCTTGCACATGATTAGATGATGGAAATAAGCAAAGCTTTACCACATTTACTAAGCTCTGGAGCATCTGCACTTGCAAACGTGCACAGTCCATTTGTCTTTAGTAAAATAACCCCTATGCCTATGGAGAGGAACAGCAGAGACGCACACAGACACTTGTTTCCTCAGGAGTGACAATAATGGTTGGTCAAAAAAGTTTGTTTGTCATTCGTTTGTCATCTGATCTGCAGAAAATGGCCATATCAGGAAATTGATGTCATTCCTTGAGGTATAAAAGCCCCTAAAGTAAACCTGTCAAAAAGCCCAGGAAATCACACTGTGGGTTTGATTTACTAAAACATAAAGCGGAGTTCCGACAATTTTTTTTTAAAGTCAGCAGCTACAAATACAGCAGCTGCTGACTTTTAAAATATGGACACTTACCTGTCTAGGGCGCCCACGATGTCGGCACCCAAAGCGGATTTGTCCCTCGGCTCTCGGGTGCTGCCGCCGCCATCCTCATTAAGGGAATCAGGAAGTGAAGCCTTGTGGCTTCACTTCCCGGTTCCCTACTGCGCATGCGTGACTTGCACTGCGCTATCCCACTGGTCCCTGCTGTGTTTTGTGTTTTGGGACCCATGTGTATCCCAGAAGACAGCGGGGGGGGGGGGGGAATGGCATAGATACCTGTGGGTGGCTCGGGTATCTATGCCTGGAAGTGGGAGCAAAATACCTTTATTAGACAGGTATCTGCTCCCCCCTCCCCCCTGAAAGGTGACAGATGTGACACCGGAGGGGGGAAGGAACTGGAAAAGATGAAGTTCCATTTTTGTGTGCTTTAAGAGTGCAAAATCTGGTGCATCTCTGCATAGAAACCAATCAGCTTCCAGGTTTTATTGTCAAAGCTTAGTTGAACAAGCTGAAGTTATAAGCTGATTGACTGCTATGCAAAGCTGCACTCTCCAGTTTTAATAAAATCAACTCCTGTGTGTATGATGACACTATCCATAAGCAGAGGTCATCTTCAGTGAAGATCGCGTGTCAAACTACCCAACAGATCCATAGATATCAGCAGCTGAAGTTACATGCCAATCGCTGCTTTTCCTGTAAAACTGGAGCCTGACTCCGCCCCTCTCATCTCCTGACCCTCACTATTGTTACTTCAATATGATGTCCTCCTCAATGACCAAATGGGAATCATGGAGGGATGCTAAAATTAGAAATGTCAAGATCTTCCTATGACTTCAGCTGCCAACATCTGAATACTCTAAATCAGGGATATGCAATTAGCGGACCTCCAGCTGTTGCAAAACTACAAGTCCCATCATGCTCTGCCTCTAGGTGTCATTCTTGTGGCTTGTGACTATGCCTCATGGGACTTGTAGTTCTGCAACAGCTGGAGGTCCACTAATTGCATATCCCTGCTCTAAACGGTTGCATTAGCTGTCTGCAGCTCAAATGAGGGGTTCATTCATCATATGTTTGGTTTTTAGTGCGTGCATGCCATTGGTGGAGGCCGTTTTACTCTAAAACCCAACTCCCCCTATCCTCTAGGTGCAATTTTGTTTTCAGACGTCTTTAGGCCGGTCACATGATGCAGCAAGGTCCCCCTCACCTTTTACGGGCAATGGTATCATTGCTTCTCTCTGCACTAGTGTGCTGTGAATGAAGTGTGCCCTGGTGCCTTGCATTTACTGTGTCTCCTCAGTCTTTCCACTTGAGTGATTTTGGCCATCATTTTAACCTGAAAGACTGACACCTTGTGGTCAAGCAGAAGTACTGCAGGGGACACCTTTGAACTGAAGGTGAGTATTTTAGCCTGAGCTGCTGCCTGGAGGACCTTTTTGATAAATAAAAATGTAGCCCACAGTTTGGCTTCACAACCTGTTAGCATCAGAATCCACCTCGCTGAATTATATACCAGCTCTTTGCTGAAGTATGCTGGCAGAGATATGGATGGCAGCACTATGCAAGCGGTGCCTGGCATCGCCTCCTAAAGATTGCAAAGTGGACCTGTTATTCAAATCCACACAAATCAGTGGGGCATGTGTTAGTTTTAACATTATTACATAAGCTGTAGCTGCAGAAAATTCTGCTGTCTAGCTGCCAGATATATTGTGGGTGTTTCAAGTCGTTAGAGACCACCCCAAGTAAGTAGGGCAGATGCTGTCTAAAGGCCAGTTCACACCACATGCAGTCCAGTGCGGGTTTTTTTTTTTGCATCAAAAACGCATGGGTAGTAGGTTATATTGTTTTTAATGGCATAGTTCACACCAGTGCGTTCCAGTTCCAGAAAAAGAAAGTAGAACATGCTGCATTTATTCTGCACTGAACTGTACTGGAATGTGGTAAAACGCACCAAAAATGCTCTGGAACACACGTCCTTATTTAACTGCTTGCCAACCAGCCGCCGCAGTTTTACTGCGGCAGATTGGCACAGCTGTGCGAAACGATGTTACCTTACGTCGCTTCACCCTTTGGCCACTAGGGGCTAGCGTGTGCCGCCGGAGGCACGTGCCCGCAGCGTGTGCCCAGAGCCGATGCGAGTGCCTGGTGGGCGCGATGTCCGCCGGGCACCTGCGATCGCCCGTGACAGAGCGAGAACCGGGATCTGTGTGTGTAAACACACAAATCCCTTTTCTTTCTGGGGAGTAGAGACAGATCGTGTGTTCATACTAAGTCAGTCCCATCCCCCCTACAGTTAGAACACACCTAGGGAACACAGTTAAGCCCTTCCCTGCCAGTGACATTTATACAGTAATCAGTGCATTTTTTTATAGCACTAATCGCTGTATAATTGTCAATGGTCCCAAAAGTGTCATGTGTCAAAAGTGTCCAATTTGTCTGCCGCAATATTGCAGTCCCAATAAAAATCGCAGATTGCTGCCATTACTAGTAAAAAAAAAGTCATAAATCTATCCCCTATTTTGTAGACGGTATAACTTTTGCGCAAACCAATCAATATACGCTTATTGCGATTTTTATTACCAAAAATATGTAGAAGAATACATATCGGCCTAAACTGAGGAAAAAATTCGCTTTTTTGAAAAAAAAATGGGGATATTTATTATAGCAAAAAGTACAAAATATTGTGTTTTTTTCAAAATTGTCACTCTTTTTTTATTTATAGCGCAAAAAATAAAAGCTGCAGAGATGATAAAATATCACCAAAAGAAATCTCCATTCGTGGTAAAAAAAAAAGGACGTCAAATTTGTTTGGGTACAACATCGCACGACTGCGCAATTGTCAGTTAAAGTGACGCAGTGCCGTATCCCAAAAAATGGCCTGGTCATTGAGCAGCCAAATCTTCCGGGGCTGAAGTGGTTAAGGTTAAGAAAAACTGCACTGGACTGCATCAAAAACCCACCAAAAATACGTCAAAAACGCGCATGCAGAAAAGCGCCCGGAAAGCATCCGGACTGCGTTTCTATGATGTGAACTGGATATAATAGATTTCCAGTGGAGCAATTTTTGTTCAGTCTCTTCACATTCACCACGCAGCACTATGAAGGAGATCTTGTGTATGCAAAGAACAGATATCAAAAAGTTGTGTGAAAATTCATTTGAATTATCCAATCAGATGAAAAGACTTATTTTATCTGGACCCGAAGCAGATATTAAATGCGTTTTGGACCTAAGGGAAAGTTATGAATCAGGTGTTGAGAAGTGGATTGTGTCAGTTGATGAGTGGAATGTATGAATTTGTGATGATCTATGCATTTACAGATTGTTCTCTTCCAACAGGGAGATACATGGCGCCCTTCCAGGACCCCGCTGTAAGGTTATCACCATCACCCACCATGCTCAGACCGAGGTACAGGCACAGTGCTTTGGATCCATAAAAGAGTGAAGGATTTGGATCAGTCACAAGGAAATGTTCCAGACGATTCCGGCGGTGATAAATTCTCTGGAAAATTTCAAACGCGGTTATCTCTTCCTTCCCTTCTCTCTACAGAAGAGGGACGATTGGCATCTCTTCTCACCATCTCTTCTCACCAAGCTGGAATAGTTCTGTATGTAGTAACATCTCTTCCTGTGATCAGAGAAGGTCACACTCTCCAGGGACCCTACTTGGCCAATGTCATGTGCGGTCACTGCTAGACTCGGCAGTCTCTTCTGAATGCAGTGCGGTGAGAAACTGCCTATAAATACAGGACCAGGCTGAGGGGTAGACAGAAGAGGCAGCTGCCTTGGGTTCTTCAGCAGGATGGGGGTGCAAAAATGGCAGGTCCTCCAACCAATGCTGTTAGGTCACCGCTCATGGGCTGGGAGGCACTTTGGCTGTTTCAACTTGGGTTAACGTGGAACTCTCCCAATCAACATTGATTATTTTTAATCCTCATGCTGTTAGCATTAATAAATAGATAGGAAAAATATATCATATTTATTTGTTTTAAACTTTGTTTTTTACATTTCCTCAGTCACTTTCTGGTTTCTTGCCTAGGCAAATGATGTCATACATCCCAGGAGTCTTCAGAATGGGAGGGGTATTTGTCAGCTAAGCACACTCTCCTGCATGCATGCTTGAGCTAAGGGCATATGGATTCCAGGAATTGAATGCAACATGAATCATTTGCCCTTACTTAAAATGGCCACAGCCTAAAATGCTAGGGAAGTATTTTTCAAAGTGATTTCCCAACAAGATAAAGCATGGAGACATGGATGGATGGGGGAGTTTGATTTGAATATTAAAAATGAATTTAATTGTGTTTTTGGTTTGTGGTGCTCCGATGCAGTGAAGATCCTATGTTGCCTGCAGATACCTGATAAGACTAAAGAAGGAGAATGGTACAACATAGCTCCCAACTGTCCCTGATTTTGAGGGACTGTCCCTGATTTGGAACAATGTCCCTCTGTCCCTCTTTCCTCCTCATTTGTCCCTCATTTTGGTCTGATCTATAGAGTTGTATACAAAATGCACTTTTTTATCTATCAAAAAGTGTTTCCCAGCGCTAAACCTTTCATCTGATTTCTAAATTGCTGCATTTATAAATTCCAAAAGCCAATATAAAGGAACAGTGGTGGTAAAAAAAATCACTCGTGGGTTTAACCAATCTTGTTTTTTTGTACAATTCTCCTTTAAGGGGGGCGTGGCTAGGGGTGTGTCCTATGCTTGCCTACTTTTGCTGATAGGTGTCCCTCATTCCCATCTCAAAAAGTTGGGAGGTAGGAAGTTGGGAGGTATGAAGTTGGGAGGTATGAAGTTGGGAGGTTTGCACTTGTCAATTTTTATTGCTGTCTGTGTCCCTGTTAAGGAGATTACCCCTCTCTATTTGTCCTGTTTACTATTATCATTAAAAGTGAAAGTAAAAGAAAATCTAAATTTTTGGGTTGTTCACATAAAATTATATTAGGGGGGAAATTGTCCAAGAGAGACGCTAGTTCTGATGACCTGGGGGTCCCCAAGGGATCTGCTTAATTTGCAGAGATTTCCTCTCACTTCCTGTTTGGCTATGTGACAGGAAGTGAAGGGAAATCTCTGCAATGCGACACAAATGGCAAAAATAAATAAATAAACTGACAGGGGTTATAACCCTCCCTTGCTCTATTCATAATGAAAAAAAACAGTTTTTCCTATAGTTCTACTTTAAGGTGAAATAGTGTATAATTTAACCACTTCAGCCCTGGAAGAATTTACCCCCTTCCTGACCCAGCCATTTTTTGTGATTCGGAACTGCGTCGCTTTAACTGAAAATTGCGCGGTTGTGTGACTTTGTACCCAAACAAAATTTATGTCTGTTTTTTTTCCACAAGTAGAGCTTTCTTTTGGTGGTATTTGATCACCTCTGCATTTTTATTTTTTTTGCGCTATAAACAAAAAAGACATAATTTTACTTTTTGCTTTAATAAATGTCCCAAAATTTAAAAAACAAAAACAGATTTCTTCCTCAGTTTAGACCGATATGTATTCTTTTACATATTTTTGGTAAAAAAATTAGCAATAAGCGTATATCAAGCGTATTTTGATTGGTTTGCGCAAAAAGTATAGCGTCTACAAAATAGGGGATATTTATATGGCATTTTTTATTATTTATTCATTTTTTAATAGTAATCTGCAATTTTTATTGGGACTGTGACATTGCGGCGCACAGATCGGACACTTTTGACACTTTTTTGGGACCATTGACATCTATACAGCGATCAGAGCTAAAAATAGCCACTGATTACTGTCTAAATGTCCCTGGTAGGGAAGGGGTTAACACTAGGGGGCGATCAAGGGGTTAAATGTGTTCCCTCAGTGTGTTCTTACTGTAGGGGGGATAGGACTGTCTGGGGGAGGAGACCAATCGTTGTTTCTATATACTAGAAACACACAATCTGTCTCCTCTCCCCTGCAAGAACGGGAATGTGTGTGTTTACACACACACATCCCCTCTCTGGCTCTGTCAGAAGCGATCGCGGGCACGCGTATCGGCTCCACAGTGATGCGGCGGGTGTGCGCTTGCGCCTCAGGTGGAGCGTGTGCCCCCTATACCCCTTAAAACAGCCACCCTACAGCTACGGCAATTCGCGCAGGGGTGCCAGTCTGCCGCCGTCAAACAACGGTGGGCAGTGGGCAAGAGGTTAAAGGATCTAGAGCATTGATGCTTTTGCAAAAATATCAACGCTTTCCAATAATTATGCATACACTTACTTTACTAGTCCTCATCCATATTTCCAGACGTATCCATTAGTAATGCCTTACTTCCTGATCAGACTAGAGGTCATGACACAGGAAGGAGTTCACCAGCTGACCTCATTAGCACACACCCCACATCATCCACCCTCCCATTCCCAGCTGCACGTTTTTTAAATGAAATGCAATCAATCAGTGATCACCCTTCTCACTAAATACACAATATATAATCAGATTGCATAGTGTATGGCCATCTTTTTACAAGTACATAGAAGGGAGTGGACAGAAACACTCAGCTGTCCAACCCCGTTCACATCTCTGAACAGCGGGAAGCCGCATTCCCACATGCGTCTTTTTTTAAATTTTTTTTAACGAGGTGGGGAGGCATTTTGTAGCATTTTTACTCATCACACGTAGGGCAGCCCATCCACCTAAATAGGCCGCCCTACACACAGCAATCGCCCCAAAGAAGATTCGGAATTTTTTTTTAGAGCGGAGCTTGGTGCTTTTTTTTGCTGCGATTTTTGGTGCAGCGCATTTCTGAAATGCAAGGAAATGCACAGATGTGAATGGAGACTCATTGTTCTTGTGTTAAGCATCATCGTTGCTCGGTCATGCTGACATAGAGGTGACACAATAATCTAAATTCTGGTACCTGTGCAGTTCATGGCCGTGTTCACAAATGTCTGACACAGATCAGCTCCTGCTGCAACCTCTCATCTCGTGACTTGCTACAAAGTTACAATGTTTATTTTTGATCACTGGGGTGAGAGGAGACTGAGGTGAATCAAACGTGGAGCTCAGGTCTATATGATGTCAAATTCTCGAGTCAGGTGACACTTATAGAATGTCATGTTTAATTCAAACCAGTGTTTGAATGTGGAAAGGGGGCTGAGGATACTGATGTAATGGTGGGCTATGATGTAAAAGAGGCGCAGAGGACACTGATGTAATGGTGGGCTATGATATCAAAGAGGAGCACTGATGTAAAGGGGGGACTGTGATGTGGAAGGGGGCAGAGAACACTGATATAAAGGGGGGACTGTGATGTGGAAGGGGGCAGAAGACACTGATGTAAAGGGGGGACTGTGATGTGGAAGGGGGCAGAAGACACTGATGTAAAGGGGGGACTGTGATGTGGAAGGGGGCAGAAGACACTGATGTAAAGGGGGGACTGTGATGTGGAAGGGGGCAGAGGACACTGATGTAAAGGGGGGGGGGGCTGTGATGTGGAAGGGGGCAGAGGACACTGATGTAAAGGGGGGGCTCTGATGTGGAAGGGGGCAGAGGATACTGATGTAAAGGGGGGACTGTGATGTGGAAGGGGGCAGAAGACACTGATGTAAAGGGGGGACTGTGATGTGGAAGGGGGCAGAAGACACTGATGTAAAGGGGGGACTGTGATGTGGAAGGGGGCAGAGAACACTGATGTAAAGGGGGGACTGTGATGTGGAAGGGGGCAGAAGACACTGATGTAAAGGGGGGGGCTGTGATGTGGAAGGGGGCAGAGGACACTGATGTAAAGGGGGGGCTGTGATGTGGAAGGGGGCAGAGGACACTGATGTAAAGGAGGGACTGTGATGTGGAAGGGGGCAGAGAACACTGATGTAAAGGGGGGGGCTGTGATGTGGAAGGGGGCAGAAGACACTGATGTAAAGGGGGGGGGCTGTGATGTGGAAGGGGGCAGAGGACACTGATGTAAAGGGGGGACTGTGATGTGGAAAGGGGCAGAGGACACTGATGTAAAGGGGGGACTGTGATGTGGAAAGGGGCAGAAGACACTGATGTAAAGGGGGGGCTGTGATGTGGAAGGGGGCAGAGGACACTGATGTAAAGGGGGGACTGTGATGTGGAAAGGGGCAGAGGACACTGATGTAAAGGGGGGACTGTGATGTGGAAAGGGGCAGAAGACACTGATGTAAAGGGGGGGCTGTGATGTGGAGGGGGTAGAGGACATTGTTGGAAAGGGGGACTGTGATGTGGAAGGGGGCAGAGGACACTGATGTAAAGGGGGGACTGTGATGTGGAAGGGGGCAGAGGACACTGATGTAAAGGAGGGACTGTGATGTGGAAGGGGGCAGAGGACACTGATGTAAAGGGGGGACTGTGATGTGGAAGAGGGCAGAGGACACTGATGTAAAGGGGGGACTGTGATGTGGAAGGGGGCAGAGGACACTGATGTAAAGGTGGGACTGTGATGTAAAGAGGGGTTGTGAAGGGGGGCTGAGCACACTGTAAAAAGGGAACTATGATGTAAAGGGAATTGTGAATGTGAATGTGAAGGGTAGGCTGAAGGCACTGATAGACATTGGGGATTGTGATGTAAAGGAGGGCTGTAATGTGCTTATAGTGCAAACATGAAGATCGGACCTCTGCCGGAAGAAGATTTTAATGACTGGACCTCCGCAGTTTTTTATTCAAGACCCCTGCCATAGAGCATCTGTGCATTGTGGTGCACTATTACACAGCAAATACATGTTGGGGTGCAAATAACAATTATTGCAAGGCGCATATACTGTGCCTTGCTAAACACATGCTAAGTTATACAGGGCCAAGAGGCCAAACTACATCCCCACCTGGTGCACACTCAATTGTCTTTTGCAGCTCTGGGTCCACCAAATAGGTTCCATGTGGGCCTGAAAGTGTGAATTGACATTGTGGTGCCTTCCTGTTGTGTGTTCTCTGCCTCAGCTGCCTCCTTGTGCTGATTGGAAAAGTGCTAGACCAGCAGCTCACCATACAGCACCCCCAACCCTCAAAAAATACTGCACCCAGGGCAGCTGCCCCTCCTGCTTCCCACTTATCCCAGCCCTCCCTGGTGTGGTGTGGAAAAAAAAAAGCCTTTGTAAAAGAGCTGAAATACTTTTCTTGGAGAAAAAGCTGCTCTAGGCTCCCATCAGTGCTGCTCACATGTCTGGGCATTTGGTCATATGGTTGGCTGTGCGGCAGCAATAGGGTTACTGAGGCCCCTGTAGTGTTTTTGCACCACCAAAGCTGACTGTAGTGGAGGACTGGGGGGTTGTAAGTAGCCCAGACATTATTATCGGTGGTGTTAGCGATAGCAAAGCTTCTTCTCTAGAAACTCATCCTGGATAAATGGCCCAAATCTCCTTTAAACTCCATTTTCTGACAATAGTAATTAATCCCAAGTGCCATCTGTGATAAACGTGGAACAAAGTTCCAATTTCCGGTGGATTTACCTTGTGGAGGGACAACAATTATAAAGTAGATGGCTTCTCTCTCTGCTCCCCCCAGTGCAGGCAGAGGGGGTCTTCGGACAGGAGATACAGAGCCCGTATCCCCTCTGCACAATGTAATAAGCCCAGGATTAAGTGGCACTGTCATGCCTCTCCGCACAGGCCTGCTGATGCCGGGGACAATCATATCTATGGGCAGACAATTGCTGGCTCCGCGCTTATCTCCAGATTTATTAGATTACAGGTGAAGCTGCACATCATGCCGTGTCCAGTAACTCTTCACTGGCGGAGAGAAGATTTCCTCAATGTAATAAACTCCATGTTAAGTGCTGATGTCTTCACCACTGTTTAGTAAGATGGGTAAAGAGTTTCTTAAAAAATTCAGCTCCAGGCTAAACTCACATTTTAATTTTGGATGGGAGCTGTTAAGCTGAATTCCAAACTGCCTTGTAATATTCCAGAGGTGAGATTTATGCAGCGTACACACGGTCTGACTTTTCGCCTGGACTTGTCCGACGGACCAAATCCGGCGGACAATCCGATCGTGTGTGGGCTTCACCGGACCTTCAGTGGACTTTTCCAGGCGCAAATCTGATGGACTTTAGATTTGGAACATGCTTCAAATCTTTACGTCGTAACTCCGCCGGACCCAGAAATCCGCTCGTCTGTATGCTAGTCCAAAACAAAAACCCACGCTAGGGCAGCTATTGGCTACTGGCTATCAACTTCCTTATTTTAGTCCGGTGTACGTCATCACGTACTAATTCGTCAGACTTTGGTGTGATCGTGTGTAGGCAAGTCCTGCATGGGGACTGGACGCATGGATAGGGGGGCATCGCCCGTGCACCCTTAATGGACGCCCCTGTTGTCCATTGACACAGAACACGGCTCGGCCCCCGCGTCCCTCTTCATCCTCACTGGCGGCTCCCACTACTGCCTCTCTGTTCAGTGAGGAGTGAGAGAGCCAAGAGAGCCACTACTCTTGTGCATATCACTGGACTGAGATCAGGCTCAGGTAAGTATTCAGGGGGGGGGGGCTGGGGGGGGGAAGGGACTGCATGCAGAATGTTTTTTACTTTAATGCATAAATTGCATAAAAAAACTTTGTACCTTTAGAACCACTTTAACACCAAACATACAAATAACAATATAGTGTAAAAACGCTGAACATCAAAATACCTTTATGGGTTCATTCACACTTGTGCAGGGATTGGCGTTTTCTGCATTGTGCTTCTGTGTATTCACACTGGAATGCAAGCAGCAACTGCAGGAATTGTTGTGTAGAAAAATGCAGTATGTCAGGATACTTCTGCACCGCTCCGTAGCTCTTTGTCACACCTTGTATTTCTATGCACCCCAGTGTTGCCAACCTACCAGATTGAAATTTACTGACACGACACCCAAAATTTCCTGGCCCAGCCAAGTTTTTACTGGCATTTCCAAAAGTTACAAAATTACAGTTTTAAGTGCAAAGTTTAGTATTTAGGCTACAAAAAAGTACAATATGCAATTAGCAATGTGAGTTAAGGTAGATATTAGGGCAAAAAACATATTTCTTATTTTATTTTCGATAATGTAAGTAAGTAGCTAAGGGACAGGACTCAGGAGGGCAAGAAATTAGAATAGGAAGGCACACGCACACATGAAGTTGACTCTTGATCCCTTCAGTCAACTCCAGTCTAAACAGCACTGACAGTCCCGCTCCCGACCTGCCCTGCTCCTGTCCTGCAGATCCACACACGAGGCTCTGGCCGCTCTGCTTGGCTCCCTTGCACTATGACATCACACGACACGCTTGGGCCCCGCCTCCACCAGAGCGGCCCAAACACACTGTAGCAGGGACTCAGCCGGCTCTGGACCGAGCCGAACATCACAGCCATATTTTCTACTGGCAACTTTTTCCTTTTACTGGCATTTACTGGCAGGAGAAAATTGCCTGTTTTTTACTGGCTGCCAGTAAAAATACTGACGGTTGGCAACACTGATGCACCCTGTATGCATAATACAATACAATTAAATGTTACCTTAAATACAATTAATATTTTCCAGATACTGTACTGTGCATGTGTGCCAATGATGAGGTTCGCTGTCAGTCAAAATCAGGCAGAGTAGACGTCCTCTAAAGCCCTATACACACTACTAGATTTTCTGCAGATTTTTGTCTTCAGATTTACCAAAACAATATAATATGAGGTAAAACCTTAATGCACTGTACACGCGGTCGGACTTTGTTCGGATATTCCGACAACAAAATCCATGGATTTTTTCCGACGGATGTTGGTTCAAACTTGTCTTGCATACACACAGTCACACAAAGTTGTCGGAAAATCCGATCATTCTAAACGCGGTGACGTAATACACGTACGTCTGGACTATAAACGGGGCAGTGGCCAATAGCTTTCATCTCTTTATTTATTCTGAGCATGCGTGGGGCACTTTGTCCGTTGGATTTGTGTACACACCATCGGAATTTCCGACAACGGATTTTGTTGTCGGAAAATTTTATAGCAAGCTCTCAAACTTTGTGTGTCGGAAAATCCGATGGAAAATGTGTGATGGAGCCCACACACGGTCGGAATTTCCGACAACAAGGTCCTATCACACATTTTCTGTCGGAAAATCCGACCGTGTGTACGGGGCATAAGAGTTTCAATTTGCATGCAATCAGGCAGGTCTTTCCACTACATAGTTTTGGTAAATCAAAATGTAAAGACAAAAATCTGCAGAAAGTCTAATGCCGCATACACATGATCGCACATTCCGACAACAAAATCCATGTTTTTTTTCCGACGGATGTTGGATCAAACTTGTCTTGCATACACACGGTCACACAAATCTTGTTGGAAATTCTAATCGCCAAGAACGCGGTGACGTACAACACGTACGACGAGCGGAGAAAAATTAAGTTCAATAGCCAGTGGAGCTCTTTTGCTTGATTCCGAGCATGCATGGAATTTTGTGCGTCGGAATTGTGTACACACGATCGGAATTTATGACAATGGATTTTGTTGTTGGAAAATTTGAGATCCAGATCTCAAATTTTGTGTGTCAGAAATTTCTATGGAAATGTCCGATGGAGCCTACACACAGTCGGAATTTCCGACAAGAAGCCCCCATCGAACATTTCCCATCGGAAAATCCGACCGTGTGTACACGGCAGAATAGTGTGTATGGGATCTAAAGCCTCGTATACACGCTTTGATTTTCGGATGACAGAACATCCGATTTTTGTGGCATGCTAGTCTCATATCGAAAGTGAAGAGGCTACTAACAATACGAGAATTTTCGTTTGACAGAATAAAACGTCAGAAGTGACGTAACGTGTTGAATAGTTTTATATGTATTCTTTCATTTCTGAGCATGCGTAGTCTTGCTTTTTCGTATGAAAACCGTACTAATGAAATGAAAATCAGACGTTGAGTTCACATCCGACAAAATTTTTATAGTCTGCACATCCAGCTTTTGTCTGATGAAAAGGTGAAATCGGCTGTCGAAAGCAGCGTACTAACGGTAAGATTTGCGGACGATCGGTCGTCGTAACACAATTGACGTCTCCAAAAATCAAAGCGTGTGTACGGGCCTTTAGTGTTTACACATAAAGTAGCTTCACATTCATCTTTAGCCCCTGGGGAAAGTGCACACATTGCAGTAGCAACAATTGGACTACATAGAGACCCCAAAAATGAGTGCAGCCACCTGAAAAAAAAATTGCCAAATGCATCTTCAGAAAAGAAGGTAGTCTAAACAAGATGAATGGGCTAATAAAACCAGCTGGCCATGCAGGTGAAGATTACTCGTACTGAGCCCCTGGGCCGAGCAAGAGAAGTCACTGAATTCCGCCATCCATACTAAACAGTGTGGATGGATGAATCTCGCAGTGCTGGCTATTGTATTCTGACAGCCAACATCTGTGGCTGTCAGAGTACCCATACAGTGCCTCCATCTGATTGGATGCAGGTGCTGTTCAGCCAAGAATTTTTTTACACTGCTTGCTGGAGGAGCTGAGTGATTCCAGCAGAGACATTCATGGAACAAATCACAGTGTTCTCTGAATAGCCTCTGTGCCAAGCAGGCAACTTCCTGTGGTCCCAGAAGCTAAGCACAATTACTGTAGTAGTGGTGTCTACTACATTGATTTCCAGATTTTACAGGCATCCCATAGCTATGGCACATATGTCTATACTTACACTGGTCCAAACTAGACCAATGTAGCTACAGTATGTAAAAATGACCATACCTGATCTTCAGCCTTAGAGCAGCCCATATGTGAGTCAGTTTTTGTCGTTCAAATAGCGGGTCTGAACAACGGACAGGGCAGTTGTACAGAAGTTGATGGGTAGATCGACTTCTGTACAACAACCTTGCCCATACATCGATTGAAATTCAGCTGGTCATTGCTGAACCAACTGCATTTCGATCCATGTACTTCATGGCCAACTTTAAGTATGTATCCCCAAGTTTTTTTTTCTATGTGTGTTTTCACATATGTGTATTTTATAAACCATAGTTTCTATCATTTTCATGTGCTTATTCCATGTGAAGTATCTGGTTGATCCTGCCAGTCACCTTTCTTCCTTGTTCTAAACTGACCACACAACTTTGTAGAACACTTATAGAAGCTGATCGTGGTCAGATTTCATCCTTTTGCTGACCATTCATTGATACAGAATACTGTGCAGACGCAGTGTCCTGTATTCCCTGCCCCCCAATATTAGGAAGAAGAGATGCATGGTAACATGACAGTATTTTTTAACCTTGTGAAAAAAAGGTAGGAAAGATCATTTCTGATGCATGATTTTTCACAAATGCGTTTTTTTTTTTGCATGCTTTTTTGTGCATATTTTCACGTTACATGCATAGGGCACCCCTATAAGTTCAATGGGCTGCCATATGCGTGACAAACATGCCAAAAGTAGCTCATTACTTTTTTTTGGTGTTGAGATTTGCGTGGTTTTTAACCACTTGTAGACGTGCATCTGCTTGATTAACCATTTCAGCCCCGGAAGGATTTACCCCCTTCCTGACCAAGCCCTTTTTTTGCGATATGGCACTGTGTCACTTTAACTGACAATTGTGCGGTCGTGCGACATTGTACCCAAACAAAATTGACGTCCTTTTTTTCCCCATAAATAGAGCTTTCTTTTGGTGGTATTTGATCACCTCTGCGGTTTTTATTTTTTGCACTATAAACAAAAAAGGAACGACAGTTTTGAAAAAAAGGCAATATTTTTTACTTTTTGCTATAATAAATATCTCAAGAAAATATATAAAAAAACAAATTTCTTCCACGGTTTAGGCCAATATGTATTCTTCTACATATTTTTGGTAAAAAAAATCGCAATAAGCGTTTATTGATTGGTTTGCGCAAAAGTTATCACAGCTACAAAATAGGGGATAGATTTATGACATTTTTATTAACAATTTTTTTTTATTAGTAATGGCGTGGATCTTTTTATCGTGACTGCGACATTGCGGCGGACAGATCGGACACTTTTGACACTATTTTGGGACCATTGGCATTTATACAGCGATCAGTGCTATAAAAATGCACTGATTACTGTGTAAATGTCACTGGCAGGGAAGGGGTTAAACAGTAGGGGGACGATCAAGGGGTTAACTGTGTTCCCTCAGCATGTTCTAACTGTAGGGGGGATGGGCTCACTAGAACATGACAGAGATCACTGCTCTGGACCACTGGGAGCAGTAGATCCCTGTCATGTTGCTAGGCAGAACAGGGAAATGCCTTGTCTACATAGGCATCTCCCCGTTCTGCCTCTCCTCTCCAGCACATATCAGTGAAGGAGAAAAATTACCTGTTTGCAAAATTTTATAACAAACAATGAAAAACATTTTTTTCCCAAAATGTAAGTTTTTTTTTTTGTTTAGCAAAAAATAAAAACTCCAGTAGTGATTAAATTATCACAAAAATAAATCTCTATTTGTGTGAAAAAAATTGTAAAAATTTAATTTGGGTACAGTGTTGCATGACCGCACAATTGTCATTCAAACTGTGACAGTGCTGAAAGCTGAAAATTGGCTTGGGCAGGAAGGGGGTAAAAGTGCCCAGTAGGCAAGTGGTTAAAAGGTTTGTTAACCCATATAAGACAAACTCTGCCGGACCCTCTATTATGCCGCGTACACACGATCGGAAATTCCACCAGCAAAACTCCGATGAGAGCTTTTTGTCGGAAAATGCGACCGTGTGTATGCTCCATCAGTCTTTTGCTGGCGTAATTCCAGCCAGCAAAAGGTTGAGAGCATGTTCTCTTTTTTTCGGTCGGGAAAAGTTCCTATCCGAAAATGCGATCGCCTGTACAAATTCCGACACGCAAAATTCCTACGCATGCTCGGAAATAATTCACCGCATGCTCGGAAGCATTTAACTTCATTTTCTCGTCTCATCGTAGTGTTGTACGTCACTGCGTTCTTGACGGTCGAAAGTTCAGAGAACTTTTGTATGACCGTGTGTATGCAAGACAAGCTTGAGCGGAATTAGTTGGAAAAACCATCCAATTTTTTTCCGCTGGAAAATCCGCTCATGTGTACGGGGCATTAGAGCCTGGAAGAGCACACTGCATTAGTTTTTGGCAAAAATGAGTGTTGTAAATACCTATTATGAGCTGTCTTCAGGCTGGTCACATGACTCGCGGCCGCTGTACAGCTCCGGTACATGGATACTGCAGGAGGGGCTGTGATCTCCCTCTGACATCAGCCGGGGAGATCACATGGCAGCTCAGCCTCTCCTGCAGTAACCCTGGAATCCGGCCCGGAGTCACGTGACCAGCCTGAAGACAGCGCTGAATCGTTATTTACAACGCTCGTTTTTATGAAAAGTGAATATAGTGTGCTTATGGCAGGATATCATAGAGGGGCTGGCAGTGTGCATTTACAAATTTTTAATTTTGCTAATAGCGGCGGGGGGTGGGGGGGGAGATGGAGACACACAGACACTAGCGGACAGGCAGGAAGGAGGGGGGTGAGAGAAGAGCAGGGCAGCGTATGACGGAGGGGCGCACTTTGACCATGGTGGTCATGGCTCAGTAGCCATGATTTTAAGTGGTCTGTTTAGAGAGGGGGATACAGGAAGTGGAGGGTTCAGGGTTTTTTTTTTTTACAGTTTAGAGGGGGGCAGATTACACAGCACAAGCACTGAGTACAGCCCGCAGCAAAATAAAAACGAAAAAAATAATAAGCATAGGGCTAGCATGATATTGTGCACAGGGTAATCCGGGAAGCCAGGGAATAACATGCACAGGGATTTAGTGTGGTCATTGATTGGCCAGTAGGGGGGGGGGGGGGGAGTGTCTGCAGGGGTCAATCATTTTGGTCTGATCTATATAGTTATATATAAGTGCACTTTTTAGCTTTCAAAAAGTGTTTCCCAGCGCTAAACCTTTCATCCAATTTCTAAATTGCTGCATGTGTAAGTTTCAAAAGCCAATATAAAATAATAGTAGTGGTAAAAAAAAAGCACTTGTGGGTTTACCTAATCATTTTTTGTACAATTCTCCTTTAAGGGGGTGTGGCAGGGTGTGTGTCCTATACCTACGTACCTTTTGCTAATAGTGTCCCTCATTCCTATCTCAAAAAGTTGGGAGGTATGGTAGTAGTACACAGATACAGGAATATGTCATAAAGGGGGGTACTAATGCGCAAACCAACGACTCTAAAATAACCTAGCAAGTAGCTGCCAACATCAATGGTGTTCACACACTAAGAAGATTGAAAAATTATAGGAATGTGGCGCTTGCTCAGAATAAATATACCTCACATAGAGTGATGGATAAATACCAATCAATGTGCAAATAAGCAAAATACATAGATAAAAATGAACGTGATTCCAATGCAAAAATGGCAATATGAGAATAATTAGAACATCACATATAATGAAATAAAGTGCATAAAATGTGCAAAATATGCAAATCCGTGTTTCCAATGAAAATATGTGCAATCTAAGCAGTGAGGCAATTAATGTGCGAATAGCAAAAATTTTATCTAAAAAAAAAATGTGCAAAAAAATGAGTCCCATTTAAAGTGCAGATGAATTTAGCATATGTAGTGACATATATCCAATAGTGCAAAAAAGTTAATCCAAAGAAGGTGCAAGTGCCAAATATCCAAGGAAATTCCACAATCCGAGGTGCGCAAAAGGTCCGCCCTAGCCTCTCACCTCAAACAGATGAAAATTGCACCTTTCTGTTACATGCAGGTTCCACAGCAAACTATCGACTTCGAGATCATCCAGAAGCACATAGCGCTCTTGATATACTGTATATGATGTTCATATTGGTATGAGGAGTTTTGACAAACTGTAGAACATCCAAAAGAGCCGACCACAGCGAGGGGAACCTTTTGCGCACCTCGGATGGTGGAATTTCCTTGGATAATTGGCACTTGCACCTTCTTTGGATGAACTTTTTTGCACTATTGGATATATGTCACTACATATGCTGGATTCATCTGCACTTTAAATGGGACTATTTTTTTTGCACATATTTTTTTGGATAAAATTTTTGCTACAGTATTTGCACATTAATTGCCTTGCTGCTTAGATTGCACATAATTTCATTGGAAACACAGTTTTGCATAGTTTACACGTGTTATGCACTTTATTTTATTTTATATGTGATGTTCTAATTATTTTCATATTGACATTTTTGCATTGGAATCATGTTCATTTTTATCTATGTATTTTGCTTATTTGCACATTAATTGGTATTTATCCATCACTCTATGTGAGGTATATTTATTTTGAGTAAGCACCACATTCCTATAATTTTTCAGTACACAGATACGAAGTGATAATTTGATATTTGTTGCCTCCAGGGATCAACAACCTTAATGTAGTGGTTATTGTGTTATTTTGTTTTCCTTTATTAAGGAATGTTTGTTATATTTGTTATTGTTTAATAAAGGGGGTGAAACTGCCAATTTTACTCCAACATTTGTGTCGTGGTTTTTGGTAGCTTTAGTTGGGGTAAGAGGGGAGGTGTGGGGGTAACAGTTAGTAATGCAAAAGTATAGGATTACATCTGGGGTACATTTATCATGCTGTTTAATCTGCTTTAACCCCCTGGCGGTATTCCCGAGTCTGGCTCGGGGTGGATTTCTCAATACCAAAAGCGTTATCCCTGAGCCAGACTCGGGATCGCATCGCAGGATCCATGTAGATGTTACTTACCTTGTCCCCTGGATCCTGCGATGTCTCCCCGCTGTGATTCGGCACCAAATTCAAAAAGTAAAACACACAGTACAGATACAGTATACTGTAATCTTACAGATTACAGTACTGTATCAAATAATTTCACATCCTCTTTGTCCCTAGTGGTCTGTCCAGTGTCCTGCATGGAAACTGGAGATTGTCCATAGCAACCAAAACTGTCCCTTTACATCAAAAGTGGTTTCAGACCAGCTAGAAAACAGTGATAATAAATTAGAATCACTCGCAGAATTGAGTGATAATGATTTGTGGGGAAATCCGTCATCAAACACTAAAAGTAACGAAAGTGACAATTCTGAGCAATTTTCAGTGTTTTTGATTTGATTAAATTATTGAATAATTTTTATTATTATTATATTATTATTTGTTATAATTATTTATAGTTATTTATTATATTTATTTATTTATTTATTTATTATATTTATTTATTTATTTATTGTATTTATTATATTATAATTTTTTATTTCGTTTTTCAAACATTAATGCTTTAATGCCGTTTTAATTTCACATGATATGTGCAATAACAATTACTAAAGCCCAAAAGAGACCCAAAAACACATTTTTATTTTAGGTGCTCTGGAACTTAGATGATGTACGTTGGGACGTTGGAGTGTACATTTTAAAGCAAACCATACTTGTTAGTGCATTGAGTGTATACACTTACTGCAACTTGAGTGCATTTGTGCACAATGCGAACACATTGGAAATTCAGTGAGCATATAATTTACTTGTTCACACAGGATGGATTCATGAGATCCTGTGAGTATATATTTTAGTAAATCACCCCCATTCTCAGTGTACACACATGGTGCAAGCTGTTTGCAACTGTGCAGAAACTGCATTAATGGCATTCAAAGGATCGAAGAAAAGTGCTGTTTCCTCATCTGTCTCTGGTTGGAGATCACAATTCAGTAAATCCAGCAATTACCCCTGGAAGTGATAAATACTAATGTAAATGGAAAATCGTAGGAGACGGGCACATGAGAGCTGATTTATTTTCTTTTCTGTGTAAGGCAGAGAGTCAGTAATTGCGGTTCATTCTGGAATATTTCCATTGCCCCGTCACATACCAATAAATCAAACTTTCCATTTATCCCCTGAATACAAATCTGCATTATACAGGAAATACAAGTGTTTATCTAAACCTCTTCTCTCAGTAGGTAGGTGACAATCGGGCAGGAAAAGGCTGTGCCACCATGTGCAGGAATTCAATTGGGACCCAAAGAAGTGATTTGATAAAATATCCAAAAATGGCCCAATGAAAGGAGTTGGATCCTGACCAGATCCCTTGTGATTAACGAGATACTTTCAAAGGGTTGTGGCATCCAAGATGGGGAATCAGATGATAATCTTTCACGCAATCTTTAAGAATACTGTATGTACATTTATTGCATGCATATTTGCAATCAAAAAACGTAGTGCTGTTAAGTTGCATATGTTAATTATTTCACTTATGATGTCATAGGTGGGGTAACATTTTAGTGAATCAGTTATTTATTTATTTATTTTTGCTTAGAATGTCAAAGCATGCAGAATCAAGGTGTACACAGTCATCTCCACCTCCCCCCAGATCTCCAGGGTTCTGCTAGGATGGATAAGATGAATTTCCGATCACCTGGCAGTATGAAGCAGATTACCTCTCCGCACAGGAAACCTTTTCACCCCAGACTGTAGACCAAACAATTTCCCTGCTCAGGATATGATGTCCCATCCCTATTAATAAATAACAAGCAAATTAACAGGAGGCAGAAAGTCAGCTATACCTGTGGGGGGAGACCAAGACCAAGAATATGGGGGCGGATGTTGTGTAAGAACTATGCTGTGCAATGTTCTGTTCCGTCACGATTCTGTACAGCAGTGATTCTGCCCTCACCACTGTGGGAGGGGCAGAGACGCAAACTACTTTAGGGAAATCTCACCATTGTGGGAGGGGCAGAGATACAAACTACTGCAGGAAATCTCTTTATTGTGGGAGGGGCAGAGACACAAACTACTGCAGGGTAATCTCACAATCTCATCATTGTGGGAGGGGCAGAGATACAAACTACTGCAGGAAATCTCTTTATTGTGGGAGGGGCAGAGACACAAACTACTGCAGGGTAATCTCACAATCTCATCATTGTGGGAGGGGCAGAGACACAAACTACTGCAGGAAATCTCACCATTGTGGGAGGGGCAGAGACACAAACTACTGCACGAAATCTCACCATTGTGGGAGGGGCAGAGACACAAACTACTGCAGGGAAATCTCATCATTTTGGGAGGGGCAGAGACACAAACTACAGCAGGGAATCTCATAATTGTGGGAGGGACAGAGACACAAACTGCTGCAAGGAAATCTCACCATTGTGGGAGGGGAAAAAACACAAACTAGTGCAGGAAATCTCTTTATTGTGGGAGAGGCAGAGACACAAACTACTGCAGAAAATGTCACCATTGTGGGAGGGGCAGACACAAACTACTGCAGGAAATCTCACTATTGTGGGAGGGGCAGAGACACAAACTACTTCAGGGAAATCTCACCATTGTGGGAGGGGCAGAGATACAAACTACTGCAGGAAATCTCTTTATTGTGGGAGGGGCAGAGACATAAACTACCGCAGGGTAATCTCACAATTGTGGGAGGAGCAGAGACACAAACTACTGCAGGAAATCTCCCCATTGTGGGAGGGGCAGAGACACAAACTACTGCATGAAATCTCACCATTGTGGGAGGGGCAGAGGCATAAACTGCTGCAGGAAATCTCACCATTGTGGGAGGGGCAGAGACACAAACTACTGCACGAAATCTCACCATTGTGGGAGGGGCAGAGACACAAACTACTGCAGGAAATTTCACCATTTTGGGAGGGGCAGAGATACAAACTACTGCAGGAAATCTCTTTATTGTGGGAGGGGCAGAGACACAAACTGCTGCAGGGTAATCTCACAATCTCATCATTGTGGGAGGGGCAGAGACACAAACTACTGCACGAAATCTCACCATTGTGGGAGGGGCAGAGGCATAAACTGCTGCAGGAAATCTCACCATTGTGGGAGGGCAGAGACACAAACTACTGCAGGGAAATCTCATCATTGTGGGAGGGGCAGAGACACAAACTACAGCAGGAAATCTCATAATTGTGGGAGGGACAGAGACACAAACTGCTGCAAGGAAATCTCACCATTGTGGGAGGGGAAAAAACACAAACTAGTGCAGGAAATCTCTTTATTGTGGGAGAGGCAGAGACACAAACTACTGCAGAAAATGTCACCATTGTGGGAGAGGCAGAGACACAAACTACTGCAGAAAATGTCACCATTGTGGGAGGGGCAGAGACACAAACTACTGCAGGAAATCTCACTATTGTGGGAGGGGCAGAGACACAAACTACTTCAGGGAAATCTCACCATTGTGGGAGGGGCAGAGATACAAACTACTGCAGGAAATCTCTTTATTGTGGGAGGGGCAGAGACATAAACTACTGCAGGGTAATCTCACAATTGTGGGAGGGGCAGAGACACAAACTACTGCAGGAAATCTCACCATTGTGGGGGGGGGCAGAGACACAAACTACTGCAGGAAATCTCACCATTGTGGGAGGGGCAGAGACACAAACTACTGCACGAAATCTCACCATTGTGGGAGGGGCAGAGGCATAAACTGCTGCAGGAAATCTCACCATTGTGGGAGGGGCAGAGACACAAACTACGGCACGAAATCTCACCATTGTGGGAGGGGCAGAGACACAAACTACTGCAGGGAAATCTCATAATTGTGGGAGGGACAGAGACACAAACTGCTGCAAGGAAATCTCACCATTGTGGGAGGGGAAAAAACACAAACTAGTGCAGGAAATCTCTTTATTGTGGGAGAGGCAGAGACACAAACTACTGCAGAAAATGTCACCATTGTGGGAGAGGCAGAGACACAAACTACTGCAGAAAATGTCACCATTGTGGGAGGGGCAGAGACACAAATTACTGCAGGGAATCTAATTATTGTGGGAGGGTCAGAGACACAAACTGCTGCAAGGAAATCTCACCATTGTGGGAGGGGCAGAGACTCAAACAACTGACAACTGCAGAAAATTTCACCATTGTGGGGGGGGGGGGGGGGCAGAGACACAAACTGCTACAGGAAATCTCACCATTGTAGGAGGAGCAGAGACACAAACTGCTGCAAGGAAATCTCACCATTGTGGGAGGGGCAGAGACACAAACAACTGCAGAAAATTTCACCATTGTGGGGGGGCAGAGACACAAACTGCTGTAGGAAATCTCACCATTGTAGGAGGGGCAGAGACACAAACTACTGCAGGGAATCTAACCATTGTGGGAGGGGCAGAGACACAAAGTACTGCAGGGAAATCTCCCCAATGTGGGAGGGGCAGAGACACAAACTACTGCAGGGGGATCTCACTGTTAAGGGTGGGGCAGGGACTCAAACTGCTGTGGGGAAATCTCAACATTTTGGTCTCTAAGAGACAGAAGAATTGGTTGCAGGGATTATATGTATATTTTCCGCACTATGACATCCATCACCAAATATCACATAGTTCTGGAATGTGGAGCGGACTGTTAAAGGGCGATTCTCCCGGCAGGTTCACACCATGACAACCCATCTAATATCCAGCTATTATAAATATGACCATTTGAATCTAATAACTCTTCTTTAAAGGAGGCTAAATGAAAGCCAGATGAGCAGCCTGGTGCAGGTTGCAGAAATCACTCATTACGGCTCTTTTAATTTAGCAGAGCTGCTTCTATTGTAGACGGTAATGAGAAGCAGCCCGGCAAGGCCTCTACAATTTATTTTCTATACACACAAGTAGAAAACGTTTCAGTCCGGGCATAATAATGGCTGCGGACGGTGCTGGAAAGAGGTGTCCCAACCTTTTATTGAAGCGCATTTAATATAAGTCAGGGTGTTATATGCGGTATATTTTCCTAGCTATTCCGCCATCTGGTTCCTATATGTGTCCAAGGATGGCAAACATATGCGTTACCTTCCAGCGAACCTTTTCTGCCATTCCTCTCAAAGAATTTCTATGAAGAGAGAAAATATGTCAGACTGACCGGGATGTTCTCAATCAATTCAAACCATATTGGCCTTTTCATATAAAAGCTGCTTGTGTTATTCATGGCTGTCGGCCCCCTTATAGCCCAGAACATCTGGGGGTAAAGGCGCTCACATCCCAGCGGAGGCAGAGAACAATATGGAGGTTACATTGTATCCCAGAAATGAAACGTTATATGTAGACGAATCACTGTGAATGCCGAATGGGACCGTCAGAGAATTTAGACTGAAGGGGATCTGTGGAGTGCTCACAGCATATACTGAATGTTCCTCAGAGGAGGTTTAGACTATGGCAGCGCTGATATCAGAGGAAGTAGAAGTGTTGTGGAAACTCCATTATCAATATGTGGGAGGGGCTGTCTATACTGTCAATGTAGCTCATGTGATCCTTTGATATTAGTGTGTGGGAGGGGCTATCTGTAGTGACAGTGTAGGTCATGTGACACTTCATCAGTGTTAATTTTGGCAGCAGATTTCGATTTCGTTTTAGTCTTATGCCCTGTACACACGGTCGGACTTTGTTCGGACAGTCCGACAACAAAATCCTAGGATTTTTTCCGTCGGATGTTGGCTCAAACTTGTCTTGCATACACACGGTCACACAAAGTTGTCGGAAAATCCGATTGTTCTGAACGCGGTGACGTAAAATACATACGTCAGGACTATAAACGGGGCAGTGGCCAATAGCTTTCATCTCTTTATTTATTCTGAGCATGCGTGGCACTTTGTCCGTCAGATTTGTGTACACACGATCGGAATTTCCGACAACGGATTTTGTTGTCGGAAAATTTTATCTCCTGCTCTCCAACTTTGTGTGTCGGAAAATCCGATGGAAAATGTCCGATGGAGCCCACACATGGTCGGAATTTCCGACAACACGCTCCGATCGGACATTTTCCATCGGAAAATCCGACCGTGTGTACGGGGCATTAGTCTTAGGACTAAAATGGCATTTTAGTTTTAGTCCCATTTTAGTCTTCTGCAATTGTTTGAGCTTTGGTCGTATTTAGTCGACTAAATCTCCAGTACATTTTAGTCGACTAAAAGGTCCTACCTTTTAGTCGACTAAAATCTCCAGTACATTTTAGTCGACTAAAACTCATTTTAGTCATCTGAAATCGAATGGGTGTAATTAAATTGTAATGCATTAGTTATCATTTCTCTACAATTTCCAAATTCATTATATACTGCTGGAGTGAAAAATCTCATACAGTGGAACCTCAGATTATGAGCATAATCTGTTCCAGGAGTATGCTCGTAATCCAAAGTACTCGCATATCAAAGCGAGTTTTCCCATTGAAGTCAATGGGAAGGAAAATAATTTGTTCCGCATTGACTTCAATGGGATGCAATGCCGCATGCGGCCAGAGGCAGGGCGGGGGGCGCCGGAGAGCCTCGGAAACGGCGGAAAAGGCCCGAATACACTTCGGCTGACCTCGGCAAACCTCGGAAAATCTTCCTACCCGAGATTTGCCGAGGTCAGCTATTCTGTACTCGGGTCTTTCCGTGCATTTCCGAACGTGACGCTCGGCTCTGCTCGGCTCCGGCCTCCCCCCCACCTCAGGCCAAAAACAGTACTGCACACCGCTTTGGCCTAAATCGTGCTCGTTTTGCGAGACAACACTCGCAAACCGAGTTACGATTTTTAAAAATACAGTGTTCGTATTGCGAAACGCTCGTTAACCGTGTTACTCATAATCCAAGATTCCACTGTATGTTATTATTTAAGGTATTGAGGTATGAACATGCACTAAAGGCCAGTGTTAATTTTGAAGTCAAATTTCAATTTAGTTTTAGTCTTAGTCTTTTGACTAAAATGCCATTTCAGTTTTAGTCCCATTTTAGTCTTTTAACTAAAATGCCATTTTAGTTTTAGTCCCATTTTAGTCATCTCAATTGTTTTAGTTTTAGTCGACTAAAATAGTATTCATTTAGTCGACTAAAATGTTTTAGTCATTTTAGTTGACGAAATTAACACTGCACTTCATATTAATGTTTGGGAAGGGCTGTCTGTATTGTCAGTCTAGGTAATGTGTTCCTTCATATAAGTGTGTGGGAGGGGCTTTCTCTGACATCATTGTTGGTCAAGTATTAGTTATTATAAGTGTATGGAAGGGTCTGTCTCTGATAGCAGTGCACGTAATGTGACAGTTGATAGTGTATGGAAGGATATATAAAACAAATAATGGTGCGCTTATTCAGTTATCAACCTTCAAATTAATTAAAGTCAAAAATTAATAACAAATTTTAATATGTGAATCCATAAAAGTGTCTAATATCCAATATGTCCCATATCTAATATAAGTCCATTGATATGCAAAAAATCCAAACAAAATTCAAAGCAATAACAAAAGCGAGAAAAAGATCCCTCTCACTGAAAAGTGAAATTCCAATAGGTGCTTGAACACAAGTTTTAGTCACCACCACCACCAGCTTTAAGTGAATTGGCCGCTCACCTCAAGAAAAGACCCACCCGGGTCTAATCAAGCCTTCTTTTAAACATAGGAAGATCCTCTAATCAGGAACGCCAGCTCCAATATCAAACACGCTCTCCTTAGACTCAACGATTTCTCCAATAGTGCTCAAAATATATAAGGAAAGATCATTGCGCAATATCATTTAAAAATGTTATTGTATAAAACATATGGATGTTGCACTCACACTTTCCACATCTTGTAAAATAGCAAAAATTATAGTAATCTAGATTGCGAGCTCCTCGCCTCCTCACCGCAATCCCGATGCACGAGACACCGGAAATGACATGACCAGCTCCACCCGACGCGTTGTGTCACTTGTCACGTGACTTCTTCAAAGTCTATTCTGCTACATATTTTTGGTAAAAAAAAATCCCAATGAGTGCATATTGATTGGTTTGCGCAAAAGTTATAGCATCAAACTATGGTATATATACTGGAAGGTTTATTTATTTACCAGTAATGTTGGTGACTGCGATATTGCGGTAGAAAATCTGACACTAACTGACACTTTTTGGGAACCAGTGAAACTAATACTGTGACTGTCACTGTACTAATGACACTGGCTGGGAAAGGGTTAAAGATCTAGGGTGATCAAAGGGTTAAATGTGTGCCTAGCCAGTGTTTTGGTGTACTATGTGTGGTGGTTTTACTAAGGGAAGTAATGGATTTTATTCCCTGCTTTGCGGGTAAAGAAAATCCATTACTTCCCCGTTGACAGGATAGAGCTCTGCTTTGTTTACATATTAGGCAGAGCCCTGTCCTGTGTGTTTTCCTGACAACCAGCAGGTTCAGGCGGTCATCCATTGGCCGGCATCTGCTGTGTATGATCACAGCACAGCTGGGTCTCCGGCCACACGTGGGCGCCCCCTACCTGGAGGTGCTGGACTACGTACCTAGTGCATGATCTGGCGCAGGAGAGCTGCCTTGCCGCCGTATATGTTATATAAGTTATAGGGTCGGCAAGCGGTTAATTAAGCTGAAGTAAGAAGCTGATTGGCTATAATGCACAGATGCACCAGATTCTGAAAGCACCCGTTTTAGTAAATCTACCCCTATGGGTAATGTGACAGTTTATATCAATGTATGGGAGGAGCTGTCTGTGATAGCAGTACATATTAGCTGTCCTTGTTCCTCAGTCAGTGGTTTGATTTAATAGCCTCATATCTCGTTGTTCTCATCCTCCTCCTTTGTTCACAAACTGGTGATCCCCGCACACCTATTGGTGCTCCATTCTTTATTCATCGCTCTCTATCCTCACATGTTTCCTCCCCCCTCGGGGTGACTTCATACAATTCCCACTTTCATTCTGTCTCCATTCTTCCTAAGCCGTGTTTTGAAAACATATGGTGGAAAGCGGGAGCCAGCCGCATCAATCACAGAGGGGCTTGTCATTAGGAGAGAGTTGAATTCCTGGCCATTGGATTTTATTTGGGCGAATTGTAATTAAAGGTTGTGAGAGCGAGCCAAACTGTGAAACAATTCAAGAAATTTCTTTTCCGTGAACATGCCGCACTTCCTTGGCTGGAATTCCTCGCTCAGAGCCAAAGATAAAAGTTATCTGTTTGGAGCTCTGTGACACCGCGCCGCTTATTGAGGAAACTCATTTGAGAAGATTCTTTCTGCTGATGAATTCAGGGCTGCGGGGCTCGAGGACTTTCACTGCTTTTGTCTCGGCCTATTATAAATCTCTCCGTCCCATTTCTTCTTCGTCACTTGCCTAATCCCTTGGCCTTCTTTTCATGTGCTGTAATTATTAACATCTGCTTTATAAGTGTACAGGCTGAACGATGACAACAGCTGCTCTGTGAAGGCCCCGAGGCTGCACTTCCTGTTCAGTCTTCTCCTGAGTCCAGTTCATGTCCCCGTCTCTGGGGCTCTGACCTTGATGAGAGGGCCTGATATGGAGGGCCAGCATTTCCCTGCCGTAGGGTCACCTCTCTGGGTCCATTATTACCTTATCGGATTCTCCAGGATGCTACAGCCCAAACCAGGCCTTGACTCCTCACCATATTCAACCATCCCCCCAATTCCTCACCATGGGGATTGATTTACTAAAACGGGAACGTGCAAAATCTGGTGCAGCCGTGCATGGTAGCCAATCAGCTTCCAGCTTGTTCAATGAAGCTTTGACAAAAAAACAAACAAACCTGGAAGCTGAATTCTATGCTGGTTCCATGGCTGGTTTCTTTGCACAGCTGCACCAGATTTTGCACCCTCCACTTTTAATAAATCAACCCCCATGTGTCCATTCTTAGCTTCTGAAAATTCTGTGTGTTTGCTTTTGCCATGGCCGTTTGAGCACACCGTTTCTATCACTTGTAACACCTGAAACAGTCACTTTACATAAAGTAAGCATACATAAACCCTCCCAACTTTCTGAGATGGGATGGAGAGACACATTGTAGCACAAAAAATGTAGACAAAAGGCAAACCCCTGTTAAATCCCCCTTACACAGACCATAAAGAATTCAGATAAAAAAAAACTATTGCTTAAACCTATGTAGCGCTACACCCTTAGGAGCCGCTGAGTATTTTGGGTACCCTGTTCACTACTGAGCCCTGAGCAGAGTATACCTTGACTAGGTGACTCCCTGATCCCTGTCACAAAAACCATAAACATGTACACACTGATGAGATAAATGTTTAACTTGTATTAGTGTAGTAGAAATGGCAAAATAGGCAAAAGAAAACAACTGTCTGAGTCTTTCGAATGGTAAAATACCAACAGGAAAAGGCAATATATTACAATACAGTACTACTTTAAGCCGCTCCCATCTGTCTTGCAGGACTGAAGATTAAGGCTCGTTTCACACTATTGCGAATTGGATGCGGTTTCCACGCATCCAATTCGCATAGCACGAGATTGTGACCAGCTCTCTATGGAGCCAGTTCACACATCTCCGGAGCGGCTCCGGTGTGAATTGCACAGGAGTCCTGTGCATCTTTTGGTCTGTTTCACGTCCACATTCAGCCAAAAATTGGACCTGAAAGGGTGAATGGGGATGCACCGGACTCTTGCTGTGAGCCGCAGCGTGCTGCAGTCTGAACCCAGCCTTTAGCGTGAACTTCCAAACTGATAAGTTTTCCTCAAGTGAGCAAATAAGAAGAGAAGAAAGAACAAACACTGGGCTAGCTCACTTGCGGGTTCTCATTGAAAAAAATCAGGGTTTAACTTTCAGGAATACAGACAACTTTTTAGTAGATACCCCAAGTACATGAAGAATTCTTCTTCCGGCTAGTTGGGGCCCTTACGTTGGTGCACAATGGGGATGTAGTCTCTTTGAAGAAAACTGAGTTGCCTAAAGGGTGGTAAACTGACAAACAGAGTTCCCCTTTAATAAGTACTGGAAAAATGAAGAGTCAATTTAAG
Organism: Lithobates clamitans; assembly: GCA_037952925.1. NCBI lineage: Eukaryota > Metazoa > Chordata > Amphibia > Anura > Ranidae > Lithobates > Lithobates clamitans. Next base: position 2,276,479 of record JBBGZY010000597.1, read on the forward strand.
GATGTCAGATTAAGGGGAAGTATCACTTAAAGCGGAACTTCAGTAATTTTTTAAATCTTTCCATCTATTAAATCTACTGCCCTTGTTGTTTTTACTTTGGATAGTAAAACATTTTTTTTCTGACAGTAAATACCTTATACAGCTAACTTTCTGTTTCTTGTCTGGTAAAAAGCCTAGGCTTATGACATTATGCACAGCTCTCTCTCCCACACTAGTGAGAGTTTGCCAGGAAGGGAAGGGTGATGAGTCATAAGAGGGTCAATGAGAGCTGTAGAGCTGGAAGTGTGCCTCTGTGTGTCTGTGTAAATCCAGGAAGTGAACAGGCAGCAGCTTCAGCTGCCCACAGTTAAAAAGGCTGCAGCCAGACTCAGTGGAGGGAGATTTCTGCAGCAAATTCGGCAAGTACAGAATCATAGTATATATAAAATAATATGCAAAGTGATTGGAGGGAAGCTTCAGAATTGCAAAGATGTTTTTATTACAAATTATGAAAGCAGACTGTAGTTCCTTTTTACAGATGTCAGATGGTAACAGAAATTGGTTTGGAAGGAAAAGAAGGGGGAATAGATTCTGGCTGAAGCATGTCCCTTTAAGTGGAAACCAACTAATTTCATCCTTGGATGGCTCAAGTCTGAAGTGCAGTGTGTGTAGAATTTCTGCCTAGCAGGGGAGCAAAGAGCTGAATCCTGGTATCCTGCAGGCAGTGTTGACAAAGGCAGTAAGGAGGTAAGCCTGCAGCACTGGATGGGTTTTAGTGTCTGTGCTTAAAGATATAGGCCTGTACTGTAATTTGTATTAGACTCTAGCAACTGGATCCAACTGGCTTGAGTGCAATGGCAGCATTGTTTGGTTTAAGAACCCTCTCACCCAGTTCCACAGTGGGGCAATGACCTTCTGTGTGGAAGGGGGACCCCTTTGTCCTCCTCTGGGATGGCTGTGAAGGTGGCAATGACCCGGTCCGTCTGCCTGCAGGTTCCGCTACCTGCCTCCTTGGGATGATCATCTTCTCTGGCAGCTTTTGCGACTTCCCGACTCTGCCCAATCCGGCCTGAGCATGTGTGAATCCACTCTTCTTCCTCTTTCAAGTCCGGCCTCCAATAAGGTCTCTCCCATCTACCCCAGTTTTCCCGGGCTTTACCCTTTTTAAATGCTCCTGTCCCTTTGCCAGTCCTCATGAGTGGTGTAGTTCAGCTCCAGCTAATCTGGATGAAAGAATCCTGCTTACAGCATACAAGTCCCAGAGTCCCCGGCATTTCTGTATGAGTTGTTATATAACTATGGTAAGAGACACTGCCATCTTGTGGCAAAAAAACAGCTCTGCATAACAATAACATTGCACAGTGTTACACCTACAAATGCTTTTATTCATTGCTACTTTCCCTTTACACTGGCTAAAATAACAAATTCATTAGGTTAAAGACCGGATGTAAGAATTAGAGCTGCATAACCACAATATAGAATGCAGCACTGACTCGCTAATGGTCATGCGCTCTAAACTGAACTCCAACTTATTAAAACACCAGTAGTTGAAAGTGGGTTTTATTTGTGAAAGAAAGAAAGTAATACAGTAGAAAATTGGTTAAACGTGAAGTAAGTTTTTATTTTTATTTTTTTATTCATACTTACCTAGGTGGATGCAGTATCGGCCCAATGCTGCATCTGTCCCCTGGCGCCTCTACACTGAGAACTCGAGAAATCGATTGAACACCGCCGATCACTCAGTTCTCACAGCTCTGTGATTAGAGAGCTGCAGACTGTCAGTCACAGCTCTCCGCTTTGCCCCCTCCTCGCTCACTGGAACGCTGAGCTGTGGAGAGGCGGGAACGGCCGGCAGGCTCTCAGCGGCTCGCTAAGAGGCTAACCCAGGTGTCAGTCCAGGGATCTTAGCGGATCCTGACTCCACGGTCGCGATGATGCAGAGTTTGGACCGACTCTGTGACATCAGCAATGAGCAGACTTCAGCCCGCTCTCTGCTGAAAACGGGTCACAGGAGTTCAAAGCGAACCGCACTCCTGTGATCCACAGGAGAAGTACAGACAAACAAGCTTTGGCTGTACTTCTCCTTTAAGGCAGTGTGGCAGTAACAAGGCAACATTATAGCAATTTCAGAAACAAACACTGTTATAACTAGATATAAGGAAACATTATGGACTATCTCCAGTTCTGAGCCCATAACTACACCATTGACCAGTGGTTCTCAACTCCTGTCCTCAGGACCCACTAACAGGCCAGGTTTGCAAGATAACTGAAATCATCACAGGTGATATAATTTGCTGCTCAGTGATTGCAGTATTCTAGTCTGTATCTCCCCAAGGTAATACTTAAAATTAGTGGGTCCTGAGGACAGGAGTTGAGAACCACTGCCATTGACCATTGTGAGGTCTAATGTTTAGTCTGCCAGAATTGGGACCTGTAAGCTCTTTTTGGAACACTCTCTCCCTTTTGTACTTGTAATTTATAGGGAATGCTCCAAAAGTTCCAGGCCAATACTCCATATGGCACCAAAGTTTTTTAAACAGCTAAAAGCAAGGTCAATACAAGTACAGGTGACCAAGAGACTTCTCACCATAAATGCTGTACAGGTGTCCAAGGGTCAGAGGCCCATTCCCGGAGGTCAGGGGAGAGGCCATGCCACATTTGGGTCTCCACTCTTTAGCCTGTTCCTTTCTCCCTTAATAGAGTTTGCACCTCACATCATTGGCAGACCCGTGCGGATCTCTCTACACAGATCTCTTTGTTCAGCAGTACAGTGGCAGGTCTCTCTCAGTAGAGCAGAGGGCAGCACAATCTGGCCCACCTTGTGGCTCTCACTGCAGCTCCACACAGTGCAGCAGTTCTGCACATAAACAGCAGTCTCTGTGCAGCATAGCATAACAGCAGCCCTTGTGGTGCTCCTTCTGTTTGGGTTTCTGTAGCCATCTCTGGGTTCTCCTGCAGGTTAAGAAACCCTCCTCAGTTAAGGCTGCACTGCTTTCTGCAGTATCATGACGCAGTCCATATCCAGTGTGGCAGCTAACAGGTCTTCTTCCTTTTGGATTGCCTTGATCAGTTTGGAAAAGGTCAGAGAATCACTTTTTTCTCTTGTACAAAGTTTCAGCACTATGAGGTCTAGAAACTAAGCCCCTCTTAAGACTTCAGTCTACAGTCTTGACTGTAGAGCCAGAGATGATGAGGGTGGCCTTTTGCACAATTCCCATCCAAGCATCCCTGGTAGTTGGTAGGGCACAGGTGTCAAGAAGCTGGAGGAGTAAACTTGAGTTTGGAAGTGCAGGAATGCACAGAGTGGAAATATAGAGTCAGGTCATAAACTGGGTTCAGCAGCAACCAGGTAGATACAGGATCAGGTTCAAGGTTGGGGACAGACAGGAATTGGCAACATGCTGGAAGCTAGGTAAAATCAGAAGGTAGAATTGTGGTCAAAAGTATAGGTCAGGGTCGATAACACAGATGAGCAGCAGGCATAACAGGCGATAGAAATCTCAAGCAAAGCTTCTGACGTAGCCGGGGCAGTAGCAAGGTCAGCAGGCTTTCAAGAATACCGAACACAGGGATCAGATCTAAAGGCCGACCAGGTTTAAATAGGCTGCCAGGTGGCAGGAGGTGGGATGATGTGCCAAAGGTATTGGTGCAGAAGCATTAGATACAGTGAAGACTAGGTCAATTTTCCTGGGTTGGCGTACATTTTCTGGCATGGTCCCATCCTGAACTGAACCCAAACTCACCAGCACACCAGTAGTATAAAGTGGGCTTATTTTTATTTTGTTTTTTTTTAAAGAAAGTAAGCCCAGCAAAGTAAAATGGGTTAAGACAGTGTGGCAATGACAGGTCAAACTTATAACAATTTCAGAAAAACAAACACAGTTTTAACTTGATATAACTAGAGACTATATGGCCTATCTACTATGAGGCCATAACTAAACTATTGGCCAGTAAAAAGGTTTAATGTACAGTCCTTAAACTCTTGTTGAACCTCTCTCTCTCTCTCTCTCTCTCTCTCTCTCTCTCTCTCTCTCTCTCTCTCTCTCTCTCTCTCTCTCTCTCTCTCTCTCTCTCTCTCTCACACTCTCTCTCGCTCTCTCTCACTCCAAATCACCCAATCTCTCCAAATGACTTAAAGTGTTTAAGTAACCGGCTTGGTCAGGCAAGAAACCATGCCACACATGGGGCTCCCCTCTCAAGCCTGTCTCTTCTCTAATGGCAGGCATCCTTGACAGGCCCTTGTAGATTTCTCTAAGCACAGATGGTGGGGTCTCTGTGTTCACCTGTTCAGTGTCAAGTCTCTTTTTAGAGCATAGCACAGCATGGTCAAGCCCATCTCATGGCTCGCTCTGCAGCTCCATACAATACACTAGCTCTGCCCACAAACAACAGTCTCTAGGCAGCAATGCACAGCAAAACAGCAGCACTCCTGCTTTTCCTTCTGTTGGTTCCCCTGCAGCTCAGAAAGCCCTGCTCAGGTCAGGCTGCACTGTTCTTGGCAGCAAGAGGTTTAGACATTAATGGCTGTGTGTTGAGTTATTTTGAGGGGACAGCAAATTTACACTGTTATACAAGCTGTACACTCACTACTTTACAGTGTAGCAAAGTGTCATTTCTTCAGTGTTGTTACATGAAAAGATATAATAAAATATTTACAAAAATGTGAGGGGTGTACTCCCTTTTGTGAGATACTGTATATTAATGATATACAGTATCTACTAAAGACAAGTGAATTGTTTGTCCACACAAATTTCACTAGGTTGGACAAACTTGTCAGTATCCACAAATCCTTCAAAATGTTTTTAAACACTAAAAAAAGCATTCACCTTATATCCTTAAATGATTCATAATGGCCAAATATGTGCACTCCAATTTATCAATGGACTGCCCACAATTGTTACACATCTGGTAATATCTCTGTATGTGGCATATTATCCCACTCTGGGTAATATCTTTTGTTCATTATATATTTTCACACTGCGAGTAATATTTTTTACATGATAAATTATGACACTGTGGGTATTATCTTCATGGTATACTATTATAACTCAGTTGATATCTCTGAATGTTGTATATTATCATATCCTGAGCAATATCTACCATATTTACTTGGTATATTATCACATTCTGGGTATATTATTGTACATAGTATATTATCACCCGTCTATGTATGTAATTTGTTATCACATCCTGGGTAATATATGTACGTAGTTTATTTTCACATCCCAGATAATATTTGTTTTGTAGTATATTAAAACACCCCAGGTAATATCTCTTTACATGCTATATTATCATACTCTGTTAAATATCTGAACATTGTTTATTATCACACCTCGGGTAATAAAGAAACATAGAAAAGTGAAAGCAGAATAAAGACCAAGTGGTCCATCAAGTCTGCCTCATTTTCTGTGTGTATATATATATATATATATATAGTGCAGCCTCGGTTTGCGAGTAATGCGGTTAACGAGCATTTCGCAAAACGAGCACTGTATTTCTAAAAATCCTAACTCGGTTTGCGAGTGTTGTCTCGCAAAACGAGCAGAATTCAGGCCAAAAGCGGTGTGCAGTGAGGTAGGGGGGCTCCGGAGCTGAACAGCGGCGATCGCCGGCGTTCGGAAATGCACGGAAAGGCCCGAGGACAGTTCAGCTGACCTCAGCAAACCAGCAAACCGTTCATGAGCCTTTCTGAGGTCAGCCGAAGTGTGCTCGGGCCTTTTGGGCCGTTTCCGAGGCTCTCCTGCGCCCCCTGCCTCTGGCCGCATGCGGTATTGCATGCGGAACTAATTATTTTAGTTTCCGTTGACTTCAATGGGAAAACTTGCTTTGCTATGCGAGTACTTTGGATTATGAGCATACTCCTGCAACGGATTATGCTCATAATCCGAGGTTCCACTGTATATATATATATATACTATGTATACAGTGGGTAAAATAAATATTGAACATGTCACCATTTTTCTAGGTAAATATTTCTAGGTGTATTGACATTTAATTTTCACCACATGTCCGTAACAACCCATGCAATCCATACATACAAAGAAACCAAAACAAATAAGTTCAGAAATGAAGTAATAAAATGGAATGACACAGGGAAAAATTATTGAACAGATTAACTGAAATGTATTTAATACTTCGTACAAAATCCTTTGTTGGTAATGACAGCTTCAAGATGCCTCCTGTATGGAGAAACTAGTCGCATGCATTGCTTAGGTGTGATTTGGGCCCATTCTTACACACAAACAGTCTTCAAATCTTGAAGCCTCTTCTATGAACTCTGATCTTTAATTCTTTCCATAGATTTTCTTTTGAATTTAATTCAGGTGATTCGCAAAAAGTGCTCTGGTCCGGGGCTTAAGTGGTTAATAAAACAAAGTCTTATTTATTGCCCAAGAAAATAGGAAATGCTAACATAAAAATACTAAAGAAAGATATTACATATAACATATACCAACAGAACATATAATACCAGAATATCAAAGATACTTATCACAATGCTTTCCTCAAGGTTTTGTATTATCGGCTAGGCTCAGATGGAAAAAAAGAGATAGCCATGCGGCTCTGAGAGCCACCAGGCTATCATTGTGTTGCTGAAATGTCCACCCTTGTTTCATCTTCATCATCCAGCAGATTGTTATCAAGAATGTCTTGGTACATTTTTCCAGTCATCCTTCCTTCAATGAAAATAAGTTTGGCAGTACCGTATGCTGAAAAACAGCCCCGCACTATGATGTTCCCACCTCCAAACTTCACTGTTGGTATGGGGGTGCTTTTGGAGTGATGTGCAGTGCCATTTGACCTCCAAATTATGGCATCCAAAGAGTTCAAATTTGGTCTCATCTGACCAGACTATATTCTCCCAGTATTTCACAGGCTTGTCTAAATATTGTGTAGCAAACTTTAAACAAGCTCCAACATGCTTTTTCTTCAGCAATGGAGTCTTGTGCAGTGAGCTTGCATACAGGCCATGGTGGTCGAGTGCATTACTTATTGTTTTCTTTGAAACAATTGTTCCTGATAATTCCAGGTCTTTCTGAAGCTTTCCATAAGTGGTCCTTGGCTCTTGGACAAATCTTCTGATAATTCTTTTCACTCCTCTGTCAGAAATCTTGTGAGGAGCACTTGGTCATGGCCGATGGTGAAATGATGTTCTTTCCACTTCCCCAATAATGCTCACTGGAACATTCAGAAGTTTAGAAATTCTTTTGTAACCAATGCCATCAGTATGTTTTGCAACAATAAGGTTGCAAAGGTCTTGAGAGAGCTCTTTGCTTTTACCCATCATGAGATGTTTCTTGTGTGACACCTTAGTAATGAGACAACTTTTTATAGGTCATCAGTTGAGACTGAACGAGCCCATATTAATTTGCATTGAGAAGAGGCAGGATTGCTTTCTAATTGCTGATAGATTTCAGCTGGTGTCTTGGCTTTTCATGCATTTTTGCACCTCCCTTTCTTCATGTGTTCAATACTTTTACCCTATGTCATGCCATTTTATTACACATAACTTATTTTCTGAACGTATTTGTTTTGGTTTCTTTGTATGTATGGATTGCATGACATCATCAGCGCAGTATGCAGTAAATATCTCCTAAACAGCACACGTTTAGGAGATATTTACAGTACCTATAGGTACAACTTGCAAAGGGAGGTTTACAACCTCTTTAAAGCATACAGTAATATTAAGTCAATGGATACTGGTTTGGTCCCATGTTTCAAGTAGGTAGGTAATAATCGCAACCGTTCGGCTACTAGACGCATGGGACTAGCTCAAGGATATAAACCCAAAGTCAACCCATCAAAAAATTTCAACAATATAAATTGGAAAATATGACAGGTTCCATGCTGTGATAAAACTCTGATAGGATCAGGAGTCAGGGAAAGAAGGGAGACAAGAAATGTCCATCCAAAGATCCAAAAGTCTAACGCCATCTCACAAAGGAGACCACCTCTAGGTATCCGGGACCTCGAAATAAGAGAGCCAGGGTTTCCATATTTTAACAAAAAGCGGTTGTTAATCCCTTAAGACACTCACCATCTTTTCATGGAGCATAATCCAGGTCAGCTTACGCTTCAGTAAAGCAATAGCCACGCAGTGGCTATTGCGATTTTAACCACCAAAAAAGATCAAATAAATCAACGTTTGTGTGTGTCTAGGGATATTTTCAACCAGTTCATTTAACAATGCTACTTGAACATCTTTAGTAATATTGACCATGGTGACAGAACTGACTAAAGATTGGACTGGTATCCAGAAACGCCTGACTTTAGGACAGTGGGCTGTGGGCTGTCCCCACTTGACCACAACCCCAGAAACAGGAGGGTGAGGTGCCCGGGTACATTTTAACAAGTCAATTCAGGTACCAAATACCATCTAGCATATACTTTGTACCCTGCTTCCACCAAGACGGTATTCATAAGGCCCTTGTGTATACGAGCGTACCAGGACCCCCACTCCTCTAGCTCAGGGGCTATGTTCAGGTCCCTTTCCCACACAATCTGATAAGACAATTTAGACAAGAGAGTGCCAAATGTTCTGTATAACATTGAGATGCATCCATGCTGAAGAGTCTCCTATAAACATCTATTTTCAAACATTGAGCGTACAGTTAGATCAGAGCTCCTCTTCTGTAACAAATGGAGATATAGTATATTTTCCATAATTGTTATTCAAATTTTCACAATAGAAAATACAAAAGTGTTTGTAAAGAGCACACACAGTATAAAATATAAATGTAATGTATAGTTATCTAAACATTTGCAAGACAGAATATCACCTCTTACAATGTACGTTCCTTCAAGTGGAGGTCTCTGCTGACGATATTGTTAGTATTTTCCATATCTCTATGGGGTGACCCCTGTATTCATTATTATGCTGAATGCATTATCAAAATGCATCTCAATCTTCGTTTATCTTTAACTAATAAACCAAAAACTCTTTTAAATTCAATTTAACGGTCAGCTTATAACATTCAGCAATGTACAGATATGCAATAAATCTATCTGACATTTTCCTGAAATGGGTCAAAATGAGAGATATAATATATTTTTTTAAACTATTTTTTAACCTGAGTATAAATCTTGTCCCAAGCATGCTCGAATCCATTTACTATCACATCATGTGCAAGATCTCTGTATGTGGTATACCATCACACCCTGGGTAATATCCTTGTATGTGGTAAATTACACCTTGGTTACTATCTATAGGTGGTATAATATTACAGCCCAGGAAACATCTGTATGTGGTATATTATCACACCCTGGGTAATATTTGTGCAAAATTTATTATCACACCCTGAGAAAAATCTGTATGTAATGTGAAATATTATCACACCCTGGGTAATATTTGTATGTTGGGTGATGTGCATCTCTTGTTGGCCCTGCACGCCCAGGTAGGGGATTTTGGTTATTGTAGCATTTTTTTCCTCTCTGCCAGACATTCCAGATCTGGGAATCCTCCTCCGAGGCTTATTTATTTACCCTATGTGGGAAAGACAGGTGAACTCTTATTCTCTTTGCTTATTGGGATATTTTACAAACTTTGAATTGTGTCACGTACAAATCTGTTATATGTGTCCTCCACCCAATTTAATTTGTAATAAACACAATTCCAGTTCTCTATGGAGTATTTTCCCTGCCAGAGAGATGTCACTTCTTATAAAATGATTACTCATTTCAGAATTTACACCCAGAATATTATATCCCTATAAACCCTATAAACAGATTATTACATCTTCATACAGTGCTCATTATGGCCTATTATTTTATTCCTATTGTGCAGGCTGTCCTAAGATAAGGTCAACACACCCAGATCACTGTTTACAGGTCATCCCACTGATTACTGCTCACAGTTCACTGACCTAATCTGTGCTCATGGGATCAGTGTGAGGTTGTTGGTAATGTGGTAGGGCTGCTGTGGAGTTTTAGGTGCTACTGCGGGGCTGGTGCAGTGTTGTTGGTTATGAATTTTTTTTTTTTTAATCAAAACTTTTTTTATTGACAAGAATAATGGGTAGATGAGTTACAATAAGAGGTTACACATATCCCTCCACAGCTAAATTGTACACAGATTAAACATACATGTACATATGATGCAGTTACCTAGTATCAGGCACATATAAACTTGATTTTAGTAGAACTTAAACAAAAAAACAAAACACAAGAAGAATAGAATAAAATAAAGTAAAGTAAAATAAAATAAAGTAAAAAATAAAAAAACTTGAAGTAAAATAAAGAAAGAATAAGAGAAAAAAGGACTCCTCCCTCCAGGCTTGTTCATAGACATATTTACCACATGAGTTATCATCTACTCAGAACATGCATTGTAGGAGAGGCCTCAAGCTCAGGAGGAAATCCTATCAACAGTAGAAGGGTCTATAACCGTAGCAGTCTATCCATTATTAGCTGAGGGGGAGCGAGGCTGGGGTTATCCAACCAATTCTGCCATATAAGGTTGAATTTTTTGGATGCATTTCGGTGTCGGTATGCCCACTGTTCCCTAAGGAGGAGAGAATTGACATATGCAATCCACTGGGCCTTTGTAGGCACATTGGACACCAGCCAGTAGCATGCTATGAGTTTCCTGGCCAGATATAATAATCTAGTTACCATTATATAGATACCTTTTGGATACATTTCGGCATAAACTGATCCCAGGAGGCACACCAGTGGCGTACATGGTATGGGTGTTTGTGACACAGTAGATACAGTCTGTGTGACCTCCGTCCAGTATCTGGTAAGCTTCGGGCATCGCCATAACATATGTACAGTATAAAGTCTCCCATGTGGATGGTACATTTAGGACATAGGGGAGAGTCTCTTCTACACCATTCATATAATTGTATAGGTGTACGATAGGACCTATGTAGTATGAATAATTGTGAGAGTTTATGAGATGCCGAGACTGACACCACCGGAATTGATTCCAGGGCCATATTCCACTTGTCCCCATCTTTGCCTCCCACTTCCTTGGACCAGTGCGTTCTACATTTAAGTTGGGCAGGGTTCTGAATTGTAGAAATTAATGTAGAGTAAGCTCGTGATATCACACCTTTGCGGTTATTTGCCTGTAGGCCCTCAGGAAAGATTTAGTAATATTTAAACTAACAGTCCGTGTTTGGGTTTGCAGCGCATGCCTGAGTTGGAGGTATTGGTAGAATTGTTTCCGTGTTAGAAAGAATTCCTTGCATAAATTCTCAAATGATTTAAGTACATTACCATCGTATAACTGTGTGAAGAACCATATCCCTATTCTTGACCAAAGGGAGAAACCCTGTAGTTTAGTTAGCTCAGGGTAGTTGGGATTGTTCCAGATGGGAGTAAACTCCATTGGACCATCTATGTTTTGTGCTCTTTTAACTGCCTTCCAGACCTTGTGAAGTAGTATTGTTGTCGGGGAGGATGAAGGGATACCCGGCAGACCCATATCCAAGTGAGAGCCAGCTGTTAATATGGGATTGGAGCAGGACACCAGTTGCATAATAGGGTCATACGAATCATGAAGACCCCATCCTGCAAGCTCTTGCAGCTGCGATGCTAAAAAAATACATCTTGGAGTGCGGTACTGCCAGCCCCCCCCCCCCCCTTGCCAAATTGTAGGGTTGTCAGGCTGATACGGGCTCTACCTTTTTTCCAGATAAGATCGCAAAATTGGGATGGTTATGAGGTTAGGTTGGTGTAGGGTTGAAGGTGCTGTGGTGGGGTTGGTGCAGTGTTGTTGGTGTTGCTAGGTTGGTGTGGGGTTGAAGGTGTTGTGGCAGGCTTGGTGTAGTGGTGTGGGGTTGAAGGTGTTGTGGCAGGTTGGTGTGGGGTCGAAGGTGCTGTGGTGGGGTTGGGGCAGTGTTGTTGATGAAGAGGTTAGCTTGATGTGGGGTTGAAGGTGCTGTGGCGGGGTTGGGCAGTGTTGTTGGTAATGCAATTAGGTTGGTGTGGGGTTGAAGGTACTGTGGCAGGGTTGGTGTAGTGTTGGTTGTGATGCAGTTAGGTTGGTGTGGGGTTGATGGTGATATGGTGGGATTGATGTGATGTAGTTAGTGATGTTGTGGGTTCACTGTTGGGATGTCGCTGATGTGATTAATGCGGTGTCATTGATCTGGCGGAGACAGCATTAAGTTGTTGGTGATGAGGTGGGATTGGTGTGAAGTTGTCGGTGATGTGGTGAAATCGGCGTGGGGTTGTTATATGGTGGGAATGGTTTTGGTAATGCAGTGGGATCTATGTGAGGCTGTTAATAATGAGCTGGGATTACTGTGTGAGGTTGTTGTTGCAGTGGGATGAGTGTTGGGTGATTGGTGATTGGTGATGTTCTCATTTTAGTATGGGGTTGTTGGTGAAATGGTGGGTTCAGTGTGAGGTTGTTTGTAATGCTCTGGGATCAGTGTGGGGTTGTCAGTGATGTGGTCAAACGGGGTGTCAGGTTTTCAGGGATGTAGTGGGATAGGTTTGAGGATGTTGGTGATTTGGTGAGATCACTGTGGGGTTATCAGTGATACAGTGGGATAGGTGTGCAGTTGTCAGTAATGAAATGGAATCAGTGTGCAGTTGTCAATAATGAGATATGATTAGTGTGAGGTTATTAGTGATGCAGTGAGATCAACAGGGCTATTGGTGAAAGCAGTGAGATCAGTGAGAGATGGTCTGTGATGTGTTGCAATCAGTGTCAGGTTGTTGGTGATTTGGCAGGATCAGTGCTGGTGATGAGATGGGATCAGAATGGAGTTGTCAGTGATGTGGTAGGATCGTTGTAGAGTTGTTGGTGACATGGTGGGATCAGTGTTGGATTGTTGGTAATTTGGTGAGATAAGGATGGGGTTGTAGAGTGATGTGGTGGGATCCGTGTGTAAATGTCACTGATGCAGTGGGATTGGTTTGTGAGTAAAGTCTTAATTCTATAAATAAAATCTGTGTGTTTATCTGCTCCATTTATGTAGCTGTTTTGCTTTATTTGGATTCTGCACAGTAGGAAGAGCATAGAGGGGGATATCCGAGATGCTCCAGGGAAACTTGTGTTTATTTTGCTGGACTCGGAGTCCAGAACAGACAACCTTCCTTAGAGGCAGCTGATAATCACAGAGTAGGGAGAGATAGAAAGGGGAGGATTCAGCTCACCACCAACACTGCCATGGAAATATTTCCTATGTATAGAAATGACGCAGTCTTTACACCCGGTCTGAATGGTTCTCACCATGCTGCCTTCAACTGGAGACCGGCACAGAAGTTTGTCAGTTGTCACTGACACCTGCCAACCCGGTGCCCCCTCCAAAACTAGAGCATAGTGTCTGAGGTATAGCCAACTATCAGCAAAGTGTAGGTCAGTATATACTGTATAGCTGTGAACAGAGTCAGTGCCTCCGTAGGACATTACAAACTTCACGCCTGTGAGCACATGATCCAGTGACAGTGTACTATCGTAATTAAAAAACCCAATGGCAGAGACCTGTAGTGGCCACATGGCCTAATGGCAGAGGCTTATAATGATCACATGGCCTAAAGGCACATGACCCTATGACAGAGACTTGAGATTTTCAGCCTTTGGACAGAACATAGGTATACAGTAATTATAAACAGGAAAGTCAGTGCTACTACCCATACACCACATAGATAGCAGAGCTCCCAGGTGCCTTATAGGCTGAAATGCGTCAACTCACTCAATCTGCGTTTGTTCACTGTGGCTAAGTATGCTACATCTGGCAGTCTTTACCCTTGTATGTCCCTTGGGTGTGCTGAGATATTCACAGTGTCTCTTGCTCCCCTCTTGCACTGGACAAGACTCCTGTTCAGGCCTCCAACTGATCAGATCTTCCCATGCCAGTCCGGATGCCCAAAGGTAATGGAGATTCCTCTTTTAGGCTTCCCCTCCTTCCTTTCCTCAGCTTCCTGCCTGAAGGCAGAGCCCCCAGGCCACATGACACAAGAGACTCAGCCTCTTTACCTCCGCCCACTAGCTTATAGAAGTTTCCAGGGACCTCCAGAACTGGCGGGGGGGGGGGGGGATAGAGGACTGGTCTGCAGAGCCTTCCAGCCTGACCTGAATCTGAACCCTGACCCAATCAACAAAATGAGTCACAAAATACATTTACCTACACTAGTTTCACACTAGAGGGTGCAAAGTAGGTGTTCCCCCTCTCTCATCTCAATCCAGCCCTTCACTTACCAGTCATGTTCTACACCAATGCCCTTGGGTTGTATTATGAGAGTAATTTGGTTTCATTTCTTTATAATTTGGTAAACTAAAAAAACAAAATGCCCTGTGTTGCCCTCTTGTGGCTAAATATCCTCAATCAGGTTCAATAATTTATCTTAGTGGAGTATGATGTAAATATAAGGTCCATGATCTGTCTCCTGGTTCCCAGAACCCTCAGAGGGTTGTTCTGGATCTTTGGGTGACAGTCTGACTCTCCAGTGCCTCTGAAAAGGCTGTTCTGGGTTAGCTGTGTCTGTCGTCATGCCATCATGAGTCCCTTGGCTGACTTTGCTCAGTCAATGACATCAGTTAGGTTAGCTACTCAAAGGCTTCTCATTGCTATGCACTTATCAGTGCTCTGACTAAGGCATGGAGTGTGACGGGTTAAGTCTGCCCACTGGCGATTGATTAAGACAAGCACAATTTGTGTGTTGAGAGGTGTGAGTCTATGTATATCCTACCGCAAACTAATCTCCCCCTGGAGAGGACTAGAGAGGATTGAGTGTCATACAAATTCCATTTGTCTGTCCTACAGCTCTGCATTTATGTCTATGTACTGGTGTGTGTGCTGGTGTTTGCCATGTGTTGTGTCGTTTTATGAGTTCGATCTACTGGTGCTGCATATGTGTGCCGCGTGTCATTCGCTGTGTACTGTGTGCCATGCAATGTGTTCCATGTGCTTGTGCTGTGTGCCGTGTTTCATTTGATGTACCGCTCACTGTGTGGGTGTAGGGCCCTTTAACTGGTATTCCTGCCCAAATGGTTGCTGGGCAGCATGTCCTGTCAATCTCCCTTGTTTATTCAGGGGTATTTAAGGACTGGTGGGTGGAGTTAATTTGGTTGTTGTTTGACGCATTCGAGAATTTTAGGATGCACTCCACTCATACAAAGTGCTCATATAGAGCCGATATGTGAGTGTCAAGGCTATTGGGCTGTGCACTCCCCTACAAGGGAGCATTGGTACTGCTCCTTGGTGGAAATGGGAGAAAGCAATAGTGTAAGCCCTCTCATCAGGAAAGGGGCAAGGTGATCTCTGGGCGATGGCATGAGTGATTTTTTTTATACTTACTGATTCTGCTCAGGTAATTGGGACTTCAGTACCTGGCACCGGGTGACAAGGGAGCTCCAGCAAGATTAACACTCTGTCTATGTGAAGTCTTGGGGTTGGGGCTCTCCCTGTGGCCTATGTGGACAGGAGAGCCCAGTGTTCAGGTAAGAAGTCTTAGACTGCCCTTAACTGAATAGGATAGGTGATCTGTACCTCAAAGGGGTTAACTGCTCTGCAGAAAGTAACCCTAATGGTACATGTGTGCTAGGGAATCTGTGCAGAACTTTCATCTGATCCTCTAATATGATACAAAAAATATATGAAGGCCTTCTCACCCAATCATCTTCCACTTCTGCTGCTTTCCACTTCCCTTTTACTCCTCCTGTTCTACACCCCTTTACTCTCCTTCTTCTCCCATCTCTTACTCTTTTTCTCCTCTGTATTCTCCTATGCCCCATCTACTGTACTTCTCTTATACTCCACCTGTACTCTTCTTCTACTTTCCCTAAACTCTCCTACTACTCCATTTCTGCTCTCCTTCTACTCCACTTCTGGACTCCTTCTACTCCTCTTCTACACCTCTTCAGCTGTCATTCAACTCTTCTTCTACTTTCTTTTTTACTCCAGTTCTTTCCTTTCTACTCCTCTTCTACTCCCTTACTATCCCTTCTATATAACGCTTTTACTCCACTTCTATTCCCAATCTACTAATTTTTTGCACCCCTTTACTTTATTTATTCTCCTCATCTACTGCTCTTTTACTTCCCTGGGCTCTCCTACGCCCCATCTACTTCTCTTCTATTCCACTTCTATTTTCCTTCTACTCCTCTTCGGCTGTCATTCTACTCGACTTGTACTCCACTTCTACCCTCTTTCTACTCTTCTTCTACTTTCTTTTTTTACTCCAGTTCTTCTCCTTCTACTCTTATTCTACTGCCTTTCTACCCCTCCTTTATAACTCTTTGAGGCCTGATTCACACCTATGCATTTTTAGTGCTTTTTGCATTTTGCAGATTTGCACTACAGTCCATTTAACATGGTTTCCTATGAAACATGTTCTGTAGTACATATCTGCATAATGCAAAAAGCACTAAAAATGCATAGGTGTGAATCAGGCCTTACTCCACTTCTATTCCCAATCTACTAATCTTCTGCACACCTTTACTCTCCTCCTTCTCCCCAGCTACTGCTTTTTTTCTTCTCTGTACTCTAGTACGCCCCATTTATTTCTCTTCTACTCCTATTCAACTCTTATTCTACTCCTCTACGACTCTCCTTCTACTTCACCTTCTACCTCCTTTCTACTCCTTTTCTACTTTCTTTTTACTCTAGTTCTTCTCCTCCCTCTCCTCCTCCTTCTTCTTCTCTTATACTTGTTTTCTACTCCACTTCTATTCCTGTTTTCTCCACTTCTACTCCTCATCAATTTTCCATCAATAATGGAAGGGAAACCTGCATGATAGGACGTAAATCCTTTATTAGGCAACATTCACATAACGTGAATGCATGCAAAATGGCACCATGTATATGTGTGATTTTGCATATTTTCACAGTGTACGTATAGGGCAGCCTATTCATTACAATGGGCTGCCATACACATAAATACATTTGATAAAGTAGCTCATGCACTTTTTGAGCTGCGAGCTTTGCCCATTTTGCAGCGTTTATAGCATGAGAAAACACGCATCTGTTTTGCTGCATTTGGGGTAGAATTAACAATGAATGGCATCACAAGCATGATGCACAATTTTGCACATTTAGCAAATGCACGCAAAATCACACAATTTTGTGCTCATTTGCAAAATACTATCATGTGAATGCAACCTCAAACAGTTGTCACTGGAACAGGTGATCCCTATTAGGATATTTCCCCTCTCTTCCTGTGCCGTGGACTTCTGTCACTGAGAGCTGGATGGAAAAATGAGTGAGCCTGAGCAAGGGAAATATGAGATTACATGGATATTTTGGATTGGGGTATTTACTGACCATTGTTATGGGAAACAACTGAAAAGCTACATTAAGCTTTCAGTGAGTCACATTGCGAGCTGGAACATTTACCGGATAGTTATAGGTGATAAGAATTTTACTTTTTATACATTTGCTGTTTCATATTTTGCATACTGTATTTTGCATACAGATCTGTGATTTCTCCCTCAAGGAGTTGATCTATATACACTATATTACCAAAAGTATTGGGACGCCTGCCTTTACACGCACATGAACTTTAATGGCATCCCAGTCTAAGTCCGCAGGGTTCAATATTGAGTTGGTCAACCTTTTGCAGCTATAACAGCTTCAACTCTTCTGGGTAGGCTGTCCACAAGGTTTAAGAGTGTTTATATGGGAATATTTTACCATTCTTAAAGAAGCGCATTTGTGAGGTCAGGCTCCCACTCTCTGCTTTGTGTACTGGTCGACATGTTGGAACAGGAAGGGGCCACCCCCAAACTGTTCCCACCAAGTTGGGAGCATGAAATTGTCCAAAATATCTTGGTATGCTGATGTCTTAAGAGTTCCCTTCATTGGAGCTAAGAGGCCAAGCCCAACCCCTGAAAAAAACCCCCACACCATAATCCCCCCTCCACCAAATGATTTGGGCCAGTGCAAAAACAAGGTCCATAAAGACATGGATGAGCGAGTTCAGGGTCGAGGAGCTTGACTGACCTGTACAGAGTCCTGACCTCACCCTTATAGAAACACCTTTGGGAGGAATTAGAATGGAGACTGCGAGACAGAGGTGGACTCTATTTACTTAGATTGTGGACAAGGAAAAATTACTCCTGCGCTTGTGAGGGTCTGATTGGGTTTGAGAAGAGTAGTACTGTAAACTAGAAGAGATGGTATTGCATGTCCCGCTGCCCAGAGATTGACCCCGGGGTGGTCAGGTAAGGCTATATGGAGAGTGATGGATGAAGGGCGCGTGATCAAGCTCACATCAAAACATTTAAAATTTATTTCAGAGGAAATAAAGAGCAAATAAAAGCAATTGAATAATACCAATACTACGTATCATGCAAACAGGTGACAAAATGTAAAAGACATGAAAAATTAAAAATGGGTTAAAAATATCATGAGCCCATGTTAAGGCGGGTGTTTAGAGTTGGCTAACGCGTTTCGAGGATAACCTCTTCATCAGAGCCTATTAAGAACCAGGGTGCAGTCTCTATATGCCAGTAGGCCGAAATATGTACATCAACATGATGGCTAGTTGGAAAAAACGGCCTGAAATGGAAGATGCGGTTTTCTGTGTTCCATACCAGTCCACGTTCAAGCGTTCTAGGTGGAACAGAGATCAGAAAAGAAATATATATATATATATATATATATATATATATATATATATATATACATGTGTCTATAATTTGTACACATGTATATATATATATATATATATATATATATATATATATTTCTTTTCTGATCTCTGTTCCACCTAGAACGCTTGAACGTGGACTGGTATGGAACACAGAAAACCGCATCTTCCATTTCAGGCCGTTTTTTCCAACTAGCCATCATGTTGATGTACATATTTCGGCCTACTGGCATATAGAGACTGCACCCTGGTTCTCAATAGGCTCTGATGAAGAGGTTATCCTCGAAACGCGTTAGCCAACTCTAAACACCCGCCTTAACATGGGCTCATGATATTTTTAACCCATTTTTAATTTTTCATGTCTTTTACATTTTGTCACCTGTTTGCATGATACGTAGTATTGGTATTATTCAATTGCTTTTATTTGCTCTTTATTTCCTCTGAAATAAATTTTAAATGTTTTGATGTGAGCTTGATCACGCGCCCTTCATCCATCACTCTCCATATGGACTCTATTTACTATTTAGTTGACTTCTGAAGGCAATTGGTTCCACTAGATTTTAGTTAGGGGTATCAGAGTAAAGGGGACTGAATACAAATGTACGCCACACTTTTCAGATATTTATTTGTGAAACATTTTGAAAACCATTTATCATTTTTCTTCCACTTCACAATCGTGTGCCACTTTGTGTTGGTCTATCACATAAAATCTCAATAAAATACATTTACGTTTTTGGTTATAACATGGCAAAATGTGAAAAATTTCAAGCGGTATGAATACTTTTTCAAAGCACTATATTTGGCAAGTCTTTAAAAAAAACTGTCTAAAATCTACAGATTTATTGTTCTTTAAATCAACCTGCTGATTTTCTGGTGGGCTCTTCCCTCTTTCGGTAATTGAGGGTGTTGCCTCCATATTGGCCTTTTCACAAAAGCTGTACTCTTCCCTTGTTTGTTTGTTGATGTAAATGATATGCTTATTTGTTGTATATCTTTATACTGTATATTTATTTGTTGTATATTATGTATTTATTTATTTACTGTAGTTTATGTATTTATTTGTAGTATATGATATTTGTATTTCTTGGATATTATGTATTTATTGGTTGCATGGAACTTCCGCTCATTTGTCTCCTCCCCCCCTCTGGTGCCACATTTGGCACATTTGGGGGGAGGGGGAGACAGGATACCTGTCCTTGACAGGTACCCTGTTCCTACTTCCGGGATCCACGGCCGCTCCCTCCTCTTCCCCCTGTCTCCGGGCCAGTAGGAGAGAGGAGCAGAGCCTCGCACATGTGCAGTAGGGTTCCCGGTGTGAAGCCACAAGGCTACACTGCCTGGTTTCCTTACCTGCAATGGTGGCTGCAGCATCTGACAGCTGATGGAAACATCAGCTGCGGTGCCGACATCGCTGGACTCCAAAACAGGTACGTGTCCTATTATTAAAAGCCAGCAGCTGCAGTATTTGTAGCTGCTGGCTTTTAATTTTAGCAGCGGTGGGCAGACCTCTGCTTTAAGGATTTAGAAAAGATCTATAAAGAAGAGTGGACCAAAATCCCTCCTGAGATGTGTGAAAACCTGGTAACCAACTACAAAAAAATGTCTTACCTCTGTGCTTGCCAACAAGGGTTTCTCTGCCAAGTACTAAGTCATGTTTTGCTTTGGGATCAAACACTTATTTTACTCTCTGAACTGCCCTTCAATTTATAACATTTGTATCATGTGATTTTTCTGGATTTTTTGGTTGATATTCTGTCTCTATCATGTAAAATACACCTATGATACAAATTATAGATCCTTCATTCCTTTGTAAGTGTGAAAACTTACAAAATCTGCAGGGGATCAAATAATTATTTTCCCCACTGTATATATAATATATATATATATATATATATATATATATATATATTTTTTTTTTTTTCCTATGTCACCTTATGTATGTTTGTATTGTGGGTTAGTGGTGATTTTGGGCGGTACGCTTTTCATATGCTAATTATAATATAATCTCTAGGCATCAAGTCATAAACAGAAGAGTTTTTGCTACAGATAAGTAAAAGCCTAAGTTTTAATTTCCCTGAAATTCTGCAAAAATGTTCCAGTTTTACCCGAAGTTGTAGGAAAATGACAGCTCTCAATTTCACTCTTTTGTAATAAATAGTATTCTGTTCTTGATTTCATGGCTATAGACAGTGGGGTTGATTTAATAAAACTGGAGAGTACAGAATCTGGTGCAGCTGTGCATGGTAGCCAATCAGCTTCTAACTTCAACTTGTTCAATTAGACTTTGACGGAAAAAAAAAAACTGGAAGCTGATTGGTTTCTACGCAGAGCTCTATCAGCTTTTGCACTCTCCAGTTTTAGAAAACCAACCCCTGTTCAGGTTCTCTATTGAATACTCGTTCTTACTGCTGCGTAGGTCACGCAGATGCCCAATAAATGTTATAAGACAACAGAGGAAAATCCGCCCCAATTCCCTAAAAATCCTTTGCAGTGTGTGGAGATATTTCTGCTCCTCCCTATACAGAAGAGAAGTGATATTCCAGAGAAATCCTCCATGTTCCAGAGAAATCCTCTTATTAGTGACACGTGTTTGTGCTGCAATCCGATCCTCCTCCGACCTTGTCCGGACAATCCCCCGATATATATAATGACACTAATTGGAAGGGTTTGGCTGCCCTCGTTAATTACATATTTAATTACTTTTATTGGAAGTAATTGGCGTACTTGTCCCTGGCCCGTTATCGCAGACACAACATCCAGAAGGGGAGCAGGTTGGGGGCTTGTAGCGGCCATAACTGAGTCCCTCGCCCACATCACAGCCAATTAGGAGTTTAATGTCTTTAGTTATTCCATGTCCGAGCATCACGTCCAGGAAGTGGAAGCGTCAGTCTCTCCAAGGGGACCCCAAAACATGTCAGGAGCTGCGGTTCAGACGGCTTCTCCGGGGTCTGAGTCCTAACCATGAATTCCAAACACAGCTCAGCATTGATACATTGTTGTGACATGACAGTCTGTCTGTAATTTATTCACAATTGCATCATTATGTCAGATGGCGTGTATCATGCAGATTGGATTACCGGTGATTAGACTGGAGGACCATCGGAACCAAGAGATCAGCACTCGGGAGCTTTGTGGGGGAACCCTGACTGCTGGGAAGCAGATGGTTCCACCTGCTGTGCCAAAATGGCTGCTGTACTCCATCTTGGGTCACATTCACACACACAGAAGGCACATAAAGGTTTCCTCAGTTTCTCCAAACAATATTTCTCTGAAAGTCTCTAATTCCTGAGTGGAGTATATTTTCCTAAGCACAGCTGACTTCCTGACTGTAATTCTGTATTATTACATACATCATATGTATAATACATAAACCTTTTCATGTGATTCTGCTCATATACCTAACCCCCTCCACCCAACTTCTTTATACACTATATTACCAAAGGTACAGGAACGCCTGCCTTTATACACACATGAACTTTAATGGCATCCCAATCTTAGTCCGTAGGGTTCAATGTTGAGTTGCAGCTATAACAGCTTCAACTCTTCTGGGAAGGCTGTCCACAAGGTTTAGGAGTGTGTCTATGGGAATGTTTGACCATTCTTCCAAAAGCGCATTGGTGAGGTCAGGCACTGATGTGGACGAGAGGGCTTGGCTCGCAGTCTCCACTCTAATTCATCCCAAAGGTGTTCTATTGGGCTCAGGTCAGGACTCTTTGCAGGCCAGTCAAGTTCCTCTACCCCACACTCACTCATTCATGTCTTTATGGACCTTGCTTTGTGCACTGGTGAGCAGTCATGTTGGAACAGGAAAGGGCCATCCCCAAACTGTTCCCACAAAGTTGGGAGCATGAAATTGTTCAAAAATGTCTTGGTATGCTGACGCCTTAAGAGCTCCCTTCACTGGAATGAAGGCGCCAAGCCCAACACCTGAAGAACAACCCCATACCATAATTCCCTCCTCCACCAAATGATTTGGACCAGTACACAAAGCAATAACCTGACCTTAACCCGATAGAACACCTTTGGGATGAAATAGAGCGGAGAGCGCAAGCCAGGCCTTCACATCCACATTAGTGCCTGACCTCTCAAATGTGTTTCTGGAAGAATGGTCAAACATTCCCATAGACACACTCCTAAACAGTGGCGGCCTGTTCATAAGGAGTGCAGGCGCGCCGCCCCCTTAATCCTTAAGCCCAGCCCCTAATCTACATGCAGGGAACCAGATGAATGGATTCCAATGGGATTCTTTTTTTGAAGCACATGTTTAGAGCCTAAGGCACTAATTTGCTTCAAAAAAGGGTGGGCTCGGGGCGCAGACCACCGCGCCCTGAGCCAACCCAGTTGTGTGACAATAGCAAATTAATATTTGCTATTGTCTTCCTGATTCTACTCCCGGCCAATCAGGAAGAGGGTCCTGAGACCCTATTGGCCAGGAGGTCTCAGGACCCACTTCCTGTGCAACGGCCCCGGAGCGAGGTCACATTTAGCCACATTCAGCACTCCCTGGTTTGGACAGTGGAGGGAGGAGGAAGAGGGGAGATTAGAGTGTCATCCCAGCCAGGACTCGTCATCTGCCTCCTAAGATAAGGAGGCCTCAGATCGGCGCCTTCCTGTCCGTCCGTCTCCCGCACAGGGGGTGGGGCTGATCGCCGCCTTCCCGTCCATCTCCCGCTCTCCCATGGGGGATGGGAGGGACAACTCCCTTCCTCGTCTCCCACTGGAGGGGGGGTACCATTGGTTTGACGCCCCCCCCCAGATATCGAGCACCAGCTGCCACTGCTTCTAAACCTTATGGACAGCCTTCCGATAAGAGTTGAAGTTGTTATAGCTGCAATGGGTGGGCCAACTCAATATTGAACCCTACGGACAAAGACTGGGGTGCCTTTAAAGTCCATGTGTGTGTAAAGTCCGGCGCCCCAATATTTTTTGTAATATAGTGTAGTTTCTGCTGGATTTGAGATTTTCATGGTATCACTGCCCATTAATGAGATTTTTCTTCGTAATTCCCACTCCAGTGATCTGTGAGTCTGTTTCTCATGAGGTTTTCCAGCTGTTAACTAGCAAAAAAAGACCTGCTAGTTACTGGAATGATATTCTCATTGACCAACATTGTTTTAGCAGCAAGGGTTTTCATAACTTCTAATCTTTACCAAAAACTAGTTTCACCTTGGGCAATAGTCAGAGTTATACTAAATGCTGTAGCTAGCAACAATTGGGCTCTTTAGTTTGAAAATGCCTCATAGGTATGAGACACCACATGTTGCGACCATCAATGTACAAAATACTACACTGGGGCTGGTTTACTAAAGGCAAATAGACTGCGCACTTTGTAAGTGAAGTTGCACTCCGCAGGGGCATTTCTCCAGAGCTTAGTAAATGAGGTGAAGCTCTGTTAACTTTCATCATCCAATCATGTGCAAGCGAAAATGCTGTGTTTTTCTTTTCCTTGCATGTGATTGGTTATTCTTTGCAAAGTGAAGCTTCCCTCATTCACTAAGCTCTGGAGAAAATGCCCTTGCAGAGCGCAACTTGACTTGCCAAGTACACAGTCTATTTGCCTTTAGTAAATCAACCCCATAGTGTTGCCTCCAGTGTATGAAAGACTGCATGCCACTGCCCCCACTGTATATATATATATATATATATATATATATATATATATATATATATATATATATATATATATATATATATATATATATACACACACACACACAAGCCACTTTATTAGATACACACATTTGCCTTCAGAACTGCCTTCATTCTTTGTGGCATAGATTCAAAAAGGTGTTGGAAACATTCCTCAGAGATTTTGGTCCATATTTACATGATAGCATCACACAGTTGCACATCCATGATGGCAATCTCCCATTCCACCACATCCCAGAGGTGCTCTATTGGATTGAGATCTGTTGACTGTGGAGGCCATTGGAGTACAGGGACCTTATTGTCATGTTCAAGAAACCAGTGGTGAGGGGATTTGAGCTTTGTGACATGGTGCATTATCCTGCTGGAAGGAGCCATCAGAAGATGGGTACACTGTAATCATAAAGGGATGGATATTATCAGCAACAATACTCAGGTAGACCGTGGGGTTTAAACGATGCTCAGTTGGTACTAAGGGGCCCAAAGTGTGCCAAGAAAAATATCCCCCCCACACCATTACACCACCACCAGCCTGAACCATTGATACAAGGCAGGAAGGGTACATGCTTTCATGTTGTTTACGCCAAATTTACACCATCTGAAAGTTTGCAGCTGAATCCGAGACTCATCAGACAAGGCAATGTTTTTCCAATCTTTTATTGTTCAGTTTTGGTGAGCCTGTGCAAACTGTAGCCTCAGTTTCCTGTTATTAGCTGACAGGAGTGGCATCCAGTGTGGTCTTCTGCTGCTGTAGCCCATCTGTTTCAAGGTTCGATGTGTTGTGCGTTCAGAGATGGTATTCTGCATACCTTGGTTGTAACGAGTGGTTATATGATTTACTGCTGCCTTTCTATCATCTCGAACCAGTCTGCCCATTCTCCTCTGACATCAACAAGGCATTTTTGTCCACACAACTGACGCTCACTGGATATTTTCTCTTTTTCAGACCATTCTCTGTGAACCCGAGAGATAAGATGGTTGTGCGTGAAAATCCCAGTAGATCAGCAGTTTTTGAAATACTCAGACCAGCCCGTCTGGCACCAACAACCATGCCACGTTCAAAGTCACTTAAATCCCCTTTCTTTCCCATTCCGATGCTCGGTTTGAAATTCAGCAAGTCATCTTCACCACGTCTAGATGCCTAAATGCATGGAGTTGCCACCATGTGATTGGCTAATTAGCAATTTGTGTTACCAAGCAATTGAACAGACGTACCTAATAAAGTGGCCGGTGGGTGTATATACTATATATCACAGACTTCACTTGTCAGTGGCTTGGCTCCTGTGATGTTTGGTTGTAGTAGCCCAGCTCCTGTGGCCTCTTGTATCATTTTGACAGGGCCCAAGCTTCTATGTTTTCTTATATCATTGGCCAGGCTCCAGTGGCCTCTTGTACACGTTTACCAGTGGCCTGGTTCTTATGTTCTCTTGTATCAGTTTGTCAGCGGCCTAACTCCTGTGACCCGTGAATTTATTGGCCTAGCTCCTCGGGCTTCTGTTACCAGTGGTCTGGCTGTTGTAGCCTCTTGAAACTGTTTGTTAGTGGCCTACGTCCTGTAACTTCTGATATTAGTGGCCTGTAAAGTGCAAATGAACTAATGCACAAATGTGTATTCAGTGAGTAGCTGCCAACATGAAATAAGTGTTCCCACACAGTGACAATACAAACAATAAATAATGTGGCTTCCTCAATACGATAAAGTGCCTATAAAACTTCAATAAATAAATTAAATAAACTGTGCAAATAATAAATAAAGTGCAAATAACATTCAATAATGAATACTATGATGCAGATACTAAAACCAGATGTATGATTCCACATAAAAAGTTCCAGCAAAATTCATAAAGTGCTCTGTGCAAAAGGTTGAGTGCAAAAAAAATATTGTTCATATAGTGATGTAAGGGGAAAAAAAGGCTGTGCTACAAATGGAGAGTCCATACAGTAGTTCTTGGATGGACGATATTAATTCAATCAAGTGACAAACACCCAGGTGAATCAGAGTAATAACAAACGTGCCACCACCTGATGAAGAACCTGCTTACCAGCTGGCAGGTAAATCGGGCAATTGGCTTATACCCAGCCAGGGCCTTTCCTCATAAGGGGGATCCGCTGACGGACTGGAGGTTGGATGCAAATTGAAATGGATAGGGTACTCAAACTCCTCCTGGCAGCACAAGACCTTAACCAGACCACGAGACCCAGCCACATATAGAGGAAGAGAGACCATCCATAGCATAATAACATTCTGCTGGAGAGCTTGTGCTTTTGAAAAACAACAGATTTGCTGGCTGGATCACCAAATAAAAATAGAAAAAAGAAAGCCTGTCCGTTCTCAACAGGTCACTTCCTTACTAGTCATATAGTGATGTCACCATCCACAGTGCACAAATGAATATTTTTCAACTCTTTCAAAGTGAAGAATTTTCACCATCCGTGACCATAGTGTGCCCCAGCCTCTCACCTCAGGGGAAGACCCCTACAGGTCTAGTCACACTTCTGGTATCACTCTCTAAGGTGTCAGCAGCGGCAGGCTCTTTCTCCTTGGAGCGCTCAGCAACCATAAACTTCTAAATACAAACAGGGAACCCCATGGCCGCCATGTTTTTGTAGTCCAGAGGAGCAAAGGAGCAGTAACAGTATCAGAACCCTCCTGGAGGAGTGTGAGGCTGAGAAGTGTGTTCCCAATGAGGAGAAGATGTAAGTTGCTGCTTTTTATTAAAAAGTTTTTAATGGGATTTTGCACATGGAGATTTATTTATATTGCATGTGAGCAATATGCATTTATTTATTTATTGGCACATGTGAGATTTATTTATATTGCATGTGAGCTTACTATGGAGGAGCGTGGAGGAGATGAAATATAATGTATCCGTTGGAGTTCCCTGTTTGTATTAAGAAGTTTATGGTTGCTGAGCGCTCCAAGGAGAAAGAGCCTGCCGCTGCTGACACCTTAGAGAGTGATACCAGAAGTGTGACTAGACCTGTAGGGGTCTTCCCCTGAGGTGAGAGGCTGGGGCACACTATGGGCACGGATGGAGAAAGTTCTTCACTTTGAAAGAATTAAAAAATATAGTGGTGACATCACTATATGAACAATATTTTTTTGCACTCAAGTTTTTGCACGGAGCACTTTATGAATTTTGCTGGAACTTTTTATGTGGAATCATACATCTGGTTTTAGTATCTGCATCATAGTATTAATTATTGAATGTTATTTGCACTTTATTTATTATTTGCACAGTTTATTTGATTTATTTATTGAAGTTTTATATGCAATTTATCGTATTGAGGAAGCGCCACATTATTTATTGTTGATATTAGTGGCCTGACTCCTGTGACCTCTTGTATAAGTTTGTCAGTGGCCTGGCTTCTGTAGCCTCTTGTATTAGTTTGTCAGTCGAGTGAAAGAAAAGGGTGCAAGGCGTGTGATCTAACGCGTGAATCAAAATCAAACAGTTTATTCTTAAACAAAGTAGATGAGTACAAAAAAGTTACTACGTATTCATAAAACTAGGTTACAGAATATACATTAAAAATTAATAAATAAACATGTCCATACAAGGGCAAGTGGTCAAAGGTAGGCTAACGCGTTTCGAGGGGTTCCCTCTTCATCAGAGCCTTGGAAAACTCTCTGATGGAGAGGGAACCCCTCGAAATGTGTTAGCCTACCTTTGAGTACTTGCTCTTGTATGTTTGCATGTTTGCAATTTTACATGTTTAATTATTCATTTTTAATGTATATTTTGTAACCTAGTTTTATGAATACGTAGTAACTTTTTTGTACTCATCTACTTTGTTTAAGAATCAACTGTATTATTTAGATTCAAGCGTTAGATCACGGGCTTTCCACCCTTTTCTTTCACTCAGCCTTCTTCGGACCACCCCTGGTCAGTTTAGGCAGCAGGACACGCATGATCATCCTATACTACTTACCATTCAAAAGTACTACCACTTTACATCAATATTGCCTGCATGAGTGCAGGAGAAATACTTTTTCTGTTCTTATCAGTTTGTCAGTGACCTAATATCTAGGACTTCTAGTTTCAGTGCCTGGGACTTGTCGTGCCTTGTATCAGTTTGTCAGTGGCCTGGTTCCTGTGGCCTGTGTTATCAGTGGCCTTGCTCCTTTGCCCTCATGTATAATTTTACCAATGCATGGCTACTTGTATACGTTTGTGACTGGTCTGTGGTATCAGTGGCCTTGCTCATTTTGCCTCTTGTATCAATTCATCATTGAGTGGCATTTGTGGCCTCTTGTGTCAGTTAGTCATTGGCCTGAGTCCTTTGGCCTGTGGTATCAGTGTCCTTGCTCCTTTGGCCTCATGTATCAATTTACCAATGCATGGCTACCTGTAGCAGTTTGTGAGTGGTCTGTGGTATCAGTGGCCTTGCTCATTTTGCCTCTTGCATCAGTTCATCAGTGAGTGGCATTTGTGGTCCCTTGTATCAGTTTGTCAGTGGCTTGGCTCCTGTGGCCTGTGGTATCAGTGGCCTTGCTCCTTTGGCCTCATGTATCAATTTAGCAATGCATGGCTACTTGTATAAGTTTATCAGTGGCCTGGCTTCTGTGGCTGGTCGTATCAATGGCCTGGCTCCTGTGACCTCCGTTATCAGCTTTACAGGCCATGGCCTTACTCCTGCACTGTTTTCTGTCAGACGGGGCACTTGTTGCAGCAGGTTGTCCAGACATGGAGTAATTTGTGTTCCCGCAGAGACACGGGGCACACAGCACACAATCCTCCTCACAGCAGCCATCTCTGATGGGATTTCCTCTTTGTTGGTCATGAAAGGCCGGGGGGAACGGTATAGGAAAAGGCACTGCGATGATCCCACCTGAAAGGACAAGCTTGTTAGTGGCAGAGAGCTAATCTAGTGCTGGAGATCAGACCCCTCGGCGTGGGAACTATAGAAAAAATAAACAGGCGGCTTCATGGGAGCCTCCAGTGGCCTATTCAGGCAAGCCTTTAGCTAAATAACTAAGAGGATTTCCCTCTTCAGATTAAGAGATCATAAATGATCTTACACATGGCGAGTCATAGGCTAAATACATTTCAGCAGGCTGGGAGGGAGCCGACATTTAATGAAGAAACGCTTTGATAATAGGACTCGTAATGTCCTGCTGGAAAAAAGCATTTAATGTGATCACAGCAGCTCCAGGGGAGGTGGGAGTCCGGACAGGACAAAAGCCCAGTGCTACAAAGACGTCTGAGGCCATTCTTCCCAAATCTTCCACCGGGGCTCATTACAGCCTCTAACGTCTCCTCTGCCGCCGTCCCAAAGATGAATCACTTAGCTGATAAACTCTTTCCTTGATACAACGAAATAGGCAATGTTTGTCCTGAGAAGAGCCAACGTTAGTCCTCATCTCAGGATTTATAGGCCCATGGCTGGATCGACATCCCATCAGATCAGTTACTGCTTTTCTGCAATTGTATTACTCTTGTCCCTTTGCATCCGTTTACAGTCTCCAGTCCATGCTGATATCTTTTAAAATTGTGAAAGTTTGTTTCATTATCCAAAAATGTTTAAAGTAGCTGTAAACTCTAATGACATTTACACACTGCCCTGTGTATCATTGAAAATTGTCACATTGTTTAACTACTTCCCTACCGGGCCAATTCTCCTACATTTCAAAATTATCATTTTTTTGCTTGAAAATTATTTAGAAACCCCAAATATTATATATTTATTTAAGCAGAGACCCTAGAGAATAAAATGGTAGGTTTTGCGATTTTTTTTAATGTCACATAGTATTTGCGCAGCTTTTTTAAGCACAGGTTTTTTTGGAAAAAAATACAAGCACGGGAGGGGGTGCTTTAAATTTTTTTGTATTATTATGTATTATTTACACTGTCTCTTAAATTTTTTTTTTAATACTTTTATTGCTAGAATGATAGAATGGGCAGTGAATGGGCAGTTAGACCCCAGAGCTCTCGTCTGCCCTTAAAAAACTTAGAAACACCAAATATTATATATTTTTTAAGCAGAGGCCCTAGAGAATAAAATGGTGGGTTTTGCGATTTTTTATGTTATTAAGTATTTGCACATCTTTTTTAAGCACAGTTTTTTTGGGGAAAAAATACACTTTATTCAAATTTTAGTGCACACAAACACAATATAATATCCATTTTTTTGGAAAATATAAAAGAATATGTTACGCTGAGAAACCAGATGTCTAATGCCCCGTACACACGGTCGGATTTTCAGACGGAAAATGTGTGATAGGACCTTGTTGTCGGAAATTCCGACTGTGTGTAGGCTCCATCACACATTTTCCATCGGATTTTCCGACACACAAAGTTTGAGAGCAGACTATAAAATTTTCCGACAACAAAATCCGTTGTCGGAAATTCCGATCGTGTGTACACAAATCCGACAGACAAAGTGCCACGCATGCTCAGAATAAATAAAGAGATGAAAGCTATTGGCCACTGCCCCGTTTATAGTCCCGACGTACGTGTTTTACGTCACCGCGTTCAGAATGATGGGATTTTCCGACAACTTTGTGCGACCGTGTGTAGACAAAAAAAGTTTGAGCCAACATCCGTCGGAAAAAATCCTAGGATTTTGTTGTCGGAATGTCCGTACAAAGTCCGACCGTGTGTACGGGCATAACATGTCATGGTTTAAAACTGCGTACGCCTGTAGAACAGCTCCAAACTACGGTACCTATAAATCTTCATAGGCGATGCTTTAAAAGCTTTTACAGGTTACCAGTTTGGAGTTACACAGGAGATCTGGTGCTAGAATTATTACGCTCACTCTGACATTCACGGTGATACCCCACAGGGCGGGGGTGCTTTAAAAAATTTTTTAATCTATTATTTACACTGTCTCTTTAATTTTTTTTTATTACCTTTATTGCTATCCCAAGGGATGAACAACATCCCTTGTGATAGCATGGGCAGTGACAGGTCCTATTTATCGAGACACCTAGGGTCTATTAGACCCCAGAGCTCTCCTCTCCCCTTAAAAACTTAGAAACCCCAAATATTATTTATTTTTTAAGCAGAGGCTGGTGGGTTTTGCCATTTTTTATGTTAGTATTTGCGCAGCTTTTTTAAGCACAGGTTTTTTTGGAAAAAATACAATTTATTAGAATTTTAGTGCACACAAACAGAATATAATACCCATTTTTTTGTAAAATGTAAAATAATATGTTATGCCGGGTAATTAGATATTAAACATGTCATACTTTAAAACTGCGTCTGCCCGTAGAAAAGCTCCAAAATGCGGTACCTAAAAATCTCCGTAGGTGATGCTTTAAAAGATTTTACAGGTTATCAGTTTGGAGTTAAACAGGAGATCTAGTGCTAGAATTATTGCTCTCACTCTGACGTTCACGGTGATACCCCACATGTGTGGTGCAAACACTGTTTACATATGCGTGTGGAACTTACGTATGATTTTGCCTTTGTGCGCAAACACAGGGGGGGGGGGGGACTTTACATTTTTTACATTTATTATTTACACTGTCTCTTAAATTTTTTTTAACACTTCTTTTGCCATCACAAGAGATGAACAACATCCCTTGTGATAGCATGGGCAGTGGCAGGTCCGCTTTACCGAGACATCTGGGGTCTATTAGGCCTCAGATCTCTCCTCTGCCCTTAAAAGCATCTGATCAAATGGAGATCCATTTGATCAGATGCTTTCACAAGCCAGTAATGGCTTGTTTACATCCTGGTGAAATCAGGAGTGACAAAGTACTTGTCTCATCTGGTTTCTTAGGCAGGCCATACACGGAGCAAATTTGTTTCCTGCAACCACATGTTGATGGGGGAATCCCTCCCGCTGAGCCATAGTATTTTCCCTAGCAATATTCGTATGTAAAATCCAGGAGGCTGGTTGTACCCAAGTTGATTGATCGATCAACTTGGGTACATTCAGCTTGCCCATACATGGCTTGATTCTCAGCCCGTTCAGCAGGATTTGAACTGTCAATGGCTGGCCTAGGACCATAGAGAAGATCAGGAATGTTTTAGCCCTTGGTCATTTCTATGGTAAGCCGTCAGAACCACCAGCTTCAGTCCCAGGCTCTCTGGTGGGATGGGAGAGCCCA
Organism: Lithobates clamitans; assembly: GCA_037952925.1. Taxonomy (NCBI): domain Eukaryota; kingdom Metazoa; phylum Chordata; class Amphibia; order Anura; family Ranidae; genus Lithobates; species Lithobates clamitans. The sequence continues at coordinate 2,308,709 of JBBGZY010000597.1, forward strand.
GAAAACAATCCAGCAGACATGTAGCTGCTAAGATTGCTTTTAGATTAACCACTTTAGCTCCGGAAGGTTTTACCCACTTCTTGACCAGGCCATTTTTTGCGATACGGCAGTGCGTTGCTTTAACCGACAATTGCGCGGTCGTGCAACACTGTACACAAATAAAATTGATGTCCTTTTTTTCCCACAAATAGAGCTTTCTTTTGGTGGTATTTGATCACCTCTGCAATTTTTATTTTTTGCGCTATAAACAAAAAAAGACTGACAATTTGGAATAAAAAGCAATATTTTTTACTTTCTGCTATAAAACATTCCCAATAAAAAAAATGTAAAAACTCAAATTCTTCATCAATTTAGGCCAATATGTATTCTGCTACATAACGTTGGTAAAAAAAAAATCCCAATAAGTGTATATTAATTGGTTTGCGCAAAAGTTATAGCGTCCAAAAAACTATGGGATATATTTAGGGACTTTTTATTTTTTTATTGTTTTTACTAGTAATAGTGACTATCAGCGATTTTTAGCGAGACCATGACATTGCTGTGGACAAATTGGACACTAAGTGACACTTTTTTGGGGACCAGTGACACCAATACTGTGATCAGTGCTAAAAAAAAATGCACTGTCACAGTATAAAAGACACTGGCAGGGAAGGGGTTAACACTAGGGACGATCAAGGGGTTCAGTGCCTGGAAGGTGCTTTCTAACTGTGTGGAGAACGAATGCACTGGAGGAAGAGAAAGATCGTGTTTCAGCTCAGCTGAAACACAAGATCTCTCTTTTGCTTCCTGACAGACCAGCGGTTTGCCTTGTTTACATAGGTAGGCACACCGCTGCTCCCTCTCTCCACAGAACGATTGACGGGGCGCGGAGGCCATCGTGGCCGCCGGACCTGCTGTTTGGCTCCTGCTGTGTCCATTCACAGCGGGAGCGGCGTTCCAGGGGCACGCGCGCGCCCTACTACAACGCGTGCACAAAATCACGTACAGGTACGTGATTTTGCTTAACCGGGTCGCCCTGCCACAGTATATATGTGGTGGGCGGTCCAGAAGAGGTTAAAGAGCGTCATTGGCAGAAAAAAAAAAGATACCAGGATGATGCCTGTAGCTGCAGGCATCAACCCAGTTTCACCACTGAAAGTCCAGGACGTAATATGATGTCCTATAGGCAGGAAGTGACTAAATACAATTCTGTTTTCATCTTTTTTTTAAATCCTTTGTTGCATCTCAGTGCTGCTGATCCCCTCCATCCTCTTTGCAGTCACTTCCTGTCTACATGCACTCCAGCGATTGCTGCATGGCATTTCTTAGGGCAGAGATAAAATGGAGTAAACCCTATGCGCTTCCACTAGTGAATTATTAATAATATATCTTTTTAGCAGCTGCTCACATTGACACAATGGGGGTTATTTATGAAAGGAAGATCCACTTTGCACTACACTTGGAAGTGCAGTCGCTGTAAAGGAAAATAAAAAACAGCATTTTAGCTTGCACATGATTGGATGATAAAATCAGCAGAACCTCCCCTCATTTCAGATCTACCCCTCAGATTTACAGCGACTGCACTTCCAAGTGTACTTGCAGTGCACTTGTAGTGCAAAGTGGATTTGCCTTTCGTAAATACCCCCCAATGTGTCTCCACATGAATGCACAGGATGATAATAATAGATGATGTGGCGCTTTGCTTAAAGTGTGGAATTACGAACAAAATAAACGGTGGCTACATATTACAACTAGATTAATGGATGTATGTGTTTCTTCAAGCAAATAAACAATTCCCAGGGGAATATGCTCAACTAAAATATATAACCCCTGATGAAGTCACGTGTGTTGTGACGCAATGCTTAGGGAGGAGCTGGCTGAAGCAAACCCCTGAGTCACGGCTGGACCGGAGGTTTTACACTGTATCGAGCTTGCTGATTATGCTCAATGTTAAATATCTCTTTGTCTATATTTGATCTAACGTGGGAGTGAATTGGAGATAAAGTGGTCGAGGAGGACACACACTGGCAGACCTTCACCAATAACAGTACGGAGGAGAGACATGCTAACATACATGCTTGATCTATATGAGAATATAGATCAAATTCTGAGGTGAGCTGCCACCCTCACATTTGAAACACCTGGTGGATACTGATAATATTGGATTTTAAAGTGGTTGTAAACCCTTTTTGGTGACTTTTACCTATAGGTAAGCCTAGAATAAGGCTTACCTATATGTAGTGGAAATATCTCCTAAACGTGCGCCATTTAGGAGATATTTCACTTGTAGTGCGCTGATGTCGTCATCGGCGCATGCGCTGTGAAGAAACGGACAACCATGCCGTTTCTTCCCCCAGTGTGTGCTGTGACCGCGCATGTGCGGGAGTGACACCGGCCAGTCACAGAGCCGGAATCCGTGGCCCCGGAAGGAAGAGGGGCGAAGTTGGACGCGGTCTGCTCAGGGGACAGCGAGGGCTTTGTTTGCAGGTAAGTGTCATATAATGGTCTAGTATGAGATGCATCGGGGTTTACTTCCTCTTTAATTTGAGATACAGTATTCTAAGAGAGAAAAAGAAAAATACCACTTGGATAAAACTTTTTTTTGCATACACTAAGGACTACCTCTGGAACTTTATAGATGTAACCATAGTGGTTCAACCAATTGGACATTTGATGTTTCTCCACACCCGTAAACACTGTTGAGTTTCCACCAAACACATGGTTATATGAACAGAGTTTGATACGCTATAAAGTACACTTTGAATTATTTATGTCCAGATGCACTATATCACCTGTATATATATATATATATATATATATATATATATATATATATATATATATATACATACACACACACACACACACACACACACACATACATACATACACACACACGTATAAAAAGTCTACACACCCCTGTTAAATTGTCATGTTTCTGTGATGTTAAAAAAAAAATCATTTTAGAACTGTTTCCACCTTTAGGCCTGATTCACACCTATGCATATTTAGTGCTTTTTGCATTTTGCAGAATTGCACTACAGTCTATTTAACCTCCCTGGCGGTATTCCCGAGTCTGGCTCGGGTTGGATTTTTCCATACCAAAAGCGGTAACCCCGAGCCAGACTCGGGATCGCATCGCAGGATCCAGGAAGAGCATACTTACCTTGTCCCCTGGATCCTGCGATGTCTCCCCGCTGTGATCGGCGAGCCGCTGTGTCTCGCTCGATTCACAGTGCCGAGCTCCGTTCCCTGCGAGCGTTGCGACGCACGGGGACGGAGTTCGGCGGTAAATTCAAAAGTGAAACACATAGCATAGATACAGCATACTGTAATCTTACAGATTACAGTACTTACAGATTACAGTACTGTATCAAATAACTACACATCCCCTTTGGTCCCTAGTGGTCTGCCCAGTGTCCTGCATGCAGTTTTATATATATAAAACTGTTCTTTCTGCCAGGAAACTGGAGATTGTCCATAGCAACCAAAACTGTCTCTTTACATCAAAAGTGCTTTTAGACCAGCTAGAAAAAAGCGATAATAAATTAGAATCACTCGCAGAATTGATCGATAGTGATTTGTGGGGAAATCCGTCACCAAACACTAAAAGTAACAAAAGCGACAATTCTGCAACTGAGCAAATTTCAGTGTTTTTGATTTGATTACATTATTGTATAATTTTTATTATTATTATATTATTATTTGTTATAATTATTTATAGTTATTTATTATATTATAATTTTTTATTTCGTTTTTCAAACTTTATCATACCCGGGATGTCTACTAGACTCTTGTTTGGACAGATTTAAGTGAACTATTCCTAAGAATTACAGGCCTACAATATAAAACGCCAAATTTCTGTGCAAAATAATTGTACCGCTTTCAGCACCTAAAATCAGAAATAATCATACCGCCAGGGAGGTTAACAGTCTATTTAACATGGTTTCCTATGGAACATGTTCTGTAGTGCAATACTGCAAAATGGACTAAAAATGCATGGGTGTGAATCAGGCCTTAATGTGACCTATAAACTGTACAACTCAATTGAAAAACGAACTGAAATCTTTTGGGGGGGGGGGGGGTAAAAAAAAAATGTGGATTAGTGTGCACATTCTCTTATAACTGGGGATGTAGCTGTGTTCAGAATTTCAGAATTAAGCAATCACATTCAAACTCATGTCAGTACACACCTGCCATCATTTAAAGTGCCTCTGATTAACCCCAAATAAAGTTCAGCTGTTCTAATAGGTCTTTCCTGACATTTTCTTAGTCACATCCTACAGCAAAAGCCATGGTCCGCAGAGAGCTTCCAAAGCATAAGAGGGATCTCATTGTTAAAAAGAATCAGTCAGGAGAAGGGTACAAAAGAATTTACCAAGAACTGGACGTCCCTCCAAAATTGATGAAAAGACGAGAAGAAAACTGGACAGGGAGTCTGCCAAGTGGTCTACAGGAACATTAAAGGAGCTGCAGGAATATCTGGCAAGTACTTACTGTGTGGTACATGTGACAACAATCTCCCGTATTCTTCATATGTCTGGGCTATGGGGTAGAGTGGCAAGATGGAAGCCTTTTCTTACAAAGAAAAACATCCAAGCCTTGTTAAATTTTGCAAAAATCTGAAGTCTCCCAAAAGCATGGGAAAATATGTTATGGTCTGATGAAACCAAGGTTAAACTTTTTAGCCATAATTCCAAAAGATATGTTTGGTGCAAAAACTACACATCACCAAAAGAACACCATACCCACCGTTAAGCTTGGTGGTGCAAACTTCATGCTTCGGGCTGTTTTTCTTCAGCTGGAACAGGGGCCTTATGCCGCGTACACACGAGCGGACTTTACGGCGGACTTTGCCCGGCGGACTGGATTTCGTCGGACAATTCGATGTGTGTGGGCTCCAGGGGACTTTGTTTTCTCAAAAGTTGGACGGAATTAGATTTGAAACTTGTTTAAAATTTATCCGTTGAAATCGAGTCCGGTCGAAAAGTCCGCCGTCTGTATGCTAGTTCGACGGACAAAAAGCCACGCTAGGGCAGCTATTGGCTACTGGCTATGAACTTCCTTGTTTTAGTCCGGTCGTACGTCATCACGGCAAGTCCGTTCGTTCACAAAGTCCGTCGGAAAGTACGTCGAAAAGTCCGCCGGGCAAAGTCCGCCGTAAAGTCCGCTCGTGTGTACGCGGCATAAGTGAAGGTAGAGGGAATTATGAACAGTTCCAAATACCAGTCAATATTAGCACAAAACCTTCAGGCTTCTGCTAGAAAGCTGAACACGAAGAGGAGCTTCATCTTTCAGCATGACAACGACCCAAAGATTAAAATTTTGGAATGGCCCAGCCAGAGCCCAGACCTGAATCCGATTGAAAATCTGTTGGATGATCTGAAGAGGGCTGTGCACAGGAGATGCCCTCGCAATCTGACAGATTTGGAATGTTTTTGCAAAGAAGAGTGGGCAAATATTGCCAAGTCAAGATGTGCCATTCAGATAGACTCATACCCAAAAAGACTGAGTGCTGTAATAAAATCAAAAGGTGCTTCAACAAAGTATTAGTTTAAGGGTGTGCACACTTATGTAGCCATATTATTTTCATTTTTTTACTTCCCTCCAACCAAAAGATTTCAGTTTGTTGTTCAACTGAGTTGTACAGGTCACATCAAAGGTGGAAAAAGTTCCGAAATGATATATCTTTGTCTCATTTTTTTACATCACAGAAACCTTTTTTAACAGGGCTGTGCAGACTTTTTATATCCACTGTATATGAATTTATATCTATGAACTTAGATGCACTTTATTTGTACTTAATTTATTATCCAGCACATAATGCACTTTTAGATATAAGAAGCACTGTTTATATATTGTAGTTGAGCACATTCCCCTGGGAAATGTTTATTTGCTTGAAGATGCACATATATCTATTTATCTAGTTGTAATATTTAGACACCGTTTATTTTGTTCCACACTGTAAACAAAGTGCCACGTCATCTATTATTATATTTCCCATGGCAGGTTTCCTGATTGTGACAACAGTGGACCATGCTTGTGTAATTTATGTTGAAAGAGTTACTTGTAGTCTCCATCAGGAGCCCATGTAATAGGGTGACCATAGGGATAAACTAATGCTACCCCCCCTAGACGGCGAGCACCCCCCCCCTCAGCATTAGATGGGTGGGAAGGCAGCAGTGAAAAAAAGACCCCCCTGCAGAAGACGGACCTTTTCTTAGGAGGCAGGGGGAAGAAAGAGCTGACTTCTCCTCTCCGCTTAACAGGAAGTGTGTCCTGAGACCCGATTGGCCACGGAGTCTTAAGTAAATGCCCCCTCCCATGCTGAACCATGAATGAACTGTGATTAACCACAGTTTTTTGGAAAGCTGAGTTAAATTTCACTTCCCACACCCAGGCCTGATTACTGCCAGACCTGTTGAATCAAAAAATCACTTAAATAGAAGCTGTCTGACAAAGTGAAGCACGCTAAAAGATCTCAAAAAGCAACACTTCATGTCGTGATCTAAAGAAATGTAAGAACAGATGAGAAACAAAGTCATTGACATGTATCGGTCTGGAAAGGATTACAAAGCCATTTCTAAGGCTTTGGGACGCCAGCGAACCACGGTGAGAGCCATTATCCACAAATGGAGAAAATTTGGAACAGCGGTGAATCTTCAACAGCTCCAACAGCACAACGACGACTCATCCAGGAGGTCATAAAGGAACCCAGAACAACATCTAAAGAATTGCAGGCCTCACTTGCCTCAGGTAAGATCAGTGTTCATGATTCAACAATAAGAAGGAGACTGGGCAAAAATTACATCCATGGGAGAGATCCAAAGCCACTGCTGACCAAAAAAAACACAAAAGGTTCATCTCACATTTACCAAAAAACATCTTAATTATCCGCAAGACTTTTAGGCAAATATTCTGTGCACTGATGAGACAAAAAAATTTACTTTTTGGAAGATGTGCGTCCCGTTACATCTCGCATAAAACTAATACAGCATTTCATAACAAGAACATCATACCAACAGTCAGACATGGTGATGGTAGTGTGATGGTCTGGGGCTGCTTTGCAGCTTCAGGACCTGGACAACTTACCATAATTGATAGAACCATGAATTCTGAGCTCTACCAGAAAATCCTAAAGGAGAATGTCTGGCCATCAGTTTGTGACCTCAAGCTCAAGTGCACTTGGGTTATGCAGCAGGACAATGATCAGGGCCGGATTAAGAATATCATGGGCCTGGTGCTGAGGATTTTGGTGGGGCTTTCTATAAAAAAAATAAAAAATAAAAATTCAAACAATTTTTTGTTATAACAAATTAAAATATGTAGAGAGAGGGAGGATGAGAGAGAGGGAAAGGGGGTGAGAGAGGGGTGAGGGGTAAGGGAGGGAGGATGAGAGAGAGAAGATGCGCATGAGCATGCGTGGGAGTGACATCAACGCAGCCCGGCCAAGGCAAGTGACCGAAGGCACAGAACCTGGAAGGAAGACCGGGTGAAGATGAAAGCGCCCGGGACCTACCGGATTGATCACAGCGCAGCGCTGTAGGGCTTAGTCTTACAGGTAAGTGTACACTAATGTGCTAATTTGCTGTGCATACTAGTACATTATGGCATAACCTACCTCTAGGCCTCTAAAAAAGTAGTAATGCTAGCGAAGTTTACTACCGCTTTAATATCACAGGATCCCAGGAGCCTCAAATGAGGCCCCCTACTGACCCGGTGGCCCTTGGGAGTGCCCAAGTGCATAGTTGCCAACATTTTGAAAATATTTTCAGGGACACTAATTTTAACCAGTGGTATATTTAGAGTAGCTGATATCTCTTATTTTCTTCTATACATCACAATAGTAATCACAAAATTAAATGAGTACTAATAATGGACAGAACAAATATGAGGACTGAGAAGATTTCCTTTAGTGGAAATAACAAGTTTGCCCAATTCTAGAGCTGGTATCATTGAGGATATTCAATATAATTTTAACCGCTTCAGCCTCGGAAGATTTTACCCCCTTCCTTACCAGAGCACTTTTTGCGATTCGGCACTGCGTCGCTTTAACAGACAAAAGCGCGGTCGTGCGACGTTGTACCCAAACAAAATTGACGTCATTTTTTTCCACAAATAGAGCTTTCTTTTGGTGGTATTTGATCCTTTTGTCCTTTTTTTCTGCTGCTGGCCGTGTTATTGAGCCACAACATGCAGAAGAGTTGGTGGAGTGGATAACAAAGCCGTCCTCATCCTCCTCATCCTCTGTCACCCAGGCTCAGAGTAGTTTGCCTTCCAACGCAGCTGCCAAAGCGCCCTATTCCACCGGCTCCTTGTCCACAGTCACTCCTTCTGTTGCCCCACCATCATGTACCCCAGACCCCAGAATTATTCGACCACAGTGTTGGGTACATGCTGCTGGAGGATGCACAGCGATTTGAAGGCTCCGATGTTGGTTCTCAGGTTGAGGAAGGGAGTAACAGGAGCCCAGAGAGAGGGGGTGCCACAGAAGGACAAGAAACTGGCAGTCATGTTCCCCCAGCTGCAGCATACTGCCAAGTTTGCTCCAGTGATGAGGAGGGAGGGGATGATGAGGTCACTGACTGTACTTGGGTGCCTGACAGAAGAGAGGAGGAGGCACAACTCCAACGAGGCAGTTTGTCCTCTTGGGGGCAGCTTAAGGGCAGCCACCCTATTGCCCCACACCGCAGAGCTCCGCAGGTGCAGGGAGCTGCTGACTCCCCGCTGACTTGTAAAAGTTCCTTGGTGTGGGCCTTTTTCGACACGTGTGCAGCAGATCGCACTGTTGCTGTTCGCCTGTTTGTCTGAAGCCGATCAAGTGTGGCCAGAACAGCAGCCACTTAGGCACCACCTGCTTGACCAGACATGTGATGACCTGCCAGTCCGTTGGCAACAGCACTTGAAAGACCTCAATCAAAGAAAAAGGCGGACTTCTCCTTGCTCCTCAACTGGGATCTCCAAACCTACTATACCTCCAGTCCTCTCAAAAACCTGCACTGAGAGGAATGAAGGTATAGCAATAGGTGTCCCAAGTACTTGCAGCCAATCTGCTAGCAGTACACCACCAATTGATTTTAGCAGGCAAATTTCCCTACCCCAGTTGCTGAACCGTAAAAAGAAATTCGGTCCCAGCCATCCACATGCTCAGCATCTAAATGCTAGTTTGGCCAAATTGCTAGCACTGCAACTGCTGCCTTTTCAGCTGGTAGACTCTGCCCCCTTTTGTGAATTTGTGGAATGTGCTGTACCTCAGTGGCAGGTTCCAAAACACCATTTCTTTTCAAGAAAGCCCAATCTGGCCTCATGGTCAAGCAGGCATGGGCAAGGACATTACCTTTCCTTCACGGTGCACTGGGTAACTCTGCTGGCAGCTGGGAAGGATGCAGGACAGGGTTCAGTGTTGTTGGAGCTTGTTCTGCTACCACGCCTCCAAAATGCTAGTGGTGATTCTGCCACAGCTTTCTCCTCCATCCCCTCCTCTTCTTCTTCCTCAATGGCCTTTTCTGCAGATTTGTCCTCTGAACCAGCGGTGCTCCGTAAGCGTTCAAGGGGCTACGCAAGCAGTCAGGCTAAAAGATGCCATGCAGTGCTTGAGTTGGTCTGCCTAGGGGACAGGAGTAGGATTGCCACTTTTTCTTCAAGCCAAACCCGAAAACTTTAGCGGCACATGCAATTATTTTTTTTTACGGGGGAACATTGTGGACTGTGGTATAAAATGGAACTCTGATGTAAGGGGGTTTCTGCTTACCAAAGCCCCCACTTACATCAGAATTCCCAGCATTCCCCATTAAATCAGGGTTCCCAAAGCTCCCCCTTACATCAGAGTCCACAGAGTACCCCTTACATCTGAGTCCCCCTTACCCTAGTGTACTCACTTGCTCAGGGGCAGGACAGAGAAGGCCTATACACTGGGTGGTTGTGGTACTTAGTTAATGGGGAGCATAGGTGGGTGCAACCCAGGCAACAGAGGGAATTTCGCCCTATTCACACTGGGTGATTATGGCGTGCCCTGGCACGCCTAAGTTGGAGGGGGAGTTGCAGTCCTGTCTGAATAATGTGTCCGGGTTTCAGACAGTCTGAAGAATGGACACAATTCAAAACCCGGACAGGTGGCAACTCTAGACAGGAGCCACACCGGGGTAGAGATTCTGTCAGCTCTGCAGGGGCATGCTCAGAGGTGGTTGAATTCACGCCAACTTCAGCCAGGTATGGTTGTATGCGACAATGGCACCAACCTTCTCTCCGCCCTTCGACAGGGACACTTGACCCATGTTCCATGTTTGGCACACGTCCTGAATTTGGTGGTGCAGCGGTTCTTGAGCAGGTTCCCAGGATTACAAGATCTCCTGAGGCAGGCCAGAAAAGTCTGTGGGCATTTCCGCCAGTCATACAATGTCAGTGCTTGGCTGGCTGACATTCAACGGGAATGCAACCTGCCCACCAACCACATCAGTGACACTGTCCCTTTAGTCTTCCTGCTGGAGCACACGATTCGTGGAATCATGGACAGGGCACTTGAGGCAGAACAGCGGGAAGAAGAGGAGGACTTCTTTCCCTCTCAACCCCCCTTTATCCAGATAGCATTCCTGCGGGCCCGCCAAACACACAGGAAGAAGAGGAGGATTGTGTCAGCATTGATGTAGAGGATAACACTCAACAGCAGTCTTCAAGGGATGGTTTTCAACCCCCAGAAACCCAAGGAGTTGTACGTGGCTGGGAGGAGGTTACGGATAATGTGATCCTTAGTGACCCAGAGGACTCAGAATCGAATGCCTCTGCAAACTTACGCTGCATAGCCTCCCTGATTCTGCAAAGCCTGTGAAATGACCCTAGGATTCATGGTATCAAGGAGAGGGTCCATTACTGGCTGGCAACCCTTCTTGATCCACGTTACAAGGGTAAAGTTACAGAACGCATCCTGCCCTCGCAGAGGGAGCAGAGGATAAAACATCTTCAGGAGGCCTTGAAGAAAGGTTTGTGCAACGCATTTCCAGACCCTGGGAGGTTACCATTTTCTGGTGCTGGACAATGTGTTTTTGAGGCTTCGTTCAGTCAGAGGAAGAGTGGTCGAGAAGGTGGCCGGCTGGCCGATGCCTTTAAACAATTTTTCAGTCCTCAATGCCAAGGTCTGGTGCTTAGGACTGTTCAAGCAACCATCGCTAGTGTCTGCATTATATGGTGCAGAATATCTAGGGGCAAGAGCAGACTTGGAGACCTTTCCAACAGAGCATCCACTGGGTTACTGGGTCTTGAGGATGGACCACTGGGCAGAACTTGCTCAATATGCAATCGAACTACTGGCCTGTCCTGCATCCAGCGTTCTTTCTGAAAGCACATTCAGTGCTGTTGGAGGGTTTGTAACGGATCAAAGAGTGCACCTGTCCACAGACTCTGTTAATAGGCTCACATTTATAAAAATGAATCAGTCTTGGATCGCAGCTATCAAGCACCTGATGCTGATGTAAATGATTGAATTTGCTAAGGATCTGGGATCCCTTGAAGACTGCCTATGCTGACTATCCTATTCCTCCTCAATCTTGATGATGCTAGCTTCCAACAATATTTTGGGTTTAGGGCACCCCCACCACCCAAGGCCCAATTTTTCTGCCCCTGTTTAACAGGGGCATGTAATTACAATTTTTGATATAATATTTCACAGCAGGGCCCGTTCCTGTGCCCAACAAGAATAACTGTAAGGGCTTACAGTGTTCTGACGCCACCAAAACCAAAGGCCCAATTTCTCTGGAGGAGTATTTGCTTTTTTGATGCTGTTTTATCTGTGTAATAAATTATGGGGAAGTAGCCTTTGGGTGGTCAATCGTATTTTTTTGTTTTTGCAGTATTTACCTTACATTCAGCCGATGCCATTGGCTCATGTGCCGTTCTTTCAGAGCCGTGTGCCATTAATGATGGTTCCCCCCCTGGCATGCGTGGGCGTGACGTCATTGCGGCTCTGGCCTGTCACACAGCCGGAGTCCGTGGCCCCAGAAGGAAGACCGGGTGAAGATGGACACTAGCACATTAGCGATGCATACTAGCACATTATGCCTTTAACCTGCAGGTCCTAACAAACTACAATTCTTTTATATTGGCTTTTGAAATTTACAAATGCAGCAATTTAAAAATTGGATAAAAAGTTTAGCACTGGGAAACACTTTTTGAAAGATAAAAAGTACATTTTATATACAACTATATAGATCAGACCGAATGAGGGGCAAAAGAGGGACAAAGGGACTTTGTTCCAAAACAGGGATAGTCCCTCCAAATTAGGGACAGTTAGGAGCTATGATTATGGTTGCCCTCAAAGGGCCAGTTGCATCTGTAAGACTAGATGTCCAGAGCACCCCACCCCCCTTACATCAGATATCAAGAGCCCCCTTGACCATCAAAAGTCAAGAGACCCCCACCCTCTCTTACATCACAGTGCTACTGCCAAGAAGAAGCTGTGTGTGGAGCTGGGAAACAGAAAGTGCAGGGTCTGGAGAAAGACCAGAGAAGGGCTGGAGTCCGTTGCTGAAGGCTGAAATCTAGGGAGGCGAAGACAAAGGGGTGTAGCGGCTGCACGGAGAGGTACAGGATCTGTAGGAGTTCTGTCCTCCTTTCTGGTGTCAAATGCTGAGATGGGGGCAGAGAAAAGCCTCTTTGTGGCGGGGCAGAGAAGAGCAGGATCTGGCGGAGGAGTTCTGTCCTTCTCTCTGCTGTTAACTCCTGAGACAAGGTGGGGCTGGAGATGAAGAGAGTGCTGCAGCTGGAGGAGAGGTGCAAGGGCCAGATGAAATGGCCTGGCAGGCTGCATTAGGCCTGCGGGCCTTGTATTTAACACATGTGATGTAGAGTATACAGTATATATTGGCATTGCACTATAATCCTATCTTGCCTTATTTAAGGCATTTCCTACTCGCTTTAAATATGTATGATATATATGGTTGGACACACAGCTGTGTTGGCTGCAAATATGTATACAGTTTATCTTGGGGTGCTCTGCCCCATAGTCCTATATCAAATGGTACTATATACTAATGGCCTTCCTGTCCTATCTCTCTCCATGCACAATATATATCAGTGTACTGTGACTCATAGTCCTACATTGTATGGTCATCTATAAAGCCTCCCTCCTCCTTTACTATCTATGGTATATACATGGCTGGGCACATGACGCTGCATTGGCTCCTGGCACACTTGGCACCTCGGATGTTTTTCGCGATGCGAACATATTTATTGTCTCCCTGGGAAGCAGCGACAGAAATAAGCAATTATCATTGTGAATGAGAGCAAATATTATTTTTCTCACATATGGCAAAGTATTTAATTAATCGGCAGCTGTTATTTTCCGCCGTTCTCAGGAATGTGTTTGATTTTGGGGGTAATTTTCTCTCTTTTACAACAAACAAACAGAAATTCTTTCTGCGGGCTGACAGATGGTATCTCTGGGCTGTTTCCTATTAAAGGGTTAGATGTAAAAATATGCAGCACATCTTGTTCTTTGCCTCTGTCATAGACACCATAGTGCGATTTTTCCGTGAGATCCCTTCCTGTGCGACACAGGGGAGCCAGGAAGCAGGCACCATGCCTGTACATGGGATTTACAGACAGTGAGCAATCAGTGCGCTGTAAATCGTGACACTGTCCATAGATGGTAAGAATCTTACATACATGTCAGCAATAGAAGTAAAGTCAAATGCCTCTTTATCTGTAACATTCCTTATGCCGCGTACACACGAGCAGATTTTTCGACCGGACTGGTCCAACGGACCAAATCCGGCAGACAATTCGACCGTGTGTGGGCTCCATCAGACCTGCAGCTGATTTTTTTCGGTCGAAAATCTGACGGACTTTAGATTTGGAACATGTTTCAAATTTGTCTGACGGACTCGAGTCCGGTTGAAAAATCCGCTCGTCTGTATGCTAGTCCGACGGACGAAAACTGACGCTAGGGCAGCTATTGGCTACTGGCTATCAACTTCCTTATTTTAGTCCGGTGTACGTCATCACGTACTGATCCATCGGCATTTGGTGTAATCGTGTGTAGGCAAGTCCGTTCGTTAGAAGATCCGTCGGAAAGACTGTCAGACCTTTGTTGCCGAAAAGTCCGCCCGTGTGTATAGGGCATTACTCTAACCCGAACAGCTCACTTTTTTACAGTATTGGTTTGCAACTGACATACTTCACATATTCATCACTAAATGTCAGTCCAGATCTGGGTGATGGTCCCTATGAACTGAACGTGACAGTGCAGTAAGATGGTGGAGATTCTGCATCTTCTGGTGCCATGGCTCTGTGTGTGCTGAAGACGGAGCTTTCCAGTGACTTCAGAACGTTTCCGCCTTTTGCTGTGCACATAGAGGCTGACTGACAACGTTTCCGCCTTTTGCTGTGCACATAGAGGCTGACTGACAACGTACCATCTCCCTTTGTCATGCCTATTGCATAATTTGCATAACAAGTCTCCTCCCAGGCTGCATCCCATGTTATAGCTAGTAGAGGTGCAGGATCCCTGTGACCCTGGCAAACAAAAAACAAAAAAACATTGTAAACATCTTTACAATACATTTCCCCCTGCTTTAGCCCTTTAACCACTTGCCTACTGGGCACTTTTACCCCCGTCCTGCCCAGGCCAATTTTCAGCCTTCAGCGCTGTCATGACGAATGCGCGGTCATGCAGCACTGTACCCATATGAAATTTTTATCATTTTTTTTAGACAGATAGATCCTTCTTTTGGTGGTATATAATCACCACTGGGTTCTGAATTGTTTTGCTAAACAAAGGAAAAAAGATAGAAAATTTTGAAAAAAAAAAACCGCTTTTCTTAGTTTCTGTAACAGGTAATTTTTCTCCTTCACTAATATGTGCTGATGAGACTGCACTGATGGGCACTTGTAGGCAATACAGATAGGCTGCACTGATGCGCACTGATGAGGCGGCAGTGGTGGGCACTAATGAGGAGGCACAGATGAGGCTGCACTGACATGCGTGGTGGGCAGTGTCAGTGGTGGGCACGAATGAGGGGGCACAGATGAGGCTGCACTGACATGCAGCACTGATAGGTGGCACTGATGGGCACTAGTAGGCAGAACTGAAGGGCACTGATAGGTGGCACTGATTGGCAGCACTGATGGGCACTGATTTGCAGCGCTGATTGACATGACTGATGGGCACTGTTTGGCAGCACTGATGTGCACTGTTGGGGATGCACTGATTTTTTTTTTTAATTTATCAAACAATATATAACAAAACACTTGCAATGGTATATTTAATAGACCAAAAGGAAGCAATCGAGAAGATCATTGTTAGAGTTTACACTATAATTACTGCACTCCAAACCAGTGGCGGCCTGTCCATATGGGGAGCAGGGGCGTCGCCCCCCTAATCCATGCACCCGGCCCCTAATCTATATGCAGGGTGCTGGACGCATGGATTCCAATGGTTTTTTTTTTTTCGAAGCACACGACCAGAGCCGAAGGCTCTAACTGGCTTTAAAAAGGGTGGGGTATTGTCTTCCTGATTCTCCTCCCAGCCAATCAGGAAGCGGGTTCTGAGACCCGATTGGCCAAGAGAAGAAGCGACTGTATTGGCCGCTGAGGAGGAAGCCGCTGAGGAGGAGGAGATGAAGGGGAAGCCGCCGTAAAGGCCGCCGAGGAGGAGGAGATGCAGGAAGGATCCCAAGCTGCCCGCGACCTAGATGGGGTAAGTGCGGGGCTGGTGGACGGATGGACAAGCGAGCGAAGGGGGGGCGGTGGATTGACCTACTGACAACGGGGATGGTTTGTTCGCCGCCCCCCCCAAAATGGAGCACCAGCCGCCACTGCTCCAAACTTTACCCTACCCAGCCTGCTCAGGTATGGTGACTAAAGCTCTGCAAGCAGCTCCTTGCAATCCAGAATACGTTTTGGCAACTAGGATGACCATTATACTCTAGGGAGGGTCTTGGGAGCACCAGAGCCTGAACTGATGTCCTTGAGCAGGGCAAGTAGGGTAAACTATTTATTCAAACACAAGGCCAGTGTTGGTAACCGTCAGTATTTTTACTGACAGCCAGTAAAAACTGGCACTTTTCTTCTGCCAGTGACATGAAAAGGTTGGCAGTAAAAAATATGGCTGTGATCCCCGGCTAAGACCATCCGAGTGCCTGGTACAGTGTGTTCGGGTGGCACTGGCGCAGGGGGGGGGGAGGGCGTGCCATGTGATATCATGGTGCAAGGGAGCCGGTCGGAGTGGCTGCAGCCTCTTGTGTGGGCCTGGCTCTGGACGAGAGCATGGCTGCACTGATTATCAGGACACTGATGATTACTTAGTGCCCTGATTATCGGTGCAGATGTCCCCTTTCAAACTAGCCAGTTATTGACTCTCTCCTCTCCTCATGCTGTGACAGAGTGAGGAAAAGTGGAAAAGGGTGTGTTAGGGGCTACTCCAAAATATTGCCCCACGAACCAAAAATGTTGTGGACTATCTCGGTACCCAGGGATTTAGACAAGGTAAATATAAATAGTATAAATTTATTGAAAGAAGGATGTAGATAAAAAACATTAAATACAACAATACATAAAATAGTTATTGCATACAGTTACAGATGGTTCAAATAAGAACAGATAAACCCCACTCATACATGGGGAGTAAAGCTGTAGGTCCAGACATAATCCTCTACATGTTTAGCGACACAAGTCGCTTCTTCAGGAGGAATTGACCATAAACATCTATAGAAAAATACAGTCTCATAGTTACATAATCACAAATAATAAAAACAATAGAAAAAACAAAAAATACAAATATACAAAAATATAGTAAATAAGATAGTTTTAGAGTGTTATAGTCAGGCATAGCTTACCAGTGGAAGTCCATAGGGGGCACCAGATGGCACAATTTGAGGCACCCTAAATGGGTAATCCCCCCGCGGGCGAACACGGGAGGCTCTGGAAGGTGTAATAACTGAAATAAAAAAATACAAGAAATATTCTAATGTGGGTCTACATAGTCTATGGATAGGGAACAGACACAGAACCAGAGGGGGGGAGAAGGGGGGGGGAGTGTTGGGAAAGGGGGGAGGGATAGGGGGAAAAGGGATGGGAAGGGGAAAGAAAAACATCAATCCAATCAAAAGACTAACCCACCCAATGGATAGCATATAAGTAGTATGGCACCCGAGGATCAAAGGCAGGACTCAAAACACAGACATTTTCCAAGGATAAAGGCAGGTAAACTTGTTTGTAAGGAGCGATGTTCAGTAGTCCGACGTGGCCAGCAACAGGTCCCTTATAGCTATTGGGCTAAAGAAACAGGAGCAGTGAGTACACAGTTGGTCCATGTCACCAAGAGGCTGGGTGACAGATGCACACCGTAGGGATCAGGAGGACACCGCAAGGTAGTGGACCCTACGGCTGACTGCTGCGGATTGAACCCTGGGAGGTTCAGGAAGCAGGTCTACTGGATCACTGACACAGATCCCACTGGGAGCTAGAGCATAGATTCCCCAGGGCGCGGAGTCTAAAAGCCAGCAGATGTTCACCAGAGCCTTTAATGGTAAGGATGGACTGAGCTGCAGTCTGGCTCCAGGTTGCGGCCCCCAGGGTCTCACAGCTCACGCTCACGGTAGACTACAGGAGAAGAGGAAGGAGGCAGCAGGCTAGAACAACAAGGAAAGTAAGGGACAAGCCAAGGTCGGGGCCACAAGCAGACAAGGACAACAGAGTACACGCCAAGGTTCAGGGCCACAGGCAAACAGGGATGGTCGGGAACACGCCAAAGGTCAGGGTCACGAGCAGAGGGGAATAGTTAAGAACAGGCCAAAGTCGGTAACAGAAATCAGATGTAGGAAACACAACAAGTACACACAGAGGCTAACACACAATGGTTGATCAGCACTGCTGGCTTGCAGTGCACAGGTTAATATAGGGTTCCCTGATAGGGCCTGGGGTGGGGCCATGCTTAGAGGAGAGGTTACAAAAGCAGTCAGGTGAGGGTCATCTGGTCTCTAGAGATGAACACATGGAGACAGGTATGCTGATCGACAAACTCTATTGCATAACCATGACAGTCCACATTATAGGCAATAGACCACATAGCATAAACAATATCAGCAAGTGCCTAGCCAGCGAATTCCTGTCATGAAAGCACAAGTAACGCTGGCAAGTATAAGCGGCAACCAAAGCGGTCGCTCAGAAAAGTGATGTGGCTGAACAGATCTGTCTTACCTTGAAATGCCTTTGATAGAGCCTGTCCCTGGGTGGCAGCCATCTGAATGATGGCCGTCCTAAGCACCTTTTTGGGAGTCTCCAACCCGGCCCACATCATTGCCGGCGCCTGACGTCACTGGGTCCGTCTCGCCCACTGCACATGCATAAATGTACGCACACGTGTGACCCTCACAATAGCATGGCCAGAGGCCATTATCAAGGGAAAAAGGGGAGGGCAGCCCATGAACTGGGGGCCCACCTCCTAATGGAGAGAGGCATGTCCGCTGTTGGGGGGAGTATATCACCTCAAGCCGCTGTTAATCCCATAGCAAGTCATGCCTGACAACAAGATTTACACAAAGAAAAAACTATTTAAACAAACAGGTAGCGAGGCAGTGTGTGTGCCAAAGCAACGACCGCAGCAATGATTGCATCCCAGTCAATCAAGCGTGAGGAAAAGAATGCCGATAACCGGCAAGTGTGTTTACATTGTGATAAGCTGTGATTGGACACAGCTGATCACGTGGTAAAGAGCCGCAGATTGGCTCTGTGACGAAAGTCACTTTGGGTGGGGGGCCCGTGGCCTGTGGAACCCAGAACCCCTTGGAGAGGTTGGGAAACCCTTGTTCCAGCTCCTCATGCTCCTCCTATGTCTAAGCTATGTCTGTTAGGGGCACAGGATGACTTAGAAAATGATGGACACTGAGAATGTGGTTTGGATTACTTAAAATGGAACAGTAATATTTATTAACAATATCCCTCAAGAAATATATGATACATTAATTCCACTGTATCAAAATGATGGAACATTGTAAGAGTTTTAGTAGACTGTTGCCGTGCCATCTGCAATCCCTGATTAATCAAAGCAATGCTTGGATGTGGATTCCATGGTCTGAAATGTAGGAGACAGACCGTCTGCTAATTCTGAGAGCTCCTGCTATTGTGAGAAGGTGTCCTGTGTTTATATTTATGATAATGTGTGTTGTGTCTTCTGAGCTAAAAGACGGCAAGGCTGACCTGAATGGTCATACCTCTGAGTCACCTAGGCGGGGTAAATGATTAGTTAATTAACTCATGTTAATTTATGTTTCTGGTTACAGTGTATTGGTAGAGTAATATGATCAGGAGGGGGGAACCTCTTCTGAATTGTATTTAGGACTGTATTCTTGTGTTTAGGCAGGGTTGCTAGTAAATTTACCTGTCAAGAATAGTTGGCTTGGCCAATTGATAGGAGATCAATTGATTCCACCCTAATTCTGGAATTGCTGCACTTCTCTCTTCTGTCAGTAGATGGCCGGGTATCTGGTGGCATTAGGTAAGACAAGGGCATTCCAAGGACAGATTAGGATTAGATGGGGTGACTCAGCCAATGGCTTAGCTCCCAACTGTCCCTGATTTTGAGGAACTGTCCCTGATTTGGGGCAATGTCCCTCTGTCCCTCATTCCTCCTCATTTGTCCCTCATTTTGATCTGATATATATAGATGTATATAAAATGCACTTTTTATCTATCAAAAAGTGTTTTCCAGCACTAAACCTGTTATCTGATTTCTAAATTGCTGCATTTGTAAATTCCAAAAGCCAGTATAAAGGAATAGTATGGGTAAAAAAAGCACTTGTAGGTTTAACCAATCTTGTTTTTTTTTTGTACAATTCTCCTTTAACCACTTTAATACCAGGCACTTTCGCCCCTTCCTGCCCAAGACAATTTTGAACTTTCAGTGCTGTTGCACTTTGAATGACAATTGAGCCGTCATGCAACGTTGTACCAAAACTACATTTTTATCATTTTCTTCCCATAAATAGAGCTTTCTTTTGGTGGTATTTGATTGCCTCTGCGATTTTTATTGTTTGCTAAACAAACTAAAAAAGGCCGACATTTTTGAAAAAAAAAAGTTTTTCTTCATTTCTGTTATAAAATTTTGTTTTCTCCTTCACTGACGAGCACTGATGAGTCGGCACTGAGGAGGCAGCACAGATGGGCACTGATGAGTTGGCACTGATAAGGTGGCACTGATGAGGAGGCACTGATATGTAGAATTGATGGGCACTAATAGGCGGCACTGATATGCAGCACTGATGAGCACCGATAGGTGGCACTGATATGCAGCACTGACAGGCGGCATTGATGGGCACTGACAGGCGGCATTGATGGGCACTGACAGACGGCACTGATGGGCACTGACCAGCGGCACTGATGGACACTAACTGGCGACACTGATTGGCACTGATAGGCGGCACTGATTGGCACTGACAGGTGGCATTGATGGACACTAATAGATGGCACTGACGGGCAGCAATGATTGGGCAGGTACAGACAGTTGTTAATGTTGGACACTGATTGGCACTGTGATGGACACTGATTGGCACTATGGTGGGCACTGATCTGCACCGTGGTGGGCACTGATTGGCACTTTATTGGGCACTGGCAGGGGGTTATGATGGGGCACTAACTGGGGACCAATTGGCAACTTGTGGGTACATTTGATGGGGGCTGTGCTGATTATCAGCACAGACCCCCCCTCTGACTGGGAGAGCCACCGATCGCGTTTACCGACACTTTCTGGTCCACGCAGTGATCAGCTGTGATTGGTCACAGCTGATCACGTGGTAAGAAGCCTCTGTCAGAAGCCTCTCATCACGATCGGAGATGTGGTGTGTCAGACTGACACGCCACACTCACGATCTCCACGCTGCGTGCCCAGTCAGGATAACAGAACCACTTACCGGCTATGATTCTGTTATAGGCCAGGTGGGAAGTGGTTAAGGGGGCGTGGCAAGGGGTGGGTCCTATGCCTGCATACTTTTGCTGATAGGTGTCCCTCATTCCCATCGCAAAAAGTTGGGAGGTATGCAATGGGTTGGGAGGTATCTTCTTGGGTCCCTTGGCCTGCTGGGATTGCCTATTTATTTGGGTGAGGTCAGGTGATCGGGGTTCTGTGCTACCTGGACGGCTGTCTGGGTGGACGTGTGTTATACTGCCCCGGGCTACTAGGCCAGAGCCTGAGAGCTGCTAGGCTGTCTGAGGGCCTATCCAGAAGCAAGAAAGAAGCGTAGGGTTGGGACTGTGGCTTGCAGTTCAACCAAAGTGACGGTTCTGCCGGCCGGAGAACCTGTCGTGGTCTGAGGTAGAGGGTAAGCTGTCACCCCTAAGGGACCATCCACCTTATTACCAGGGACCACCGTGAGTAGCTGAAGCAAATACCAGAGCAAATACCAGAGCAAATACCCGGTTGTTGAGAATATTCTCAACAACCGGGGACGGTGAGGAATTGGGAAACTTCAGCAGGTGTCAAGCCAGGGACCCAGCCAGTGGAGGTAATGCTTGCAGAGCAGTCTTGTGTGCCAAGCAAGGGACACCACAGGCCACTGGGGTGACGCTTGAGGAGTATCTGTGAGTGCCAAGCCAGGGACCCAGCAGGGATGCGGGGGTGACGCTTGAGGAAGATACTCAGTGAGAAGATTGGAAGAGCTCAGGAGATCCAGTGGCAGTGGATCAGCGGGTCTAAGTGATAGACTGGGAGCTCAGTTGAATGAAGATCAAAAAGGAGATTGTGGAGGAAGTGAAAGAGTTCATTACAACTTGTGTTAGAAACTGTTCAAGATTGTTGCCATAGGAGACAGTGTGTCTACACATGCAGACGTGGTGTCCAGCTGGGTGTCTTTTCCTGCATGGCTGTCTACCTATAGAAGTCTCAGGGTCTGCTAATTAACATTGCAACTACTAAAGGGTGTCCTGGCCCGAACCCTCTCTCCCACAGTTCTGTTTAAGAGAAAATAAAACTCTTTGCATTCAAGAAGTGTCTGACCCCATTAATCTACCTTACATTGCACCCACCATGCCTCGTAACCCACTCTACACAGAAGGTTGTCAGCTGTCCCCAACTCTGGAGGTAACCATTAGGCCCGGGACTCGGCTACACTTGTTCTAATAAACAGTTCCATGTTCAAGCTGTGTAACTGAGCTAGTCTCGCCTGGTATTTAGTTACTATATATGGGCTGTAATATCTGATATCTGATGTTCAGACTGGAGGAGGTTGTATGCTGACGGAAGCACTCAAGCAGAGTGCGACGGGGGTCTGTGACAGGCTCTTTACCCGATCTGTGATCAGTTGTATCCGGAGGACACAGCGATCACACAGCCTGCCACCTGCGCGGCGCAGCGAGCACGATCACGAGAGGACACCATATGATGCCACTTCAGAACTGGCCGACTTCGCTGTAGCCATAATTTTGCTATGGTGCGGTCAGCAAGTGGTTAAGTACTGGAAATTACTTGCTGATCTGCCAGAAATGCACCCAGCACAATTTCTTGCTGTGGACTGACAGCACACACCATTTTTCTGGACTGAAATGGCAAGGAATGGTGTCAGCCCTGGTGAGCTGTCTTTTGCTAAATTACAGAATCCCTTCCCTCTTGTCATCTTCACGAAACGGAAACAAATTGTTTTGTAGTCCGCTCCATACTCACTTTGAGATTTGGACTCATGGGCAGAGCCGCTGTGATTCTGCCCGTAGTTGCACATAGCATGCCTTTAGGTGTCATTATCCTTTAATGGCACCCCCAAATGTAAAGCGGTGCTGCCGCGACTGTCGTGCAACAGGACAGCAAAATGCGCCTTTAAAATATGTGTGCCACTTGTCACCCAAAAAGGTGCAGGTGTTGTTTTTGGGTGACAGACATACATAGGGCAGGCCATTTAAGTGAATTGGCTAGCCCTATGCGACACACAGAATCGCATGAGAATCACGCTTGAGCGGAATCGCTTGTCCCTGCTATTCGATATGTAAATGGTGCCTCAGATAAGAGCTGGGAGGGCTGATAACACTCCTTAAAAGACAGCCCTGAATATCTATTTTTGTATCTATTTTGGTTTGAAGCATGTTTTTAGTATTGAGTCAAATGCTGGCAGAGATTTGCCTACTGAGGTTTGTAACAATATCAAAATTCCTTTTAGTTTGGTTGAAACATGCTTTTATCATATTGGCAGAAGTTTCTTTTTAGACACATGGTTTAACCTCCAGGATTTCCACACTGATTGAAATACAATTCTTTATTTAAGATGCCTCCTCTGAGATATGCGCTATAAAATTCATTTACGCTTATATTCCTATCTCAATTGAGAATCTGCTGTGATATGACATTTTATTGTTTTATTAGGTCATATAAAATGTCTTTTAAAGCTCAGATTTTAGGCTCATGAAGTAATTCAATGATTGCTTGGACCTAAGTTTATAAATGTGTATTTACATTAATTACATGGATATCCTTTTTATAGTTTTCTTATTTAAATTCTTATTTATGCTTATACTTTTTGGTAACCCCGATGAAGGGGGAGAGGTATTGCCCACAAAATGCGCTGATGTTTTATACGTGAACCATTAAAGTGATTTGTACTCTTATCATCTGCTCTGGTGTTCCTTTCGATTGCTCTTAGTATCTGACATAATCAACGAGTATTTTTTATTTTTATTTTTATATTTATTTATATTTTTTTAATGTTTATCAAACAATATATAACAAAACACTCTCTATTTCAAAAGGAAGCAAACGAGAAGATCATTGTAATGCCCCGTACACACGGTCGGATTTTCTGATGGAAAATGTCCGATCGGAGCGTGTTGTCGGAAATTCCGACCGTGTGTGGGCTCCATCGGACATTTTCCATCGGATTTTCCGACACACAAAGTTGGAGAGCAGGAGATAAAATTTTCCGACAACAAAATCCGTTGTCGGAAATTCCGATCGTGTGTACACAAATCCGACGGACAAAGTGCCACGCATGCTCAGAATAAATAAAGAGATGAAAGCTATTGGCCACTGCCCCGTTTATAGTCCCGACGTACGTGTTTTACGTCACCGCGTTTAGAACGATCGGATTTTCCGACAACTTTGTTCGACCGTGTGTAGACAAAACAAGATTGAGCCAACATCCGTCGGAAAAAATCCTAGGATTTTGTTGTCGGAATGTCCGAACAAAGTCCGACCGTGTGTACGCCCTATTAGAGTTTACACCTTAATTACTTCCCTCCAAACCAGTGGCGGCCTGTCCATATGGGGCACCGCCCCCCTGCCTCCCCCCTAATCCATGCGCCCAGCCCCTAATCTACATGCAGGGCGCCGGACGCATGTATTCCAATTTTTTTTGTTTTTATTCGAAGCGCATGATTAGAGCTGGAGGCCCTAATTGGCTTCACGAAGGGTGGGCTATTGTTTTCCTGATTCTCCTCCCAGCCAAGCAGGAAGTGGGTCCTGAGACCTGATTGGTCAAGAGGAGAAGCGACCGTATTTGCTGCCAAGGAGGAACCTGCTGACGAGGAGGAGATGCAGGAAAAGCCGCCATGAAGCCACTGAGGAAGAGGAGACGCAGGAAGGATCTGAAGCTGCCCTCGTGACCTAGATGGGTGTCAGGCCACCTGAGGCCAGGTGACAGATGCACACCGTTGGGATCAGGAATGCACCGCAAGGTAGTGGACCCTACGGCTGACTGCTGCGGATGAGAGTCAGGGTGGTAAAGGAAGGCTGAAACACCAACACGGATCCCACCGGGGTTCCACACAGCATAAGATTCCCTAGGGCGTGGAGTCTAAGAGCCAGCAGGTGTTCCCCAGAGCCTCTAGTGGTGAGGATGGACTGGGTTGCAACTGGATCCAGGTCGCAGCCCCCAGGGTCTCCCTGCTCATGCCCACAGTAGGCAACAGGAGGATAGGGACAGTAAGGGAATAAGCCAAAGTTGGGGCCACTAGCAGACAAGGACAACAGAGTACACACCAAAGGTTCAGGGTCACAGGCAAACAGGGATAGTCAGCGACATGCCAGAAGGTCAGGGTCACAAACAGACAGGTCGAGAACACACCAAGGTCGGCAACAGAGACAAACGTAGAGCACACAGCAAGCAGGAAATAGGAAGCCAAACACACAATGGATACACAATGGTTGATCAGCACCGCTGGCTTGCAGTGCACAGGTTAGTATAGGGTTCCCTGATAGGGCCTGGGGTGGGGCCATGCTTAGAAGAGAGGTTATAAAGCCAACCAGGTTAGAGAGGCTGGCCTCTTAGTCTGAACACATGAGATGAGGTAAGCTGACAGAAAAAGATTACTGTATAACCATGACAATGGGGTAAGTGCGGGGCTGGTGGGCGGATGCATGAGTGAGCGACAGGGTGGAACGACCCACGGGGGGGTGGTTTGTTTGCCATCCCCACCCCCCAAAATGGAGCACCAGCCGCCAATGCGGCAAAATTTACTCTACCCAGCCTGCTCAGGTATGGTGACTAAAGCTCTGCAAGCAGCTCCTTGCAATCCGGCATGCATTTTGGCAACTAGGATGACTATTATACACTAGGAGGGATCTTGGGAGCACCAGAGCCTGAACAGATGTCCTGGAACAGGGCAAGTATGGTAAACTATTGATTCAAAGACAAGGCTAGCATTGCCAACCGTCAGTATTTTTACTGGGAGGCAATAAAAAATGGGCACTTTTTTCCTGCCAGTGACATGAAAAGGTTTCCAGTAAAAAATATGGCTGTGATGCCTGGCTAAGACCATCCGAGTGCCTGTTACAGTGTGTTCGATTGGCACTGGCGGGGGGGCGGGTCTGGCACAGGCAGTGCCGTGTGATGTCATTGTGCAAGTGAGCCAAGGGGAGTGGCTGGAGCCTCGTGTGTAGGTCTGCGGGTTAAGAGCATGGGAAGCCGGGAGCGGGACTGTCAGTGCTGTTTGGACTGGAGTAGACTGAAGGGACCACCTGGCATGAAGAGAGACTGTCACTGTGACTCAGGAGGGGACGTGTCCTGTCGGTGAGGTGTCATCATCATCTGTGCTGCTATTAGTGTCACTGTGAGAGTCAATTTCATGTGTGCCTACCCATCCTAATTTCTTTCCCTCCAGAGTCCAGTCCCTGAGCTACTTACTATATTGAAAATAAAATAAGAAATGTGTTTTTTGCCTTATTGACTAACCTTAAAGTGTTTGGTACCCCCAAAAAAAGGGTGAGACTTTGCCAGGAAGGGAGGGGGGATGAGTCATAAGAGGGCCAATGAGAGCTGCTGGGCTGCAGAGCTGGAGGTGTGCCTCTGTGTGTCTGTGTAAATCTAGGAAGTGAACAGGCAGCAGCTTCAGCTGCCCACAGTTAAAATGGTTGCAGCCAGACTCAGTGGAGGGAGATTTCTGCAGCATATTTGGCAAGTACAGAATCACAGTATATATAAAATAATATGCAATGTGGTTGGAGGGAAGCTTCAGAATAGCAAAGATGTTTTTATTACAAATTCTGTGAGCAGATTGCAGTTCCTATTTAATAAATGCTAACTATGTGTTTAAGGTTTCTAAAGCATCAAGACACAATTATTACAAGTGATAATTGTTGTTTGATGATTTAGACACTTTAAACACATAGTTAGCATTTAATACGTTTGAGAACACTGGGAACGCTGGGCTATATACTTACAGCTTTTATTCATTATCCTCACTGATAATAGGCACAGCAGCTTAGTATAACACTTTTAGGTTAGGAAAGATAGGAAAGCATTAAAGTAAATAAAGTTTTAACAATATGCTGGTAAGTTAATCTGCTCCTGTTCAAATTTGCCCTAGTATGTGTATATAGAAAAAGAGGGGGGGAAGTGGAGACCAACCAGAGATATATGGGGAACCCAACCCCCTGTATCACATCCTATACAATATTGTCAAGAAAAAGGAAAAAAGCTCCAAGGATATTGCGGATACAGGGATAGGTGAGTAAAGGTATACCCATGAATAAAAAAAATATGTATATTTTATTAGTACAAAAATAGTAGTAAACAATACATAAATTATCCTGTACAAAAACCACCTAAAAACAATATACAAAAGAAACTGTAGGAAATGAAACTGTATGTATAGTGTACAACGAAATTGTACACTATACGTATCTGCTATCTTTCCCATTATCGCCATTTATGTAATTTTATCTTGGGGCAGTGATGCTGTTTTGCTCACTTAACCCCATACTTTCAGCGCATGTAGGCTCATTGCTATTTACTGTCTTCTCATCAGGTGTTTGTCCCCATTCATTAGATATATCCCCCGTGAGCATTGTTGGACCGCCTGGGTGCACCTACCAACCCCAATTATACCGACTAATGCCGCGTACACACGAGCGGACTTTACGGCGGACTTTGCCCGGCGGACTGGATTTGGTCGAACAATTCGATGTGTGTGGGCTCCAGCGGACTTTGTTTTCTCAAAAGTTGGACGGACTTAGATTTGAAACTTGTTTAAAATTTATCCGTTGAAATCGAGTCCGGTCGAAAAGTCCGCCGTCTGTATGCTAGTTCGACGGACAAAAAGCCGACCGTGTGTACGCGGCATTAGTTCGGACTTTTTAGCTTTCCTTGTCAATCATATGAGAGCGCTTTTTTCTAAACATGAACATACTTTGAAAAAATGCAGTCAAGCAAGATCCAAGTCCCGACGCTATGTCTGCTGGTGTGTAAAATAAGAATATAAACACTGTTATGTAAGTATAGACAACTTTATTTATTTCACATGTACCACTTTGCTGCCATAAACCAACTGGTTTGTTATAAATATACAATAATATACACTTCATTGATTATACATATCTTTTTTTCTAATAGAAATGAGACAGCGTGCCTACTTTTTACCCCTGAAGAAGGAAATATACGTAAAAATTGCCCTCCGAAACATGTTGGGTCTTCTGGCATACATGTCCCGTAAATCGAATTTTATGTTCTTGGTCTGTGGTGCTTTTCCAGTTCAGCAGTTGTTTCTTTTCCTACAGTTTCTTTTGTATATTGTTTTTAGGTGGTTTTTGTACAGGATAATTTATGTTTTGTTTACTACTATTTTTGTACTAATAAAATATACATATTTTTTATTCATGGGTATACCTTTACTTACCTGTCCCTGTATCCGCAATATCCTTGGGGCTTTTTTCCTTTTTCTTGATAGTATGTGTATATACAGTGGGGACGGAAAGTATTCAGACCCCCTTAAATGTTTCACTCTTTGTTATATTGCAGCCATTTGCTAAAATCATTTAAGTTCATTTTTTTTCTCAATAAAACCACTTACCGACTGGCCACTGTATAGATACGTCATTTCTTTGAAGATGGATATCTCGGTAACGGCAGCAGCTGCTGCCACAACCGAGGTATCCATCTTTAGGGCCGGCGGTTCTGTTTACGATAATGGTGGTCTCTGCAGGGGATTCACTGCAAGATCACTGTTATCGGCGGCGGGAGAGGTGCCACCCCCCTCCCGCCACTCTCCCACGCCCTCCGCCGCTTACCGGAGCCGTCGGTAGCGGCGGAGGCGATCGGGACCTGTCACGTCCGTGGTATGGAGACGAGTGAGGGGAAGATGGCCCCCACCCGTCTCCATACCATAGGAGGGCAGAAGCGACGTCATAACGTCAGCTCTGCCCATACATCTTACAGGCATATTTTTTTGTTGTCATTTTTTCAAATTACATTTTTTTTTTTTTTTTTTTTTGCATTTAAGTCCAAATATGAGATCTGAGGACTTTTTGACCCCAGATCTCATATTTAAGAGGTCCTGTCGTGCTTTTTTCTATTACAAGGGATGTTTACATTCCTTGTAATAGGAATAAAAGTGATCCAATTTTTTTTTTAAAAAAACAGTGAAAAAATAAATAAAATAAAGTAAAAAAAAATAAGAAAAAAAAAATGTTTTTTAAGCCCCCCGTCCTGACGAGCTTGCGCGCAGAAGCAAACGCATATGTGAGTAGCACCCACATATGAAAACGGTGGTCAAACCACACATGTGAGGTATTGCCGCGACCGGTAGAGCGTGAGCAATAATTCTAGCCCTAGACCTCCCCTGTAACTCAAAACATGCAACCTGTAGCATTTTTTAAATGTCGCCTATGGAGATTTTTAAGGGTAAAAGTTTGACGCCAATCCACGAGCGGGCGCAATTTAGAAGCGTGACATTGTTGGGTATCAATTTACTTGGCGTAACATTATATTTCACAATTTAAAAAAAATTTGGCTAATTTTACTGTTGTCTTATTTTTTTATTAAAAAAAGTGAATTTTTTCCAAAAAAGGTGCGCTTATAAGACCGCTGCGCAAATACGGTGCGAAAAAAAGTATTGCATTGGCCACCATTTTATTCTCTAGGGTGTTAGAAAAAAAACAACATATAATGTTTGGGGGTTCTAAGTAATTTTCTAGCAAAAAAAACTGTTTTAAACATGTAAACACCTAAAATCCAAAACAAGGCTGGTCCTTAAGTTACAGCACCCCATATTGACAGAAAAACACAGAATTTTGACATTTTTGCAGATTTATTAAAAAAGAAAAACTGAAATATCACATGGTCCTAAGTATTCAGACCCTTTGCTGTGACACTCATATATTTAACTCTGTGCTGTCCATTTCTTCTGATCATCCTTGAGATGGTTCTACACCTTCATTTGAGTCCAGCTGTGTTTTATTATACTGATTGTACTTGATTAGAAAAGCCAAACACCTGTCTATATAAGACCTTACAGCTCACAGTGCATGTCAGAGCAAATGAGAATCATGAGAACAAAGGAACTGACTGAAGAGCTCAGAGACAGAATTGTGGCAAGGCACAGATCTGGCCAAAGTTACAGACAAATTTCTGCTGCACTTAAGGTTCCTAAGAGCACAGTGGCCTCCATAATCCTTAAATGGAAGACGTTTGGGACAACCAGAACCCTTCCTAGAGCTGGCTGTCCGGCCAAACTGAGCTATCGGGGGAGAAGAGCCTTGGTGAGAAAGGTAAAGAAGAACCCAAAGATCACTGTGGCTGAGCTCCAGAGATGCAGTCGGGAGATGAGAGAAAGTTGTAGAAAGTCAACCATCACTGTAGCCCTCCATCAGTCGGGCCTCTATGGCAGAGTGGCTCAACAGAAGCCTCTCCTCAGTGCAAGACACATGAAAGCCCACATGGAGTTTGCTAAAAAAACACCTGAAGGACTCCAAGATGGTGAGAAATAAGATTCTCTGGTCTGATGAGACCAAGATAGAACTTTTTGACCTTAATTCTAAGCGGTATGTGTGGAGAAAACCAGGCACTGCTCATCACCTGTCCAATACAGTCCCAACAGTGAAGCATGTTGGTGGCAGCATCATGCTGTGGGGGTGTTTTTCAGCTGCAGGGACAGGACAACTGGTTGCAATCGAGGGAAAGATGAATGCGGCCAAGTACAGGGATATCCTGGACGAAAACCTTTTCCATAGTGCTCAGGACCTCAGACTGGGCCGAAGGTTTACCCTCTAACAAGACAATCACCCTAAGCACACAGCTAAAATAATGAAGGAGTGGCTTCATAACAACTCCGTGACTGTTCTTGAATGGCCCAGCCAGAGCCCTGACTTAAACCCAATTGAGCATCTCTGGAGAGACCTAAAAATGGCTGTCCACCAACGTTTACCATCCAACCTGACAGAACTGGAGAGGATCTGTAAGGAGGAATGGCAGAGGATCCCCAAATCCAGGTGTGAAAAACTTGTTGCATCTTTCCCAAAAAGACTCATGGCTGTATTAGATCAAAAGGGTGCTTCTACTAAATACTGAGCAAAGGGTCTGAATACTTAGGACCATGTGATGTTTCAGTTTTTCTTTCTTAATAAATCTGCAAACATGTCAACAATTCTGTGGTTTTTTTTTGTCAATATGGGGTGCTGTGTGTACATTAATGAGGGAAAAAATGAACTTAAATGATTTTAGCAAATGGCTGCAATATAACAAAGAGTGAAAAATTTAAGGGGGTCTGAATACTTTCCGTCCCCACTGTATGCATGTAAGATAGGGACCTCAGATTGTAAGCTCCTTGAGGGCAGGGACTGATGTGCATGTACAATGTGTAAAGAGCTGTGTAAATTGTTTGCACTATATAAATACCTGAAATACACAATGCTACTTAGATCTAAAAAAACTATCTATGATTGGGGTGGGCCTTCTGTGACAACGTAGACATTGAGATTTACATCCATATAAAAGCTTGAATAATCATAGTGTACCATGCGTGACCAACTTCTGGAAGAAATCCTGGAAGGACGTGGTTCAAATAAATGCTGCAGATTTCCTCCTGGGAGCCTTGCCTGCTGGGATTACAGCTCTCTAGGTAAGACCCCTGGTTCTGGCTAAAATAGCAGGGCATTAATGGAACACTCCAATCATAACAGAGAACTAAACCTTAGAGCACATCCAACCTATTCGTTCTTAATCCAATATTAGTAGAAATTTCTAATCACTGTCTCAGTTTTGGCACAAATATTCCATCTGGTACAAGTAGCACTTCCTCTGAACTCCGTCCTCCTATTCTGCTCATACATACAGCGTCATCCATAAGAGTCGAACTTGTCCATATTGAGTAGACCACACATGGACCTACCAGCCATGTCCAGCAATCTTCATCGTCATCCGGATGGTGGTCTGTAATTTACTGTCCAGGGTGATCTCTTCCTTTACACATATTCTCAGCAGGGATGGGCAGAACTGACCCCTGTTCTGTTCGCACCAGAACTTTCAAACACTGCGAAAGTTCGGACCCGAATAACAAACCCCATTAAAGTCAATGGGACCCGAACCCTTCCCCCATCCCTGATAACTGAATGGATATGAAGAGATTCCATTAAAGCAGAAACAGAAATTCTGACTTATAATACATTTCTCAGATGATCACAACCAGCTAAAGCCTAAAAGCCGATAATGAAGCCATCAGATAATGGAAAATCCTGAATAAAATGAGAAATGAATCATTTATATCTAATTCCCCAAGAGGATGAGAACAATTAACAAGAGATGAAACCAGTGTAGAAGATGTAAAGAAAAGTTATAGCTGAAACCTGCAAATAATTTGAGATTTGAGTTCACCTCTAAAGCCAGCCATAGACATTGCAAAATGGTGACAGAGATCAATTGTTGAAAAGGACGGCGGAGGATAATGAGGGACTATGGATGATAATGGATGACAATGGAGGGTGATAGATGACAATAGGAAGTGAGGAATGACAAAAGATGACAATGGAGTCTAACCCCCTAAGTGGTTAGACTCACCAGATGAGATGGACCCCTCAGGCAATACTGTGTGTGGGTCAAACAGGCTTAACTAAGGGTGACGAGACGCCAAATCCAAGGTGTAGTTCTTCCTGCGATGTTGTTGTCCACATAGTGCAGTATGTCTTGATTTATCAGTAAAACACTTGTTTACAAAGTTCCATAGTAAAACAAAGGATAAAACATCAGGAAGCAGCGTGAGTTCTCTCACAACTTCACCTGCATACCACCGCTCATCGGACGTGATGTCACTGGGGTGCGGGAGTCAGCGGCTGGCTTTAGAGGTGAAGCACGGATCACCTGTGTGGATATTAGAGCACTTCAGCACTTTTTTTTAGCAACAGCAGGACCCGTGAAGAATATCTGCCATTTGAACTTTCTGTTTATTTGCACACCATTGAACTTTCACTGGCCACATGCTTGGTCATTTCTTCATCAATATTTGCCTTTATCATTGCTCACTTTTTTTTATTATTGTGCTCTAGCACTGTGTATTAGGTTTTAGCATTTGGATTTGTTTGCGCTGTGGTATATTTACACATTTTTACATTGGTAACATCAGATCAGGACCGATGTACAAATAAAATCAATTTTTCATGTACTCGTTTTTTGTTGTATCTCATTGTGTCTCTTTGTTGCCCTTTGTACATTTCTGTATAATGTGTTGTTTGTAAAGCTCCCATCTTTAACCACTTGCTTACTGGGCACTTAAACCCCCCTCCTGCCCAGTCCAATTTTCAGCTTTCAGCGCTGACGCACTTTGACAATTGCGCGGTCATACAACATTGCACCCAAATTAAATTTTTATCATTTTTTTAACACAAATAGAGCTTTCTTTTGGTGGTATTTAATCACAGCTGTTATTTTTATTTTTTGCTAAACAAACAAACAAAAAAAAGGAAACTTTTGAAAAAAAAAATCATGTTTCATAGTTTGTTGTAAAATTTTGCAAACAGGTAATTTTTCTCCTTCATTGATATGCGCTGATGAGGCGGCACTAGTGGGCACTGATAGGCTGCACTGGTGGGCACTGATAGGCTGCACTGATGGGCACTGATAGGGACAGATAAGGCGGCACTCATGGGGACAGATAAGGCAGCACTGATGGCCACCGATAAGATGGCACTGATGGGCCCTGATGGGCACTGATAGGTACCACTGATAGATGGCACTGATGGGCACTGATAGGTGGCACTGATGGGCGGCACTGATGGGCACTGGTAGGTGACACTGATGGGCACTAATAGGTGGCAGTGATGTGCAGCACTGTTGATGAGGCACTGATAGGTGGCTCTGTGGGCACTGATGGGTGGCACTGTGGGCACTGATGGATGGCGCTGGTGGGCACTGGTAGGCGGCACTGGTGTCTAATGCTAGGTGGCACTGGCAGGTGGCACAAGTGGGCACTGAGGAGCTGGTGGCAGCTCTCCGTGATCGGGACTGATGTCCCTCTTATGGCCACCGGTGATCATTTTTTTTTTCTCCTCGCGCGAGGAGAAAAAATAGCAGATTACCGGCTCTGTTTACATCACATGATCAGCTGTCATTGGCTGACAGCTGATCATGTGGTAAAGGATCGGGATCGACCCCTTACTCCAATCTGTGATCCAGCGAGTCTCATAGACTCACTGATCACAGAGCGCGCCGCTCGGTCATGGGAGAGCGTCAATAGACGTACTCCCGGCAAAGCAGGTCCGCACTGTAGCCATCATTTGGCATTAGTGCAGATCTGAAGAAGCTAAGTAAAGAAAACTTTACTCTAAAACTTTTACCTATAGGCAAACCTATAATAAGGCTTACCTATACGTAGTGTATACATCTCCTAAATGGGCACCGTTTAGGAGATATTTACATTACATGCAGTCAGTGACGTCACTGGCGCATGCACTCTGAAGGAACGGCCAGCCATGCCGTTCCTTTGAAACCCTGTGCCATGACCATAAACAACAAAGAAAGGTGTTACTACCCCAAGTTAATGAAACTCCTCCTGAGCTGTCGGGTGCAGGATGTGAAGTTGCTCAGCTGCAAATGTGATAAATAGATAAAGGACAATCCGCAACTCCATATGTGCTCTTTAAATCAGTCCAAATTTATTGTATCTCCATAAAAGAAAAAAGTACAGCAGAGGTAGACACGTGTCAGCCACAATGGGCTTGTTCACAACTGTGCCATAATCGGTGGTTCCCACGCGCATGCATGGTAGTGACGCCATCACAGCTCCGGCCAGTCACAGAGCCGGAGTTCGCAAACCCGGAAGCAAGATGGGTGAAGATAGGAGCCTGCTGCAGCTATGAGATCTCGGCACGGGAGGGCTTCGTTTTAAGGTAAGTTTAACATAATGTGCTAGTATGCGATGCATACTAGCACATTATGCCTTTACCTTGCAGGGTGTGAAAGAAGAAAAAAAAGTCCAACAATTTACATTCGCTTTAAATTAGTAAGAAACCCAGAGAAACCCCCGCATGTAAACAATACTTGTGCAACAAATATTGGGTATGGCCATGCAAACCAGAGTTAGATAAATAATTCTAGGTCCCTCATTTATGGTTAGAATGTACCTAAAAGACTTTTTTTTTTAGTTTTGGATATAGTGGAAAGGGATTAGGACACCTGTCAGTTTTTATTGCTGTCTGTATCCCCAATAGGTAGATTCACACTCTCTGTTTGTAAGGGGGCTACTTCTCCTACCAGAACAACAACCCACCTGCTTGAGGTTTCAACTGTCTGCCATTTTGTGCCCTTCTCCATGCCAGAGACCTCCTCATGACATTCCCGGCCATTAAACTTTATATCATAAGGAAAGAATGTCCACACAAAAACTTAGGACTGCTGCACTGTCTTTACTGGTGGTACTTTAAGATGGCTTTACTGTCACATCACATAGCCATACTATCTGGGGTCACTTGACAGTATTTTGTCAATCGCATATAGTGGACAAACCGCAGCAATCACATGTAGAAGCAGCACATAGTACATTTTAGTAAGCCATCTTTTCTACTCAGTCTCTTTCCTCCTGAGGTCATCAGTACTCACTCAGAGGGTCATGGTTTGCCTTAGGCTCTCTGTTTCCATCTCTCTGCTCCTCAAAGCTAGTTTTTCTGAGACAGGATCACTGCAGTCACCTCTGACTTGGGTACCCTTCTCCCAGGTGCTCCAGAGGGTTAGTCTCACTCCAGGGAACACTTGCCCTGGCCTAAAAGACCTTTTGCAACCCAATCTAGCCTTCTCCACCATAAGTGTCAGGATGTCCACAGTCGGCTCTTCTAGGTGATGATCTACCTCGCCCTGTTCTCCAGCCCTTTCCAGGGCCTCCACTTGCTGACTATAACTGCCTCATAGTGGGGTCTTTGGCTCCGAAGCCCCAACTGAATTATGGCTCCTCCCAACCTGGCTCATATGCATAGCTCATATCATATTCATATCTCCAAAAAACTTTAAGGGACACTTTTTTGTCTGTAGGCGGAGTATTATATTAATTAGGGGTGGGGCATTCGTTTGTAGGCGTGGTCTAGTAGGAGGTAAAAAATGCAGCACGCAAAGGGAAAATGGCAGTGGTTTCAATTACGCTAAATAGGGGGTGTGGTTAAATAGAGCCTTAGATTACTTACATAGTGGAAAATGTGGTAATATATAGGGAAAGATAGAATAGAAAAGAGGGATGGAGGTAGAGAGAAAGAGGGATGGAGGGATGGAGAGAGAAAGAAAGAAAGAGAGAAGGAAAGAAAAAGAGAAGGAAAGAAAGAAAGAAAGAAAAAAAGAGGGACAGAGGGAGAGATTAAAAAAAAAGAAAGAAAGAGGGATGAAGGGATGTAGAGAGAAAGAAATAAGAAAAGAATACAATAGGATGGATGTAGAGAGAAAGAAAGAAAGAGAAAAGGAAATAATAAAAGAAAGAAACATGGATGCAGAGAGAAAGAAAGAAAGAGAGAAGGAAAGAAAGAAAGGAAGAAAGAAAGATGGGTGGAGGGAGAGAGAAGAGGAAAGAAAAGGGGACGGAGGGAGAGAGAAAAAGAAAGAGGGATGGTGGGAGAGAAAAAGAAAGAGAGAAGGAAAGAAGGAGAGAAAGAAAAAAAAGAAAGAGGGGTGGAGGGAGAGAATAAGAAAAAAGAGAGAAGGAAAGAAAGAATAAGAGATGGAGGGAGAGAGAAAGAAAAAGAGAAGGAAAGAAAGAAGGATAGAGGGAGAGAGAAAGAACGAAAGAAAGAGGGATGAAGGGAGAGAAAAAGAAAGAAAGAATGCAGGAAAGAAAGAAAGGGGTGGAGGGAGAGAAAAAGAAAGAAAGGGAGAAGGAAAGAAAGAAAGAGGGATGGAGGGAGAGAAAAAGAAAGAAAAAGAGAAGGAAAGAAAAAAGAGGGGTGGAGGGAGAGAAAAAGAAACAAAACAGAAGGAAAGAATAAAAGAAAGAAAGAGGGACATAGAGAGAAAGAAAGAGAGAATGAAATAATAAAAAAAATAGGAGGGATGGAGGGATGTAGAAAGGAAGAAAGAAAGAGAAGGAAAGAAAGAAAGAAAGAAAGAAAGAAAGAAAGAAAGAAAGAAAGAAAGAAAGAAAGAGAAGGAAAGAAAGAAAGAAAGAAAGAGAAGGAAAGAAAGAAAGAAAGAAAGAGAAGGAAAGAAAGAAAGAAAGAAAGAAAGAAAGAAAGAAAGAAAGAAAGAAAGAAAGAAAGAAAGAAAGAAAGAAAGAAAGAAAGAAAGAAAGAAAGATGTAGAGAGTAAGAAAGAAAGAGAGAATGAAAGAAAGAAAGGGGTGGAGGGAGAGAAAAAGAAAGAAAGAGGGATGGGGGGAGGGAGAAACAAAGAAAAGAGAAGGAAATAATGAAAGAAAGAAAGGGGGACATAGAGAGAAAGAAAGAGAAAATGAAATAATAAAAAATTTGAAGGGATGGAGGGATGTAGAAAGGAAGAAAGAAAGAGAAGGAAAGAATAAAAGAAAGAAAGAGGGATGTAGAAAAAATAAAGAAAGAGAGAAGGAAAGAATAAAAGAAACAAAGAGGTGTAGGGATGTAGAGAGAGAGAAAGAGAAAAGGAAAGAATAAAAGAAAGAAAGAGGGATGGAGGGAGAGAAATAGAAAAAAAGAGAGAAGGAAAGAAAGAATAAGGGATAGAGGGAGAGAGAAAGAAAGAGAAAAGGAAAGATAGAGGGAGAAAGAACAAAAGAAAGAAAGAAAGAAAGAAACAAACAAACAAAGAGGGATGGAGGGAGAGAAAAAAAAAGAAAGACAAGGAAATAAAGAAAGTGGGATGGAGGGAGAGAAAAAGAAAGAAAGAAAGAAAAAAGGATGGAGAGAGAGAAAAAGAAAGAAAGAGAGAAGGAAATAATAAAAGAAAGAGGGATGTAGAGAGAAAGAAAAAGAAAATGAAAAAATAATAAAAGAAATAAAGAGGGATGGAAGGAAGTAGAAAGGAAGAGGGAATAAGGGATAGAGGAAGAGAAAAAGAAAGAGAAAAGGAAAGATAGAGCGAGAAAGAACAAAAGAAAGAAACAAACAAAAAAATAAAGAAAGAGGGATGGAGGGAGAGAAAAAGAAAGAAAGAGACAAGGAAAGAAAGAAAGAGGGATGGAGGCAGAGAAAAAGAAAGAAAGAGAGAAGGAAATAAAAGAAATAAAGAGTGATGGAAGGAAGTAGAAAGGAAGAGAGAAGGAAATAATAAAAGAAAGAAAGAGCGATGGAGGGAAGTAGAGAGAAAGAAAGAGATACGGAAAGAATAAAATAAAGAAAGAGGGGTGGAGGGATATAGAGAGAGAGAGAGAGAAAGAGAAAAGGAAAGAAAGAAAGAAAGAAAGAAAGAAAGAAAGAAAGAAAGAAAGAAAGAAAGAAAGAAAGAAAGAAAGAAAGAAAGAAAGAAAGAAAGAAAAAGGAATAGAGGGAGAAGGAAAGAAAAATAAAGAAAGAGGGATGGAGGGAGAGAGAAAGAAAGATGCATATTGTGATTGCAGTAAGTTTTTTTTTTTTTAATTTTTGGGGATATTTATTATAGCAAAAAGTAAAAAAAAAGGAAAATTTATTATCAAATACTTACCGTA
Organism: Lithobates clamitans; assembly: GCA_037952925.1. Lineage (NCBI taxonomy): Eukaryota > Metazoa > Chordata > Amphibia > Anura > Ranidae > Lithobates > Lithobates clamitans. Next base: position 2,346,944 of record JBBGZY010000597.1, read on the forward strand.
ATTTTCCTTTCCTGATGGACTCCATGGCAGCCTACGTGTGGGTTAACCCCGCCTCCTCTCCAATGCTATAGGACCCCATTCCCATAAAAGAGTACTCACCACTAGCTACTGCGTTCCGTAACTAGCCTACTCTATGACCAATGGGTGGGAACTCCGTCTGCCATGGAGTCCATCAGGAAAGGAAAATTACGGTAAGTATTTGATAATAAATTTTCCTTTTTCCTGACAGACTCCATGGCAGCCTACGTGTGGGAAATAACTAGCCGACCACACGGGTGGGTATGTTGAGTCAAACCAAAAATTTTAATTTGCCCTATCAACCGATAGGATTCTCAAAGCAAAGTTTACAGAGGACAATGAAGCAGGCTCAATACAATAGTGAGACATGAAAGTATTGATAGAGGCCCACGAGGCCGCCTTGCATATGGTGTCTGGGGCCACGTGTCGAGCTGCCGCCCATGAAGCCGCCATTCCCCTGGTGGAGTGAGCTGTCACCGCCTGTGGAGGAGCCAAGCCCTTCGCCCTGTATGCTTGTTGAATAGTCTGAACAATCCAAGTAGCGAGTGTCCTAATCGAAGCTTTTTTCCCTTTATTGCTTCCTGAGTGTAAAATAAATAAATGGTCAGAACGTCTGAAGGGAGAAGTTATTCTCAGGTATTCTTTAATTGCTTCCCCTACATCCAGAGGATGAATTTCGGAAGATCCTGGAGACTTAAACGTGGGAAGGACTATTTCTTGATTATCATGGAACACTGAGGACACTTTTGGATTTAAACCCAGCATAGGGACGAGTACTACCCGGTCCGGGAAGAACGTCAGGAAGGGTTCTTCACAACCCAGAGAGCCAATCTCAGAGACCCTTTTTGCCGATGTGACGGCTACTAAAAAGACCACCTTTGCCGAGAAGTCCTTAATAGAGAGCGGGGAAGGCCCGCTAGTACTGAGTCCCGAGATTGAATCCAGAACTAGTGGCAGATCCCATTTGGGGAACCTGGATTTTCTTTGGGGCTTAAGCCTTGAAGCGCCACGAAAGAATTGCCGGATTAACGGATTATTTGCCCAAGAGGACCCTGAGAAGGCAGACAGTGCAGATACCTGGACTCTAAGCGAGCTGATGGATAATGGTAGGTCTAAACCTGTTTGAAGGAAGCTGAGGACGTCTTGCACCTCCGGGTGTCTACAAGACCTGCCGTTAGAAGAGCAGAAATCCACAAACTTGGAACAGATCCTACTGTAGACTTTATTCGTGCTAGGTCTTCTTGAGCTCATAAGAGTTGAGATCACTGAGGGAGCGCAACCAAGCGAGATTAGCCTCTCCCTCTCAAGAACCAGACCATCAGTCTCAGTACTGCCGGGCATGGGTGCAGAACTGACCCCTGAGAAAGAAGGTCCGGCCTGAGAGGGAGAGACACCGGGTCCCTGAAGCTGAGCTGGACAAGGAGAGGGAACCATGGCCGGTTCGGCCAGTATGGAGCTATCATCAACACTTCGGCTGTTTCCGAACTGAGCCTCTGCAGGAACCTCAGGATGACTGGAAGCGGTGGAAAGGCATAGGCCTTGTTGAATCTCCAGAGATCCGTCAGTGCGTCCGACCCGAGAGCCTGGCTGCAATGACCTCTGGCATAATATTTCTTCAACTTGCAGTTGTGGCGTGAGGCGAATAGATCCACCTCGGGTTCGATCCCCAGTGATGAGACCCATCTGAATGTCTCCATATTCAGGGACCACTCGTTGTTGTCCAGCTTGGTGCGAGAAAGGAAGTCTGCTTGGGTATTTTGGACCCCTGGGACAAACACTGCCGAGATATTGCATAGGTTCTTCTGTGCCCAGGAAAGGATGGGCTCGACTTCCCGAAGGAGATTGAGGCTCCGGGTACCCCCCTGCCTCTTCACATAGGCGACTGCCGTTGTGTTGTCCATTCTTAGCAATACTGAGTTCCCTTTCAGTAGGTGAGAGAAGGACTGCAGTGCACACCAGGCCGCTCTGAGCTCTAGGACGTTCGAACCCGGGACTGGCAGGCATGGATCCCATTTGCCCTGTGCAAGGTTCGAACCGCAGAGGGCTCCCCAGCCCGTCCCGCTGGCATCGGTCGTAACCGTGATCCAGGCGATGGGAGCAATGGAATGACATGTCAGTAAGTTCTTGCGTTGGAGCCACCAGAAGAGGCTGTTTCTCATTGATGATGTCACCCGGATGACCTGATTCTTGTCCCCTGTTTCCCATTGCTGCAGGAACCCTGACTGGAAGGGACGTAATCTCCACAAGGCCCATTTGACCATGGGAGTCGTGGAGACCGATGATTATTAGACACTGAGAGGCCTTCAGGTGTGAGGTATGTAGAGCCCGAGCAATTCTGTCCCGGACCACCGGAACTTTCTGTAGTGGAAGAGAAATAGTGCTCCTTACAGTGTCGAACTGTGCTCCCAGATATATTAGGCGTTGAGTCGGAATTAGGTGGCTCTTTGCAAGATTCAGAAGCCACCCGAAGCTGGATAGAGCGGAGATCACCTGCTCCCGGTGGGCCAGCAGCTGATCCCTGCTTTGAGATAGAACCAGGAGGTCGTCGAGGTAGTGGTAAAGCCGCACCCCCTTTAACCTTATAAGGGCCACCGTGGCTAAGAGGATCTTTGAGAAGACCCGGGGGGAGGTTGTCAACCCGAAGGGGAGGCAAATAAACTGCAGATGCTCCTGCCCTACTTGGAAACGTAGGTACTTGTGAAGCCGCTCCTCTACTGGGACGTGGAAGTAAGCGTCCTTCAAATCGATGGAAATCATCCAATCGTTTGGCTGAATGGCTTGCTGAATGGTCGACAGAGATTCCATCTTGAACTTTCCTTGCTCTATAAACTCGTTCAGGTAGGTCAGGTCTATGACCGGGCGCCAAGAGCCACTCTTTTTTCGAACTAAGAAAAGGGGAGAATATACCCCCTGAAACCATTTGTCCCTGGGGACATGTACAACTGCTCCTTGAGACTTCAGAAGGTCCACATAGGACAGAAGAGCTTTCCTTTGATCTTCCGACCGGGGAAGAAGAGTGGAGACAAATCTGGGGGGAGGAATATTGGAAAAGGTCCATCTGTGACCTGTTGAAACTGTTCTTATCACCCAAAAGTCCGAGATCGAGGCCACCCAGACGTGCCGGAAGAGGCTTAGTCGTGCCCCTACCCGACCCGCCTGGGCGGGCGTAATTTCAAAAGGTCTTTGCCTGCTCACGACCACTGGATGTCTGGCCTTTAGCGGACTTGCGAAAGGAAGCTTGACCTCTGCTCCAGTTCTTCCTGAAGTCCCTGCCGGGCTTGTAAGAGCGAGCTTCCCTGGAGCGCTCTGGGGAACGTCTTCTAAACTGAGGTTTCTTCCGCCCAAGAAGGCGTCTGTCCTGGGGAAGGAAGCCCGACTTGCCACCCGTAGCACGTGATATGGCATCATCGAGTTTATTGCCAAACAGTGAGGATCCCTCGAAGGGAATTTTACACCAGGCCTGTTTGGAAATAGGGTCAGCAAGCCAAGGACGTAACCATAATGCCCGTTTGGCCGTGACTGACGATAGCATAACTCGCGCCAACAGGCGTATCAAATCAATGGATGCCTCCCCCAAGAAGACTGCCGCTAGCTTTAATTCTGCGGCCGCTGAACTTCCCGCCAGTTCTTCCGAAATTCCCTTAAGGAAGGAATCCACATTCTCCGCCCAAGCCTCCATGGCTTTTGACATGGCTGCCAGAGCAAACGCTGGTTTACAGGCCGTGCCTGCCAACCCATAGATTCTCTTCAGATCCTGGTCAATCCTTCTCTCGAGACCATCCTTGAAGGATACCGTATCCTCCAGGGGAAGAGTGACATGTTTAGCCAGCCGCATCAGGGCAGCGTCTACAAGGGGAGCATTCTCTAGGTATTTCACCTCTTCTGACTTGAAGGGGTACAATCTGGAGGTTTTGTTAACCATAGAGGATTTCCTATCCGTTTTGCTCCATTCCTCATCTATAATATCTTTCAGCTCTGAAAGGAGCGGAAAGTTTGAACGTTCTTTTCCGAGGTGTTTGAAGAATTTCTTCTGCTTGGCCGGGGGAGTAGCGGGATCCTCCCATTTAAGGGCCTCTTTGATTGCTTTAATTAAAGGTGATACCATGTTGAAGTCAAAGCCTCCGATTTCCTCTTCCTCCCGAAGATCATCATCTGAGGAATCAAGAGAGGCCGCATAAGGCTGGGACGTGCCCGGGTCTTCACGGGCCTCATCAGCCGGGGGGCCAGACAGCACCGTAGACTGGCTCAGCGTGTGGGGTGAATCCAACTCTTTCAGGGATTGCTGTACCACACGTTTAACTAGAGATTCCAAATGCTGGGTCTCTGTTTCCTTTTCCCTGACCGCCCGGGCATAGCACCGGTCACATAGTGATTTGCCCTCCGGAACTCTTGTTCCACATCCCCAGCAGGCTCTACGATCAGAGCGGCTGTCATGGCGGTGGGAGCGGTGTCTGGAGGAGGAATGAGATCGTCTCCTCTGGTGGTGGTCTCCAGAAGCAGAGTCTCGTCTGGATCTTGAAGGAGACTGGCGTTGTGGCCTGGCAAGGTCTTTAACATTCTGGACCGGAATCTGAGGGTCCGATCTAGAAGGGCTGGAAAAAAGCACAATAGGGAAGGGAAAATGATGGGACCGTCATCAGAAAACGCATATACCATGCGACTGACCTTCCACCCCTCCCCTTTTAAGCACATACCTTGTGCGAGAGGGCTGGCCACTTAAAGGCGTGAACTATCTATAATTTGCTTTTTCTATAAGAAGTGCGATACAATGCAGCTGGTCTGCAAAAAAGAGAGAAAAAATGGCCTAGATGGGCCAACAAACCAGTAAGAAGGAGTCCGTTGCCCCTAAAGAGTCACAACATCTCATCATATATCAAGAAGAAAATTCATTTATATATTTTATTTTATTTTTTTTTTTTTTAATTTATTTTATATTATATTATTTCCCTTTTTTTTTTTTTTTTTTTTAAACTTTGAATATAAAAAATATATATATATATATTTTTTTTTGGTTGTTTTTTTTTTTTTTTTTTTTTTTTACAAGTATATGCATTTCTACATTTCCACGCACAAAGTATACCAAAGTGCTCAAAACACTCACCTAAAGTTGACCAGTGCTGAGCATGGGGAAGACCGCTGCACTCCCGTTCACTGCGAGGGAAATCCCACTGTGAGGGAGTCTCAGAGCGGCATTTAAAGCTCCCCGCCCGTGACGTCACCGTCCATGACGCGCCTGCGCCATGGGTCAGCGATCGTACCGCGCACGCGCGGTTCCAGGGCATTATGCCGTACTGCGCATGCGCGAGCCAAGCCTCGGTCTCGAGGAGGCTATTGCGCATGCGCGAACAGCGAGAACGCCGTACCCGGAAGTAGTGAGGCAGGCTGGAACGCACCAGCGCTCCAGCCGCCATGAGGGGCGGAAAAGGACCCAAAACGACCGGTCTCGCTGATATAGAGACCGGAGATACCTGGGGAAAGACAGGATACATAGAAAACACTGCCATGGAGACAAACATGCTTCCGACCTTGCCAGCCGTTTGGTACGTCCAGAAGTTTTCAGCATACAGAGGCAACCATCCCTCCACCACAAGGGGAAAATCTTCAGCCTCAAACTCTACTCGCCCGCCCGTGGCTGGGCCCTGAGCTGCACCGCAAGAGGTATGCCATAATCCTGGATCCGTCCGACCGGACGTGAACAACTTGAATAGGTCCATTGGAGGAGGACAAAAAAGGAACGCAGTAGCTAGTGGTGAGTACTCTTTTATGGGAATGGGGTCCTATAGCATTGGAGAGGAGGCGGGGTTAACCCACACGTAGGCTGCCATGGAGTCTGTCAGGAAATATAGTTTTTTTTCTCAAATTGTTGTTCTTTTTTTGTTTATAGCGCAAAGAATAAAAACCGCAAAGTTGATCAAATACCACCAAAAAAACCCTCTATTTGTGAGAAAAAAAGACGTCAATTTTGTTTGGGTACAGCGACACAGGACCGCGCAATTGTCAGTTAAAGCGACGCAGTCGCAGTCGTAAAAAATGGCCTGATCATTAAGGGGGCAAATCTTCCCGTCTGTAAGTGGTTAGACATGTCGATAATTGTGAACAGTTTCCAACTGTCAATAATTGTGAACAGTTTCCAGCAGCTGCGAAGTGTCTGAACGGAGAGACACCATCATGGGATCATCTCTTAAGTTAAGCTATTAGAAAGCAGGGGGCGGAGCTGGAAGTCCGATGATAATGTTTTACTTGGAGGAAATAAAAAGTAAACATCGAAATTAAGTTTTATTACCCGCCAGCCTTCCTATTGGCGCCAATTAGTGGAAATGGCGTATTTGTGGCAGCAGAGGCCAGGAGTTCACAGACAGGGCGGAGCGTGTACTCCACCTCCAATGGCGCCCAATACCTGTCCTACCGGCACCCAGCGGTGAAATGGCTCCTGGCACAACTGCATTTCCACACCGCCAGGAACGCAGAAGACGCAGCACAGAACGGCTCACACTGATTATAGTTATTAACTAATAATGGCGATGACACTTAACTTCCCAATAAAGATTTTAAATGCTGCTGACATGCTGCTGCTGATTACTGACGGAGATCTTCCCGGGACACAGGATTCCCACCACAGCTGACATTTAGGCAATGCTTAAAGGGGCCCAACACCTGAAATACCAGTTAGGTGATAAGCTGTGAAGGGCATGCATGTAAAAACAGAACATTGTCTTGGGAGATGGAGAGGCTGATGTAAGAATCTTTAGCTAATAAATTGTGCAATTATTACTTCAATTATCTAATCATGAGAAAAGCTAATTTGTGTTCAGTGTGAATATGCAGCCATGTGCAAATATTATATATAAATGGGGCAATTCCTCCGATGCTCAGGTTTTCATGCTATCACTCACCTTCATCAAGGAGTTTTTTCCTCTCCTTACCAACATATTACAATTGTATCAAATTGTACTACAGTATGTGTATGTTAGTTGTTGTTTTTACCCAGGCTGCCACCAAATCCATGCGTCCAGCCCCTAATCTACATGCAGGGCGCTGAAAGCATGGATTTTTTTTTTAAGCACATGATTACAGCCTGAGGCTCTAATTGGCTTCAAAAAAGATGGGCTCGGGCCACAGAGCACTGTGCCCAGAGCCCACCCAGTTGTGTGATATTAAATAATTATTATTCGCTAATGTCTTCCTGTTTCTCCTCCCGGCCAATCAGGAAGCGGGGCCTGAGACCCGATTGGCCGGGAGCCCTAAGTCCTGATTGGCTGGGAAGAGAAGCGACTGCCGGGAGGTGATGCAAAGGGGGAAGCCACGACCTGGATGGGGTAAGTGCAGGGCTGGCGGGGAGGGCCTGGCGGGGTGACGAGCGAACAAAGCGACGATCATTTGATCGAGCGCCGGGGGTGGCTGGCTGGCTGGGGAAGGTGCACAGTCCGTCCGCCCCCCCCCCTCCCCCCAAGAAAATTGAGCACCCAGAAACAACAGTGTGCATTTTGCTTTTTTTTTTTTTGTCCTACCTAAAACACACAGGCACTAACTGACACTAATACTAATTTTTATTTTACTGACCCTGACCTTTGACCCTTACTTGACCCAAACACTAACCCTGGCACTGACCTTGATCAAACCTTGATCTAGGTATTTTTTCTTCTTCTTCTTATTTTTTTTTCTCTCTGCAAGAGAGAGAAAGATGCAATGGGGTTGATTTACTAAAGGCAAATAGACTGTGCACTTTTGAAAGCGTAGTTGCACTCTGCAAGTACAGTTGCTCCAGAGATAAGTAAATGTGGTGTAGCTTCACTCTACAAAAAATACCCAATCACATGCAAGGAAAATAAAAAAAATAGCATTTTTGCTTGCACATGATTGGATGATGGCTGTCCGCAGATCTCTCCCTCATTTACTAAGCTCTGGAGCAATTGCAGATTGCAACTGCACTTTCAAAAGTACAGTCTATTTCCCTTTAGTAAATCAACCCCAATGAGAAACACAGGGGCGGGCTTCACAGTGACTGATCACTGAGGTAGCCAATCAGAGGCTACAACAGTGATCAGGTGACCCAGAATCAGGTGTTCCAGGTGACGTACTAACGCTCTCAGGGGGACCCCGGTCTCTGTGCTGGGAGCATGCTGAGTGGCGCGCTCCCAGCACAAAGACAAATACGCATATATGCGACCCCAAAACCAAAAGCCCAGTGCAGTCACATATATGTGTTATGTCGGCGTTAGGGGCATAGGTGTGCGCAGCCTATTGCATTAGGGTGTGCCCCCTAGAGCTCAAACACACATGCCTTTCTTTGCAGCCTCAGCTGCACTGGACAGTGAATGAATAAAAATTGATCTGTGCTGAGCAGCTTCCTGTTCATTCACAAACTGAAGCAAAGTAAACACACTAAACTATGTTTCAGTTATGAATGAACACAGTTAGTGAGTGTGTTCACTGTGTTCATTTACAAAAGGAAGGCGCTGGTAAATTACATATATACTAGCCCCTTCCCCCACTCTCCATCCTGAAACATCCCCTGCAGCAGAGGAGGAAAGTCAGCAGCACTGTGGGGCCAACAGGAGGAGAGCAGGGAAACCCAGGCAGTAGGGAGAATCGGCACCACACATAGTGATTAGGGTGTGCCCAGGCACACCTGGCACACCCCCTGCGCACGCCTATGGTTAATGGCTTTCACACTGGAGCGACAGGAGAGGCTCTTTACAGGCAATATGCAGAAAATATTTTTAGCGCTGTAGCGCCTATAAAGCGCCTCAGTGTGAAAGGGGTCTTAGAGACAGCTCTGCCCGGCAGACAGGAGGTCTGGCCTAGGAGGCAGGAGGGAGCCAGTGCAGCACAAAGCTGCAAGCACAGAGGTGCTGAGCGTCAGGTCTGGGGAAGACATACCAAGGCCTAAGGTGTAAGGTGAGCAGGAGTGCTGTGTTTTAGCCAGGAAGGCTAAATGCTGGTTATTCTGAAGCAGGACTGTAATGCTGAATACCCCTGCGAGGGAATCTGCTGCGAGGGAATCTGCTGTTTATTTTTGAAATGTCTTTCTTTTGAATAAAAATGGGCTGCCATGCCCTTGAAAATGCAGTCGGACAGACACGATTTCTTCAATTCGGATGCACCACTAGAGCTTAATCACCCCGGATCGTCACAGCGCTAACAGTCAATACTGTCAGCACACATTGATACCCATTGCCTCCCCAATGGGTATCCTGTTGCTCCTGTGAACTCAGAGGGAGGTGCTGGGAGTAGTGCAGAGAGCGGGAGATGAAGAAGCAGGGGACTTCCAATGGCAGCGCTGATCAAAGACTGTGGGAGCAAGCATGGGGTTCGAGCACATGACTGGATAAGAAGGTGTAAGGCAGCAATGTGATGCAGAGTGTGTGTGTGTGTGGTGGTGGTGGGGGGGGGGGGCAGAGAGCCGGGGCATTGTGCATATAGGGCAGCAGTGTGATCCAGGGAGAGGGGGGCAGAGAGCCAAAGCATTGTGTGTATAAGGCATGTCAAATCTATGTTACTGGTCCTTGGGATTCAAAACTGTGAGTCTAGACGTCTGAAAAGGTTGGCGACCAGTTACTAGTCCACCTAATACTCCCCTTCCCCCGACTGACAATGCTGCTGTCCAAAGGTGCCCCCTGTGCTCCTTCATCCACAGTGGGGGCACTCTAATACAGGAGGTTTATTACTGGCCAGATGTCAGAAACCATGAAATCAGACCGAGACAGAAGTACAGTTAAATCACACTTGTTTAATAATAAAAGTAAATAGAACAAACGTAGTCAAAACATAGCCAAAGTTTGGTAACCGGAGCGGATAGTCAGCCGAGATAGAGGGTCAGGGATCAATGTAGTGGAACAGCGAGCAGGAACCTGGAGCCAGAAGGGATGTCAGCCAAGCAAGTCTTTAAACTGGAATGCAGGAGATAGTCTCTGTGATGTTGACCAAGGCAGAGATCCTTTGGGCTGGACGGCTTAAGTAGGCAGGACTGACGAGCAGGACATCATCAACAGCTGAGTAACTGTGGAGAGATAGGAGCTGGCAATTAGCCGACAGCTTCCCCTGGGCCCCTGAGTATTGTTACACATGTACAAGGAGCCCTACAGATCATAGGCGCCCTTTAGTATTATGACACATGTACACAGAGTATAGATCATACGAACCCTCTGAGTATTATTGCACATGCACATGAAGCTCTACAGATCATATGGGGCCCCTGAGTATTATTACACATGTACATGGTACTCTACAGATCATATGGGGCCCCTGAGTATTATTACACATGTACATGGTACTCTACAGATCATATGGGGCCCCTGAGTATTATTACACATGTACAAGGAACTTTACAGATCACACGAGGGGCCTTGAGTATTGCTAGACATGTACAAAGAGTATACAGATCATATGGGGTTCTTGAGTATTATAACACATGTACATTGTACTCTACAGATCATTCGGGGCCCCTGAGTATTATTACACATGTACATGGTACTCTACGGATCATACAGGTCCCCCGAGTATTATTACACATGTACACAGAGGCCTACAGATCATACAGGGCCCCTGAGTATTATTACACATGTACACAGAGGCCTACAGATCATACAGGGCCCCTGAGTATTATTACACATGTACAAGGAACTTTACAGATCATACAAGGGCCCTTGAGTATTGCTAGATATGCACATGGAGCTCTACAGATCATAAAGGCCCCCTGAGTATTATGACACATGTACACGGAATTCTACAGCTGAGCTCATAGGGGCCCTTGAGTATTATTACACATATACATGATGCTTTACAAATCATATGGGGCCCCTGACTATTGTTACACATGCACACAGAGGCCTACAGATCATACAGGTCCCCCGAGTATTATTACACATGTACACGATGCTCTACAGATCATACGGGGCCCCTGAGTATTAATACACATGTACAAAGAGCCCTACAGATCATACGGGGCCCCTGAGTATTATTACACATGTACAAAGAGCCCTACAGATCATACAGGGCCCCTGAGTATTATTACACATGTACAAAGAGCCCTACAGATCATACGGGGCCCCTGAGTATTATTACACATGTACACGGTGCTCTACAGATCATATGGGGCCCCTGAGTATTATTACACATGTACAAAGAGCCCTACAGATCATACGGGGCCCCTGAGTATTATTACACATGTACACGGTGCTCTACAGATCATATGGGGCCCCTGAGTATTATTACACATGTACAAAGAGCCCTACAGATCATACAGGGCCCCTGAGTATTATTACACATGTACAAAGAGCCCTACAGATCATACGGGGCCCCTGAGTATTATTACACATGTACACTGTGCTCTACAGATCATACGGGGCCCCTGAGTATTATTACATATGTATACAGAGGCCTACAGATCATACAGGGCCCCTGAGTATTATTACACATGTACATGCTGCTCTACAGATCATACAGGGCCCCTGAGTATTATTACATATGTATACAGAGGCCTACAGATCCTGCACCCCTCCAGTATTATTACATATATACACGGAGCCCTACAGATCATATAGGCCCCCTCTGAGTAGTTTTACATAAAGATCATAAAGGCCTCCCCTGAGTATTATTACACGTGTACGATTATTGGTGATGATGTATTCGACCGCCTGCAGTTTGTTTGCTTCCACACAACAGGTGGCCACAGCCCCGTGCCTGTCTATAATCAGCTCATTATGGAGCTCCAGCGGCCATGTTGCTTCTAGATGACCACCTGCCGCGCAGGACACCGTCAGCTGCTTCCCCGGCCCGGGGCGCTGCTCAAGACTGAACCGCTGGCAGGCCACATAACAAGGCTAATCAGAGCCGCTCATCTTCCATAAACAAACAGAGAGTGGGAATGTTGGTAGGGTTTGGGCCCCTGAGTATAGAGGAGGGGGGGGCCACAGGTGCGGATCCAGGCCGTACCCATGACCCCGTGACCTCTGGCGCTCCGCAGGCCATGACCCCGAGTCTCAGCGCTGCGGCGTAGGGCGCGATGCAGCGACTCCGCTTGTGTCACTTAGCTTTACAGCGAAAATAAAGATTTTATGATGGCTGATCCTGGGAGGCAATTTAGGCCAGAGAGCCGTAAATGACGGCGTGTTCAGTGATTTCCTTCAGCAATAAACACGGCGGGATTCCTAATAAAGGAGAATCATATCATAAAACTACTGAGACTGACTCCACTCTGAAATAGGAGAGGGGGCGCTGCTCAGGGTGGAGCGTTACTGACACCTTGTGGTCAGAGCTGTCACAGCACCTCATGGCTGCTCGCTGTCTCAATACCTGGGGGCCCCTCTTAGGTTCTGGTTACCTCACTTCCCAGGGCCCTTCGCAGACCCCGTCTATTCTGCACCGATCTTTAATATGTCTACAGTATGTGTTAATACAGACTATCTCGGCCTTTACAGTCAAGTAAAAACAGCAGCTGCTATCCCTGAGCTCCTTCTGAAATTGCTAGTTGCCTGGCAGTCATGTCCATCCCCTGGCTTTAGCAGCGGCCCAGAACAGGCACAGTGGTGTAGTGGTAGCACTCTCGCCTAGCAGTAAGAAGGGTCGCTGGTTCGAATCCCAACCACGACACTACCTGCCTGGAGTTTGCATGTTCTCCCTGTGCCTGTGTGGGTTTCCTCCGGGTACTCCGGTTTCCTCCCACACTCCAAAGACATGCTGGTAGGTTAATTGGATCCTGTCTAAATTGTCCCTAGTATGTATGAATGTGAGTTAGGGACCTTAGATTGTAAGCTCCTTGAGGGTAGGGACTGATGTGAATGTACAATGTATATGTAAAGCGCTGCGTAAATTGACGGCGCTATATAAGTACCTGAAATAAATAAATAAATAAATGAAAGTAAAAGGCCATTACATGCATACTTGTAATGGGTCAGTGACTCAGGGCTGGCTCGCACATTTTTTGCGTGTTCCCCGCGTGTTACGTTTTAGCTCATTCATTTCAATGGGCTGCCAAACGCACAGGAACGCAGAAAAAAAAGTAAGCCAGGCACGACTTTTAAAAGTCTCACCGCACCAAACCGCGTGGTACTGTGGTACCGTGCGGTTTGGTGGTCACAAATGCACCATGTTTTCCTGATGCATTTGGGGGTGCCATTAACAATTAATGGTCCCCACGAGAATCTAGCAATGGCGATAAGTTCCTGGGCTCACACTGCGCTCTGCTGTGAATGGGCCCTCAAAGTATTAAAACCAAGGGATGAACATGACAGCCAGAGAACTTTGTTTCCAACAGGAAAGCTTGCCATTGGCAGCCTCTATCCTTCCCCCCAGAATTCATTTCTTTTCAGTTAATGGCGGAGACTTGCGCTCAGGCAGGAGTGAAGATTTGTGAGCCTTGTGTCCTCACTGTGATCCATCCGTGGCTCTCTCCGTGGATTGCCCTTGATCTACATAATGGATGAGGAATTCCTTGTCTTATCCTTCCCACTCTATCCAAAACTAAAGACAAGGTTCCAGTTCTACTTTAGGGAAGTTCTGCCACAAGATGACTCGTTATCGCCAGTCTGGGCTCTCGTATAGGAAGCGGGATGGTGGTTGGCTATGAAGTCCACCCCCAAAAACGAAATCAGAGAGGTGCAAAGAAGAAGCAGATTTGGTGAGTGAAGGCCATAGCAGGCATCTTGTGGTGTCAGCTGTCAGGCAGAACTTTCAGGTGGAGTACAGGTTGCCTTTAAAGATGGTGGAGCAATCTCCATGACCTTTAATCTATCTCTACCCATTAAAGCGGTAGTAAAGCCCGCTTTGTTATTTTTACCTACAGGTAAGCCTTATTATAAAATGAATATCTCCTAAATGTGCACTGTTTAGGAGATATTCATCCTGGATGCAGCCGGTGACGTCGCTGGCGCATGCGCTCTTCAGAGCTTCGATCCGGAAACCGAAGAAGTGACCTCATCACGGCTCCGGCCACTCACATCGCCGGAACCCGCAAACCTGGAAAAAAGACCAGGGGGAACATGCCAGCCCTCTCAGCGGTGACAGCGTGCCGCTGGAGGGCTTCGTTCTAAGGTAAGTATAACATAATGTGCTAGTATGCAATGCATACTACCACATTATCCAATTGTCTTACAGGTTTTTTTTTTTAATTTTTTTTTTTAGACTGCCGCGGTTTACTACCACTTTAACTGTAACCTTAACAAGTCCTAAACCTTCCATTAGGCATTAATCTTAATAGTGACAACACCAGATACTAAACCAGATAACACTGAAATACCCCCCCACACCACGACTGTAATATCAGCAATTGACAACTACACCATAAAGGGAATGTGGAGTCTTGGTTTTTACCTGTGTGTGTCATAGAGAGCTAGCTGTAAATAATGGTATTAATGTGTGATAATGTTATTATTATTCACGATTTATATAGCGCCAACAGTTTACGCAGCGCTTTACATGTATAATGTCTTATAATGTTTATAAAGTCTTATAAACCTTGTTTGTATGTGTAGTGTACAATTCTAAAATTACAGGGGCGGCCATATTTCCTTGTTACATACTCAGGCTCTTTTAATGATTGAATTAAAAATAAAAAAAATTTTTTTAGAAAAAATAATCTTTTCATGTCCAGTTGCTTGCACCGTTAAAATCCCTATATTTCTCTCTGTATTTATAATGTTGTTCAGGGATGTGGTGCCTACTCTATAGGGTGTTTTTCCCATATTCGGAACCAAAACCTTAAATACTCAGGCTCTGTTTTCTGCACTACACAATGATTGCACTTTACTGCTCTTCTTTTACAATACAGGTTTTTGAGTTGAATAACTCATTCAAAACAATGCACTCCTTGTGTGGCTGATATCAGCAGTTATGAAGAGAGGGGATGGCTGCAGGGCTGTCTTTAACACAGGGAAAAAGGGGCAGCTGCCCCAGGCCCGGTCATTGTTGTGGGGCCCAAGGCAGCTTCCCCTTGAGCCTGCACTGGCTGCAAATAGTTGATAAGTGGATTCGAGAGGGCCCAAGAAAATTTTTGCCCAGGGTCAAATCAATATTAAAAAGTGCCCTGGATGGCTGTTTGCTGCCTCTAGATATAGATCCCTGTGTTAATTACAGTTACAAGGTTATAAAGGGAGGGGAAGTGATGTGACTGCTTGCTCCCTCTAGTGGTGGATTTGCAGATGTTTAACGTACTTGCACACGGTACTGATGTATGAACATCGGATTCCTGGCAGAAAAACCCTGTGTAAAAATGCAAGGATGGGCTGTATAATAAATGTGCATGTTCACACGTATGTGTACACGCATGAAAAATTCTTCTAGCTTTGTTGTATGTATGTATGTATGTATGCAGCAAAGCAGATTTTTTTTTTTTTTTTTTACTGATCTATATGCAGAGCACATTTATGCACCTGTCTGTACAGGCCCATTAAAAACAATGAGTGGCATTTAGATCAGTTAAAAGAAAAAACCTTAATGCCCAAAATCGTGGCTTTTTTAGGTGTTAGCTTGTTTAGACAAGAGGCCCTATATTTATTTTTTTTTATTATATTATATTTATCATAGTATTAATATTAATTATCATTATTATACAGGATTTATATAGCACATGCATGTATGTATGCAGCAACGCAGATTTTTTGTTTTTGTTCACTATGCTCCCTCTAGTGGTGGATTTACAGATCAGTAACAGTGGAGTATTGTGCCATGTTCGCCATTGATTAATGCAGAAAGTTTGGCGTTTAAGTGATGCCCTTTACCTTTTTTTCTGGCTAACAAGTTGTCTTAAGATGCAAGCTTTTAGGATAACTTAGTTCCCTTCTTTAACAGATTTCTAGAAATTGTTCTGAAAGCCACAAAGTTATACACAGAGTTGGAAAAAGAAAACATGAGGGGGTAAAGATTGTTGTAAAGGATTAGTTTATACAGAAAAAGATCAGTTTAGAAATTGGGGTAATTGACTCAAAGATAAGAAACGAGGCACACTGCACACCTCCAGTGATACTTCTTTTGAAATGTCCATACATCAGAAAAGTAATGAATGAGATACAACTTTTGTTTTTGACTTCCCTAAATAGTGATGGTTATTGTAAAAAGTTTAAATATATCTATAACTGATTCCTCCTGTATTGAATTATATTATAACTGTACTGTCCGCCCTCATTTTGTAAAGCGCTGCGCAAACTGTTGGCACTATATAAATCCTGTATTATAATAATAATTATCAAATCTTAAAGTCTAACTAAAGGCAAACCTTTTTTTTTCATTTTGGATAGAGTATGAGGGAGAAATAAAACCCCTATCGTTTTTTTTTTTTTTGACATCTGTACCCCATTGGGGAGATTTCTCATCACTACCTGTCCCATAGCCAAAACAGAAAGGGGGAGGAAATCTCCCCAAAGTGAGGGAATCCTGGGGGAGTCACCATTAGAAGATTTCTCCTCTATTACTGTTCTGGTGTCAACCCAAAATTTGGGATTTTCTTTTATTTTCACTTTCAATAATAACAGTAAACAGGACAAATAGACAGTGAATCTTCCCTAACAGAGACACAGAGAGCAATAAAAACTGACAGGTGTACTAATCCCTCTCCACACTATCCAAAAAAAAAGGTTGCCTCCTTTAGTTACACTTTAAAGTGGTGTTCCACCCAAAAAAAAAAATTAAAAAAAAATTTAAAAAATGTGGAATTTTTTTTTTTTTTAACTTACCTCTAAATGCCTGTTGCTAGGTGGTCCCTTGTAGCCTGCCTCTTCCAGTGCCTGGGCTGGTGACATCACTTCCCCTCGGCACAGGAGGGGCTCAGCTCCGCCCCCTCCCTCTTCACAGCCGGGCACCCACTGTGCATGTGCGAGCGGCTGCACGCCGTGATTGGCCGCTCAGTCATCTGGGACCTGTAATGGGTCCCAGATGACTGAGCGGCCAATCACGGCGTGCAGCCGCTCGCACATGCACAGTGGGTGCCCGGCTGTGAAGTCACAGCCCGGCGCCCACAGTTGCAATACCGGCGCCGCCGAACGGAGGGGGAGACGAGCGGGGCTTCGATCCCCCGCATCACTGGACCCTGGGACAGGTAAGTGTCCGATTATTAAAAGTCAGCAGCTGCAGTATTTGTAGCTGCTGACTTTTAATTTTTTTTTTTTAAATGGGAACTCCGCTTTAAGAGTGTTTTTGGACTAATTGACTAGGAGGTAACGAAGTTAAGGCAAAATTGTCACCTAAGGAATCCTTTTAAAATGTTTACACATCTTTGATCACAGGCCTGGAGAAGAGAGACTTTAATGCATTATATTCAATTACAATAGATGGGGCATACAATTTCTGTCCCTAATCAGACCCTGTATTGAATTGTATTGTAACTGTACTAACTATAAAGATGCAGCGCTTATAAAATAGTAACCACCAAGTGAGATACGGTGTTACATTAATATAAAGTCCATATAATATAAAAAGTCCAAATAGCTCCAGTGTCAGTAATCCAAAGCGATAGGTGTTATACCGAAAGCCCCCACTACCGATAGGGAGGACACACACTGACCCTTACCCTATGTGTTGGGCTACCCAAATAGAGCAGCCAAACCAGCGTTATTTAAATATGGCTTTGAGGTTCCTCCAGGTCCGCAACCGTTAAGATCATCAGTTATGGTCTCTTCCCAAGGATCAATCAAATCTCACATAAGTATAAACATTGAACTTGACATACTGCGCAATGTAGTGTCTAAGTGCCTTAATAAAAAAGTGTCAATGTACTCACAAACATCGGCTATAAAAACGCATTTGTGTCCACTGACAGCAAGGAGGATGAATAAAAAGTTTTTTATCTATTATAACTGTACTGTCTGCCCTCATGTTGAAAAGCGATGGGCAAACTGTTGGCGCTATATAAATCCTGTATTATAGTAATAATAATAATATTCCAAAAAAAATCATTAATGTGCATGAAAAAAAAAAATAAAAAAACATTTGGAGAAAATTTTTTATTTTTTTTACTCACCTCTTTAATGCCTGTTGCTAGGGGGTCCCTCCTAATCTGCCTCCTTCGACGCCTGGGCTCCTGACGTCACTTCCCTCGGCGCAGGAAGGGAGATCAGCTCCCCCCCCTCCCTCTAGGCAATCATCTGGGACACGTGACAGGTCCCAGACGATTGTGCGGCCAGTCACAGCACGCGGCTTGTGCATGCGCAGTGGGTGCCCACAGTTACAATGCCTGCGCGTGGAGGGGGAGACGAGCGGGGCTTCGTTCCCCCGCATCGCTGGACCCTGGGACAGGTAAGTGTCCGATTATTAAAAGTCAGCAGCTGCAGTATTTGTAGCTGCTGACTTTTAATTTTTTTTTAAGCGGAACTCCGCTTTAATACAATAACAAAGTTAAAAGAAGATGTGACTGCTTGCTCCCTCTAGTGGTGGATTTACTGATTGCTATATTTATTACAGTAACAAAGTTGTAAAGGGAGGGGGGTGATGTACTGTTAGCTCCCTTTAGTAGGGATTTTACCAATCTTTTTATTCATTATTATGATTATTATTATTATTATTATACAGGATTTATATAGCGCCAACAGTTTGCACATTGCTTTACTAAATGAAGACAGACAGAGTTACAATACAATTAAATACAAAAGGGATCAGGGGGCCCTGCTTGTTAGAGCTTACAATCTAAAAGGGAGAGGGAAGTGATACAAAAGGTGATAACTATGGAGGATGAGCTGATTTAGAAAATAAAAGTCTAGGTGTTAGTGGAGGCAGGATAGTCTTCTCTAAAGAGATGGGTTTTCCTCCCCTAAAGGTGGACAGAGTATGGGATAGTCAGACAGATTAGGGTAGGGAGTTCCAGAGGATTGGAGAGGGAGGCCCTGGAGAAGTCCTGGAGGCAAGTATGGGAGGAGGTTAGGAGGAGGGAACTAGAGAGCAGGAGGTCTTGGGAGGAACAAAGAGAACAGATTGGTTGGTATTTTGAGACATGGTTAGTGATTTAGCTGGGGACAGAGTTGTGGATGGCTTTTTAGATTGTTAGTCTTTTTAATTGTATTGGTTGGGGGAGCAGAAGCCAGTGAAGGGATTGGCAGAGAGGAGTGGCAGACGCTGAGTGGTTGGTAAGGTGGATGAGTCTGGCATCAGCATTCCTGATAGACTGAAGACGAGATAGACTGCGGAGAGGTAAGCCAATGAGGAAGGAGTGTCAATAACCAAGGAGAGAGATGACCACGGAGTGAATTGGTAGCTTTGTGGTGTCATTGGTTAGAAAGGGGCGTATTCTGGAGATATTGCAGAGATTGAGGCAGCATGATTGGATGTGGGGCTGAAAGGGGAGTTCAGAGTCCAAGGTACCCCATGATTGCTTAATTTAAAAATGAATGCAGAACTAAATTCTCTCACAATCAACATATTGTTTTTTTTTATTTCTTATGCTTAGCAAATAGATACGCAGGTTGTTTTAAACTTGTTATAGCTGCAAAAAAGATTAGGCGCCTGCTGGAAGGGATAACAATTGCAGAAGGAACAACAACGATAATAACAGTCCTGTGGACCTTAGCTGCTAGGATATACTCCTGGGGAGAAGAACCATGAAAAAAGCTACAATAAGGCCCATAAGAGCGCTTATATCCAAGTAGTTATACTTACAGCTAATTAGTTATACTTGAACCTAAGTGATCTTATGGACCTTATTGCAGTTTTATACTTGTTTTTTTGTTTTAAACTTTTTTAACATATCTTCATTTGCTTCCTGGTTTCTGGCCTAGACCAAAATGATGTCATACATCCCAGGAGTCCTCATAGGCATTTTCTTCTTCTACTGTATCTGGAGGAGAGAAGGGGCTTTCTCCAATAAGCACACTTTCCTGCCAGCATGCCTGAGCTAAGGGCAGATTCATTCCAGGAAGTAAATGATACATGAATCAGCTGCTCTTACTCAAGATTGCCGCAGCTAATAATGCTAGGGGGGGTGTTTGTCAAAGTGATTTATCAAGCATGGAGACGTTGATGGATGAGAAGGTTAGCTTTAAATATTAAAAAGAAAATGAAATAAATTGTGTTTTCAGTTTGTGGTGTTCAGATACAGTTGAGTTTTGCTTTAAAGTCTATTGGCAATGATGATATTGCACGTATCTGGATTGAAAACTGTTTACAAGAGCTTGTCCAGAGAGCGGTGATATATGGCTCCTCTTTCTGTTTGACTTCTTTATAAATGATATAAAGGTTGGAATAAACAGTTTAATCTCAGAGTTTGCTGATGATACCAAGCTGGAGGGATGAGCAGCTCCATGGTAGATCAGGTTTAATGTTGAAAAATTGAAAAATGAAAAGTTGGGAGCTAAAAATATGTAAGCAAGTTACTCATTGGGCGGAATTAAAGACATTGTAAACCTCAGAAAAAAATCTAAAAAAAATGAAATAACAAAAACCCTGCAATACAAAGGCATAATGAGCTAGTATGCATTGTGTAGCGCCCTGGGGTTTGGTCAGGGAGATCCTCAACAAATTCCTTGTCAGAAGTAGCTACCGTAGTTAATTATTAGGGATCCATTGACTTCTCCCTAAGTTTGGCCTGGTTGTACTTTCCTCTTATACCACCAGGTGGTCGGGCACTTGGAGGTATTAAATTGAGAAGGACAACTCAAGGTCAGGTTATAGGTATATGGGGTATCTCAGCCAATGGGCAGAGATTTTGTTGAATCCCTTGGCCTTCTGGGAGAGCCTATATATTCGGGTGAGGTCAGGTGATCCAGATTCTTGTGTGCCACCCCCTTCTGGGTGGACGGGTGTCGTATGCCCCGGGATTCTAGGCTGGAGATTGGGCCTATCCTGGGGGCCTCAGGCTGCCAGGCTGTGTGAGGGCCTATCCAGAGTAAGAGAGCAGAACAGGGTTGGGACTGTGGCTTGCAGTCCAACCAAACGTGACAGTTCTGCCGGCCGGAGAACATGTCGTGGTCGGAGGTAGAAGGGAAGCTTTAGCCACTAAAGGACCAATCGCCTTTACCAGGGACCACAGTGAGTAACTGAAGCAAGTACCGGAGCAGTATTCTCACCGAACGGGCACGGTGGAGAATCAGGAAACTTCTGGCAATGACCAATCAGGGACTCAACCAGCGGAGGTGACACTTGCAGAGCAGCCTTGTGTGCCAAGCTAGGGACCGAGCCAATCAGCAGGGGTGAAGCTTGAAGGTATCCAAAGTGCCAAGCTAGGGACCCAGCAGGGAAGCGTGGGTGACGCTTGAGGGAGATACCACCGCAAAGGCCTTGAGGAGCTCACAGGATTCAGAGTCAGTGAATCAGAGGGTCTAGTGAGAGACCAGGAGCTCAAGGGGCTGAAGAACTACAAAGAGAAGTTGTAGGACAGCTGCGAGAACTGTTACTTTGAGTTAGGAACTGTTTAAGTACTGGTACCATAGGAAACAGCAATCCTGCACATGCAGAAGTGGCACCCTGCTAGGGTCTTTCCCTGTACGGCTGTCCTCCTGTTGAAGTCTCGGAGTCTGCCATTTGAAATTGCAACTAATTAATGGTGTCCTGGCCCTAACCCTCTTTCCCTTCGCAAAATATAAAAAGGACTGTCAAAGAAATAAAACTTCTTTTACATCCAAGAAGTGTCTGGCGCCCAATGACTTTTACCACCTTTGCACCCACTTTGCCTCACAACCCACGACACATGGGCGTAGCAACCCTGCTCCTAGCTCTAGGGGACCCCTGCAGCCTCCCTGTCATATTATCATATCCTCCACAAAATCCAGCTCCGATCTGCCCTAGGGCCCCACAGCCACCCTCCAGTCCTGGGCTTCCACTATGCCTTCCACAGTCCACACCCCTCTGTTCTCATTGGCTGGGGAGAAGCTGTGAGCCATTTTCTGAATGGAGAGGAGCATGGGTTGAGAACAGCCCAGGATGGGGAAGTGTCTGAGCTGTGTGGTGGCAACATGGAATGGTAATCGAGCTCAGCAAGTTAAGAGGAGGAGAGTGCCCTCCTGTAGCCAGGATGGCACCAATGTCACTGGTGAGGTAAGACACTGTTCAGTGTCTTCTAGTCCCTAGCTGGGATTCTCTGTAACCCCCCCCCCCCCCACCCAGGGTTGTCCGCTTACCCCAATTCCCTGACAACTGGGGAACAGACATGCACCTCCGGGAGGTGACCTTTCCCTAACAGTCCAAACACAACAAAACCAAAGTCAGCGCTGACCTCACAACCAAGTCTCAAATGTTCACAGTCTATATAGAAAAAGTTCTCTTGCTCTAGGTGCTGCAGCTCTCTCAAAGATCCACTGGGTGGCGGACTTAATCTGAAATATACAAGGAAAAGAGAGCGCACGGCTGCCCTAGTGTAATTTTATTTTAATGATACAATGCAAAATCAAACAATAGAGGATTGCACTCACAAACATGGGACTTAGATCGCATGTAGAGCGGATGTATGTCTTTCTTCCTGGCCTGTATAACTGGTTTGGATCCCAAGAACGAGTTGTGATGGTATGGGAAGTCACTGCGGACTCTGTTTCCTATTTTCAGGTGACCTGAAAAAGGAGGCCACGCCTCCAAAACATGTAGTCTTGGCAACCGTTTTTTGTTAGCTAAAGAGGAGACATCTCACTCACCTTGTCCTACCTCTCCGGCCGCGAGTGACGTCACGCAGCGCCAGCTGGACCATGCACGTGCCCTACAGCAGACACAGCCTGACGAGACGAGGAAACAGAGTCCGCAGTGACTTCTCATACCATCACCACTCGTTCTTGCGATCTAAGTACTATTGTTTGATTTTTCATTTGTATCATTAAAATGGAATTACACTAGGGTAGCCATGCGCTCTCTTGACCTTCCCCCAACACCTGCCAACACTGACAGAGAAACCTTCAGAAATTGCTAGAACAAATCCCTTAACACCTCCTAAGGGACTCCTCCCCGATCACTGCTGATTCTCCAGGGGTGTCCTCTAATGTAAGGAGGAACTCTGGGAACTCTAAACTCTTAAGCCACTTTGAGTATCTTGGCGTGCGGTGGGTGTATCTGCACACACAGTGGAAGTGGTGGGTGGTAGTGTGGGGGGCCCACAAGCTTCAAGCTACGCCTCTGCCACCACATATGGAAGGATGTCAGCTATATTTGGTCTTGAAGGTTCGCATTAGACTGGAAGAGGTCAGAGATTCTGCTACTATCGCATACTAGCCCATTATGTGAAACTTACCTTAGAACGAAGCCCTCCAGTTGTGCACTGTCACCACTGAAGGCGCTTCCATCTTCACCCGGTCTTCCTTCCGGGTTCACAGACTCAGGACATGGCTCTGAAGGAACGGCATGTCACCGGCTGCATGTAAAGTAAATATCTCCTAAACGCTGCATGTTTAGGAGATATTTACTGTACCTATAGGTAAGCCTTATTATAGGCTTACCTATAGGTACAAATCATGCATGGGAGTTTACTCCAACTTTAAAAAGAGTATTTACTCAATCGATAAGACTGTAATTCTTCCACTTTACAGAACTCTGGTTCAGCCATACCTTGAGTATGCCATCCAGTTCTGGTCACCGATCTTCAGGAAGGATGTGTTTGAACTGGAGAGGGTCCAGAGAGGAGCAACAAAATCAAAGAGGGGGCTGAAGAATTTTAGTTATGAGGAATGACTACAAACATTAAAGTGATTGTAAAGGTTCCTTTTTTTTTTTTTTTTAAATAACAAACATGTTATACTTACCTCCTCTGTGCAAGTGTTTTGCACAGAGCAACCCTGATCCCCCTCTTCTGGGATGCCCCGGTGGCCCTCCTGGCCCTTCCTCTTTATCGGTTGCCCCCATGGAGAGCGGCTTTCCATGGGGGCACCCGTGCGGGCGGGATCCTGAGTCCTGCTGCTGCGTCCATTGACACAGACAGCAGGACTTGGCCCCGCCCCCTGCTCTCATGTCACTGGATTTGATTGACAGCAGCGGGAGCCAATGGCTCCTGCTGCTACCAATCTATCCAATGAAGACAGAGACAGCGGCTGGAGCTGCTGGGCTCATTCTCGTCACTGGAACGATCAGATTCTGGTAAGAAAAAGAAGGCCTCTGGGGGGCAGCTGCACAGGTTTTTCACCTTAATGCATAGAATGCATTAAGGTGAAGAACCATTACACTTTACAACCCCTTTAAACGTATTCTACCTGGAGAAGAGACAGATATAATTGCAATATTTCATTGGTAACTGTAGCATTGGGAAGAAACTGTTTAACTTGAGGTTTCCGAAGAAGACACAGGACACACAAGGAAGTTGGGTGAGACGTAATTTAATATTATATGACACGAGAGTTCTTCTGCCAGAAAGTTATAGATAAAAAAGGCTTCAAAAACTGTTAGACGTGTTTCTCAGTGAACAAAAAACATATAGGGATATGGGAATTTATAGCAACACACACACACTGAACTGATTGGGCATGTGCTTTTATTCAACCATGTAAACCATGTAACAATGTTTATAAACACTGTCAGGTGGTCCAATTTTGTGGCAGCAGTAGCTTCTACAGTCTACAGTACATCTAACACTCCCTTCTCTGAGGTTAACAATGCTGCTGTCTGCTGTCTGCTGTGCCCCTGTGCTCCTTCATCCAGAGTGGAGGCACTCTAATACAGGAGCTGTGTTACTGGCCAGATTACCAGGTGAAAACATTGGGGAAAAGCCTAAAAAAAAAAAACTAATGCAGCCACCACATCTAATGATTGGTAAGCTGCAATATATCAGATTTTTAGTTTTGGGTTTAGTTATGTGTTCTATCCGCCGCAATGTCGCAGTCCCACTAAGAATCGCAGATCGCCGCCAATTACTAATTTAAAAAAAATACATTTATAATAAAAATGCCATAAATCTATCCCCTATTTTGTAGACGCTATAACTTTTTTGCGCAAACCAATCAATATACGCTTATTGCGATTTTTTTTAAATCAAAAATATGTAGAAGAATACGTATCGGCCTAAACTGAGGAATACATTTGTTTTTTTATATATTTTTTAGGGATATTTATTATAGCAAAAAGTAAAAAATATTGCATTTTTTTTTCAAAATTGTCGCTCTTTTTTTGTTTATAGCGCAAAAAATAAAAACCGCAGAGGTGATCAAATACCACCAAAAGAAAGCTCTATTTGTGGGAAAAAAAGGACATCAATTTTGTTTGGGGGCCACGTCGCACGACGGCGCAATTGTCAGTTAAAGCGTCGCAGTGCCGAATCGCAAAAAATGCTCTAGTCATTAAGGGGCTGAAGTAAAATCTCATAGAAGTTTTAACATGGTAATATCAAAATGTGAATAATTTTAAATCACATCACTGGGTGGTGGTGGATTATTGTGGGTCTCCATCAGTATCAGGAAAAAATAAATAATATCCATACTAACCAGCAAAAACACATTATATACACTCACCGGCCACTCCATTAGGTACATCTGTTCAATTGCTTGGTATATTAACAAATTGCTAATCAGTCAATCACAGCATTTCGGCATCTAGATGTGGTGAAGGCGACTTGCTGAAGTTCAAATTGAGCATCAGAATGGGGAAGAAAGCGGATTTAAGTGACTTTGGACGTGACATGGTTGTTGGTGCCAGGCGGGCTGGTCTTAGTATTTCAAAAACTGCTGATCTACTGGGATTTTTACGCACAACCATCTCTCAAGTTTACAGAGAATGGTCCGAAAAAGAGAAAATATCCAGTGAGCGGCAGTTGTGTGGAGGAAAATTATGATAGAAAGGCAACAGTAACTTAAATAACCACTCATTACAACCAAGGTAGGCAGAATACTATCTCTGAACACACAACACATCGAACCTTGAAGCAGATGGGCTACAGCAGCAGAAGACCACATCGGGTGCCACTCCTGTCAGCTAAGAACAGGAAACTGAGGCTACAATTCGCACAGGATCACCAAACATGGACAATAGAAGATTGGAAAAACGTTGCCTGGTCTGATGAGTCTCAGCTGCGACATTCAGATGGTAGGGTCAGAATTTGGTGTAAACAACATGAAAGCATGGATCCATCCTGCCTTGTATCAATGGTTGAGGCTGGTGGTGGTGGTGTAATGGTGTGGGGGATATTTTCTTGGCACACTTTGGCAGAGGCGGCTCTAGGCTTTGTGAGGCCTTAGGCAAAACTTACACATGAGGCCCCACGGACTGGGACGCTCCGTGATGAGGCCGCTATTCCTCAGGCTGCGGGCAGTATCTGATTTGTCCGTCAGCTCCTAAGCCACAGAGTCCCAGTGGGGGTAGGCGGAGCCGCCGGCGTCAACTTCAGTGATTGAGAACAGGCAAATTAGGCGGCCGCGAGGCCCCTGTGAGTGCGAGGCCTTAGGCGACCGCCTAATTTGCCTAATTAGAGAGCCGCCTCTGCACTTTGGACCCCTTAGTACAAATTGAGCATTGTTTAAATTCCACGGCCTACCTGAGTATTGTTGCTGACCATGTCCATCCCTTTATGACTACAGTGTCCCCATCTTCTGATGGCTCCTTCCAGCAGGATAATGCACCATGTCACAAAGCTCCAATCATCTCACCACTGGTTTCTTCAACATGACAATGAGGTCCCTGTACTCCAATGGTCTCCACACTCACCACATCTCACCCAATAGAGCACCTTTGAGATGTGGTGGAATGGGAGATTTGCATCATGGATGTGCAGCCGACAAATCTGCAGCAACTGCATCAATATGGACCAAACTTTCTGAGGAATGTTTCCAACACCTTGTTGAATCTATGCCATGAAGAATGAAGGCAGTTCTGAAGGCAAAAAGTGGGTACAACCCGGTACTAGTAAGATGTACCTAATAAAGTGGCCGGTGAGTGTACAGTGTATATATATATATATATAAAAATATACAGTTGTGCTCATAAGTTTACATACCCTGGCAAAATTTATGATTTCTTGGCCATTTTTCCAAAAATATGAATGACAGCGCAAAAACTTTTCTTTTACTCATGGTTGGGGTTTGGCTGAAGCCATTTATTATCAATCAACTGTGTTTACTCTTTTTAAATCAGAAACTACCCAAATGCCCCTGATCAAAAGTTTACATACCCTGGTGATTTAGGCCTGATAACATGCACACAAGTTGACACAAAGGGGTTTGAATGGCTATTAAAGGTAACCATCCTCACCTGTGATCTGTTTGCTTGTAATTGGTGTGTGTATAAAAGGTCAATGAGTTTCTGGACTCCTGACAGACCCTTGCATCTTTCATCCAGTGCTGCACTGACGTTTCTGGATTCTGAGTCATGGGGAAAGCAAAAGAATTGTCAAAGGATTTGCGGGAAAAGGTAGTTGAACTGTATAAAACAGGAAAGGGATATAAAAAGATATCCAAGGAATTGAGAATGCCAATCAGCAGTGTTCAAACTCTAATCAAGAAGTGGAAAATGAGGGGTTCTGTTGAAACGAAACCACGGTCAGGTAGACCAACTAAAATTTCAGTCACAACTGCCAGGAAAATTGTTCGGGATACAAAGAAAAACCCACAAATAACTTCAGATGAAATACAGGACTCTCTGAAAACATGTGGTGTGGCTGTTTCAAGATGCACAATAAGGAGGCACTTGAATAAAGATGGGCTGCATGGTCGAGTCACCAGAAGAAAGCCATTACTATGCAAATGCCACAAAGTATCCACTTACAGTACACCAAACAGCACAGAGACAAGCCTCAAACCTTCTGGCACAAAGTTATTTGGAGTGATGAGACCAAAATTGAGCTTTTTGGCCACAACCATAAACGCTACATTTGGAGTGGAGTCAACAAGGCCTATGATGAAAGGTCCACCATCCCTACTGTGAAACACGGAGGTGGATCGCTGATGTTTTGGGGATGTGTGAGCTAAAAAAGGCAAAGGAAATTTGGTCAAAATTGTTGGCAAGATGAATGCAGTATGTTATCAAAAAATACTGGAGGAACATTTGCATTCATCAGCCAGGAAGCTGCGCATGGGACGTACTTTGACATTCCAACATGACAATGATCCAAAACACAAGGCCAAGTCGACCTGTCATTGGCTACAGCAGAATAAAGTGATTGTTCTGGAGTGGCCATCTCAGTCTCCTGACCTCAATATCATTGAGCAACTCTGGGGAGATCTCAAACATGCAGTTCCTGCAAGACAGCCCAAGAATTGACAGGAACTGGAGGATTTTTGCCAAGAGGAATGGGCAGCTTTACCATCTGAGAAGATAAAGAGCCTCATCCACAAATACCACAAAATACTTCAAGCTGTTATTGATGTTAAAAGGGGGCAAAACATGGTATTAAGAAGTGGGGTATGTAAACTTTTGATCAGGGTCATTTGGGTAGTTTCTGTTGTGATTATGATTTAAAAAGAGTAAACACAGTTGATTGATAATAAATGGCTTCAGCCAAACACTAACCATGAGTGAAAGAAACGTTTTTGTGTTATCAATTATATTCTCTGAAAGATGGCCAAGAAATCATAAATTCTGCCAGGGTATGTAAACTTATGAGCACAACTGTGTGTATATATATATATACATACATACATCTCTCTCTCTCTCTTTATTTCAGGTACTTATATAGCGCCGTCAATTTACGCAGCACTTTACATATATATATATATATATATGTAAAGTGCTGCGTAAATTGACGGCGCTATATAAGTACCTGAAATAAATAAATAAATATATATATATATATATAGAGAGAGAGAGAGAGAGAGAGATGTGTGTTGAGTTGAAAATTTATTATTATAAATTATTATTTATTATAAATATAAATGATTATTTTATATTTTTACTGTTATACAAGCTGTACACTCACTACTTTACATTGTAGCAAAGTGTCATTTCTTCATTGTCACATGAAAAGATAGAATAAAATATTTATAAATATGTAAAGGGTGTACTCACTTTTGTGAGATACTATATATATATATATATATATATATATATATATATATATATATATATATATATATATATATATATATATAAAATAATCCTTGGTGATCCTGCCTAGAGGTCCTGGCTCAAACACCCTCCATTGTAGGGTGACAACACTCTGTCCCTGTTTCCAAACTGTGCTTTTTGTATTGACACCCCAACACCCGAGCTTTCTATGGAAATGACACACATTACACAGGCATGGACTGCTGTTGTCACCATCTGGAAAAGTCGTCCTGAGAAATGCCATGCAGCCATCGCTGGAGTACAAGTAGAAATGAAGTGGCTGCAAATAGGATCCGGGAGACCAGCATCACTGAGAGGTAAGAAAGGATGTAAAAAAAGGGTTGAAAATGGCAAATGTTTATAATACACAGTGCACAGAGCTAACGGTCATCTAATAAGGGCCGCCTGCTTGTACTTCAAAGGGAAAAGCCAAGGGTCTGCTTCAGTAGAAGTACTTTGTAGAGCTTTTTCTTATTGCTTTGCTATCACTTTTTGTACATGGTGTGTAGATGGTTTGTTGTTTCTAGTAAGTGGGGGGAGTGTCAAGGGGCACGTCTTTTTATTCCAATGTTTGGCTGTGAAAGTTCTCCTTTCCCATCTCAGACAGTTGGAGGTAATAGGCGGCGGTGCTCCTCTGCAGGATAAGGGCCACCATCCCCTGCAAGCTGAGATAACACCCTGCCAGGGACCCCCTCATCCTGCCCTACCCGGGAGGAGGACCCCAATTAACCCCCCGTCAGGAGAAAAAACACTTGATGCGAGAAGCTGCGTGGAAACTCTGGGCGATTTGTCAGGCGCCCAATACTGCGCCAATTGTTTCTTGCTTGACTTCTGCTGCTCCCAATACATTTCTTAGACAGGAATCTGCTGACAATCGGCCCCAGTGAGCCCGTCTGACAGCTGTACACAGCTGGGAGCAATTTGTGAATTATTACAGCCTGAGCGCCACTCAACTGGAACACTTATATTAAGATGATTGCTATCATTTGTCTGAAACATGCCAATATATTCCCGCGCCTGGCTAATGGCCCGTCTATGTGCACCACCATGAATCGCGCTCTGTTTCCGACCGCTACTTTCCTACATTAACCCCCTAGTGTGCAGGAAACCCCCAATATAGGTAGATCTATATATCTCTATGGTAGATAATATACAGCGAATTCCAGGAGTCACAAATACCCAGGTTACTTTTATAGTGTGTGTCCGGACTAAACTTTTATCTTAGTTTTGGTTGGTGTTGAGAAAGGTTAGAATCCCTGACAGGTTTTTACTGTACTCAGGTCTCTGTGATTTTGCTCCACTTAAGCCTCGTACAGACAATCAGATTTTCTGATGGGAAATGTTTGATAACAGGCTGTCGGTGGAAAATCCGACCGTGTGTACGCTCCATTGGACAATCGTTGTCGGATTTTCCGTGGACAAATTGATCGCAGGTTTTAAAACTTTCCGCGGACAAATGTGTGTTGTCGGATTTTCCTATCGTGTGTACACAAGTCCGTCGGACAAAAGTCCAAAATACAAACACGCATGCTGGGAAGCAAGGATGAGCCAGAAGCGGTCGGTCTTGTAAACTAGCGTTCGTAATGGAGAATTAACATTCGGGATGTGGCAAATTATGAAATCTCGAAATGCAGCGCACAATTCTCTTCTTCTTTAATGGGATAATAATGAAGCTGCTTTGCTGGTGATACTGATGGAGTTATTGCAAACTAATTTTCAAAGGCTTTTTTGTTTCTAATGATATCAAGAATAATATTATTATGCTTTTTTTTTTTTTTTTTTTTTGCGCAAGTTACCACAACGCCATTATCCCGTAGTTTTTAAGATCAAAGATACAACTATGTTATTGTCCCTTGTTATTCTTACATTGTATTTCTATAAATGGAACTGCCTACTCCCAAACTGTCATTTGAACTAAAACACACAGCCAAGTATTATTCCACAAAATATTTTTATTGTGCGTTAAAAAAAGAAAACAAATAAAATTAGACATGCTATCTGCCAATAGAACTTAACCAAAAAGTGCATTCTATGCATCCAAAAATATAGGAAATATACCAAATCAAATCATTATTATTCAACCAAAAAAATAATGTCAAAGCAATAACTCCAAGGGCAATAATAAATAACACGTTATCTCCTCCGATTCCGCAACATGTCTGGTTGAAGAACGGCCGTTCAGAAATGAACTGAAAACCATGAAATGAAAAGCGCGAAATGAAAAGTGCGAATCAACACTCACCAAACTTCTACTAACACGAAATTAGCAGAAGGAGCCCAAAGGGTGGCGCTAAAGAGCTGAAAAACCATGTAGTACGTCACTACGTTCGTGATTTGTTGGCCAACAATTGTGTGCCGTGTGTATGCAAGACAAGTTTGGGTGAACGCACTTTGGACAAAATTCCACGTTTTGTTGGCCAACAATCCGATCGTGTGTACGAGGCTTAACTCTGCTTAAAGCAAAGTTCTACCCGTATAAAAGTCAGCAGCTACAAAAAGTGTAGCTGCTGACTTTTAATAATCGACACTCACCTGTCCCACGGTCCAGCGATGATGGCGAACGAAGCCTCGCTCCTCTCCTAGGTGCCGGCATTGTGACTGTGAAGCCACGGCCGGGCACGCACTGTGAATGAGCGAGCCACGCTTCGCGCTGTGATTGGCCGGGCAATCTTCTGGGACCTGTGACGTGTCCCAGAAGATTGCACGGAGGGAGGGAGGAGAGGTGAACTTTCTTCCGGCTCTGCGGAGCCAGAGGAGGAAGTGGGAGCTGGATGCTGCTAAAAAGAGGGTATCTGCCCCCCCCCACCCAAAAAAAATGACATGCCAAATGTGTCATGTCAGGGCGTCACTGTCACTTAAAGCGGAAGTTCCATTTTTGGGTGAGACTCCACTTTAATGTGGCTCAGGTCAATGTAACAACAACAATAACTTTATTCAGATACACAACATACAAACATAGTAAGCCTGAATTTTTTGCAGTACTTGTACGTTACTGTAGATGGCAGCAGATATGCTGTCTCATAACATCTCCCGGTTTTATTTTTTGTTTTTTTACAAAAGTTAAGTAAGCAACTGACAGGCCTTTTCTGGAACCTTTTTCTTACAAGTTTAAATTAGTATTTTTCGCTAGAAAATTACTTAGAACCCCCAAACATTATATATTTTTTTTAGCAGAGACCCTAGAGAATAAAATGGCGATTGTTGCAATATTTTATGTCACACCGTATTTAGAAAAAATACAATTTTTTTTATTAAAAAAAAACACAAAACAGTAAAGTTAGCCCATTTTTTTGTATATTGTGAAAGATGATGTTATGCTGAGTAAATAGATACCTAACTTGTCATGCTTTAAAATTGCGCCCGCTCGTGGAATGGCGACAGTACTTAAAAAGAAACATGAATTGCCCGTGGGACTTTAGATGAGGCGCAACACACTCAGTAATAAAATCACTGAAGTAAACATTTATTGGTAAATACAATTTCCAACAGATCAACAGTAACATAATTGCTATATAGTCAAGCAGATTGGTCAATATATACATACAACGCTTTAAAAATTGTTAGAGGCTACCTGTTTAGAGTTACAGAGGAGGTCTTAAGGGTGACACTAATGGGGGACACTAATGGGTGGCACAAATACTGTAGCTGCTGAGTTTTATTATTAGGACATTTACCTGTCAAGGGATCCCGCAATGACGGCACCTCAGCCGATTTTCCGATCAGCTCTCAATTGCTGCCGCCGCTATTCGCGGTGAGGTTAACCGGTGCCCTATTGCGCATGCGCGAAGCGCGCTGCGCTTTCTGACTGGCCCAGCAGTCGGAGGATGGAGGAGGGGGCTGAACTTCCGGGGGACCTCGTCGCATCTCGCCACAGCCAGGTCTCCCGGAAGTGGGGACGGGTACCTGTACCATACTGCTATGGGAAAGAAAACAAAGAGTTGTGACGTTGTCCATCTGACCGCCATGTCTGGGGTGATCTTCGGGACCAGTCTATACTGGAGCAGAGCCTGAGCCATGCAGTTCAGTATTACAGGATTTCCAGTGGGGACAGTGCTGGTCTGATCTGCATGGAGTGAGAAGTGACATTCGGCCTCCGACATGATCAACTCACCCAGTACAGATCCTATGGAGCAGAGATATTCTTATATTTCTGCTATGGGTCTGTTTATTGGGCAATAACTTTGTCATTACTTAAAGCAGTGTTAAACCCAAAACCAAAAATTTTATATATTGCAGCTTACCAATCATTAGATGTGGTGGCTGCATTCGTTTTCCTTTTCTTAGGCTTTTCCCCTCTGTTTTCACCCTGTGATCTGGCCAGTAACACATCTCCTGTATTAGGCTTGGTTCACACTGCTGCGACATGGGATCCGACTTGTGAGACCCCAAGTCGCATGACATGTCAAATTCAATGTTTCCCTATGAGAGCTGTCTTAACTAACACTAAAAAATTCGCTCCGACTTTAGAAAAGGTCCCTGAACTACTTTGGTCTGACTTGGGATCAAGTCGGAGGGAAGTCACAGGCAAAGTCATGCGACTTTCATGTCGCAGCAGTGTGAACTGAGCCTTAAGCCTCGTACACACAATCGGATTTTCCGCAGACAAAACCTCAGACTTTTGTCCAAAGGCGTGTGCCTGGATTTTGAAGGACTCTTGAGCCGCTCCCTAGGAAAGAGAGCCTTGACTGATGGGGGCATGGCTAGGTACATGATAAGGGAAATGATTGGTGGGGACAGGTGGGATGGGCCTGAGCTCAGAAAAGCATGTGCCCCAGGGAATTCTGGGTCTTTTCGGAAGGAAGAGCTGCCCACCCTCCCACCTCTTTTTCCGATGGTATGTCACAGCTTGCTGTGGTTTTCTTGACCTTGCCAGCAGTTAAAGTGCTGTAATGGGCTATGCCCTTGAATGGAGAATTGGAAGTAGGCTGTCTGTCCAGCACTTTTGGTAAGGACAGACCCCACTTCCCTCTTTTGGTTAAGTGCTCACAGTACGACTGTGACTGGCACTGGTTAAATATGTTTACATGTTATGTATTGGAATTTAATAAAGCTGTGGCCTTGCCCTTTCCAACCTAATGGTTGTAAGTGTCTTATTATGATGGGGTAAAGGGCAAGGGTGGTGGGGGATTTGATACCTTGGTGTTACGTTAATTGGGACCTAAGCCCATTGCGCCTCAGCAGTCATGTCTTGCATACAAACGGCAAGGAATTGTCGGCCAACAAACATACTACGTACTACGTGGTTTTTCAGCTATTTATTGCCACCCTTTGGGCTCCTTCTGCTAATTTCGTGTTAGTAGAAGTTTGGTGAGCGTTGATTCGCACTTTTCAGTTTGCGATTTTCAGTTCGTTTCTGAACGGCCGTTCGTCAACCAGACATGTTGCGGAATCAGAGGAGATAACGTGTTATTTATTATTGGCCTTGGAGTTATTGCTTTGACCCAAGTCCAGTCCAGGAACAGGAGGAGGAGGATTTCTTGGACCAAAAATTGGTTGCTTTATTAATCGTTACCAATTATGTCATATGCCTTTGCTGCGGGAGCTCCAGGAGAATGATCCGGATGATTTTCAGAATTATCTCCAGATGATGGACCCCTGCTTTAACCAACTTTTGGCATTGCTGACCCCCTATATGAAGAAGCAGGACACATGCATGAGGGTTTTATATTTAATTTTTTGGTTGAATAATGATTTGATTTGTCATATTTTCTATATTTTTGGATGCATAGAATACACTTTTTGGTTAAGTTCTATTGGCAGATAGCATGTATAGTTTTATTTGTTTTCTTTTTTTAATGCACAATAAAAAAAATTGTGTAGAATAATACTTGGCTATGTGTTTTACTTCAAATGACAGTTTGGGAGTAGGCAGTTACATTTTAAAAAATACAATGTAAAATTCACAAGGGACACCAACATAGTTGTATCTTTGATCTTATAAACTATGGGATAATGGTGTTGTTGTAACTTGCCCCCAAAAAAAAAAAATAATAATAATAATATTATTCTTGATATCACTAGAAAAAAAGCCTTTGAAAATTTGTTTGCAATAACTCCATCAGTATCACCAGCAAAGCAGCTTCATTATTATCCCATTAAAGAAGAAGAGAATTGTGCGCTGCATTTCGAGATTTCATAATTTGCCACGTCACGAATGTTAATTCTCCACGAACGCTAGTTTACAAGACCGGCCGCTTCTGGCTCCTCCTTGATTCCGAGCATGCGTGTTTGTACTGTGGACGTTTGTCCGACCCACTTCTGTACACACGCTCGGAAAAACCTACAACAAACATTTGTCCGCGGAAAATGATAAAACCTGCCATCCAACATTTGTCCGCGGAAAATCCGACAACAATTGTCCGATGGAGCGTACACACCGTCGGATTTTCTGCCAACAGCCTGTCATCACACATTTCCCGTCGGAAAATCCGATCGTGTTTACGCAGCTTTAGAGTGCTCCCACTTGGGATGACGGAGCACAGGGGGACCTTTGGACAGCAGCATTGTCAGTCTGATGGAAGGAGAGTGCTAGATGTACAAGCAGATTTAGATATACTAACAAGCTGAAGCCAAACTCCAGCTCACGCTACAGTTACACTAGCAGTTATAGCAACAGTTTTTTCTTTCTTCTGGGATAAAGGTTTTATATAAACAAATAAAAGCTTATCATTGTAAGCACCCCTGTCAGTGGTAAATGGTTTTTCTCAACACTCTAACTGCTAACTTTGCAGGAGAGATTGTTCTGTTGAAAAACAACAGATTTACTGGCCAGATCACCAGATTAAAATAGAAGAAAGAAAGCCTAAAAAGAAAACAAATGCAGCAATCACATCTAAGAATTGGTAAGGTGCAGTATAATAAATGTTTGCATTTGGTTTTAATACCACTTTAAGATAACAATGTAGTCTACATTGATTGATGATAGTTTAAAACAAAATTAAAATGAGCTATTTTATTCTATAATTTGTCATGTTTAGAATGTCACTAAACTTTTGATTCTGATACAAAGGATTGAAAAGTTATTCACCAATTAAAAAAAACTATTTAACTATAAACAAAAAAAAAACAAGATGAATAAAAATGTAGAAAAAAAGTTGAAATTGCGCGGTCGTGCGACTCTGTACACAAATAAAACTGATGTCCTTTTTCCCCACAAATAGAGCTTTCTTTTGGTGGTATTTTATCACCTCTGTGGTTTTTATTTTTTGTGCTATAAACAAAAAAAGAGCGACAATTTTGAAAAAAAACAAAAAAACAATATGTTTTACTTATCCAATAAAAAAATTGAAAGAAATCTAATTTCTTCAACAATTTAGGCCGATAAGTATTCTGCTACATATTTTTGGTATAGCAGGACTGTGATATTGTGGCGGACAATTTGGACACTAACTGACACTTCTTAGGGACAAGTAACATGATTACAGTGATCAGTGCTAAAAAAAATATGTACTGTCACTGTACTAATGACACTGGCTGGGGAGGGGTTAACATCATGGGGCGATCAAAGGGTTAACTGTGAGCCTAGCTAGTGTTATTGTGTACTGTGGGAGGTGCTTTTACTAATGGAAGGCATAGATCCATGTCCCTGCTTTGCAGGAACACAGGATCAATGCCTTCCCTACTGACAGAACGGCGATCTGCCTTGTTTATTTAGGTAGATCGCCGTTCTGCCTGTATACTAAACAATCGGCGGGTGCTGGCAGACATCAAGTCCATGGTACCCGCCACTGGGCTCCCACTATGTGTGATCAAAGCTGGAGCGAGCCGCCGGCGGTACGCATGCACATGCCCTACCTGGAAGAGCGTATATATACGTGATCAGGCACACAGGTGCCGCCCTGTAGCAGTAAAACTGCTATGGGGCGGACCTGAAGAGGTTAAAGTGATTGTAAAGTCTTGTTTTTTTTTCCTATAAAAAAAATAAACATGTTATACCTGCTCTGCTGCAGTGGATTTGCACAGAGCAGCACGGATCCTCCCCTTCTCAGGTCCCTCTTCTGTGCTCCTGGCCCCTCCCTCCTGTTCAGTGCCCCCACAGCAAGCAGCTCTCTATGGGGGCACCCGAGCCGAGCCACAACTCCCTGTGTCCATTCAGACACAGAGCCCCGCCCCCTCTCTTCCCTGATTGTCTAGCTGACTTTGATTAAGCCAATGGGGCCGCTGCTGTGTCTCAGCCAATCAGGAGCGAGATTCTCAAGAGGCTGAGACAGTCCTGAACATCGCTGGACAAAGAGGGACCTCAGGTAAGTATTATGCCCCGTACACACGGTCGGACTTTGTTCGGACATCCCGACAACAAAATCCTAGGATTTTTTCCATCGGATGTTGGCTCAAACTTGTCTTGCATACACACGGTCACACAAAGTTGTCGGAAAATCCGAACGTTCTAAACGCGGTGACGTAAAACACGTACGTCGGGACTATAAACGGGGCAGTGGCCAATAGCTTTCATCTCTTTATTTATTCTGAGCATGCGTGGCACTTTGTCCGTCGGATTTGTGTACACACGATCGGAATTTCCGACAACGGATTTTGTTGTCGGAAAATTTTATCTCCTGCTGTCCAACTTTGTGTGTCGGAAAATCCGATGGAAAATGTCCGATGGAGCCCACACACGGTCGGAATTTCCGACAACACGCTCCGATCGGACATTTTCCATCGGAAAATCCGACCGTGTGTACGGGGCATTAGGGGGTCTGAGGGGGGCTGTTACACACAGAAGGCTTTTTATCTTAATGCATGGAACAACCTTCTGCCTTTACAACTCCTTAAAAGTGCACGGTAACTTATGGCAATTTTATTTCATTTTGGATAGAGTAAAGCCCGGTTCACACAGGGGCGGCACGACTTGCAGGTCGCCTCAGCGAGGCAACCTGCAAACGACTGCCCGGGCGACTTGCAAAACGACTTCTGTATAGAAGTCTATGCAAGTCGCCCCAAGTCGCCCCCAAAGTAATACAGGAACCTTTTTCTAAGTCGGAGCGACTTGCGTCGCTCCGATTAGAACGGTTCCATAGCACAGAACGGGAGGCGACTTGTCAGGCGACTAGGTCGCCTGACAAGTCGCCCCAGTGTGAACCGAGCCTAAGGGAGGGTTATAACCCCTGTCAGATTTTTTTTCCCCCTCTGTGACCTGTTGGGGAGATTTCCCTTCACTTCCTGTCCCACAGCCAAAACAGGAAGTGAGAGGAAATACCTGGTGTGTCCCCAGAGTCACCAGGACTAGTGTCCCCATTGGAAGGTTTCCCCTTTATTACTGTATTGAAGCGAGCCATCGCCAATCCCAGCAGGTTTTTAGTCCCCGGTCAATCGATTGTTCCTCCCGAGTATTGTTGTGTGCCGTTCATTCGATAGACACAGATAATATTTGTATCAGCAGACTATCATCCTACATCATAGATGTCTCAGCGTAGATGAATGACAAGACTAATAGAGGTAATAATCGCCTCTCTGCCTGAACTCTGACCTCTCGCTGTCATTTGCGAGACGTCTCTGCGGCTAAGAATACAAAAAGCCGATACTTTGTACAAACAATCCGCGGATGTGCTGAGCGCTGCGTCACTGTGTAAACTCGCCCTGGGACTTGCAGCCAAAGTACACAGAACAGGCTGGAAATGTGTGTGGAAGTCCTCTGTCCTTCCAATGGCAGACAGGGCATCTCCCCGCAGCGCGGGTGTGGGGCGTGGGGGGGGGGGCAATTTACATTTTATGAGGGATTAATAGATCCGTCCCAGCAGGCTTCCAGCAAATAAAGACCGGTAAAAGGAAAGGATCGGCGCTCACTGGGGCCCACGGCTTGGAAAGCCGCAAGAAAATCACATGTATAATCAGCAGCTCACGTGGATCCCAAAATAAATGTAAACACAAACTAGATGACGTTTAGCCTGCTCTGTGCACCATATGACACAGGCAATTGTATTTTTCTAATAAAACCCTTGATTTCACTTTGTTGTCATCCTTTGTTCCAGCTTCGCGTTGTTGATCCCATGCAGCTTCTTTGCAGCCACTTCCTGTCTATATGCGTTACAGTTATAGGCCTGGACAAGAGGTGGGCAGGAGGAACGGCTGCCCCGGGTCCCGTGGTATCATGCATACCTCCCAACTTTTAGAGATGGGAATGAGGGACACCTATCAGCAAACGTATGCAGGCATAGGACACGCCCATTTCCACGCCCCCTTAAAGGCGAAGTGTATAAAAAAATATAAAAGATTGGTTCAACCCGAAAGTGCTTTTTTACCACTACTCTTCCTTTATATTGGCTTTTGGAATTTACAAATGCAGCAATTTAGAAATCAGATGAAAGGTTTAGGGCTGGAAAACGCTATTTGATAGGTAAAAAGTGCATTTTTTATAGATCTACATAGATCAGACCAAAATGAGGGACACATGAGGAGGAATGAGCAGAAAAATGGGGAAAGGAGGGAAATTGGGACTTTAAATGAGGCAGAGACCAGGTATAGTCTCATGCCTCCATCCCTAATTATATAACCAAAATAAAAGGGGGCAAGGTGGGACTTTGGGTGAAGCACGTAGTCACAAGTGAAGGGTCAAGACAAGGTACTTTTAATACATACCATAAAAATACATACAAATAAATAATGTCACGATATAATTAATTTATATACAAAAAAGGAACATGATAATACATGACAGTGGAAAGGGATTGAGCCTACACAACCCGAGAACTTCCTATTGTATCAGAATTATTTAAAACTCATGAACATGTACATATAAAGAATATAGAGGACATGGTCGGTTAAACATTGCATATGCAGAGGCTCTACGCGTTTCGTGAAGTATTTATATCCACTCTTCAGGGGCAGCAATGTAAATATCTAAAATAAAGCATATAGGTTTCTGTATCACTGTCTTAGAAAAAAGATAAAGGAAGAAAGCAAATACCAAAAGGGTGTAGATAGAGAATACACCCTTATCAAGAAAATACTCACAACCACCATGTGACAGTGCAACATTGAGAGCTGGAGACTCCCCTTAAGGCATCTTTTCCGGGAGCTGTGGCAGCATAAGGCGCGGCCCCCACATGACCACACCAGGGGAGGACAGTTATCCATGGAGTGGTGGTCCCTGAAGCACAGTTGTAAGCAGGGGCGTTGCTAGGGGGTGGCTTTTGGGGCTATAGCCCTGAATCTGGGGCCAATAGCCCCAAGTCTCTGCAGGAGTCCCCAAAGGGGAGGGGAGGCTCTCTGGGGACCCTTATGTAAGTGGGGGGGCTCTCTGGGGACCCTGATGCAAGGGAGA
The DNA here is from genome assembly GCA_037952925.1 of Lithobates clamitans. Classification (NCBI taxonomy): domain Eukaryota; kingdom Metazoa; phylum Chordata; class Amphibia; order Anura; family Ranidae; genus Lithobates; species Lithobates clamitans. The sequence goes on from JBBGZY010000597.1 coordinate 2,387,076, forward strand.
GGCTCTCTGGGGACCCTGATTTTAAGGCAGAGGCTCTCTAAGGACCCAGATCTAAGGGGGAGGCTCTCAGGGGACCCTAATGTAAGGGGGGCTCTCTGGGAACCCTGATGTAAATGGGGGGCTTTCTGGGTACCCTGATGAAAGGGGGAGGCTCTCTGAGGACTCCGATGTAAGGAGGAGGCTCTCTAGGGACCCTGATGTAAGGGGGGCTCTCTGGGGACCCTGATGTAAGGGGGGACTCTCTGGGGACCCTGATGTAAGTGGGGGGCTCTCTAGGGATATATATACACACACACACACGTATATTACTGTATATACATGTGTATGCCCGCCCAAGCTTATGACTTTCTTTACTATGCTGCTATGGGCTCTAGCCCCAGATATTTTGTAGACCTAGCAACGCCCCTGGTTGTAAGTAACGACTAGAAACGTCTTGAGGGACTTCTATAGAGAGGGTCAATATATATGATTAGCATTATGCCAAATACTCTGTGTTTGAAAGATAACAACAACATAGAATTGTGATCGTAAGACTGTTTAAGTTACCTGGTAGTTGGCCTTATATGGTGTAAAATATAGAATGTATAGTAATGACGTCAGGGAGGACCAACAAGATGGATAGTCCGCTCCGAAGTAAGACATATAGGGGCCCCTGCGCCAAAAACACTCCCAAACGTCACGTAAGGCGTGCTCAGTGAGGGGAGGGGGCGCCAACACCAGAATGAGGGGCCGTCCGAGGTTTGGCGCCAAAAATGAATGAGGGACAGAGGGACATTGCTCTAAATTGGGGACAGTGCCTCGAAATCAGGGACAGTTGGGAGCTATGTATCATGTGAGGGGGGGAGGGGGGGTTGTGTTGGAAGGGGGAATTTAGGGGGTGGCCTGGGGTAAGCATTGTTCTAGGAGGGAAAATTTGGGAGGGGCGTGCCAAGAGTGGTGATTTAGATGGATGGGGGGGGGGGGGGATTTGTGCTTGAAGAACTCAAATTTGGGGGCAATTTGAGCTGGGGGGGGGATTTGAAGTGGGGGGGGGGGGGGTTGTGTACTAGGCATAGATATTTTAGAAGATTTGTACTGGGAGGGGATTTATGCTTAGGGGGGAAGCATGCAGATGAGTGCTCAGTGCTTTTGTGGGGGGATTTTTGCTGACACATAATGCTCAGACATCTTGGGGGGGGAGCAGTTTGGCATGTTCTCCCTGGGCTCTAGATGACCTTGTCCTAGCACTACTTCTCATGCCTCATACAGAAATGCGGGTTAGAAATCAGCTGAACTCTCACGATTTCAAACCGGCAATGCAGTCCGACTTTGGGGGGGGGGGGGCGATTTGACAGACATCTCTGCGGGTTCCTGCACAGATGTCTATATAAATCACCCCCGAAGTCACCAAAAGTAGTACAGGAACTAGTTTTGGGAATCAATGCGGCGCCGCACCGATTTGAATGGTGCTCTTTCCGGCAATAGCCGCCGATTTTGCATGCGATTTGACATGTCAAATCGCATGCCAAATTGGCCCAATGTGAATGTGGGCTTAAACCTGGAAGCTGATTGGTAACCATGCACAGCTGCACCAGAGTTTGCACTCCCCAGTTTTCATAAATCTCCCCTATTACTTATGAATACTGCTCAGTCACAAAATAGAGAGATACAAGTAATATTTCATTCAAGATATATAAAGAAAAAGAATTGCGCTAGGTGCTCAAAAAGTGTGTATATGAAAAATAATTCATGATGAAGCAACCGTGAAGGTGGTCCTGCTGCTGGACACCATAACCCCAATACGAGGGCACAAGAAATAAGCATGAAGAGAGCAGTGCAGCGCTGGACAAATATCATAAGTGAAAAGTATTGTGAAAAATAGTGTTGAAAAATAAAAATTAAACAACAATAATAAATGACAACTAATGATGATGACTAATGAAAAAAATATTCAATCAAAAGTCCATAAGTGATAAAAAAAGCAAGTGCAGTGAATACAAAATATGGTGAAAAAAAAGTTCTGAAGTATAATGTGAGTGAAGTCCAAAGGTTATTCCATGCGGAGTTAAAGTCCAACTCCAGGAAGGCTGTACCTGCACTGCAAGGGTTAATCTTTCATTTATGTCTATTGGACACAGAAAAGCAGATTTACTTACCTGATCCTCCGGCTCCTCCGCGCTGCTGCACCGCTCCCCACAGCTTCATATCCTCTTAGTTTTAGGCCAAAAATGGCATTTTAGTTTTAGTCCCATTTAAGTCTTCTGCAATTGTTTTACTTTTAGTCGTATTTAGTCGACTAAATCTCCAGTGCATTTTAGTCGACTAAAACTCATTTTAGTCGTCTAAAATCGAATGGGTGTAATTAAATTGTAATGCATTAGTTAACATTTCTCTACAATTTCCAAACTCATTATATACTGCTGGAGTGAAAAATCTCATATGTTATTATTTAAGGTATTGAGGTATGAACATGCACCACAGACCAGTGTTCATTTTGAAGTCAAATTTCAATTTAGTTTTAGTCTTAGTCTTTTGACTAAAATGGCACTTTAGTTTTAGTCGTATTTTAGTCATCTCAGTTGTTTTAGTTTTAGTCGTATTTTAGTCACCTCAGTTGTATTGTAGTCGACTAAAATAGTAATTTAGTCTACTAAAATGTTTTAGTTGTTTTAGGCAACGAAATTAACACTGGTCTGGAGGCGGAGAGCTGAAGTTACACTGCAGAGCTCAGTGAGGAGAGCTCTGAGAGCTGATTGGAGAGAAGGGACCCCCCCCCCCCCCTACACATAGCACACAGGATCAGAGCTGAGTCTGCCAATGAGCTGGAGATGCCTCACCCGTCACCATTTTTTTCTTGGTGTCAGGAAAAGAAGTGACTGAGGCTGGGTTCACAATGATGCAAATTTTCCCGCATCCAATTCACATGAGAGAGGAGTGTGAGCGGCTTGTCCGGCTCTCAATGGATCCGGTTCACACACCTCCGGGGCGGCTGCGGTCCGCATTGGAAAAGGGTCCTGTGCGTCTTTGGCTCCGTTTCAGGTGTGAATTCAGGCAAATATTTGATTCTGAATCGGTGAACGGGGGACGCGCCCATGCTGTGACCCGCAGACACATCAGTGTGAACCCAGCCTTGTGCAGATAGCAAAGGAACGAAGCAGCAGACAGAAATGACACTTAGTGCTCTGGAGTGAGACAAGTACACACTATAGAGGGATATGCTTTGTTCATATTTCATGTCTGAGGTTTACAACCAGTTTAAAGGTGTGAGCCTCTCTGTGCATATGGTGTCGGTCTAAGCAAACTGACTGCGCATTCTGAATGGTCCCTGCTGTCTTTTAGGACCTGTGTGTCTCCCAGAAGACAGCGGGGGAGGGGGCAGACATGGCGTAGTTTGCCGTGAATACTGCGGCGATCTTTTGCCAGAACTGGGAGCAAATCCCCGTATTAGACAGCTATCTGCTCCTCCCTGAAAGGTGCCAAATGTGACACCGAAAGGGGGGGGGGGGGCAGGATCAGCGGAAGTTCCATTTTTAGGTGGGACTCCACTTTACCCTGAAGGGAGGGTATTATTTCCGGAGGTGGGGGGTGGAAATGGGTGAGTATAGTGAGGAGGGGGGAGTGTTACCTGGAGGGGGTGTTGCAGGGAAATGAGTATCACCTGTAGGGAGGGTACATATAATGGGGGGGTATTATTGGAGGAGTATTACCCGGGGTGGGGGACTTGGACTCTCCCCCCCCACCAATTGCAGTCTGTAGATGGGATTCCCCGGTGAACACATCCTGGGATCCCCTCTGTCTCAGTCGCAGACCCCGCTCTGGTTTTTTTCGGTCACCTGGGTCCCATTGGGGGGGGGGGGGATATCTGTCGCTTCCTGTGCCGGAGACACAACAGGAAGTGAGGGGAAATCCCTTCCTGGTGTCACCGGAACAACTCTGCCCTCTGTTCCTCTTCTGGTGACATTTTGGACTTCCCATCACTTTCTGTTTTGATGACACCAGGACAGATAAAGGAGTGAATCTCCCCAGCGGAGACACAGGCAAATATGCAGCAAGGAGCAGCAAAGATGCAAACAAGGGAAAGAGATGGACTTTATATGAAGCTCATGGTGACAAAATCAATGGAGTGGTGGAAAGATAATATCCTATAACCAACCTCTGATTGGATGGCTGTGGGGGAGAGGGCGGGTCAGTTACCATGGAAACAGCTCCAAGGAGGGATACGTCGCCTCCTGTTCACCCCGCCCCTCCAGGCTGAGGCCGCGCCCTCTCATTCACGCCCCTCAGGCTCTCCCGGTCGGACACGCGCAGCGCGCGCACCACGGCCGCTTCTGGCGTCTCCATGGCAGCACGTTCTTGACGTCTGTTGCTCAGCCCGCCCCGACTGATGCCTCAGAAATCCAACCCGGGGCGTAAAAACGTCACGGGGGGTCACCCCGCCGCTGTTTCGTCAGATTTGGCGACCCGTCAGAATGTGTATCGGAAGGGACGTATCGTCGCCGCCATCTTGCTACACCCCGCACTCCATACTAAGGATACACTGAGAAGGGGGAAAGCGGACATCTTGTTACACCCACCGGAGTTTTGCTTTTTACACTTATTTTTAATAGTAAACTGAGGTTATATAGTTAAATACAGTACTTATAACTCCGTATGAATGTTTAGATGTTGAATTTTAAAAACAGCGAACTTCTGTCAGATTAGCAAACCTGTGAGATAAGAAAGCTTGCCGCTGCTTTTAAAATTCTACATCTTACCAGTCAGACGGAGTTCTAAGTACTGTATTTCACTATATAACCTCAGTTTACTGTTAAAAATAAGTGCAAAATGCAAACTCCGGTGGGTGTAACAAGATGTCCGCTTTCCCCCTTCTCAGTGTATCCTTACTATGGAGGAGTGCGGGGTGTAGCAAGATGGCGGTACGGAACGTCACTTCCGTTATACATTCTGACGGGTCGTCTAATCTGACGAAATACTTGTTCCACCAATCAGCCCCGCCTCTCTAATATGCCGGCCAATGATAGGCCTGAAGGTTAAGTCAGCTGATGCACAGTCTCCGCCCTCCCTGTATGCGTTCCGGTGACAGCTCGTAGGATGAGTCAGCTGACCTCTGGGTCCTCGGCCTCCCCTCCAGTGACCTTCCATGAAACGGGTCATGTGACATCCTACGCCCCACCCTTCTTTTGACAGGGAAGTCAACTGAGCTCCGTTACTCCGCCCTCTCGAGCTCTCATCCAGTAAGAATTCAGTGTGGGAGTCATGTGACTTCCCTCCTGCGGCCGTACAGAGTGGGTGTACGGGTCATGTGATCGGACCGGGCTCCTCCCCAGGCGTACAGTGTGGGCGGGGCCGCAGTGTCGGGCCGGGATGGTGCTGGCTCTGGTGTTGGCCGCTCTGGCCGGCTGCCTGCTGACGGTACTTGTGCTGCTGTCAGTGTACCGGCGGCCGGCCTGGGCCCCTCCCCCATCCTCTGAGCCCCCATTGAGGGACGATGTGTCCGGCCAGGCCGGGGCGGAGAGCTGCCACTTTCTCAATGCAATCTTCCTCTTTCTATTCCGGGAGCTCCGTGACACGGCCGAGCTACGCCGCTGGATGCTCCGCAAGATCCGGGTGGAGCTGGAAGAACTGCTGCTGTCCCGTACAGCTGGCCGCCTGCTGGAGGGGCTCAGTGTCCGCGAACTCAGCCTGGGGGAGGCGGTGCCTGAGGTCAGTGGGATCCGCCTAGTCTCTCCGGGACCCTCCCCCGCGGAATCCCTTCCCCCGGAGCTCAGCTTTGAGCTGGAGCTGGACTATTCCGGAGGCTTCCGCTTGGCCATCGATGTGGAGCTACTGTTTGGGAAAAACGCCTTCCTGGCTGTCCGGCTGGCCCGTCTGCAGGGCCGAGTCCGCCTGGTGCTCAGCCGCCTGCCCTTCAGCCATTGGTCAGTCTGCTTCCTGGAGGAGCCGCTCATCGACTTCCAGGTCCACAGCCAGTTCGAGGGCCGACCCATGCCGCAGCTCACCTCCATCATCATCACTCAGCTAAAGAGGGTGATCCGCAAGAAGCACACACTCCCCAACTACAAGATCAGGTACGGCTGACCCCGGCACTACCGCCCCCCATATAGAATACTAATACCCCCCCCCCGGTCCCCTCCCCAACTACAAGATCAGGTACGGCTGACCCCGTCACTACCGCCCCCCATATAGAATACTAATACCCCCCCCCCGGTCACCTCCCCAACTACAAGATCAGGTATGACTGACCCGGCACTACCGCCCCCCATCTAGAGTACTAATACCCCCCTAGAGTCCCCTCCCCAACTACAAGATCAGGTATGACTGACCCCGGCACTACCGCCCCCCCCATCTAGAGTACTAATACCCCCCCTAGAGTCACCTCCCCAACTACAAGATCAGGTATGGCTGACCCCGGCACTACCGCCCCCCATCTAGAATACTAACCCCCCCCCCCCGGTCACCTCCCCAACTACAAGATCAGGTACGGCTGACCCCGGCACTACCGCCCCCCATCTGGAGTACTAATACCCCCCCCCGGGTCACCTCCCCAACTACAAGATCAGGCATGACTGACCCCGGCACTACCGCCCCCCATCTGGAGTACTAATACCCCCCCCGGTCACCTCCCCAACTACAAGATCAGGTACGGCTGACCCCGGCACTACCGCCCCCCATCTGGAGTACTAATACCCCCCCCCCCGGTCACCTCCCCAACTACAAGATCAGGTACGGCTGACCCCGGCACTACCGCCCCCCATCTGGTGTACTAATACCCCCCCTAGAGTCCCCTCCCCAACTACAAGATCAGGTATGACTGACCCCGGCACTACCGCCCCCCCATCTAGAGTACTCATACCCCCCCCCCCCCCCCGATCACCTCCCCAACTACAAGATCATGTACGGCTGACCCCGGCACTACCGCCCCCCATCTAGAGTACTAATACCCCCCCCCCCAGGGTCACCTCCCCAACTACAAGATCAGACATGACTGACCCCGGCACTAGCAAACCCCCATCTAGAGTACTAATACCCCCCCCCCGGTCACCTCCCAAACTACAAGATCAGGTACGGCTGACCCCGGCACTACCCGCCCCCCATCTGGAGTACTAATACCCCCCCCAGGGTCACCTCCCCAACTACAAGATCAGGCATGACTGACCCCGGCACTACCGCCCCCATCTAGAGTACTAATACCCCCCCGTCACCACCCCAACTACAAGATCAGGTACGGCTGACCCCGGCACTACCGCCCCCCATCTGGAGTACTAATACCCCCCCCCGGTCACCTCCCCAACTACAAGATCAGGTACGGCTGACCCAGGCACTACCGCCCCCCCCATCTGGTGTACCAATACTCCCCCCCCTAGCCCCCCCACCCCCCCATCCAGGGTCACCTCCCGAACTACAAGATCAGGTATGGCTGGTCCCGGCACTACCGCCCCCCATCTGGTGTACTAATACCCCTCCCCCCAGGGCCATCTCCCCAACTACAAGATCAGGTATGGCTTAAACCCCGGCACTACCACCCCCATCTGATGTACTTATACCCCCCCCCCCCAAGTCACATCCCCAACTACAAGATCAGATATGGCTGACCCCAGCACTACCCAACCTCATCTAGTGTTCTGATACCCCTTCCCCCTCCTAGGGTCACCTCCCTACATACAAAATCAGGTACAGCTGAAACCCTGGCTCTACCAGCCCCATCCAATATACCAGAACCTCTAACCAGTTCACCTTCCCCCAACTACAAGATCAGGTATGGATGATCCCAGCACTACAACACCATCTGGTGTACTAATACCCCTTACTTCTAGGGTCACCTTTCTCTACTACAGGATCAGGTATGGCCAAAACCCCGGTGTTCCTGTCATATCTGGTGTACTGTCAAATACAGTCTCCTTCCCCAAATACAAGTTCAGGTATGGCTGACACCGACACTACCACCCCCATCTAGTGTACCAATTGCCCATCAGGGTCACCTTCCCTGACTACAAGATTAGGTACAGCTGGAACTTGTCAATACCCCACAAAGGTTTTCTTCTCCAACTACACGATCAGGGATGGCCAGAACACTTCCACCTGCATCTGGTGTACCAATATCCCATCCATGTCTGTTCACCTTCCCCAGCTACGAGACCAGGTACAGCTGAAACCTGCTTGGCCTATCTGGTGTACAGATACACCTGATCAGTTCTCCTTCCCCCTGATTACAATATCTGGAATGTCCCGAACCTTGGCATTTTTACTTCCATCACAGTAGGAACCTTGCACACCCATTTGGTGCACTGATACCCTTAATCAATGCACCTTCCCCAATCACAAGATCAGCCCAAATCTTGTCACTGCCATTCCCATTAAATGAACTGCTACCCCTACCTGGTGACTGTGATCCTTCCCTTGGTCTCCTACAAGATCGGTACAGTGCCAGGCTCTTCCCTGACTAATTCACCTTCCAAACCCTTGTACTGCTATCTACGCCCAGTCTATTGCCACCCATCTTCAGTGGTCACTACACCTGTACAGGGCACACAGGTTTTGTGGGAACTCCTGCAGCCCCCCTCCTACTTCAGGCTTGCAACTACCCTTTGTTACCCCTTTTTGAGTCACTGACAGGAAAACTCTTCTCCCGAGATCAGTCAAACTCACAAAGTAAAGGCGATTTTATTCCTAATGTACCAGTACATATAGGGTGACCCTTACATGTCAAAGGACAAAGCAGAACTCGCACACAGTGGAATGTACAGCCCCCTCCTAATACTTGGAATATACAGCTATGATGCTTCTATTGGCTGAGAAAACACTGATAGCTCCTGGTACATTGTAGTAAATACTTTATTGCTAATCAGCGCCTCTCTTACAATCTGTTACCATACATGGCAAAGTGTTAGTTGAAAACAAAAGACACAGCAAGTTAACCACTTCAATACCGGGCACTTAGACACCTTCCTGCCCAGACCAAGTTTCAGCTTTCAGCGCTGTCGTAGTTTGAATGACAATTGTGCGGTCATACAACACTGTACCCAAACTACATTTTTATCATTTTGTTCCCACAAATAGAGCTTTCTTTTGGCGGTATTTGATCACCTCTGCGGTTTTTATTTTTTGCTAAACAAATAAAAAAAGACCGAAAATTTTGAAAAAAAAAAAAAGTTTTGCTTTTGTTTCTGTTAAAAAAAAATTGTAAATAAATAAGTTTTCTCTTTCACTGATGGGCACTGATGAGGTGGCACCAATGAGCGGGCACTGATGGGCACTGGTAGGCGGCACTGATGGGTGGCATTCATATGCAGCACTGATGGGCATTGATAGGCGGCACTGATGGGTTGCACTGGTTGGCACTGATAGGCAACACTGATGGGCAATGAAAGGCGGCACTGCTGGGCACTGATAGGGTGGCGCTGATAGGCGGCACTGCTGGGCCCTGATAGGCGGCACTGATATGAGGCACTGATGGGCATCCCTGGTGGTACTGGCAGTGGTAGGCATTGAAGTGGGCGCCGATTGGCAGCTTCCTGGGCACACAGTGGCATTTCCCTGGGGGTCTAGGGGCATACCTGGTGGTCCAGTGTGAATGGCTTCCCTGGTGGTCCTGGGCGGCTTCCCTGGCGGTCCTGGGTAGGATCCGAGGGGGGGCTGTGCTGATAAACAATCAGCACCGACCCCCCCCCCCCCTGTCAGGAGAGCAGCCGATCAGCTCTCCTCTACTCGCGTCTGTCAGGCGCGAGTGAGGAAAAGCCGATCACCGGCTCTTTCTATTTACATCGTGATCAGCCGTGATTGGACACGGCTGATCACGTGGTAAAGAGTCTCCGTCGGAGACTCTTTACCTAGATCGGTGTTGCAGGGTGTCAGACTGACACCCCGCAACAACGATCGCCGCGATGCGCGCCCCCGGGGGCGTGCAGTGGCTCGATATTCCTGATCACGTCATATGACGTCCGGTCAGGAATATCAAACCACTTTGCCGCCGTCATTTGGTAATAGGGCGGGCGGCAAGTGGTTAATACAACATGTGCTCAGAAGCCATCTGAAAAATCAGTCTCCAGGTTTAAATACAATAGTCACACAATAAACATTTAAAACTTTTCTAACAGTCACCTTCCCCAGCTACAAATCAGGGATGACCAGAGCCCTGGAGTGGCTACCCCCCCCTATCCGGCGTCGCTTTTTCCGACCACAAGAGTGGGTGCGATCAGAACCCCAACACTGCCGGCCTATCCCATGTACTGATAACCCTAACCAGTTCACCTTCCCCAATTACAAGTTCTGGTATGGCCCAAACCTGGGCACTGCTACCCCAATCCAGTTCTGTGACAACCAACCCATTCCCTTTCCCTGGAAGAGAAGAAAAGATTGGTCGCACACTTGAATCCAAAAGATGCTGTAGAAATTTCTTTATCGTCATGAGCCAGACAAAATTGCAATGATGATCAGTTGACGCGTTTC